>PPJP03000002.1:0-600000 GCA_003705805.3 Kluyveromyces dobzhanskii | reverse complement strand
GCATCGATAGCTGCCGCTGGGACTTCAACGCTCACCTCTTCCACGGCAGCTATAGCTTCATTTGCCTCTTTGGCTTTCTCATCGCTATGTAGCACGGCCTTTGGCTCGTCATTGACATGATCGTCTACCTGTTCAGGATCTTCTGTCACATCTTTGTCCCCTGATGAACCCACATTTTCGATCTCATCTATCAGTATTTCGTTGTTCTGAGGCGCATTGGCATCCGGGGAACTGACAAGTTTACCATCAGCGTTTAAGTCCAATTTATCTGTCATTCCTGTGTAAACAATGTGCTGCAATCAGAGGGGGTGTACTTCTATGTATTGTGTTTACTACTTGTTTCAGCCTTGTGAATGGAATCGTCCTCATAATTAGGCATTGAACCTTATTTGAAGAAGGTCCTGAAATGCCTATTTTATATATCCGGGTAACATAATCTAGTGGCTGACGACAGAAGTGCTTGGAACGTCAGTGTAGTAGACCGCACCATGCTACCAACGAGCAGTTGGCGATGTGGTATGCTAAGAGTGTTCGAGATGATCTTGAGAGAAACGGAATAAAAATTCGGGGAACATATATATTCATGTATTGAAGAAGATAAGATAAGTTAGAATTAAGTAGTAGATCAATTAATGCATGCCCAACTTTCTGTACTTTTGGACCAAAGACCAGTAGTAATGTTTGCTGTTATTCCTTAGAGATGGACCATAGATGACAAGTGGAACAAATGTTAAGTTGCAAGCTAAGAGAATGAAGGCAGCACTGATGAAAGCGTTCTTCAGACCCAAGTTTTCGATCCACTTTGTGATACCGAATGAAACCGCAAAGGACATGACGTTTCTGATGATGATCACGACCACCATGGCTTCGGTGTCCAATTCTTTGTAACAGTCAATGGCATAAGTAGTAGACACTGTGATACCGAACATAGAACAGCCACCTAGTAAACCAAGCCCAAACACTAAACCGAACCAATGAACTTCGTAATAGGCACCGACACCCCACAAGATACAGGCTGCTACACCAAGAAGACAGTAGAAAATAATGGTGTATAGTCTATCTTCTGGATAACTCAAACCACCGCGACGTCTGGCAATTCGGACTTTTAGCCAATCGGAGAAATACCCGACCACGAAGTAGATAATGAAAGAGAAGATCAAAGGTGAGAAGTAGGCAAGACCACAGGCAGTACTGGAGAAATTGTATGGAGGAGCAGCTAAGATCAAGACCTCTGTAGCGTTCAAAACGTTAAACCAAATCAGAGATTGCCCGTAAAAGAACCCTGCCCACAAGATACCAGGCAAACGGAACAAGTAGAATGGTGCCATGAAATAATGGTGTAGCAAGAATTTTTCCTTGGCACCACTGGTCATCGATAGTTTACTCCAGAAAGTTTTCGAAGAGGTTCTATTTTGGTTGACGGTGGATCCATCGACTATTTCAATGCGGCTCAACTGATTGTGAACGTTTGAGTTTTGGGCACTTAACACTGAGTGCAACACGCCTGTTTCGTCAGGGACGGCTAGGCTTTCTGAACCAGTTTCATCGACGTCAATTTTGTTGTTCTCTTTGTCTAACATATCATCGATGTTGACTGGTGTCGAGAACGCGTTTGAAACAACGGCACCATTGTGAAGTGCCCCCATAATTATTGGTTGACCTGTTCTTTTATCAATCTTCAACTTACGGTCGTAGTTGGTCTCCTCTTGGAAGAAGAACAAAAACACTGTGCAGGCAGCAGCAAAGATAGCGCACCACCACATAACCCACTCCCAAGATTGACCGTCGGCAATGAAACCTGCAATGCACGGAGCAATATAACTAGCGAAGAGTAAAGTTAGACCGTATGTGGCTAAACCTGTGGATCTTTGATGTTCAAAGAACAAGTCACTAACGGTAATTTCCGGTAAAGATTCGATGGCAGCACCAAAGAACCCTTGGACAACTTTAGAACCAATCCATTCACCTTTACTCTTGGTGTATGGAGGCCATACACAAATCAAAGCAGTGGCAAGCATGGTTAAGACGTAAACAGGTCTTTTACCGTACTGCAAGGCCAATGGCTGGAATACAAAACATCCGATACCCAAAAACAAGAACAAATAACCAGTTGCGTTATTCAATTGACTCAACGAGATATCGGTTTGACGGGACACGTCGTTAAGAACAGAATAAATAGCAGCAGTTGGGATACCAACACCCATCGTGTACACTAACGCGCACGTTAAGGCAAGAAACTTCCTTCTAGGTGCCCAGTTCAATGGATCATCCGGATCATCAGACGGGGTAGGAACCAAAACCACCTTAGAATCTTCAGTATGTTGCTTGTTAACGTCGACTAAATGGACATTCCCTGGAATCGCTTCGAAGTCAATGCCTCCGTGAGAGCCAGCTCCTTTTTCTTGGGACATGTTGAATGTTAGATTGTTGTTTGTGTGTGTTATATTTCTGATTGGTGTGATTTCTAATGATAATGCACAATATAACGAGAAGTAATCAGAAGTTATTAACAGCTTTCAACTTGAATCAAGGGAATATTAACAACATTGACGTTGTATTTAAGTATTTCAAAAAACAACAACAGACAGACAACCAGAGGTTTGCCCTTCCATAATCTAATCAAACTGTTCCTTACTTTTGTTCTCTTCTCCGGTAATCGATGATCAACCACGAAGACTAAACGATTTATCGAGGTTGTTAGATATTCATTCTAAGCATTGATTATAACACCGAAATAAAACCTCTAATCCATAAAGACTTCGTGACGTTAGCTGGCTGAAACAATCATAGATCTGAGGACGAAATTCACATTCACAGTAATTTCACCTTGTCTGACAATGTCAATGCAGTCGAGTTGGGTGGGGATTCTTCCGCTTTAACCTTTGAAAGGAAGATGTCGGCACAACGATAAACTCATTAGATTGCTTTGACAACGTCAACTGTTAATACCGTTGTCACTATGCCACTGCAACATTTGTCCGACATCTCAAGAAGATACCGGAACTGCAGACCAATCCCAAAGGATTGCGCTATTTAATCGAGGTGCGAGTCATCACCTATGTTTGTGATCGTCTCGCATCTCGATTAATTTCAAGATAACTCTGGCAGATCGTGAAAAGTTCCTAATCGGGAAACGATTGATAAAAGTATCAACGCTTTTCCATCATAGATAAGGTTATTGTGCATGGCAAATGATACACGAACCGCGAATAAGTTCACCGGAGAAATCTTCGGTACATTTCTTGGTGTTGCGGTGTTTGCTGAGTTTGAGAGTAGCCTTCTGTCTCTTTGGTTCATACTTGCACCTCGATTATGCGTTGCTATACTACACAAAATATTGGTCTACACCACGACTAATTGGTCTGCACGATTGGTCTACCAACTAGGGGAAACGGATTCGAGGTTCGGTCCGCCCCCTCAATCATTTGCTATGAGGCTTCGTCTCGAAGGAGTTAAGAAATCTAAGCACACAAATTTCGACTTCGGCCTTTGAGTTGACCAAGATGGTGCTTGGATGGCATCTTTTACAACTTAGCTCATAGAAGTTACAACTGCAAGGAGTCAAGGAATGCTGTATTTCGAGGAAGTTCCTGTGAATATATAAACAGCCGAGTAAGACACGTTAGTTGAACCTCCATGATATATTCCTCTAAAAGTTGGCTGTAACAAACAGGAAAATAGAAGAACACACACCGAGCAACTAGGAACTGTTACCTAAGTGGCCTTTACCATACAATTGCAAACTTATCGAACCAATGACTGTTGATATAACTCCTACCAGTGAAATCTTTTTGCAAAAGTACAAACCTTTGATCGATAAGTACAATGCCGATAAGGTTAGTCAGATGAAATCGTACAACCCCGAGTTTTATAGCAAGTGTGCGTCTGTTATTCCATCAGATGCAGAACTGGATTCTCAGTCGATCGACCCAAAAGCGTTCTTGGCCGAGTTGCTAACTGATTCTGAGTTGAAAATTGTCAATGACTACACAATCGAGGATTTACTCTCCAAACAAGTGGATGGCTCTTTGACTGCCGTTGAGATTGCTAATGCTTACATTAAGTCTGCTATAATTGCTCAATTGGCTACCAACTGTATCATGCAATTTCTGATCTCATATGCTTTGGAAAAGGCCGCGAAGTTGGACACTTATTTGAAAGAAAATGGCAAGCTTGTTGGTCCAATGCATGGTATTCCAATTTCTCTGAAGGAGCATTTGAGTTTTAAGGGCGAGGTTACTCATGCTTCCTACGTTTCGCTATTGGATTCAATTTCATCAAAGCATGCTTTGACAGTTGAGATATTCGACCAACAAGGTGCTCTGTACCATGTGAGAACTGCTCAGCCTCAAACCATCATGCATTTGGATACGTGGAACATGATTACTGGTAGAACAAGGAACCCACGCTCCACTAAACTGTCCCCTGGTGGGTCATCTGGTGGTGAATCTGCTACCGTTGGGATGCATGGTTCTATCATGGGTGTTGGTACTGATATCGGTGGTTCGATCAGATGTCCAGCTGCATTTGCCGGTATCTACGGTATGAGGCCAACCACTAAAAGAGTTTCCCTGCTAAATTCTACACCAGGTTTTGGTGGCCAGGAAAGTATTGTCCCAACCATTGGTCCATTGGCTAGATCCATAGAAGAATTAGACTACTTCATGGAGCATTACATCAATGATGGTAAACCTTGGGAGTCCGATCCTACTAGTGTTCCTGTTCTATGGAGAAAAGTAGAATTGCCTACAAAGATCAAGATCGGTGTCTTGTACACAGACAACTTAGTTACCCCATACCCTTCTATCTTCAGAGGTATGAGAACTGTAGTCGATGAATTGAAAAAGCATTCTGACACTTTCGAAATAGTGGACCTAACCCCACACTGGTTTTCTGAACAGGAGATGTTAGAAATCTACACTACCAATTTGGTTCTTTACACAATTGATGGTAATAAGGGTCAATTGTCCCTAGTCGAAAAGAGCGGTGAACCTATTCTACCCTTAACACAACATTTCTTCAAATTTGGTGGTGGTGAAGCTTTAAGTGCTTACCAAAACAGACAGCACAACGAAATTAGAGACGATAACCAGCTAAAAATCTTTGAAGAATTCTTCAAAAAGGCAAGTTCAAGTTTGGGCTTAGATTTCATCTTATCTCCTACCAATGTTGCCCCTGCAGAAGTGCCAGCAGAAAGCTTCTACTGGGGCTACACCTCATTCTGGAACTTATTCGATTACCCAAACGTTATCTTCCCATCGGGTGTCACCCATGATGTTGAGCTGGACTCTGGAGTTGATGAGAAAAATTTATTGTCGAATGAGTACGAAAAGAAGGTATGGTTCAAAGATGATGGATCATTGAGGTATGACGCGGCACAATTTGTAAACGCACCTGTCGGATTGCAATTAACTGGTAAAAGATTCGATGATGAATCTGTTGTTGCTGCCGTCAAAAAGATCACCAAAGTGCTTAACGTTGGAAGGCAATAAACTATATATAATTAAGTAATTTAGATAACATAAGTACCAGAGCTAAGCATGTGTATTTGAGCTAGCAACTGTTTTACTTACACAACTTCCTAAGGTATCAAAATAATTCCTGCCAGTAATTATTATATTTGACTCTTTTATATATTTATATTGAAAGAAAAAACATACATAATGAACTAAAGAGGTTCACGCAGTGACCCAGTTGAGATTCTCTCTGTCGAAAAGAATATCCAAACGATCAGTGAGTGGTAACTCCCAAGTTTTGAAAAGAAACAGTTTGGAGTTGAATAATGGTAACATATGAAATTTGTCTCTGATGAAATCCAAGTAGGACAATATCTTCTTTTGGTTCTCTTCGTCCGCTGTGAACACTCCACACACTATTACAGACCAAGTAAGAATACCCCAGATATAGTCTTTCTTTGGAACCTTTTCCATGTTTTCAACTATTTCAGACACTGTCTTCTGGCATGACAAAATGTCATATTCTTTGTAATAAATTACTTTGGAGATCAGTAAAAAAGACGTCTTGGCAACGATCTCTCCTACCAATAAATTCGCCTTACAGTTTTGATACACTTTATCCTCAAATGCCGGTTGATCTGTGCTAGGTAAGATACTCGGAGTATGGTAGTATGCTTTTTTCTGCAACTGGAGGGCCCTCTTGAACCATATGCTGTCTTTGTCCAAGGGCATTGGTAATCTCCCAATATATGACACTTTCGCTAAAATTTCGAATGCTTCAGATGCAGCACCAACAACCGGGTTATTCATCCATCTTACATCGCACTGATAAACAAAGCATTTCAGTGATTTCCCTAGAACTTCATAAACACTGTACGGATTCGGAAGCTTCGATATATCAACTGCCCATAACAACGCAACAGAATAATTGTACATGAAACTTTCCAAGTACATTCTATCGTGTGGCTCAAGTTCTGGTTTCTGTTTAGATGTGTCATGCTCCATCTCTAACACCAAATCTTCGACATATCTTTCACCCGTGGTAGAAATGGATTTGATCTTTGAAAGGTAGTATGGTGACTTTATAATCTGGTAAGAGTTTGTCAGACAAGAGACACAGTCGTTTACCGTAGAGTTTATTGCAGTCTTATTTCTAAGGCACAGTAACTGATACGATGCTAGAAGCCATGGTTTATGCTTTTCATCAGAGTTGTCTTTCAGGAATTTTTTGATAAGCATAAGAGAGCTCTGGTATAAATCTGTAGAAAGACTAGAGAATATCTGTGAATCGTAGTACTCCATAAATGTTGCTCCACAGCACAGAAAAACTTCCTTGAGTACCGGATTGCTTTCGAAATTCCTAGTGAACGTCGCCTGCGTCGTCAATAGTGGATGCGTCTCCTGTGGTCCCACACTTAGTAGCCAGTGTTTCACAGATATGTACAGCAAAAATAGCTCATCAGTACAGCAGCTTGGTATCGTATCAAACTCACCGTTGTTTATGCTTTGAAAGATCGATTCGAACTTTTGTGCCAGAGGGTCTGAATCATCAAACAGATAACTGTAGAAATGTAGAGCTCTCAATCTAGTGTTGTCGCCTGCGCTTCCTTTCTCAGCTCTCTCAATTGCCTTTTCAATCGAAGAGTTGGATATCGTCAAAGAGTCTGTCAAATGTGGAGTAACTTGTCTTGATAGCCAAATTGTGGATTCATCTAAAAAGGGTAAGCTGCTACTCGAGGAGTCAATTGCAGGTTGTGGAGCAACTTCAGACTCGTCCAACTGTTTTGCGGTCGGAAATCGCTTCAGCTCTTCCAAATTACCGAGCTCCTCGTTGAATTTGGCAAGAGCATTCTTGCTCAAAGTCAAGCTATAGAAAATTCGCTTCTGTGTCATGATCAGAGCCGGCTCTAATCTCTTTCTCCTCTTATTCACTTTCCAGTCGTTCAAATGGAAGTTTAAGAACATATGTGACTCATCTTGAACCTCTTCGTTGTCTCTCCAGACACATCGCAGAAAGTTCTCTTTGCAACCACTGCAATTTGGCTTCCGCTCATCGCACTTCTTATGCCTGTCTCTACAAGTCAAACAACCATGATTAGACCGTTTCTCTATAGCGATTGTAGCAGCCGATTTATCCCTCAAAAGCTTGCTCTGTCTATATCTAACCTTTTCAGCTAGCATCTGAATGCACTACAATTCAACAAGACGCAGGTCTCGAGAAATCCTAATAACGCTTTCCTTTATAATCATGAATTAACTGACAAATTTTGCCTGATAAAACGTAATATGTGCCTTCTATCAATCGACAGCCGATGATCGTCGCTTATATATGGCAAACGCCGAATATGCTAGCTTTATTCGCTTCAATTACCCACGATGGTAGGAGTTTAAGGTTAATCGCGGTGCTCGAGATAAGATAAGGAAAATATTCCTAATCAAGTAATCCTTGAGAAAGATTATAAGGTGTCATGTGACTTGATTAGCTAGAGCGAAAGGAAGTTACCGTTCATGGCTTGACACCGGAGTTGGTTCTTAGATTAAACCTTCCAAAGCGTTTTAAAGGGTTCAGTGACGTTGACTCTCTGAAGAGACCCATCCCTTTTGTGTATTTACTGCAAATTAACGAGTTCACTACAAATATGCCAAGAATAATTCATTGGAGAGAAGCTCTACTCCTCATTGTTAAATATGTAGTTGTATACATCGTCCATGGTAGTAGTGTTGAAAAGTTGCTGGGTCGATGGGTTTAGAAAGCTGTTTGTGTCCTGCCAGCTTGTTAAGGTTGGAGGTCTCATTTGAGTTGTGGATGACTGCAATATAGAGTCTGTAATGGTAAACGATTGTGGTTGCGGTCCATTTCTCATAGTATCTTCTCCGTTTGCTGACCACAATGACAGTAAGTCAGAGAAGCTTGCAGATTGTAGGGACGGAGTTGGTGGAGCTTGTTGGTTTTTGTTGACTCCCTCGCTTTGTAAAATTCTGGAGTAGTTCTTGGCCAATATCTTGTCGAACTTAGCAGCCACTTCAGATTCCTGAGATAACACCTCCATCGCTTCGCGCGCAGCTTGTATTTGAGTCTTAACACTTTCCCATAGTGAATGTTGTGGAGATGTTTGTTGCAAGAAATGTAACGGGACTAGTGCGCTTCTCACAAGGTAATGTGTTGTGTACCAGCAGGACAGAGAGTTGAGCGGATACATCTGGACGAAAGTCGCTACGCTGAAAATATTTCTGCCCGCTAGTTGAAGACACAATTCTTTGCACCTCATAACGTTAGTATCTGTGGGGGAGCTATCCTCAAAGAATCTTGAACAGACAGATATCATGGTGCAATGAAACATCCAAAAGGGTTTAAACTTGACCAAGGGTAACCACTCTAGTTGTGTTTCGTTTAGTGCTTTCAGTTCCGTTTCATTACTGGGAGTGGGCCATTGATCCATGAAAGCCTGGACGCTTTCAAACCACAAGAGACACTCTGCAGCATTTAGTTGAGGCGGGTAGCTTCCCATTTTCTTTTGTAATATTTGAGCCCATTGAGACTCTTGGATGATGGAAGAGTATATGCTGGGTGCGTTGACCGAAGCAGACGAAACTGGAAGAGACACATCAATGTCCTGAATGTGGGGTAATTGTGAGGGTCTGCCTGTCTCCAGTGCCAAATTGCACTCAAAACTATAAATTGTCCACCATAATGCCCTTCGTATCTGTTGGTCTTGAGCAGTGGAGTTGAGTAGATCGCGGTGCAATCCTAAAGATGTAGCCATATGGCTACAAAGACCTATTATATTCCATGCGGTGTTCACCTTGTCAAATTTTTGCACGTAATGAGCTAGAAGTATGAGACCTGTACACAAATCCACTGAACCTATCTCAAACACATTGGTTGATAAATGTGATAACGCGGTTTTGAAGTAAAAGCTGTGATGTGTACTGCTAGATTTGAAACACCATGACCCCAATGCAAACACTGTGTTTAACAAAAACTGCCACACCTGTGGATTTTCTGGTTGTAGTTGGCCATTATACTGGCCAAAGAACCTTTCTCTATCGATTAAAGGGTATAGTGCATAGTAGTGCTTGAAAAAAGCATCGATGTACAATGATTTCGTCTCTCTTTTGATTAGATATGCTTCATCGTTTTTAGAAACAGGAAGCGTCGACTTCACTTTAGAGGATTTAACAGTCTTAGTTCGTTGTTTAGAACGCAAAGCATGCGGTGCTGGAAAACTAATATCATTGTTTATTGTCACAGGTAGTCCTTCCCGATTATATCTGATGTTATCGTTATTTTTTTTCGGTACACCGGCGACCAATGTAAGCGTTGATAGCACTTGGTTTAACCAATAAAGAACCGACCCTTTAGCTAAGTAACTATTGTCAGTCGTAACCTCAGCTTCGTCCCAACGGAAAGATGTTTCATCCACAAGCGGTAAGACTGGTGTGATCTTCAAGTCGACATTGGCTGTAGCAAGGTTCGCGTTGGGCAGCGTTTCAGAGGATGACATATTGATCTTTTTGAAGCCAAGCAAAGAGGGAGTCTGAGCCAAATCGGCTATGGAAGGCTGTGATGCGACGGGATTTTGAATGACAAATTCTTGAGGCCGCAGCGCTGGCACGGATTGTGGCGCCACGAACGCAGAATTGTTCCCAAATGACGAGCTCAAGGTGTTTGACGTGACCCCTGTACCAGCAGTCTCAGTATTCGTGCCAACCCCAAGCAATTCTCTAACTCTATCACTATCTTTTTGTCGGAGCAACTTTTCTATGTCCCATCCTGGAAGGATATCTCGAAACAACTGTTCCAAATCTGTAACTCTATCCTCAACCTCTGTAAGATGAGCCCTCGTCAACGGAGTTCTGATAACTTTTGGAGAGTAAAAACATTCCAAATCGTATTTCGAACAATTGACGCACTTTGGTACAGTTTTTGAACACCTTAACTTTCTCTTCCTACAGGCATCACATGCCTGATGCATAACACTACCTGGAGTATTGTTAGCAGATTCGCCTATAGTGAAAGCAGAATCAGACTTGGCCCCAATGGAGCTGGAGTCAGATTCGGCTTCAGATAACTCGGCGTCAGACGCTTTCCTCTTGTTCCCATGCCGTACTTTTTTCTTGATCGCAAGTTTCTTGGACTCTAAATCTGGTAAGGTGCCAGCCTTCTCCCCCATTTAGTCTTAATTATTAGCAGGACAAAACACCTCTCACACTTGTCCAACCCTCTAATACAGCTGATGCTCGTACCTCGATTCCGCACCTCGCAATAATCTAATATACGGCAATCCAAGGCGAGTAGTGAATTTAAGCAATATCCGTTGTCGTTTGAACACAGATATATATATCTGTACTACTGTATCAATCGCTTTTGCAATGTCAAAAAAACGAGTCCAGTAGTCTCCAGGCCAGCAAAGTAACTTCCGCTCTTAAAATGCGGTGCACCAGTTATAACGTACGCCTCGGGTGGAGTGTTAAAAAATGTCAAAACCGCTGGAGCGATGCTAGTCTTATTCGATGCTTTCAAACTCAAAACACTTTTTTCGACTATTATATAGGCTTGTACATAGAAAACAAAGAGAAGACAAAAATATCACAAATGACACTTTGCACTTACATGGCTAAACATCCAGTTACTCATTGGCTCTGTACACAGCTACCGTTTTTCAATCCGGATAAATTTCACGCATAAACGCAGCGCAGCACGTATTGAAATCGGTGAGCCTGTTTTGATAAGCACAAAGACTGCAGCAGCTACTAGTCATTCTGCCAAAAAGTCTGGAGAAACTCCAGACTCTTTGGAGTGGAGAAACAAAAAGGAAAATTAAGCCAGAGAGAGAAGACGGCGAATGAGAGGGCCCGATTCGATTTTTCGAGTGGCTCTTTCATCTTTAGGCAGATTCTTTTGATGGCCGTCATAGTGCTCAGTGTTTTGTGTTGGCCGCGCGAACTTTTATGTGCCAAAGAAAATGTGATTATACTTTGCCGTTTCATTTGTGAGTTCTCGAAGCCAGCAGGATTTTCTGATACCGAGCGAGAACGAGAGCGGGAACGGAAGCGCGGCACTGACGTTTCTTTTCGGAACTGGATACCGAATTCGGTAAGTACATTTTAAAATCAAAAGTTTGGGCCGGGTACCGTTTTTGGAACGAGTGTCGGTTCGACTTTTGACATATTTGTCCGGGTAAACGATGATGGCTGGTCACGTGATGGTGCTTGCTTTTTTTGCGCGTGATCGAACTAAAGCATTGGCTTGGTCCTGTCAGAACTGTAGGGGGGGGGCCCTTTGTTTTCGGTTTTCAGGTACTTTTGTTTTCGGTTTTCAGGTACTTTTTGTACGAGTTTTTCTGAGCGCATTTCACGCGACTTTCGATTTTTGACGCATCTTTCAAGAATTATAATATCAATTTGAATAACTTATGTTTATATATATATATATATATATAAATGTATTAAGCAGAATAGTAAACAGTAAACAAACCGATATATCTCAGCATATAGCAGGTTTGCATGACCACAGGGTGTGCAAGATCTGGTAATATAGCCATCTAGAGATCGCGCCTGCTGCTGTTGGAAAAAAGAAGGTGGAGTTTCGCGTCCTTATGGTGAAGCCTTCGCATAATCTGAGAAGAGAACATAAATGGCTGAAGGATACTGAGGCGTATGTTCCCGATAGAGCCGTGCTTGCGATTTTGCAGAAGAGTGTGGCGGTTAAGCGTGCTTCCACTTTGGCATCGGGTACGCCGAGCCATTCGGAGAAGGCATCGGTAGACCAGATTCGTGGAAATTTGGCATCTTCGATTGCGATGCCCTTTCCGCCATTCACTGGTGCTGGCACTGGCGCTACTACAGTAACACCTGCTACAATAGCACCTGCTCCTGCACATGCACCTGCTCCTGCACCTGTTTCGACGAGAACGTGGAATGAAGGTTCCTACACAAATACTACCATTGCAGTATCAACAGTTCTGGATTCTGATGGCGATTCTGATCTGGAACTAATTGCAGATCGGCCAAGCGCAGCGAATTCAAACGTCAATAGTAGCATAGCACCAAGTGTGCCTGTTCAGAGAAATGATACAAACGGTATTCCACTACCATCGGGTCAGGCTTTGCATCACCTGGTGTATTTGCTTCGGCAACAGTCAGAGTTATTGGAAGAGAAATGTGAAATACTGGAGTCCACGTCTCTGTCGCAGGATAACAAAAGGTCTAAGATTGTGTCTTTTATAAACCCAACTTTGCATCGTCTCAAACAGCAGCTATCATCTGTGAGCCATTTGGTCTCATCCGTTCCACAGTCCAGAAGCGCAATACATAGCGACGTCGCACTGAACGTACCACCGGTCCCTACTCTTTCCAAAAGTGCGTCGGTGTCTCGTCATAACTCCCCAGCGCCACATGCCTTTGACAATGTAGATATTCCTTCTTCGCAAACGCAATTGACACAGCAAAATAATTCCTCGCCGAAGGTTCAACCATCTAGAAGGCTGCGACATAGAGATCCTAACCAAAACTATTACATTCCTACCATGTCGCAACTGGACGAAAACTCTCACCTGTTGCAAAATTCGGTAAGCCAACAGCGAAACGACCGTAACACTGGCAATAATTACCAATATGGAAATGATAGTGATGAATCAGCAGAAGCAGAATCCGAGGATTCGCATTTCCTGACCACTATGGACGAAGATCAAATTTATGACAACGAACTGCGCGAATCGGATAAAGAGTTCGTTGTTGATGGAAATTACCTTGATGACCCCGACGCAGATGCGGAATATCGTGAGGGGGATGATAGTAGGGACCATTCTATCCCTGCCGCAGACGATAGCAACGTTCCATACGAAAAGGATTTCTCATCCAACCAAATTATCATCGATTCGTCACCTGGCAACTCCCCCAGGCGTCTTCATCCTCCATCCCAACCACCATTGCAACAGCAAACTCAGAACGTTAGCCAAGGTTTCCAACCTACACCTCAGTTAAGATTGTTGGATGATGACGATGATGTTGAATTCCTAGAAGATCCCATTTCAGAATCTTTACCTCAAGAACACACCACTGCCGCGCTTTCAGAGGAGTTTGAGCCTCTGTCAGATACAGATCTTGAAGAATTTGATGCAGAGAGGGAAGAACACACTCAATTCAACGAAATCAAGGAGCTTGACGACGATTTGAAGATTATTTCAGAGTCAAAATTAGACGCTGAAGATGTGCCGTTGTCCTTTTCAATCAAAAAAGAACCGAAACTCCTTGACACACAGCTACACAGCCAGTTGATACCTGTTCCCGAAGTTATTGAAGATGATGAAATCTCAATGGCAGATTTGGAGCCTTACATGGAGGAAAAACGATCTTCTACCAGAGAAAATTCAGTCCAGCCTCAAAATGCTTGGACATCGGAAATGTATCACAAATTGAGGAACGTCTTTGGACTTGATTCCTTCAGACCGAACCAGCTTGAGGCTGTCAATGCTACCTTGGAAGGTAGAGACGCGTTTGTTCTCATGCCCACTGGTGGTGGTAAGTCTTTGTGCTATCAGCTCCCCGCTATAGTTAGGTCAGGACGAACGTTCGGAACCACCATCGTGATTTCCCCTTTGATATCCTTGATGCAGGATCAGGTTGAACATCTTCTAGCAAAGAATATCAAAGCGAGCATGTTCAGTTCTAAAGGAACAGCGGAACAAAGAAGAACAACTTTCAATTTATTTATAAATGGGCTACTTGAACTGGTCTATATCTCACCAGAAATGATAAAAGCGTCCGAGCAGTGCAAACGAGCGATTTCAAAACTTTATCAAGATAGGAAGTTGGCAAGAATCGTTGTCGATGAAGCGCATTGTGTTTCTAATTGGGGTCATGACTTTAGACCTGATTACAAAGAATTAAGCTTTTTCAAACGAGAGTATCCCGATATTCCAATGATTGCATTGACAGCCACTGCAAGTGAACAAGTTAGAATGGATATTATCCATAACCTTCAATTGAATAGTCCAGTGTTCTTGAAGCAAAGCTTCAACAGAACCAATCTATTCTACCAGGTTCTTAAGAAAGAGAAGAATTCTATTTTCCAAATGTGCGACATGATCAAATCAAAGTTTAAAAATCAAACTGGGATTATCTACTGCCATTCTAAGAACTCTTGTGAACAAACCAGTTCTCTGATGCAGAAGAACGGTGTCAAGTGCGGGTTTTATCATGCTGGCATGGATCCGGACGAACGTTTGCAAGTTCAACAAGACTGGCAAGCTAACCGTGTTCAAGTTATTTGTGCTACGGTAGCGTTCGGTATGGGCATTGATAAGCCTGATGTACGTTTTGTATTCCATTTCACTGTTCCTAGAACGCTGGAAGGCTACTACCAGGAAACAGGTCGTGCAGGAAGAGACGGAAGCCTTTCTCAATGTATTATGTACTATTCATTCCGTGACGTGAGGACAATCCAAACTATGATTCAGAAAGACAAAAACTTGGACATGATCAATAAAGAAAAGCATTTGGACAAGCTGCAGCAAGTAATGCAGTATTGTGACAACAGGACAGATTGCAGACGGCAGTTGGTGTTGTCTTACTTTAACGAGCAGTTCAACCCGAAAGACTGTGATAAAAAGTGTGACAACTGTAAAAACTCATCCAATATTGTTTATCAAACAAAAGACGTCACAGGGGAATCAAAGGATATTGCTAACTTAGTCAAGTCGATACAAGACTCAAAAGTCACACTAATTCATTGTCAAGATGTTTACAAAGGCTCAAAATATCAAAAGATTGTCCAATTGGGTCACCACCAATCACCATATCATGGTATGGGCAACGACTGGAAAAAAGCTGACATTGAAAGAATATTCTTTAAGTTAGTAACAGAAAGAATTCTGAATGAGTATTCGGTTAGTACAGGTAGGGGCTTTTTCTCTACCTACGTGAAACTCGGGCCAAGGGCAAAAGATCTATTCAAGGGCAAAATGAAAGTAGAAATTAAATTCGTTTCGACAGCAGATGGTGGTGGACTTGAGGGGAACGGCAAAGAGACGAATACCAATAACTATGCTCCCAGGACGATTTCAGCAAGATCTATCACAGAAAAATCGAACCATGCAATCATTTCTACACCAACTACTTCAAGATCGTTTACTGTAAACAGCTCTGATATTCATCCTAATAATGCGAAAGATCATATAAACAGATTCAGATACAACGATATATCTAACACCAACTCCTCGCCAGTACAACTTTCAAACCGACCTTCGTATGTTTCTACTCAAGAGCAAGCGCATATTACCAAGTGCTTCGCTTTATTGAAGGATATTGCCATCGATGTCTCAAGCAAGTTCAATTTTCCCGTTTACACTATGTTGATCTCGGATGCTATATTGTGGAAGGCTGCTAGCGAGCTACCTGTACAGCAGGCCGCATTTTCAAAGCTCGATGGCTCTAATGATCCTACATTGGCGAAGAGATTCAAATATTTTTCAGCTACATTAAAAAGATGTAAGAAGGAACGGCAACACATTATAGTCGTTTCCTCGGATAAGTCTCCACCGACAGGCGCAGAAACTGGAGATCGATCCGAGTTCTTCAATGGAAACGACGGTATCGATGACAGCGCTGTCATCAGTCAGATCAGAGAAACAATGTTTGCCTCTTCATCTGCTTCTTCCCAGAATGCCCTTTACACTCAAAAGAGGTCTAAGCCCAAATCAACTGGACGCGGATGGAAGAAATCATGGAAGTACGCTAGACGAAAGTAAAGCTTCTTGATAGTACGCAACCCTCGATAGACAAATTGCTATGTATTTGGCCACGAATACTAAAACATAGAGAGTTTTGAAGACCTGCGCAGTGAATATGTTAAATAATGATTTGTAAAGCCGTGATTAAATTATTAAGGATGTGCACATCCAGTGCACATGGCACATATATACGTACTATTTTGGAAGCAGAAAGAGGCTATTGGGAATAGCTAAATTTGAATATAACATTCAATTGTTTAAGCGTCAACAATCTCTTCTTTTTCGTTCTTAGTTGGAGGGTAGTTTTCACCAGTCTTGGAGTTGTAAAGGATGATACCATTGGACTTGGCATTTCTTCTTTCATCACGTTTGTAGAAGTATAAGACCACAAATGTCCAAGAGGATAAACAGAAGGCTGCTACAGCAGTCCAAGTGAAACCTTTAAGATATCTTGGAGCTTCGACAGTTTTCCATACAAGCACTGAGATCCAAGCAGTGGATGTTTGAGCCAGCATATTCATCACCACTAAGATAACAGCTCTCACTTGGGCATCACGACGGCAAATATCGTTTTGCCACGAGTAAAGAACTGGAGCCATGGCCCAACCGAAGTACTGAAGCATGAATGCAAACCACTTGGCCCCTTCTGGAACACTCCAAACGGCAAGAATCACATTACCGACGAAATTGAACACCTGAGTAATAATAATGGCACCCCATCTGGTGTGACCTTTATCGGCTACCAAGGATGTCAAAAACAAATAAACCATACCTAGACCAGGGGTAATCATGGACCATTGGTTCTTCTTTTCAATAGACAATCTCGCGGTATCATCGCTATTTTTCAACGAACTCAACCACAACAAAAAGGCACCAGAAGAACCATTGTTGTTATTCCAACAGAAAATGTTCCATAGAGTTAAAATGTAAATCTTCCAGTCGAAGATAATTCTCTTCCAAACTTCCTTATCGAAGAATTTGGAATGGAAATCAGACTTTTCGGTGTTGTTTTCTCTCAATCTCTTTCTTGCCAATCTGATCTCGTCGTCTGTTAAGAAGATGGAGTAACAGTTGTAAGGATCACCAGGCAACATGTAGAAACCCAATAGGCCAACTGCAATAGAGATGACTGCATCAATGATGAAATTCCATCTCCAACCAGATTTACCTCCTAAACCATCCATAGAAGTATGAACAGCTGCCATAATACCACCAGAAGATAGAATACCAGCGTATTGACCGAAGTAGTAGAAAGCGGAACGTCTAACCATCTCGTCGTGCTTGTAGAAGCAACCGAACAAGTATTGGTAGGCCAAATAAGCTGGAGCTTCAAAGGCGCCAATGAAGAATCTAATGGCCTTCAAATGAGGCACAGTGTCGACGTAAGCAGCACCCAACGTTAGCAACGACCAGCAGATATCTAGAGCCGGCAGCACGTAGTTCAATGGCACTTTGTTAAGAATGAAGATGAATGGGATTTGGAAAATGATGTTACCAACGGTGAACATGACTTGGGTGTTGACCAAATCGTTACCCACAAATCCGACCTCCTCCTTCATACCAGAAACGTAAGCATTGTTCAAGTTGACAGTGTCCAAGTACTTAACCCAGTATGCGACCATCGAGTAGAACGCCAATAGAACGTCCAATTTTAGCACCAGCTTCTTTTCTTGAGTAGACATGTCTGGAGCAAACCAATGGTACCATTTCCAGTTTTCATTCTGCTTCTTGTTGATACGGTATTCTTGTTCATCGAAGAACTTCCACCATTTCCTGTTAGCCTCATCTCTGTACTCGTATTCGATCTCATCTTCAGAAGTCAATTCGTAAGTATCCGATGGAGTCGACTTGTCACCAACTTCTACCAACTCGGAGCCAGTGCTGACAGAAACACCCTTATCGGACTCTGCTGTCTGGGACACAACAGGAACATCCTCTACGTCATCCTCCACAATTCTTCTGACTGGAATGAAACCCCATTTTAGTCTCTTGTATGGGTCAATGACAAGCTCTTTGAACAATGAAACGTTCTCAGTCGTCATGGTGCGTTTGTCTGATAGGATCGAACTTAACCTTCTTCGTTTTCTGCCAAATGTCTAACAGCATCTCCATCGTCGAATTACTCTCCAAGCTACGAAAAGAGACTAACCTGGCGCAACTTGGCCGCGCTTATATATACACATCGCACTTGCCCACACTTGAGAGATCTATCCTACTCTCTCTGCTGCTGCTCGAGCCTTGTCTTTGTGACTTTCGGCTCATCTTGTATATGCTCTTTCACAGTTCAAGATTCCAGGGGATGACTAACCAAGCATCGCTTGAGCTCCGTACCCTTCGAAATAATCAGTGTCTGTGTGGTGTTTACCACAGCAAGAATCATGAAAAGCCACAGCTGAGCTAACACAAACCCAAACCTAAACAGTACTGCCGTTCTGCAACTCTAACTTAAATAAACTGTACCCTTTGCACGGCCTAACTCTATAATTCAAGGCCCTCAGTAAGTGATGCACCAAACCAAAATTTAACATTCGGAATGCAGTACAAACAAAACTTTCTTAGCCAGCTGAATCTCATCGCATAAAGGCAAACTTTACCAATGATTTCCACAGCAAACTCGGTAGTGCCCGGTGATATACTTTCGGTAAAAAGAAACCGAAGCCAATACCGGTAGGCGAACCAGTTGGCCATCGGGTTCACATTTTCAGTTCCATTACAGTGGCAGGATTTTTGCTGGCAACAACTTTCAAAAAGTTGAAGCCACATATGTTCAATAAACATGCGATATGTGCGTCTTTCTGCGGAAATATGACAATTCCGTTTTGATTCGTTTTTTAACATGCTGCTCGAAAGAGGCCCTCGGAATTTTTTTTTTTTTTATATACCGTCAATCAGATGCGAGAGCGAAACGCTGCCGAGAATAAGGGCAGTTGGTTGACGGGATGATGGCAGCTTTCGTGGCGAGTCCGCTTTGGTCGGAAGACTCACAGTTTTTGGTGTATTAAAGCAGAAATGGCGGCATGCGGAGGTAAAGTGTGTAAACGCGTCGTTAAGCGGAACTTGGACTGTTTTCAGAATTGAAAGATTTAAAGGTATATCGTATGTAGTGTATGTGGAGAAAATAGTTGAGGGCGGGGGAAGCGCTCATTCATTCTACAGTGTCGTTGGCCACGTCTTCCACCGATGGACAAGTGCACATTAAGTGGGTGTCGCCATAGGTGTCGTCGAGACGAGCGACAGGTGGCCAAAACTTGTTGTATCTCAAATATGGTAGCGGGTACACTGCTTGGTCTCTTGTGTAGCCTCTGGTGTTCCAATCGGCACTGGAGACGATGTCTTCTAACGAGTGAGGGGAGTTTTTCAACACTTGGCCTTGTGGATCACCGTTGATGTAAAGTTCTATTTCTGATCTGATGGAGACCATGGCGTCAATGAATCTGTCCAGCTCTTCCAAGTTTTCTGATTCAGTTGGTTCAACCATGAGGGTACCCGGTACAGGGAATGCCAATGTTGGTGCGTGGAAGCCGTAGTCCTGTAGTCTCTTGGCGACGTCGATGGCTTCGACGCCTTGGTCCTTGAACTCTCTTAAATCGATGATGAACTCATGGCCACAGTGTTTGAGGTTTGCAGTCTCTGCGTCGATTGAAGCGTCTTTCCCTCCGACGAACAGGATGTTGTAGTGCGAGCTTAAACGGGACATCATGTAGTTTGCGTTCAGCATTGCGATTACTGAGGAGAATGGTAGCCCCTTGGACCCCATCATTTTGATGTAAGCGTATGAGATTGGCAGAATCGACGCGCTGCCGTAAGGGGCAGAAGAAACTGCTTCGATGGATCTTTCGGATCCAATGCCAGTGATCATGGGGACCACGTCGTGTGCAGGTAAGTATGGGGCCAAGTGTTTTTGTACACAAATCGGACCCATACCAGGACCACCACCACCGTGTGGAATGGAAAACGTCTTGTGCAAGTTCAAATGGCACACGTCAGCGTTCAAATCGCCAGGTGAAGTGAGACCCACTTGGGCGTTCATGTTGGCGCCGTCTAGGTACACTTGGCCGCCGTTCTCGTGAACAATATCGATGGCGGTTCTTACACCCGGTTCGAACAACCCGTATGTTGATGGGTATGTGACCATAATTGCTGCCAAGTTGTCCTTGTGCTTTTCGGCCTTGGCCTTCAAGTCAACAAGATCCAGTGACCCGTTTTTCAGACACTTCACTGGGATCACTTTCAAACCACACATGGCTGCAGAAGCTGGATTGGTACCGTGAGCAGACACAGGGATCAAACAGATGTTACGGTGTGATTCTCCGCGGTCCTCGAAATACTTTCTGATGACTCTTAAACCGGTGTATTCACCTTGAGCTCCAGAGTTTGGTTGCAAAGAGACTTCATCGAAACCGGTAATGGATGCTAAATCCTTTTCCAAATTCTTGATCAGAATCTCATACCCTTGCACTTGATCTCTTGGTTGAAAGGGATGGATGTTGGCAAATTGGGGCCATGTGATGGGGATCATCTCCACGGTAGCGTTCAACTTCATGGTACATGACCCTAACGGGATCATGGAGTTGGCAAGAGAAAGATCACGAGATTGTAAACGGTGTAAGTATCTCAACATGGCGGTTTCGGAATGGTGAATGTTGAACACTTCGTTGGATAAAATTTCATCTTGACGACTCAATTCCTGTGGGAACTCTGGGATCGATGCAGGCAATTCACTTTCGCTACCTCCGAACAACTTTACTAAAGAGATCAAATCCTCTTTTGTGACTGTTTCGTCAAAGGATAAAGAGACTGTTTCGTTGTCAACCTGATGAAGGTTAATTTTGAATTCGTCAACAGCAGTTCTTAAAAAGTCTTCAGCAGAGACTCCATTCAGCTTGACAGTTAGAGTGTCAAACCACGATTTGTTCAACAATTCATGTTTTGACGCAGACAGGCTGTTAGCCAAGATCGTTGTGAATCCATAGACTCTAGAGGCAATCTCTTTTAACCCTTGTGGACCATGGTAAACACAGTAGTTGGCAGCGATGTTGGCCAACAGAGCTTGTGCGGTACAGATGTTGGAGGTGGCCTTGTCACGTTTAATGTGCTGTTCTCTGGTCTGTAAGGCAAGACGCAAAGCAGGTTTACCTAGACGATCCTTTGAAACACCTACGATTCTACCAGGAATCTTTCTGTTCAATTTCTCGATGACGGCGAAGAATGCAGCATGAGGTCCACCATAACCAAATGGAACACCAAATCTTTGAGAGGATCCAAGAACTATATCGGCACCAAACTCAGAAGGAGGCTTCAAAAGAGTCAACGCCAATAAATCAGATGCAACGGCGAACAGACCCTTCGATTCATGGACGATTTCAGCTAATTGAGCAAGATTCTCACCTGGGATAATGTTACCCTCTGTATCAGGGCACTGAACCAAACAACCGGAGATATCGTTCTTGATAGAAGATAGTACAGACCATGTAGATGGGTCCAGTGGGTCAATTTCGACCAACTTGATGTTGAAAGGTTCTGCTCTTGTCCTTAGCACAGACTTCGTTTGCTTGTGCAACCTTTGATCTATCACATACGTGAGCTTTTTTCTCCTGGCCACGTTGAAAGACAGCAGCATGGCCTCACCAGCAGCCGTACCCTCATCCAACAACGAGGCATTGGCCACAGGCAATCCGGTTAAGTCAGAAATCACAGTCTGGAAGTTCAAAAGCGATTCCAATCTACCTTGAGAGATCTCTGGCTGGTACGGAGTGTAAGAAGTGTACCATTCGGGGCTCTCCAACAAATTCCTTTGGATCACCGGTGGTAGCACAGTACCGTAGTAACCTTTTCCGATTAAATTCTTGATCCTGTGCTGGTTTTTGCTTGCTAAAGCCTCTAAATGTTCCAACATCTGCTGCTCTGTAAACCCATTCTCTGGAGAATCTAGCTCCAAAGTACGCTTGACAAGGATGTTTTCCGGTACAACACCGCTGATAAACTGATCCAAATCGGTGTAGCCCAACTGTTTCAACATCTGCCCCACATTAGAAGGCGATGGACCCAAATGACGTCTTTGAAACGTGTCTAATGGTTCAAAGGACCCAGATCCGCTCTTACGCGCATCGTAGATCTTACCATACTGACCCGATGAGACATCACATTTAGTAGAAACAAAACGGTACCTCATTGGCAAAGCCAATTGGGCCCCTCTTCTGGAAAACTGTCTCGCAACCACTACCGAAGATCTATATCTCAACATGGCTTAACTTATTTCTTCAAATAGCCCACAATAAGGTGCTTCTGCTGCAATGGTTATTGTTCCTTCTTACTTGATTCACAAACACAGTACAGCAACCGTTCAAGTGGAAGACAAAAGACAGAACACCTATGACACTTATATATATACCCAAACAATCAGTAGATCTGTTTCGGATTCAGACAGTTGTGTTGTGGCGGGAAGCATGCCAACTGTGTCCAAGCGTGCTGCCTTTAATACTTACTACGAACTCGTTCCTTAGATAACTGATATCCGATTCAAACCTTTCGGGTTGATGCCCACTGATTGCTGAATTTTGACTTGGTTTAGGGTTGTGTCGGCCTTTCGCTGACTTGGGCCAAGTAGAGCAAAATATTGGCCCGGGAGATGTGGGGTATGGGTGTTCACCAAGTCCAAAGTTATTTTGCGAGAAAGGGTCCAAGTCAGATACAGAAGCAAGGTCACGTGGTATGCGGTTGCTTGGTTCATGTGAAAAAAAACAATGACGGGGAAAGACGTCACGTTACAGTCACGTGCTCAAGTTGATGGCTGTGAACGTCTTTCCGTGAACGGTACCAACATGGGAGCCCGTCGAGTTGAGCACCAGGTTGTTGGCTTCTGTGTCTGTGGTATAAGCCATCTGTGGGGTGTCTACGTTGTGAACAACGTTTTGGTTGGCCCATCTGGAATTGTTAGAAACGGTTTGTCCCAGCAGTGCGTTTATGTCCCAGTATAGAACTTGGCAATCGTCTCCGCAGGAGACGAGGACTCCTGATTTCTTCGGGTGCCATTGGACCTGGTTTACGGGTCCAATGTGGCCCTCGAGAGTCACGAGCGGGGATCCCGGGTACCTCATGTCGAGCACGATAATGGCGTTGCTGTCCTGAGCGACGGTAACTATGACGTTTGGATCGAATGGGTTTGGTTCAAGGCGTACCAATGCGTTTGAGTGAGGTTCTGGATCCATGTTACCCAGAGAAGCGTTGCTGTCCTGAGAACGGTTACGCGGTAGCAGGGTGCTGTCGCTGGCTTGGCTGGTGTCGGTACTCCCAGAGCCGGCACTGGCGCCGCTGGCGCCAGTACCTGCTGCGGTGACTTTTGCTGTGCAGTTCTTATTGACGTTTGCGCTGGACCCATGGGCGGGTTCGTGCCCATGCTCGTACACAATGGTGCTGTGCGCTAGGGACCTTAGATCGAAAACTCTTACGGAGCCGTCGCCACCGCAGCTGGCGAACAGTTGTGTGGATTGCGCCAAGAATTTGACGTCAAACACCTCGCTATCGTGTGCGATCAGTTGGGTTTTCACGTAGTTGGTAGAATTTGAAAGGTCCCATACGGTACATGTGGTATCAATGCTACATGAGAGCAGCAAGTTGGGTGAGATTGGGCTCCAATGGAATGACGTGACCGGAGGAAGTTGGCCCAAAGTGGCGGTGTCCTTTTGAGACGCTGAGCTAGGGTGTTTCCCGTACTTGTATAAGGAAAGGTTGATCTGCTCCTGTAAGCTGCCATCCAACGACCAGATTCTGAGCGAATCTGAACACGTTGCTAACCGTGTGTTGTTCTGAGGCATCCATTGGATCCTAGAAACTGGATACACGACGTTTGCGACGTGCGTGCATTCCCAAGTAGAATAGTCCTTCGACCCGCTGATGATCTCAATTCTATTGTACGAGTCCTCCTTGTAAGTGCCCAGCGCGCATTGGTCGTTCTGGTTCCAGGACAGAGCATACAGCGGCGCGCTGGACTGGTACTGGCACGAAGTGACCGTTTTCAGCTTGTCCAAAGTGTAGTTGCTGTTCCCGCTCGCGATTCCCAGCTGTTGCTGCGGCTGAGATCCCTGGTTCTGTCGCTGGTAGAAATTCACCCCGTTGTTTCCAACGTTGTCGAAGATGTTCAGCTGCCGTTGGTAGCTCCCAAATGAAATACTAGATCTTTTACTACCACGGTAATCCATTATAGTAAAAGAATGATTGTTGACTTGAGCCTGTGGATTCTAGAAAGCAAAGGGCCAGCGGAAAAATTGATCTTCCCCTTTCAAGAATCTCTTAGAAAAATCGGTATATCTGGTATAAAACGATATCCTGGTGTATCGTAGCTTGCAAATGAACCGAAATTCTTGCCTCTACTGCTCTAAAACTGCCAGTCAGGGCGGTTTATGTTAAGGTAGTTGTTGTGGAATTTTTCTGAATAGCATAATCCTTTAATTTTTATCGCCAAATTAATGGACAATAGGCGTTGAAAAGTGACGATAACAGCATCAAAAGCACGTATATCAGGCTCTTTGAGTGCTGTTTCTCTGTTTATGAGGGGCCAACTGGCTGAAGTTCGAACTGGCGGGTCATTTGGCAGTAAATTGCGACCAGTTAAAGGCAATTTCCTCTGTGCAGCACTACGGAAATGCCAGATAGTATAACAACTGGAACACCATCACGTGATCCGTCATTACAAACGGTGGTGATGTTTCTGTCTCTCGAAGCATCAAAAAATTTTAAGCATTCATATTGAAGAGTAGAAACCGAAATGAATCTATACAGGTTGAAATTGAAATATGGCCTGCTGGGTGTTTTCTTTCGGTGAAGTAGTATACTGTAGACGAAGTCAGATAAAAACGGCAACTAGTGTTCCTTTTCATATTTTGTTACAATGGCTCGTCAGAATTTTATTGGGATGGTCATCTCGCAAGGGAAGATGCAGAAGACTGTGAAAGTTCGTGTTGAGACCAAGGTTTTCGAGAAGAGAATCAACAAGGAGCTATTCCGCAGAAAGGACTATTTAGTTCACGATGAATCTGAGGTATCCCGCGAGGGGGATTTGGTGCGTATCGAGGCTACTAGGCCTTTATCCAAGAGAAAGTTCTTCTCAGTTGCCGAGATCATCAGAAATAAAGGTCAACAATTTGCCTTATTCCAGGAGCAGGCTAAGACCAACGTTGCCACAGAGGAGAATCAAAAGACTGAGGCATTTTTGAAGAGAAGAGAACAGAAACAGGACGTAGAATCGACGCTCTTGAGTGATGTACGTGTATTGCAAAAGGCCCATGCAGACGGCACTGAGGACTCAGCTGCTGTGAAAGAAATCAAGAGCCGTTATGGGATTGACAAGTTTAGTCCTGAATCCTTGAAGCAAATATTACAGTTAGACATTATTGGTATTGAGTCTAGAGTGAAACTTCAGCAGGAACGGATTGATTCCATTACAGAAAGACTAGCAGAATATACGAAGAACGAGACGCTGGCTAACGAATTTTTACTTTCGAAAGGTTTGGAAAACCCTCAGCTGTTAAAGAAGAATATCAAGAAGAACATCTTGAGGAAACATATATTAGAGGAAGTAAACGTATGAGACGGCAAAAGGTACACAGTCGGACCTAACTCGTGTTTTCGTGCCTTCTTTACTAACACACGCGCACACGCACACACATCCCACGAACACAAATATGTACATAGATTAAAATTAAATTCAAAAAGGAATGATTCCTCTTCCGCCCCCATTGGCGCCACAAGAAAAATCGTGTAAATATAGTTATAGCGTACAATCAGTTTTAGCTGAGTTTAGAAAGAGGAACAGACTTTATATAACCTTAAACCCCTGGAAGATGGGGTTTGTGTTTCGAAAGTCGTAAAGTTCAGCTCCCCAAGACTCTGCCGTTTCCTTGGAATGGAACCTGTGATTGAGGTACTTCATCGTTATGCAAAGGTAGGCTGGATTCTGGTCTCAGATAGATAGGGTTGTACTCTGCAGCTCTGTCGACTTCGACCTCTCTGTAGTATTTGATACCAAATGGAATCAAGTTGATAAGTGGGTCGACCCAAGTTTCAATCTTCTTGAGCACAGCACTTGGCGGAGTAATTTTTGCGACCCAACTTTCCTTGAACCCCATGAAGTACCCGACCAATAAACCAAGGGCATGGCCCGGTAGACTGGAGCCAGGAGCCAATAAAGCAGTGACGAAAAGTAACGCTACTGGCAGGTACAACGTTGGGAACGAAAAGTTCCCGGCAATTGCCAAGGAATTGCGCAGTCTAGATTCCTTCACTGCGAAGTACCCCAGAAAGGAGAAAAACCAGCCACTGGCGCCGCCAATCTCAACGTTCGGGAACAGTATAGACCCAATCAAACAGTAAGGAATTGCTGTGAATACGGCAAGAAGATTAAGTATCACACCAGTGTAAAGAGTACCATGGGATTCCTCGAACATTGCAATCATGGAGAAAATAGAGATGACATTGAAAAATAAGTGCAGGAAAGAGAGATGTGCCAACGGATATAGTGAGATTCTGTTCAAGTCAAGTTTGAATAGCGACTCAGGTTTCAATAAAAGGTGTTCATTGATTGGGAACAACAACCCGTTTATCAAATACAGAAAGGTTAAGAAAATGCTCAGACCAACAGCTAGACCAGACAAAGGCTTGCCAGCCGGAACCAAAAATTGCCTGATATTCATGGATGTAACAATTGTCTCTTCAGCACCAGATCAACCGTTGATAATGAATTGATCACTGGCTTTTCTAGCGAAGGACAAGATGAGTTATGTCGTTATCTTATTCCGTCTGCTTCGAAGTTTTCTACCGAAAGGTTCATAACGATCAATCTGCCCAAGTATTTTAAGGTCATGTGACTTGAAATCATGTGTATATATATTCACATAGAAAAGATCCTCGAAGCCATGGTCACTGGAGCACGCTAGGGAAGGAGCTCTCTGAGCTGTTGCGTCTACGTACGAAGGATTTGGTATGCTGACTGTATTATGTAAAGTGTTTCCCATGTTTTAAGTGTGCGAATTGAACATGAACGTTAAATCGTGAATTGATCGTCGAATGTTTGGAATCAAACAAATATGATTCAATTGGCCATTGCCAAGTTGAGTTGATTAGTTGTTGGATGGATCGAAAGCCCTCGCTTCTTACACGACAGAAGGCGGCCCAACGTGCTGATATATACTTCGTGCTTCCGCTTTCTCCAGCTCATTGTATCTGTTAACGGCATTAAAGTACATTTATAAATATGCCAATCGATGCCTCAATCCTAAGTCCGAACATGAAAACAGTAAAAGTATTGTTATTCAATTGATCATCGAACTAGAGACTTCTCCTGTTCACTTATACATTTTCAATGAGCTGCTTCTCATTGCCAGGTAGAGCCAGCACTGCATCTGACAATTTGGAGGTGAATTGCGTTGCATGGTACTGAATGCGTCGAGCCATGTCGAAAGTTGTTAAGAAAAGTTCCAAAGTGATGCCTAACTCGCAAACTGTGCAGCGAGTTAGTGGGTCTCAAGCCGTTGATAAACTATCGAAAATCCAATTATCAGCTGAACAGACACAACTGAAGACTAATGTGTTCGATTTTATCAAGAGTCAGCTGTCCAATTACAGTGGAAAACCTTCCATGTACGTCATTGAAGGTGATGCAGGTACAGGAAAATCAGTGATATTGAACGCATTGTTCAACGATCTGCAAAAGCAAGCTATGCATGCGTCTGCTAACGATGTATTGAAAGGTACTCGTAACTACTTGGTTGTGAACCACCCGGAAATGCTGAAGCTGTACCACCAAATCAGCCGTTCTTTCCCATACATTAAGAAATCATCGTTGGAAAGACCGACATCGGTGATTAACAACCTTAGAAAGACAGAGTCTCAATGCGATGCGATTATTGTCGATGAGGCACATTTGCTGGCTACTTCAAAGGACGCCTTCAAGAGATTCTACGGTGACAACCATTTGAAGGATTTGATGGAATTGTCCAAGGTGCTAATTGTCGTGTTTGATGCAAAACAATCACTGAGAATGGGATCATATTGGGACGATGAGCCCGGCAATGGATCTACGCTGTCTGCTTTTTACGAATCTCTACCTGCTGAGAATAAGAAATGGTATAGATTGAAACAACAGTTCAGAGTCGTAGCCGAAAAAGATACTTTAGATTGGATTCAGGCAATCAGTACAGAGGGCAAGATACCAAGCTTCCCGGAATCAGTGAAATCCGGCCAATCCAAATTTGATTTCAAGATCTGGGATGACTGTGGAGCTATGTACCACGCATTGAAGGATAAGAATGACCAATATGGTCAGTGTAGAGTGTTAGCTACTTACGATTTCCCTTACAGATTGGACGGGAAGGATTACTTCGTCGAATGTGGTGATAACTTTAAAGTACGTTGGGACAGATACGCTCCAAGGGCAATTCTGCCATGGTCCGAAAGGGATGACACATTTGAGGAGGTTGGATCTGTGTACACCATTCAAGGGTTCGATTTGAATTGGGCTGGTGTAATCTTAGGTCGTAGTGTTGGATATGATGCTAAAACTGATTCCATAAAGTTGAAGCCAGAATTCTACGACGATCATGCAGGATTTACAAAGAAGAAGAACATCAGGGACGTCGATAAAGTAAAGACAAAGATTATAATGAACAGTATCAACGTCTTACTAACTCGTGGTGTTAAGGGTCTGTACATCTACGCATGGGATCCAGAGCTAAGAGAGAGGCTGAGTCGTATATAATATTGAATAATCAGATAGAAGAAGAAGAACATACATACAAATCAGGTGTGATCTTGAATTGCTGATAATAAATTATGATTGCATTAATAGGTTCTCAAGACTGCTTGGCCTTCCCTTTATCCCTAGCTTGGCCCTTCTTTTTCTTTGTCATCGCCTCGCACACAACGCCAACGAAAACGATTATTATACCTACCCATTGCACGGGCGTAACTTTGTGGCCATACACTATTATGCTTAGCATCATGGAAAACATCTTTCTGGTCACTGTTACCATGACTAGAACCAACGAACCGTATTGTTCCAAACTAAAGAAGATAAAGCATTGGCCGATGGCCCCGCAACAGGAATATGCAAGTAGATAACGGCCGATCTGCGGATCTGCATGTAGCATCTTCAAACCCCTTGCCAGCTGTTGTCTATCGACTAGAACCATGTATAATACATTCCACACAATTAGGAAGCCGTTCAATGCAAACATTAGATGTGCGCCAGTAATCTTGTGCGTAGTCGTCTGGAATAGTTTATCTTGTTTGGCGTTGGTCAATCCATCGAGGAAAAGACTTGTGCCCAAAAGTACGAAACCAATCATCGATGAAGAACCTTCCGAAGATCCGCTTTTTGCTGTAGAAGGTTTATGTCCATCTAGGGTGAATATCGTTATTCCAATTGTAACGAATAATACCACTAGCTTCTTAGCTCTGGGAATTGGGGTACGATACACAACTAGGTGCACCATCAGGACAGGTAAGAGCTTACATGACTTTGCCAACATGTACGTCAAGAAATCGACGTAGTTTAACGAATGAGTTGCCAACGGAGTTGAAATTGCCTGGGATAACGAAATAACTGCCATATCTTTCGTATGTTCTTTCCAAAACTTGGTCAAAGAAAGCGCAGGTTTCTGCCATTTCAGATAGGCGAAGCCACATATTATAGCGATAGTGGCCTGTACCAATGCAATCAAACCTGGCGATTGGAACCTTGAGCCAGAATTGGGCCACACTTTAGTGTTCAATGGTTCTTGTAATAATCCCCACGCCAAAAAAGAACAATAGATTCCTCCAACTGCAAAGACATGTTTTAGTATATGACGTACCATTGTCAAAACATTTAACTTGAGTGATTAACACAGATGCCCCAAAATTCAACACCCCAGTAACAGTATTATATCAACGTTACTTTCTATTGTTGAATTGTTATAGGGTATATATCTCTGTGACGCTTTTACTATAGAGATCAGAATTCAAAAGTCTTTGTCCCTTCGCCAACAGTGGTAAATTTCAAACGAGTACTACAGGTGAAAGACTGACCGTAAAGTATTGGTTATTGCGCTCTTTCAATACTAGAAAGCCAGTTATATAAGTTCCGGTAGCGTGAGTACCAATTGAGTGAGTAATGGTCCGTTGGATCGGTTTCAACCTCAAACTTAATGTGTTTTGACACCATTTTCACAATAGTGAAGCTGAAAATTTTTTTATTTCAGATTGAAATTCGTTTGAAAGATTCTTTAACAGCTACCAAATCGAAGGTTTGGTGGCAGAAACCAATCGTTTCAAACTGGTTCAGGCTCTCGAAGAAGAACGTCTAACCATTGGAGTGAAAGAGGAAGAATGACTTATTCACCTTTAGGCGTTACTTATGGGTTCAGGTCCAATTTATTGCTGGAATCATACGCGGATTACCGTAAGTATCATAAAAAGGTAAACCATAAGTTGCAGCAATTGAGAGGACGTTTATCCTTAATCACCAAGGACACTAAGAATTATAAGGGTCACGAGAAGCTAGAGAAGATTGGCAGTAATGATTACAACAAGAATCGGTTGTACGGGTTCTTGGTACTTTTATTAGCAGAAAGAGACATGGCATATGTCGAGAGTATCAAGGCTACTGGTAGAGGAAGAGGTTATTTGAGAAGTCTTGAATTAAAACTCATGCGTACAAGAATCAAGAAAGCGATCAAGTACTGCGGCAGACTCTCTGCTTTGGCTCAGGAAGAGGACAAATGGCAGATTCAAGCCGAAATTATGATTTATGAAAAGTTGATCAAGACTGAGTACGAGCTTTACGGTAAGAAACAAGTCAAGTTTTCAGATGCAGAGAAGATATCTACCCATTTAGCGCTAGCATTAGCTGCCATTAACTATTTGGTTGAATCGAAGCTACTGAAGGAAGATGTTGCAGAAGCTGTGAAAAGCAAGTATCTGTATATATTCAAGGAAAAAGCCAATGCGTTTTCCGTCAGAGATCAACAAAACTATACTGCCAGAGTCATTGCAGCCAACACAGATGACCAACTTCTTCAGCTTTTGCAATCTAATGGCTTCTCATCCGCGGTGTTGGAAGCTGATAGCTCTGAGAGACAGTCTCGTGAGGTATCGTGGAGATCTTACTCTGCAACCATCGAAGACAGCAAAGTTTTCGAAGTGTACAGTGAGCTAACCGAATTACAGAACTCTAACAAACTTTCGAATTTAAACGATAAGCTTTTCAAATGGAACAAGGCCATTGATTTACAAAAGGAATACATGACATCATACTCCGAGGATGAAACTTCAGAAAATAACCAAATTCTTTTGACCTACCTACAGTACAACGCCATGCTCACTGCTGTGGCCAGAGATAATAGCTTGTTTGAGAGCCTGTTGAAGCAGTGGGAAAGATCCGATAATAAATCCTTTACTAGCAAGTTGAACAAGTACAGAGAAGTCGACCACATCGTTAAAAACTTAAAGACTTTGTTAAATCAGATCATGGATCTTCCTGGTGTTTATTCTGATAGCGATTTGACAAATCAGGTGTTCCTTTTGAAGACTTACTACGAATCTGCTTTCACTTCTAAGCTCCTTGCTAACATATACCAGACCAAGAAGAGATACGTGGAATCTCTAGCCCTTTACGTCAACTGCTCACAGCAAATTGAAAATGCTGAGGAGTCACTGATAAATTGGGATGAGATATATCTGCCATCGAAGCTCCTATCCAAGGGTAAGATTGCAGAGTTGAAGAAGCACATCGCGACAGGCTGGAGATCTGTCGTTGCCTTGGCAGAATACAAAAAATCCCTAGAAAAGAACAGTAAGGCTCGTCAATTCGATGCCTCTCTTGTTGAAATTTTAGAGAACAAAGTGTCTCCAAAAGATGCTTCTCTAGACAATCTGTACCCACTTGCGCCTAGGTTACTACCAATACCTCCTAAACCTTTCCTATACGATTTAGCGTACAACTACTTTTCCACCTCGGACTCCTCTCTTGTGGAAGAGGAACAGTCTCCATCAGCTGCTCCTTCCATCGAGCAAGATCAAGAACCAGTAGAAGAATCGAAAACGACGGCAAGAAAGGGTTTATTCGGTCTTTTCAGAAGTTAATGTTGATATCCGATCTTCAGTCTATCTAGTTATGTGTTTGTAAAATATACACCTCAACATTAGTTCAGTTTATTCTGAAAGTAAAACTGGTAAAACATATATCACATATCAGTACCACGTTGACCGGAATAGCTATATCGGATTCATGTTGAGTGGAACTGCTGTTTTAGTTGATCCTCAAAGTACTTTGTTTCATATTTTAGTTGCTATGCTTCTCAAAGCTAGCTAGCTCTCTACTCAGTAAGCTTGGAAATTAAAAGTTTCCTTCAATATTCACCATTCTATACAACGATTTGAGTCCCACGAATGAAAACGCATATATAGCAACCTTGCCAAAACTTGTGGATGGCTTTGTCGAGCACTACAACATCTAGGAAAGACAAAGGTCTGTGTGAATCTAGTACCTACTGGAAATGAATTTGAGGAGGTCTTTTGATAAGCTGTTTAACAAACAGTACGTTTGTTGGGTGTGTTTGGACGCAGAATGCGATGACGACGAATGGATTGTACACCAATGTGGATGTAACTTACAGGTACACCGTAAGTGCCTTATAGGTTGGATGTACGACCTAAATAAGTCCAAACTAGGAAGTTACTATACCTACGACACTTATAAGATCAATTCTGCGCAGGAAATATCACGTCGATTATGTTATCTAATTGACAGCAATAGAGATATGGGTAGAGAAATAGGGTTCGCTGAAACAGTCCAGGATATACCACTGGTGGGTCAAACATGGGCTAGTTTTATTTGTGTTGGCGATCTTTTGATTAGGGCGTTAGCTCACTTCAATGCCCCAGACTCTTCATTCTCATACGATGAGCTTTGGAGAGGTTTACCGCAGGATGTACCTCCATGCCCTCAATGTAAACAAAAACTACTGAAGAATATTTCGGCTTTGAAGTATAGATCCTCGTCGTGGTTATTGAGAGCATTTTCAATGTGTCGCCAAGTGTCAAGGTACTCAGCTACTATTCTTACTTTGCATGGCTACGCATTCAATCCGGTGAAAAGCTTGTTCAAAGTCGGACTTTATCAACTGCGATATCTATTCTCCGAGGGTTCATTGAGGAAGATATTCGACATCTCGAACACTAAAGCATTAGACGTATACGCAGAGTCGGTGAAAGGGATGTTATCAATACCTGCGGACAAAAAAATCACCATAATAGGGTTCCCTTTGTACCTTTTAACTTTTAAAGCGAAAGGAACGATTTCTCTTCTATTACGAGTGATATTTCCATATTACTTCCTAAAGAACTGCAGAACACATAAACTTCTAAACAATGCAATTACTTTCCACGGAGTCGTGATTGGAGTTTATAATCTCCTTGTTCGGCCAGCATTGAATAAAATGTATGCCTCTTCGATTGAACAGTGTAATCCATATTTCCTTTCTAGGCGATCAGCTCAAAAGAGTGGCATATCACCTAGCAACTTCAGCATTTCTTTTGAAGGCGTTGATAATTCTGATATCATAATAAAATCGCAGTGGTATGACACTGTTCTTTCCGCACTTGCATGGCCATTTTTCTGTAAATACATGGGACAAAGACTCGTTGTGGTATTCCCGAAACTAAACTCAGCAATACTTGATAGATACCCTTCAGCTACTCCAGATGATTGTGAAATGGCACATAGCTTGATATGCAGCTTAGCGTTGTATATTGGGTACGAGTTCATGAAAATGGGAATAACCTACCTCAGACTCAAGGAGCTACAGGATATTCAAAGAATTGTAAACGTTACGCCAGAACCGACACCTCCAACCGAATCAGAAGTGTAACGGCGCCTGAAGCGACCATATGTGCATGTGTATATATCTTAAGAGCACGGTACAGTGCTCATCTAATGATAACGATTAAAACCAAATCAGTTCCAAAACAAGGCTATCAACTCGTTAAACTTATTAGGTTCATTGGACCTGTTACGTCTATTAATTGTCTAGATGCCCTAACTATTATTGAATGCTACATGATTAGTGAGAATGCTTTCCCATCAAAACCGGAAGAAGCTATCTACGAGCAGATCTAGCAGTTTGGCGACATCGATTACTGTCTTATCTTTCCGTTCAAATATCGAGATAGTGGAGCGCGAATCTTCTGCCTCTTTTTCCACCAAATCACTAAATTTCACAACCGATTGTAAATTTGAATCCAACTTATTCTTACTGTCAATCATTTCAATACCAAATACTTCCCCGTCTCTTGTAGAGAATTTGAAATCAACGCATGGGGTTTTTGAGCCACTAGATCCAAAGAAGCTGACCGATGAACCTTTGGTGCCAGACCCTGTAATTTTGAGTAAAACTCCTTGATCCAAAAGCTGCTTACTGCTCCATTTATAGCTTATTCCTACATCGGCCTCTTGGCTTTTCTTGTGAGACTTTTGATAAACATCCTTTAGCTTATGGCCCAAACCACTTTTTTTGGCCGGAGTATAGTTATGCAAGGATTGCAGTTCTTTTATAGATTTGCTGATAGCTGTGTCCATTGCCTCCTGAAGCAGTTTTATGTTAGAAAGCTTCTCTTGAAGAGAGTTGTAAACAGATACCATAATGTCCATTTCCATACGATTGAGTCCTTTGATACATGATCTAGTTTTGATCGTGTTAGCTATGTCAACTAATAAAAATTGATAGTCATTACTCTTATCAATTATTCCCAGCACAGTTAGTTCTTTTATTCTGTACATCAAAAGTTTCTTAAATTCAGAGTAAGAAATGAAATCACCATGCTTCTCTGAAAGCGTGTTTGCGATGCTTGGATGTTCGGAAATGAGAGTTTGGAAGGCAATCTCATCCTCTGGTAGCACTTGACTCACAAGTAAATCCGTTAGGTTAGAGTTGACCTCTTCAATTTGCATCAAATAGCATAATCCTTGCTTGGCTTCTGTATACATCAGGTCGGATCTTGAATTATTCAAAGTAACTTTGTATGCAGAAGGATCCAATACTATTGTAAGTTGTGATTGTCCATTAACCGAGGCTTTGTCAAATTCTATCTGAATATCTGATAGATATTTAAGCATAGGATCATCATGGGGTAACTCTTCAACGACTTTCTCTAGTTTTTCTAAAATTTTGATGAACGTTTGGTGGTACAGCATCAGAGATGGTTTCGAACTGTTTGCCATATCCTTGTAAACTATAGTCTCATATCTTTTGTTCTCCTCGGGTTCAATCAATAATCCTGTAAGATAACCCGTAAATTGATCCTGAGATTGAATTAGGTACTGATTGAGTGGAGAGTAATAGCCCTCAAACTCTCCAGACCCAAATACCACTTTTAATGTTTCAAGCAGTATCTTTGCCTTACTATAATAGTTGACTCCAACGTCAGCAGAAGAAAAGTTAGCTCTTTTTAGTAATGCAACAGAAATAAAGTTATCTACAACAATCTTTGTAATTGCAGAAAGGGAGGACGTCTCCGATGCATCCTTGTTAGCCGAACTTCTGTAAGCTCTAGATGCCAAATACTTCAACTCACTTCTTTCAGAGAGCACCATATTATCAAGAATTGAACAAACCAGATCGACAGCGGCCCAAAGAGATGTCATATTCTTGACAAATTGATTGTTGGTATCTGGATCTTCAATGGCCACATTTGCTGGCTGTGGCGGATGTGTTGGGTGTCGATTAGCATATACTTTAGATGGGTCACTTTCAAAGTCAATTACATTAGAATCCAGATATTTGTACAGTTGGCTGAATGCCGACAAAATGTCTTTGTTTTTAAAAGAAGTCAGGTAGTTCTGTAACAATTGACTCCATACGGCGTCATCTTCACTTAAGAAAACATCAAGGATAGGAGAATCATCAATACTTTCAGACAACAAATCACCAATGATTTTGATGTAAAGAGAGTTTTCCCTCTCTCCGATGCTTCCACGAAGTGGAGCAAATAGTTTCGGTAAGTTTGTCACACAAAACTTTGGATCTTCTTTGATCAAAATACTCCAATAGAAACTGTCTACTTGTAGTAAAAACCCAATTTTACCATACAAGTACTCGAGACTTTTTTTCAGATTGTCATTGTTCGTGTTGTTGAATTGGAGCTGTAGCTGTTGGCGACCAGCGGATGTTAGGAACTTTGATACGTCAATTTTTCTCTTTTCTAAAGAGTCTTTCTTCACAATCCTTTTTTGCAAAGATTCCTGCAACTCGCCAATCTCTTCGTTGATATCGTTAATATTTGCTTTCAGTTTTTGCAGGTTGGCTGAAAACACTTCGTTATCCGATTGGTTCAGAATGTGAACGAATTTTCTGACTGTGCTTAAGCTCGGGCACGCAGTTGAAGTCAATGCCCTGTAGGCATTTTGTAGCTGATATCTTTTAATATTTTTCTGTATCGTAACAACTGCCGATTTATGTGTATCATAATACTTCCGATTAACAGTTAGTTGTCTTCTAACGATGTATCCTAGGACCTTCGCTTGCAGGAGGTTCACATTATTAGATTCGGCGACGTCTACGATAAGTTCCATGGCAAAACGTGTTAGCATTCCCTTGATAATTGCATTGAAGCTGACAACTTCATTTGCAACCTTAGTTGGCGCAACTGTGTATTTTCTCGCTGCGACATAACCCTTTATGAAGGATCCAAATCTTTGGAAATGGTTATCATTAAATGTTTCTTCAATTTCTTGTAGCTTAGTTCTTTGAACTCTGCCCTTCAGCAAGGCCTGTAACTGAATCTGTAATTCTCCTCCTTGAGCCTCTTTCATACTAAGTCTTATGGCTCTTCCGCGAGAAAGGGACTGTAATTCGCAAATTTCATCAACTAATAAGCTAGTTGCATCTTTGTATGATTGATAAATGGCTCTTTGCAAGTTGGCTTTGGCAACAGCTTGGAGTTGGCTGATAGAGTTCCCATGGAGTAACCTGTATCTTATCTTTCTTTGTGCCAGCTTCCGTTGAGCACCACCTTTCAGATATACTTTCAGGTAAGAAAGATAACTGTCTCTCTTGATTGTGTTCAATCTAAAGAGATCTAATGCATTTCTTTGTAGCGTTCCTTTCAAATGTGCCTGAAGGTTTGCTACTGCGTCATTAGATTCATGGCTTTGAATGAATTTTGTGTATTTATTACGAACAACTGCTGACTTGCAAAGTGCCTGCAGTTCTGCAAATCTTGTTTTGCGATGTTCAAGAGTGATAATCTTTAGATGAATTGCAAATCTGGTGTTTAAACCTTTGAGTAAAGCTTGCAGGTGAGTAACGGTGTCCAAAAATTCTGTTTCTGTCATTTTTTCACGACGTTGTGGGGAAAACTGATTGCTGCTGCCGTACCTGTAAGTGTCATAATAGTCGAAATCATAATTCCATTGTTGCCTCTTTCTATTGAAGTATCCAATATCTTCGGTTCTGTAGGATAGGTTTCTTGATACACCTGGGGAATAATACGAGAAAGTTCTATCAGGGCTATACGTCAAGCGCTGCGGACTAGGTGATTTGAGATACGACAGAGAAAGGTGCTTTGTTTCAGACGTAGAAAGATCTGATTGCTGGATATCATGTACAATAGCGGAGGGATATCTCGTAGGAGTCTTTGGAGGTTCTGGTATACTCAGCTGACTTTCCTTGGGGTCACTTATCTTGACGGGGCTTTTTAGTGGAACAGAATCCAACAATCCCTTCTGTGGACCTTTTTTCGGTGACGATGGTTTAGAACTAAATTGGTTGAAGGATCTAAATGTGTGGACACCAGGAACTTTCCTCTGACATAGCTTTATATCTTCAATAGGACTGTTTATTAAACCTGTCATATCCTGCATTTGAGGAACAACTGTACCGTATTTGGCACTTAGAATACTCGCCATCCCGTGTATAGTTTCGAAAACTTTTGGAATGTTTTTCCTGTCATACAGATCGTTCAACTCGAATTTGAAGAGATCAGGAACCTCAACGTAGTTTACCAACTCTAAGAACGAATTGATGTTCTGGGTATGTGCGTATACCAATCTGTCGCCAGCTGGTACAATTTTTTTTACAAGTTCGGGTTTAACTTTTGCAACAAGTTTAGCCAAGTAAACACCATCACACATGCACTTCGTAGTGGCCAAATCCAAAGCGGATGGAATCTCTTCTTGAATGATTGCTTCGATCCACTGCTTCGCTTCCTCTACCCTGATCAGAAATTCTTGATAATCGTTGTCCTTTGACGATAGCTTAGATGGTGAAGAGTTGTTGACCTTGTTCGTGCCAGCATTTGAAGCACCAAAATATGAAGGCTTGGTGGGTGACTTATTCAAAACAGACAAGAGTTCTGCTGCTATACCGCTGAAGTTTTCTTTTCCTGGCGAGCTGCGATAAGAGCTACCAGGGCTCTTAGTAGAGTTCAGCGTCCCTTTCAAGTTCGAACTCGAGTTGATTCTCGAAGAAGAAAGTTGCTTCAAGACCGGCTGAGTATCCTTGTTTAAGTTTTTCATATATTCTTGCATTCTGGAGTTGATCAAATCAGACTTCCCGGGGGAACCTGTTAGGGAGGTCATCTTGAACTGCTGGTAACTTTAACCTTTGCTTCTCTTATACAAGCTTTACTTAACCGGCGAAGTACCAATTAACACAGACTTTGAAAAGTTGGATTGTTGATAACCTATATATGCAGCACGTAGTAAATCAGCTAGTTATTCAACTAGCTCAATTGACTTCTCCGAAGTAAGTGAGAACCCATGTTGAGTATCTATCGCTTGTTCAAACTTTGTAAGTTTCTTATTTTACATCATATCGATGTTTTGATGAAATTTATTTACCTTTTACCTAAAACGTCTGAAATCAAAACATTGTAGATTTCAATGAGAAAGAAACCAGAAATGGATCACTGATTGCACTCTCGACAGCCACTTGAAAAGTGTCAGTATCTACCGAAGTCGAGATTTTATGCATCGAAGGGAAAGTCGCCGAAAGTGTAACCGTCATTACTTTCCTTGTTTTGGTAATCAAGTTGATTAAAGTTGTGGATGTGTATTGATTTTTCTGAAGCTTCATGGAATACACAGTTGGAAAAGTCTTCAATAATGACATCTTGAACCTGATCCGCTTGTTCTTTCCGTATGTAAAGTTGGCAATGATCCATTTCATGTAGGCGAATCTGCAGGTTGCTGCCCTTTGGTGTAACTATCACTATTCTACTATTCTTGAATCTTTCCAATAAAAGACTTCCCTGATTGAACGGTAACACGTCGAAGTACACGACGGAGTTTTCCACGTCCTGTACTGCCAGAGTCGCAAATTCTCGGAGGAGCTTAGTACCATGGTAAACGAGCTTACAATTTTTGAGGTTGCGGTAAGAGCTTTTGGATAATTCGTATTCTATGGTGGTATCACTAGTTATGGAACAAGTCGCTCCCCTTTTATCGTCTGAGGGCAGCGTAGTAGCCGTCACAGCTGGGGGCTTAACGGACGGACGAGCCCTAGATTTCCATCTTTGCCGGCGATCATCGTTTGTAGAAGCCTGCAATTGCTTAGTGGTAATTTTTTTCAGTAGAAGGTCGATCTTCGTGGAGTATAACTCTTGATCGAAATGCGAAAGGCTATGGGCCACCGAAGTCAATTGTCTTAAGATAGAAGCAAGATCAGTCTTACACTTCTCTATGTTCTGGTTCTGTTCAACTTGACATTCTAGTTCTGTACAGTGATGATGATTCCGAATGAAAGGGTCGAAGCAAACGTGTTAGTAAAGTAAGATCATCGTTAATCTTTAAGAAGCGTTACTACACTTCCAAAGGAAAAGAAAAGTTAGACTGACGGACGTACCTTCGTACAATTTGGCAAACTCTGAGGAAAGGCCTTTGATGTCTACAGTACCATCGGTATCGATACTACCGAGTCTACTCATAGCGTGGTCCTTTGATGTGTCGCTTGTTCCCTTGTTGTCTAAATTATTTACTTTTCTTAGTTATTAATATATATACTATAATAAGCTTGGTAAAAGGTTGAATATGTGATAATGTGGATTTGTTATTATTAAATTTATATTGAATAATTTACAGGTGAAAATTAACTCACTTTGTATGTTGTAAATAAAAGAGATGGGTGGAGTATATATACACAAGTAGATTGTATAGATGGGAATTGGAGTAGTGGGGAATGTGTGTGAGGGTTGTTGTTTTTTTTTCTAAAATTTCCCATAGATCCATCAAGAAGCCAGTTCCGAGAATTTAGTGCGATTTAAATTAATATTTGATATTAATTGGAAAGAAATTATTATTAAATTTTGCGCGAAACAAAGTGAGGAAGGAGGAGGCAGACGGAAGGAAGAAGCTATGCTATAACCATAATTGTTCCTAAAAAGATCTTTACTTTATCTGATGGGAGAAAAACTAATCGACTTCTTCCATTTCGGTTTCAGCGGAAACTTCTTCGGTTGGAGCTTCTGGAGCAGCTTCTGAAGCGGCTTCAACTTCTTCATCTTCATCGATGTTCAAACCCAAGGAGATCAATCTGTTGATTCTGGAAGCGAAGGAAGCTGGTTCTTCCAAGGAGAAACCGGAGGTCAACAATGCAGTTTCGAACAACAAGTTGGTCAAGTCCTTGACGGTCTTGTCTTGAGCACCACCTTCTTCGACCTTCTTCTTCAATTCTCTGATGATTGGTGATGTTGGGGAGATTTCAAAGATCTTCTTGGAGGCCATGTAAGAGGACATACTAGAGTCTCTCAAGGCTTGGGCCTTCATTATTCTTTCCATGTTGGCGGACCAGCCGAACTGACCGGTTCTGATAGCGGCTGGGGAGTCCAACAACTTGTGGGAAACAACAACCTTTTCGACTTGGTCACCCAAGACTTCCTTCAAGGCAGTGGTCAAGGATTCGAATTCCTTAATTTCCTTTTCTCTTTGAGCCTTTTCTTCTTCTGTTTCTTCTAGTTCGAAGTCCTTGGTGATGTCAACCAATTGTTTACCTTCGAATTCCTTTAGTTGAGAGAAGGCGTATTCGTCAATTGGGTCAACCAAAAACAAGACTTCGAAGTTCTTAGCTTTCAAAGCGTCCAAGAATGGAGACTTTTGAACAGCCTTTAGAGATTCACCAGTGATGAAGTAGATGTTCTTTTGGTGTTCTGGCATTCTGGTAACGTAATCGGCCAAAGAGGTCAATTCGTCAACGGACTTGGTAGAGTTGTATCTCAACAACTTGGCCAAGGCAGCTCTGTTTTGAGTGTCTTCGTGGATACCCAACTTGATGTTCTTGGAGAAAGCGGTGTAGAACTTGTCGAATTGTTCAGAGTCTTCGGCAATTTCGTTGAAAGTTTCGATAAGCTTCTTGACGATGTTCTTTCTGATAACCTTCATGATCTTGTTCTGTTGCAACATTTCTCTGGACAAGTTCAATGGCAAATCTTCAGAGTCCACAACACCCTTAACGAAGGATAACCATTCTGGAATCAACTCTTCAGCTTCATCAGTGATGAAGACACGACGAACGTATAGCTTGATGTTGGTCTTCTTCTTTTTGTTTTCGAACAAATCGAAGGCGGCTCTCTTTGGAACGAACAAGATGGCCTTGAATTCCAATTGACCTTCCACGGAGAAGTGCTTGACGGCCAATGGGTCTTCCCAGTCGTTGGAGATAGACTTGTAGAAGGCGTTGTATTCTTCTTGGGACACTTCAGATGGGTTCTTGGTCCACAATGGCTTGGTCTTGTTCAACTCTTCCAACTCTTGGACGGTTTCCTTGACCTTCTTTGTCTTTTCCTCATCGGTCTTCTTTTCAGAATCCTCATCTTCGTCAATTTCTTCCAACTTTGGCTTCTTGTCCTCTTCTTCTTTTTCTTCCTCCTTTTCTTCTCCTTCCTTCTTTTCCTCTTCAGCAACTGGAACGTCCTTTTCGACTTCCTTGGTCACAAGCAATTGGATTGGGTAGGCAACGAATTCAGAGTGCTTCTTGACAACGTCTCTGATTCTCTTCTCTTCCAAGTATTCCAATTGGTCCTCCTTCAAGAACAATCTCAAGACGGTACCTCTACCGATTCTTTCGTTGGTTTCGTCCAAGGTAACGGTGAAAGACCCACCGGCGTTGGATTCCCAAATGTATTGTTCGTCGTCGTTGTGCTTGGATAGCACTTGAACTCTATCAGCAACCAAAAACAACGAGTAGAAACCAACACCGAATTGACCGATCATTGAAACGTCCGCACCAGCAGACAAAGCCTCCATGAAGGCCTTGGTACCAGACTTGGCGATCGTACCCAAGTTGTTGATCAACTCAGCCTTGGTCATACCAATACCAGTGTCCCTGATCTCCAAAACTTTCTCTTCTGGTCTTGGTGTGATTCTGATGAACAACTCTGGCTCAGACTCCAAAAGCTTTGGGTCTGACAAAGACTGGTATCTGATCTTGTCCAACGCATCCGAAGCGTTGGAAATCAACTCTCTCAAGAAAATCTCCTTGTTAGAGTAAACAGTGTTGATGATCAAACTCATCAACTGAGTAATCTCAGCTTGAAACTCAAATGTCTCTTGGCTAACCATCCTGGAAATTTTGCTTTCTTTCTAGTTTGTGCTAACTGGCTATGGCTTTATCTATAAACCGTTGTGCTTACCTACTTTGCCAAATCACTAATAAACAATTATCAACTGAACCAATTGAATCAACTCAAGAAAGGTGTATAAACATTTGCCCCTTCTGTTATTCTCATCTGCCTTTTTTGCCGCCTTTATATACTTTCAGACCTGTTTTTCCAGAACAATCCATGGCGCCGAGCGAAGAGAAAGAAAAAAAAAAAAACTGGAAGTATCAACACCGTGGAAAACGATGGAAATTTTCCATTGGCAACTGGCATTTGGCGATGAGCTATGAGCTATGAGCTGTGAGCTGTGATAAAGCAGGTGGAAACACTGGGTTGTTGGAGTTTTGGGAGGGTTCTTTTCGCTGCTGAATTGAAGGTTCTATCGGGTTCTACTGGCTGAAGTGGTCTGTGGTAATTTGTTTTTTTCTGACACCGGCAAGTATAGTAGAACAGAGTCGTGGAGAAATGCCTAATAAGAACATTGACATTAAGACTATCAACTCTGATGTCGAGTTGCCGCAATTCATCTTGCAGCCTAAGGACGCAGTGGCTGGCGAAGATGTGCTGGAAGTGACGGGCACGGTTAAGGGCACAGTAGGCGGTTTGTCGGCGACTTCGTCGCCGGCTTCGTCGCCGTCTTACCGTCAATTTTCGACCAAGAAACATTTGCCAAGGGTTAAGATCCTAGGTACTGGTGGGACCATTGCTTCGAAGGGCAGCAAGTCGTCGGATACTGCGGGGTACCATGTGGATTTGACGATAAACGAGTTGCTGGAGGCGATTCCGGACATTGGAGGGGTGTGTGAGATCGAGTACGAGCAGCTTTGTAACTTGGACTCGAAGGAGATTGGGCTCGATGAGTTGTACAAAATATATAAAGGGGTGTGTGAGTCGTTGCAGAAATTCGATGGGATTGTGATTACTCATGGTACGGACACGTTGTCCGAGACGACGTTCTTCATCGAGAGTACTATCGATGCTGGGCAGGTGCCCATTGTGTTTGTTGGGTCGATGAGGCCTTCCACTAGTGTCAGTGCCGATGGTCCGATGAATTTGTACCAAGCGATCTGTATAGCGGCCAATAGGGAGTCCCGTGGCCGTGGGGTGTTGATCTCGTTGAACGACCAGATCAGTGCTGGGTACTATATCACCAAGACCAATGCGAACTCTTTGGATTCATTCAACGTGAGACAGGGTTATTTGGGTAACTTCGTGAACAACGAGATCCATTACTACTATCCGCCCGTGAAACCTATTGGCTGCCACAAATTCAAGTTGAACTTGAAAGAGGAGCTGCGGTTGCCCGAGGTTTGTGTGTTGTATGCGCACCAGTCGCTTTCTGCGGACTTGGTCGAGATGGTGGCGGAAAATTACGACGGTATTGTCATTGCCACGATGGGTGCCGGATCTCTTTCCACTCCCGTTAACGAGATGTGCATGAAACTAAGTGTTCCTATAGTGTACTCGAAGAGATCCATGGACGGTATGATTCCTGTGGCGAACTTGCCTATGCCACCGTCTGATCCGTCTTCTACGATCATCGCTTCTGGTTATCTAAACCCTGAAAAGAGTAGAATACTGTTGCAACTATGCTTGAAGCAGCAGTACAGTATGAAAAAGACTAGGGCCGTCTTTGCAGGAGTTTACGGTGGATGAAGAGATTCTCACTTGATTTCCATCATTGCACCCTTCCGCCACGGCATTCACAATTTTTTTTTGTTCGACACTATCCGTAGCAGTTATTTCTACATTGTTGCCGCAATGTCCGTACGAATATATAACTAATAGCTCATGATTTTTATATCTCTGTAGCATCTTCGCCACAGGATTCTTCAGGCGGGCATAGCCCGTCCTTTATGCATAGATTGCACATAACTTCACGAAGAAACGCTTCTATGCGGATTCGAAGAGCTTGTTAAAAAACCAATCACTTTCGAAAATGGGAATATATTCCGATTCCGATGATAAGCTGCAAAAGTACACTCCTGCCGAAAGCATCAATATCTTCGATACCCTCGGCTCGTTAGAAGATATACACTACGGGGTTCAACCGGAAAAAATGGTAGAGTCCCCTATTTGCGACAGGTTCAAGTCAAAGATATGTCAAATGATTTAGAAAGGTCGTTGACATGCGGTGCTCTGCGTTCTTGTACGATATGGAAGATTAATCGTTAGTTATCAACGGGGTTTCTCGTGTGTAACGGATTCGACCTTCGATTCTGTGGTGCGGCTTGTCTATTATTCGGCTGCCGTTTTAGTTAAGTAGCTGAACCTGGGAAATAATTCAGCGTTAATGAAATGAAAAGTAATAGGAATCTTTTTGGCTGCAAGAATAGTTTTTATCGTTGCATCTTAGTATAGGATAGCTCTGAGTTCTTGTAAACGTATAAATAGGAATACGCTGATCTGGAAGACCCTAAAACTTCACTTCGTGTCACTTCAGAATTTACATCCGAGAACCGGTACGTTGCCAGTACACTACCTAATGTCCAACCCATTGCAAGTCATCGATATATCTGCGCCCCAAGAGGAGACGGTCCCGGCTCTTTTGAAGGCTGCCACTGAGCAAGGTTTCCTATTTGTCGATGGTCATGATTTCACCCAGGAGGAAGTAGATCAGCTATTCGAATTGTCGAAGCAGTTCTTCACCACTACGGAGCACGCCGAAAAGAAAAAGTATGCGATCAAGAGCAATAACATCGGCTACACCGACTTCAGCAACGAACAGCTAGATCCAAGGAAGGCCAGGGACTTCAAAGAAGGTTACAATTTTGGACATGCTAACTTTAAGACCGGTGAGTACAACTTATCTGAAGATTACTACTATAAAAGAAGCGACAAGAACGATCCAACTGAGAATCCAGTTCCAGCTTTGTTTAAAGCAAATGAACCGCTGACCGTTTCCACTATGCAGAAACTGCACAGGACGGCAATCGAGATTCTCCGGTTGATCACCATTGCGTTAGGAATTGAAGACGAGGAATTTTTCACCGATAAGCACAATCCACAAGACGCAAGTGGAAGCGTGTTCAGAATGCTACGCTACCCATTGATTAGGGATGACGATTTGACCAGCGAAGGGAAACAATACAACCCAACAATCAGAGCCGGGGCTCATACCGATTATGGTGCTCTAACTCTATTATTCCAGCGCGAGGGCCAGCAGGGTCTTGAATTGAACATAGATAAGGACTCGGACGAAAATTGGACCAAAGTTCCTTTCGTTGCCTCGAAACACTCCGGCAAAGCTCCACCACTAGTGGTTAATTTCGGCGATCTTCTATCTTACTGGACCAACGGCGTGCTCAAGAGCACTATTCACAGAGTCAAATTCTCCCCAGGTGAAACAAGAACCTCAGACCGCTACTCAATTGTGTTCTTTGTCCATCCATCGAACTCTACTACTTTGGATCCAGTGCAAAGCGACTTGGTTAAAAAAGCAGGAAATGGCCAAACTCCCCCAGCTATCACCGCCATAAACCATCTAAAGCAAAGACTAGCTGATACTTATAGCTGGTAAACAACCGTGTAATAGATGTTTTAATTAATAGCAACTCATCGGCTGTAGAACACAATGCAAAAGCCATATATTTATACATAATAATTACTCAAAATCACGATACCAAGTACCGCCGAACTGCAAATGTCCAGTCTCCACACATACGTAATCTAGTATCGAACTTACACCGAAGACCCTCGCCTGTAATTGAATTGCTCTTTTACTGTCGCATGACGGATTAGTGTTTAAAGTGAAATATCGTTAATTTTATAATACTGATATGAAATAGTTAAGACTCATCTTTTCAGAAGATTTAAGAGAACTCACACACCCCTGAGACGAGTAACAGTGCTACATTCGTCCGTTTCAGCAGGCAGTGCAGGGGTTGAAATCATCAAGTTACTGATTGGTAATCATGTCGCAGTTAGTTACTGTTGCTACATGCAATTTGAACCAATGGGCTCTTGATTTTGAAGGTAATAGAGATAGAATTCTCGAATCCATCAAGATTGCCAAGGAAAGAGGTGCAAAGCTTCGTGTTGGTCCTGAATTAGAAATCAGTGGTTACGGTTGCTTGGACCACTTTTTGGAAGATGACGTTTTCTTGCACTCGTGGGAGATGTATGGCCAAATCATCAAACGTCCAGAAACTTATGGAATTTTGTTAGATATCGGTATGCCTGTAATGCACCGTAACGTGCGTTACAATTGTCGTCTGTTGTCTTTAGATGGTAAGATCATATTCATAAGGCCTAAGATTTGGCTTGCTAATGACGGTAATTATAGAGAGATGAGGTTTTTCACCCCTTGGATGAAACCTGCGCATACCGAAGAATACTTGCTACCGCCTCTGATTCAGACGCTTACGGGCCAATTCCGTATTCCCTTTGGTGATGCAGTTATTAGCACTTTAGACACTTGTATTGGTGCAGAAACGTGCGAAGAGTTGTTTACGCCTCAGTCACCACACATTGCCATGTCCTTGGATGGTGTTGAGATATTCACAAACTCTTCGGGTTCCCATCATGAATTGAGGAAGTTAGACAAGAGATTGGATTTGATCATCAGCGCAACCAGAAGATGCGGTGGTGTCTACTTGTATTCCAACCAAAGAGGTTGTGATGGTGATAGACTGTACTACGATGGTTGCGCATTGATTTGTGTTAATGGAAGCATCGTCGCCCAAGGGTCACAATTTTGTTTGAAAGACGTTGAAGTTGTCAGTGCTACTGTTGACTTGGAACAAGTGAGAAGCTACCGGAGTACGGTCATGTCCAGAGGACTGCAAGCTTCTCTCACTGAAACGAAGTTCAAGAGAATCGATGTGGAAGCTGAGTTGGCTACGCTAGATGACAAGTTTAATGCTACTTTAGTTCCAGAAAAGCCAAAGCATCCTTTCTATCATATTCCTGAAGAAGAAATTGCATTGGGGCCAGCATGCTGGTTATGGGACTATTTGAGACGTTGCAATGGTACAGGGTATTTCTTACCTCTGTCCGGTGGTATTGATTCCTGTGCTACAGCTGTAATTGTCCATTCTATGTGCCGTTTGGTAGTCAAGGAAGCTGCCGAGGGCAACGAACAGGTTATTAAAGATGCCCGTAGATTGGCTCGTATGAATGACGAATGGATTCCTAGCTCCCCTCAAGAATTGGCTAACAAATTATTCAACACTTGCTTTATGGGCACTGAGAATTCTTCAAAAGAAACGAGAACCAGGGCTAAACAACTTGCCGCTGATCTTGGTGCTTACCATGTCGACTTGAATATGGATACATTGGTATCAAGTGTGGTGACATTGTTTGAAGTCACCACAGGGAAAAGACCCATTTTTAAGATATTCGGCGGGTCTCAGACCGAGAATTTGGCTTTACAGAATATTCAAGCCCGTTTGAGAATGGTTCTCGCATACTTGTTTGCTCAACTGTTGCCCTGGGTTCGTTCCATCCCTAATGCGGGAGGTCTTTTAGTGTTGGGCAGTGCCAATGTTGACGAGTGTCTAAGAGGGTATTTGACCAAGTATGATTGCTCTTCCGCCGACATCAATCCAATTGGAGGAATTTCAAAGACAGACCTAAAGAAATTCATCGCGTACGCATCAAAAGAGTACGAATTGCCAATCCTAGATGAGTTCCTCAATGCTACGCCAACAGCTGAATTGGAACCAATAACAAAGGACTACGTGCAGTCTGACGAGATTGATATGGGTATGACCTACGAAGAGCTATCAGTCTTTGGATATTTGCGTAAAGTTGAAAAGTGCGGACCTTACTCAATGTTTTTGAAGCTCTTACACGAATGGACCCCAAGATTGACACCAGACCAGGTGGCAGAAAAAGTGAAGAAGTTCTTTTTCTTCTACGCTATCAACAGACACAAGCAAACTGTTTTGACTCCAAGTTATCACGCCGAACAATACTCGCCGGATGACAATCGTTTTGATTTGAGACCATTTTTGATCAACCCAAGGTTCCCATGGGCTTTTAAAAAGATTGATGAAGCTGTTGCTCAAAGTGAAGGACGCCTGAACAGTGCTCTTGATGCACTAACTGTCGAGTAATGTTACAATATACATCTGGATACCTTTGTATTTTCATACGATATAAATTCTATACTGCCCCGTTAACTCTCCGATTTATATACAAACTTTTGACCTCAAACGTATTATATATTTCAAGGCTTTATATTTGAGCCCCAGTTCGTCTTGATCGACACGGTCTTATTGTCACTGCGTCTCCAAAAATCTACCAAGGAAATAGCAATTTTCTTTGGAACATCCTCCTGAACAAAATGGCCAGAATCTTGAAATACTATTAGCTGGTATTTACCTTGCATCTGACCAACAATTAGCTCTTTGTCTAGATTATCATTCCCTGCCAATATGAGAAGCTTACTGATAGGAACGGATACGAATTTAGCAGACAACCCGTCGAGCCAAGTGTCCCAAAACGGCTGAAATGATTTCAGATTCGTTATGCGCACTATCTTGCCTGACTTAGTTTTAGTGAAAAGAGAGGGGACAGATATCTCTGCACTTTGTTTCAATTTAGAATAGTTATGTGATTGGTACCAATCAATTGCTTCCTTTACAGTGGAGAAAACATTGGGGGTGACGGACAAAAATCTATCCATAGTGGTCAACACGAGTTTCGCCACCTCTTCGACAATATCTAGCATCGTTAAGCCTATGGTGTGCTTTTTAATATATTCCGGCAAACGTTCGTACGTATTTGCACATACACTACCTCCGAGACTGTGCCCCACCAAAATTAGCGAAATTTTGGACTGATCGAAAGCTTTGAGATAATTCTCATAAAGCCACACTATAAGCTCCACAAAATCTGTGACGAAATCATCTAAGTAGTAAGTGACATTTGCAGGATCCAATGGTTTGGTCTGGCCATGTCCTCTGGCATCAAAGGAAAAGATTCCGAAATTTGTCCCAAGTTCTTCTTTTAGGGTTTTGGCCAAAGGAGCATAAGTTAGCCCACTGGAACCTGCGCCATGATGAGTTAAAAATATCGGAATAGAGGGCTGTTTCGAATCGGTTATCTGTGGAGTCGTAAAGTAGGTATTGAATGTAAAATTTCTACTAAGTAAGCCAACAGTTTCATTCATGACAAAAAAATCGGACCATTCAGGTAACTCAGGGCCGTTTAAATCAGTATTCTTCGATCCTCTAGCAGATGAATTTCTGTAGGAACCGATAATTGGCAGCTCATCGACATCATCCGATTCTTCGATTACTTCACTTTTAGATTCAGAAGTATTCAACATCTTTCCTGCGCTTTCGAAGTTTTTAAGTAACGCTTCCCTTTGAAGATTACCTGACATATTCAACGAATTTTCTTACAAGTTCACCTCAACAACACCCAATATCAAAAGAGTGGATCATATGATGTTCATTCAAAGTAGTTGTTCTGAATCCGAAATCAATGTGCAAAATGTTCCAACAGTTGTGCCATTATAGTGAACGTAAGCTATTCGAATTAGGGAAAACAGTTCTTATATATAAGGTTATATGCATCTCTAATAATAATTACACATTCTTTATGGAGCTCCAAAAATAATCGTGTTATCACGTGATAATAGGTAGACCTCCATTATGCAGCCCAACGGAGGTGCAGCGATGTCGGGTTCGCTGTTACGGTTTGCCACGGTGTGCTTGCAATTAACTGTACTAAAGCCTACGGTTCTTTTCTGTCGTACTCTAATTCTTACTTACTATTTAGATATTTAATATAGAGGCTTACTTACACTTTAAAGTATTCTTTGATCAAAGGTATATTTGTTTCGGAGTACTTGGTATTTTTATCGATTCTCTCCAAGGTCTGTCTAACACCTCTGTCAAAGCCTTCCAAGTTTCTGTCAGAGAAGAATGCTTCGTAATCCTTTTTGACATCGTCACCTATGAAATCCTTCATTGAGAACTTCAAAAATCTATCGATGACAACAGAGTTAATTGCTAGTCTCTTGTGCAGTTCTTCGTAATGAGTTTTAATGAAACTCCATAGTTCTGAACGTATGGCGCTGTTTGACCCTAGAGAAGTTGCTAAGAATTGCACATCCATAGGTTCAATCGTTAATAGTAGATTTAGGACAGTAGCGAATAGTTCCGGGTTTTGCACTTTGCCCAACGCAGTTAACAGACCTTCTTTATGAACCAGCGTGGCTGTTTTGAATTCAGCTAAAAAGAAATCAACTGTTCGCTTAGTTGTATCTGGTTGAGATAAGATAACCTGTGACAAGATGTTTCTGAAGCCTGAAGAGTAAGAGTTTGATTCAAACATTTCTCTGCAAATGCCTACGGTTTCAGGGTGAGAGGCAGTGCCGGCGACGAGGGCCAACAACTCGAAGAATTGGTTGCTCAAAAAGTTTTTAGAACTCTTGCGCGATGAATTGGATCTATATTGCTCCAAGTATTGCAGCATCTGCGCGGTTGATGGTTGAATTAACTCCAAAGTGAACTTGTTCAAGATTTTCTTAATCTCGGCATCAGAAGAGAGAAGGGACTTCATCTTGTTAAGAGTTTCGAAAACTGTGGACCATACGTAGTACTCGTTAGGATCTTGGATTGTAGAACACTTTGAAAGCAACGTTAAGAGGTTTTTGACAGATCCCGTTACTTCAACATCGGAAATCAAACCCATCTTTCCTCGGGATGAAAGCATGTGCAAGTTCTGTAACTGCTCTTGGAATAAGCTCTCAGAATCGTACTTGACACGGTAGAAACCGAATGCGTTACTGTTGATATGACCGAACTGCGTCTTTGAAACTTCTATGCTCTTCTCAGAAAACTCAGCCTTGTAGTCACCATGTTCCGGCATCAAAGGGATCCACCATTTAGTTGCATCTTCTTCAGGCGTCGAGTTTCTGGCCGATAAGAACCTACTTTGTGTGAAGATCAATCCGCGCTCCGACTCTGATACAGTTACTAATGGATAGCCGATAGTTAGAATCCAGTCCTTGCTACGTTCTAATACTTCCACATTAGCAACTTCACCAATACAGTTGAACAAATCCACCATGGTGGCATTAGAGAATTTGTTCCTCTTTAAGTACAGTGCAACACCCTTCAGGAAGATTTCGTGTCCCAGATAACCACTTAACATTTCAAGAATGGAACATCCTTTCAAGTAAGAAATAGAGTCGAAAACTTGGTCGATATCCTTGGCATTGCGGACAGCTACTTTGATCGGGTGAGATTCTTTTAAAGAGTCCAATTCAAGAGCAACCTCGTGTGATTGTAACATGATCATAGATGGCACGTCCCAATCTGGGAAGAATTTTTCGACGGCCAGGTATCCAATCCAGGTAGCAAAACCCTCGTTCAACCATAACTCATCCCACCATTTCATTGTGACAAGGTTCCCAAACCACTGATGAGCAATTTCATGACATACAACGTATGCGATCTTCTGCAAAGCATTGGCATCTGCTTCTTCCAAGTTACCGTCGTACAACAACGCAGATGGTCTGAAAGTAATCAACGAAAAGTTTTCCATCGCGTTATGAGAGTAGGACTCAACACATAGCAAATCCAATTTAGGTAAAGGATATGGAATATCAAACGACTCCGAAAAGAAGTCTATCGCTTTCTTTGCCACACCAAGCGCAAACCTCCCTTGTTGAGCTTTCCCCTTGGCAGTGTAAACCCTGACCGGTAGTTTCCCATGGCTAGAAGAGCTACCATCTAGTGTGTTGTAATTCTCAATGGTCGGATATATGCTTTTTTCTGTCTCAGATTCGATGAAATCGTACTCTCCAATGGCCCACGCTACTAAATAGGTGGACATCAATGGCGTGGTATGGAACCTATAGCATACCTGGTCAGATTCTTGTAACTTCTTAGAAGAACTCAATGGCATGTTGGACAACACCACGAATTTTTCATGAGCAATGATACTCACGCTGAAAGTGGCCTTTAAAGACGGTTCATCAAGACACGGGAACGCTCTGCGTGCGTCCGTTGCCTCGAATTGGGTGGAGAACATCACCCTTGACTCACCACTGACAAAATCTGTATAGTCAGAACGGTAAAAACCTGACATATTGGTTTGAATAATACCCTTATAACTGATGCATAACACAAACTTCTTGTTGGAGATCACTTCGGGGAACAACAACGAAACAACGTCGTTCTCGAAATCAACAGTTCTGTCCTTTAACTCCAAAGTTTGCCCTTCCTCTAACTTCACAGTAGCGGAAACGATCTCAATGTCTCTCATATTCAAGGATATCGTGTCATTGGCACTCACAGTGGACATATGGATGCGCACCGAACCGATAAACTCATTCTTTTCAACGCTCAATTCGCTAAGTTCGATCTCATAATGGTCAGCCCTGAAATCGGTAGGAAGCGTTTGAATCTTCACTTCAGACATCTTGCCTACTCAAAAAAAAACCTTTGCTTGCTATCCTGACTTACAATTGAACCAATCGGTTAGTGTAACACTCGAAATAAGCCTGGATACTAGACTTTGTTGTGTCTTTTTATAAGTCTTAATGCAACTGGACATGTTTGTAGAAGTCTTAAAGGTCTTGTTATCAGTTTCCTGCCTCAATGTGTCAAATTTTTATAATTCGAATTCCTCAAATCGCTCAGAATAAACCGTAGTGAAAATTTCTTCAAATTCTCAAAATCCTTAATGCCTACTTCTTTGGCAGTTTCGGCAGCAGCTTCTTCGATTTGTGGATCACTTTCCCCAAGATGGACCAGCCGTACTCTTCTCCTTGACTTGCAACTGCAGTACCTGCAGAATCGCCAGAATCACCAGAATCACCAGAATCGTCAGAATCACTCGGTTCCGGATCAAGACCGAACACCGGCCCAAAGTTTCTCTCCTTCGGTGTATGTATATCGTACAAAGAATACACTTCGAGCTTAGATATCAGCACAGACGCTGCTTCCACCTCTTTCCGTAATTCAACAGAGCTCGCATCAGAAATACCCATATCGCTTTACTACAACCAACGATTAACGTTAAATTAATGATTTGATGTAGGTTTTAAGAGCTTTTCGAACACACCAGCTAGTGAATATCTCAATTGACAAGCTCAAAGGTCTCTTTATATCAGGGAAGCCGTGCACTCTGCTTTTCGGCAGTCTGGCTCTTTGTAGATCTGAAACAGTTGTGAAGAGAATGTTCATTGCGTCATTGTTTCAACGGTTTCCTGACACAACCAAAAATAGATCCTCGAACAGAGAGACAACATACACTTAAATATATCCACCTGCGAGCTGCTAAAAGGGAGTAGTAAAAGAGAGTACTACATTGACCCCCGCAATATCCGCTAGGCTTATACCGAGTGCGTAATGCAAGGTAAAGTGATCTCATCTCATTGTGTATAGCTACGAATCGCTGGCACTAAGGTTTGACCCTATAATCGTTACCCGGACTCTCTCAGCATTGGAAAAAAAAAATTTCGTGAAAAAGCTTCAGATGAGTTTTAAAGAAGCTATATATCGATAGATTGAACCGAATGAATGACGTTATTTGGCGGTTTGTGGCTGTTGTAGTGTGATTCAGAGAGCAGCGAATCTAATAGGAGGATGTTCCGCAGAGGATTGCACAGCAGTGCGAAATTTTTGGAGAGAAAGGGGGTCTGGTCGGACTTTTCTAAGAGATCGAAGTCGCTTGGTTTGGCATCAGAATCGGTAAAGAAATACGTATTTGAAGGTGATAGCGATGTAGTGAAGAGGCTTGGTCCTCCTTCCTTGAAGCGAAGAATGAACCGTGTTAAGTACACTGCTCCAGAACATATTGATGATATGTTTCGCATCAGTTACGAGTTTATGTCTAAGCGTGCAGAAGATAAGTACTCGCAGTTGGAAAAAGAGACTGATATCAAAGTGCGTTGTAAGCTGGAAACGGAAGCGGAATTGCACAATCCCGAGGTTTTGTACAATTTCCAGTACAACGACAAACTGGAGAACGATACCAGGGTGATAGATTACCAAGTGCCTGTGTACAGGCATCTGGGATTGAAGCATTGGGAGTCCTACGGACGGATGTTATTGATGCAAAGACTGGAGAGTTTGAGCGTCATTCCTGACACTTTACCCACGTTACAGCCCAAGGCACAAGTCAGTTTACGTTTCCCATTCAGTACCGGTGTGAACAAGTGGATTGAGCCCGGTGAAATCTTGTCTTCTAACACTACCAGCATGGTACCATCGATCAAGATCCAAGAGTTCGAGCATGGTATCAATTTCGACAAGCAGAAGTACACCGTGCTCATTGTGAATCCAGACGAACCTGATGTGTTGAATGACTCGTTCAAGACCACTTTGGCATTTGCATTGACGAATTTAAAAATAGACTACAACGATAATGTGGTGGACCCAAGGAAATACGATGAATCTCAGATTCTCGCCGATTACGTTCCCCCAGTACCTGAAAAGAACGTTGGTAAGCAAAGATATTCCGTTTGGGTCTTCAGACAGAAAAGTGATTTGGAATCCTCGGAGTTGATCGATAGGGAAAACTTCGACATCAGAGCCTTTGCTGACTCCCACCAATTGGAACCAGTTGGAGCTCACGTATGGAGATCCGAATGGGATTCTAATGTCGCAACGATCAGAGAGAAGTACGGGCTACCAGAGGGCAGAGTGTTCCACAGAGTTCGTAGGTCATACGTATGAACCTCATTTTGTCTCTATCTCTAAATGTATATATAGTATAGTATACACAAACATAATCATCTCATGTAAATATTACGTCAAATTGAAAGAAAAAAAAATTAATTCATGCAACACCTCAGCATGCATCTTATGTGATCTTGCGAGCTGTGCTGCTACTTGTAAACGTTGGGGTGTATAACATTATTCTTTTTTCGTTTTTCTTTCGGATTATAAACATAATGCAATCGTCATTAGATCGTCTCCTAGTAACTTGTTAACATTATAGATTATATAGTGATAGTAACGTTATGTTGAGTGTGGGTGCGTAAGCGCATTTTGATGCGCTCCGCAATTTTTGAAATGCCATCCCAAGAGAAGCTTTATGTTACGCGCTCTTGCAAGGGTGTTTTTTTTCTTATAATTTATTTGCAATGGTTGTAAAATTGAGACCATAGTTCACTCATCTGGTTTCTTGGAACAACCTGCAGTTCGTAAGGTTCTTTATTTGGGGGGGATTTGGAAAGAGAGAGAAATCATCAGATTCAAATCATGTTGTTATCATCTTGACTACCAGAATTCATACAAAAACTCCATTCTTTGTACAATGACTCCGCTCGGGAAATATGCATACAGTGTTTGGTTTATTTGTGTTTTTTATGGTTTGAATTAGAATTAGAAAGAAGCCGGGCACATGTGCCACACTTCAATGAATATTAAAACTAGTGTTTTCAATTATCTTGAAGCCGCTTATTGCTTCAAAGAGTCAACAGCACTCAAGATAACTGAAGCGTAATCCAAGTTAGGGTCTTCCAAATCGATCTTGGTCTCAGAAGCAGCAGCAGACTTGACTTCCTTCTTGGCTGGGTGCAACTTGGCATATTCAGCCTTGGCTTGGTCCACTAGCTTCAATTGGGCGTCCAAATCTTTTTGTTCCTGTTGCTTTTGAGCTTCAGACTTCAAAGACAGGTCGGTCTTCAAACCGGCAACGACACCTAGAGCCAAAGCAGAATATCTCAAAACGTTCAGTGTTGACATTTTTGTTTGTGTATTTTTTTTTATCCCTTGGGTATGCACTGCTGCTCTAATCGAAAGTAGACTGATCCAATCTTTCTGAAAGATATATCCCTCCCAAAAACCTTCATCCCAGGTATGCAATCTAACTCGATAATTTTATTTCATTTGAATTTGAATTTTTTGGTGTTGAGAGATGCTCAGATCACGTCCAACGACGACATTTAATTGGCTACCGTATAGTGTGACATCAACAATCCTTTGTTAATCGTCTAGATTTGACAAACTTTCCTTTAATTGTGCATGCTTTAAGACGTTGTTGCTTGAGCAATCTTTTCTGAGTGCCCTGGTGGCTCCAGAGGGTTGTGAGTCATATATTGTCCGAACTGCAGTCTGATAATTCAGCCTTTGACGCCACGAGTAGCCGTGGCAAATGAAGGCTGATCACATGACGGGTAGGATGTGTCGGTGTGAATGACTACCCGGACATGTCAGGCTGAAGCGATATGACCGGCTGTTAACAGATGGAACAGCACTGAACTGTCCAGCGAATATGAGGGGTGTCAAGACTCCTGTCAGATCTGATCCCGGTATCTAAGTACATTCAAGCCAAGTTTGTGACAGAAACTGCTATGTATATTAGAGACATTTTATGTGGAGAAGTACGCACTAGGGTCTCCAGTCGTTTGGTCACGTGATATCTATATACGCTTCGGTATTCACTAACAAGAAAAGACTGTGCTTACGCCGTGATTAGTAGGTATGTGAAATTTCTACCAAACCCCAGTCGGTAACTGGAGAATTCATTCCAATCGCATATGTCAGCTACGCCAGCACTCATATTATTTTCCCTGTTGCCTATAGTGTCAATAAGAAATCAAAGAAATCAAAGAAACAATGAAAAGCGAGAGAGATGACGACCGATAACAGGTTGTCAAAGCTACGAAAATACTGAACCAACAGTAAGACTTGCATTTCCAGACGTGTCACCGAGTACAATCATGTTCGTTGGGATTCGCCAGCATGTTCCTCGTGCCGTTTTTAGAAGTATGGTACCTGTATTGATCGCCATTTCGTTGAGCCTTTTACTAACAAGATTGGATATAGACTATAAAACGCTGAGCCAGCGCTGTTTCAGCTCTTCAGCCGGGCCAAATAATTCAAATTCCTGGTCCTCTTCTTCGTCTTCATCGTCTTCATCATCTGCATCGGAAGCTTTCAATTACCAAGTTGCGATCGCGTACCAGCCCAAAGACCGCAATGAGCCGATCTATGCCAAGTTAAAGGAAAGTTTATCATCACCAACCGGTGAGGATAACTATTTCATATCACATAGGAGAAACTCTGATCTTTACGCAGGTGTTGCGGATGGAATTGGTGGTTGGGCTAATCATGGATATGACTCAACAGCTATATCTCGTGAACTATGTACAGCGATGAAGGAGATCTCGGAGAACACAAATAAGGATATTCATCCAAATGAGTTGCTAAATCTGGCTTTCACAGCTATAGTTGAGGAGAAAAGAGTAGAGGTTGGTGGTACCACTGCCATAGTGGCGCATCTGAAACCTGACGGTGTACTGAATGTTTCCAATCTAGGAGATTCTTGGTGTGGTGTGTTCAGAGATTGCAAGTTGGCATTCGAGACGAAATTCCAAACCGTGGGGTTCAATGCACCATACCAGCTAGCAGTCATTCCACAGCATATATTAGATGCTGCTTCCAAAAAATCTGGCTCGTTCATCATGAATAAACCCTCTGATTCCGATAACTATACTTTCCAATTGCTCAAAGGCGATGTTGTACTTCTCGCAACAGACGGTGTCACTGATAATATAGCCGTTGAGGACATGGAGTTGTTTCTCAAAGATAAATATGAATCACCACAATCATTGCAAGATGTGACTCAAGAATTTGTTGATAAAGTGGTCACACTAAGTAAGGACCCTACCTTTCCCAGCGTTTTCTCCCAAGAATACTCTAAGCTTGCTGGCCAGTTTTACAGTGGTGGTAAAGAGGATGACATCACAGTGGTAGTTATCAAAGTCGAGTGAGATCACCTTAGGGCTATATTTTGCACAAAGCTTACACCAGTATCTATAAAATAATATTTAATCAAAGTTACGATTCATAACAATGCTCTTAATCTTTTGGCGCTCTTCCTTCAAACGTTGTTCTTCTTCGAAAATTTCTGACACGAACTTCGTTTCAGATGGAACATTAATAGAATGAGCCTGGGTCTTTTTCCCAGATCTGCTTAGGAACGTGAAGGGAATTTTACCAGCCTTTGGAGTTTGAGAAGGCACATCCGATTTTGTACTTTGAGAAGAGAAGTGCATCGGCATACTCATCGACTGAACGGTGTCCTTTTTTATACTGCCGAGAGATTCATCCATCATTAGCTGGAATTGTTTGTCGAAATCTGCTTGTGCTTTCTTTTCAGATTCATCCATTAGTTTGGTTTCAAACTCCTCTAAAATTCTCTTTCTTTCCTTCTCTCTATCTATCAGATAATCGTCGTCGTCGTCATCGTCATCGTCATCATCATCATCTTCGTCTTCGTCTTCATCATCGTCTTCATCGTCTTCATCGTCTTCATCATCCTCGTCTTCGTCATCCTCGTCTTCGTCGTCATCTTCGTCGTCATCATCCTCGTCTTCGTCTTCGTCGTCATCATCCTCATCATCATTTTCACCGTCCTCATCTGTGCTACTCTCCGACAAGTTATCTCCATCCTGATCATCTTCACCGTCTGAATTGGAACTGTCGTCAGTTGCTGAACCGTCCGATAGAGAAGACGCGTCACTAGCTTCTTCATCATTGATTCCCAGATCAGTTCCTTCATCATCGAGAATTCCGATTTGTTCTTCACCGTCTTCATCATCGTCTTCTTCATCATCGTCTTCGCCATCTTCATTCTCAGGTCCGTTAGAATTACTCATGGCAGTCGATGAAGTCAAACCAATTTCTCTCAAAAGACAGATGAATTTATCGTGGCATTGCTGTAAATCACTAGATCTTGTATGATTAGGGTACAGTGCAAAGACATTTTCGACTTTGAAGGAAACTTCCTTTGGCAAAGGTTGGTCCTTACAAAGAATATAATATTCGAAAAAGTGAATAAACACATTCAATTTTTTAGCAGCAAACTCTGATTTCCGAGTAATTCCAAGTAAAATTGTGGAAATTAGTGATATCCTGAAGTAGTTGTCAGGTAAATCACTTTCGTTGACAAGAAACGGGTTTGGTTGTCCGTTAGGATATCCAAAGCGGATAATTTTGTACATGGTATCCAAAAGCACTTCAAATTTAACAAAAGACGTGTTGTAAAGTTCTGTTAAATATTTGACTTGAGCAACTCTTGCCATATTCAAATTGTATTCTCCCGACTCGAGACCCATGTCAATTTTATCCAGTAAGTTATCTAAGACTCGTATTGTAAATCCTTTGTAATACTTGAACAAATACGACAAAATGTTAGCCAGTTTGGGTAAGGATTGATAACTCACCTTTTCAGGTTTGGAGAAAAGGGACAGTAGTGATTTTTCAATGTCCTTATCATCCCAAGATGCTTTCAAAACCAATTTATAAGCAGAGTTGAGCGGAATAGTATCTAATTCGCGACGAATCAAGACTCTGTAGAAAAGCTGCTCTGGGGACAATTTTCTTTTTTCCTGATTTAAAGCATTCAGTTGAGGTGGGTATATCAGAATTATCAAGTTGTCCAATGCTGCTTTATTATTGACAGTTAGCAAATGGTCTTTTTTCTTTTCCTTGATCATAACCATCATTTTTTCCATCTGAGGTTTGAACTCCGGTCTATTAATTAAAAATTTGCCAAAACTCTCGAACAATGTGGTTAAAATCTCAATGTTGTTTGGCACAGTGATATTCATCGCTAGTGTTCTGATCTTGTGGAAGATCATAAATGCTGGTATCAACATGAATTTCACCATTTCGGCGAAAAATATAATGTTTTTAATATTGATTTTATTAGAATGTAATTGTGATCTGAACCCAGAATCGAGATACTGTATCAATTCTTCCTTGACCTCAGATAAATATTCAGAATTATTCGCCATGAATCTTGCGTATAATGAAATTTTACTCCAGTCTTTGCACTCCATAAAAAACTTCATAAGTCTCTTTCTTGTAGCTTTATTATCAAGATTTTTCAGCCAATAGCGTTGAGAAAGCTCGTCTATTTCTTCTTTGGTTTCAACCGTCTCAAAATCTGCAAACACGGCATTGACCACTTCTGCACTTGGTGTTTTTTCTGGGTTATAAGCAGCATACGCTGCACTTAAATTTGCAATGTTTTCGTAAAACCGCCTGTTTTCCTCACTTTCCCATATCTTTTCTTGCTTCTCCTTCCCATCAGAGATGGACGTTATTACAGATGTTTCATGTTCCTGTATGCTCGTTTCTAAATCTAACAACTCTGGTGGGTTTACTTCGAAAGCTTCGGCTAATACAATCGCAACAGCAGAAAAACGTTCGAAAATTGGATTTAGCTCATTAAACTCTTCAAGGTATTCGCTGGATTCCTTTCCTGTTCTTATTTGTGCCTTGTGGTGTTCTTTCATAAGCTTGATGATTTTCTTATTGAGATCGGTTGTCTGTTGGAATACAATGTCCTTGTATACCTTAAATAATGATCTCAAGAGGCTCTTCAACTCGTCGCTGTTTATCAAATCATCCATGTCAGATGCCTCTTCGGAGAAAAGTTCTGGATACTTCTTAAGCACTATACTTGCTGCGGGAGCTGTTAAAGCCTCTTTGAATCTGTAATTGAGGACTTCTCGCAATACCAAAAAAACGATTGGCTCTTTCCTAGAAAGTCTCTTTATGACGAATGGTGGTAATTTGGCCTTGTTAAGATCATCCAATCTCGGAAGCACGCCAGTCAACTGCAATTCTATTAGTATGCGGACAGATACCTTGAAAACGTTAGTTTTATTGATCTTGTCTTTTTCCAGTTCCAAATCGGAAGAGGTTTCAAATACAGAGAGGAAGGATTCGATCAAGGGTAAAGTAAATTCGCTATTGAACCGCTGATGCAATCCACTCACCACTTCCACGGCCGCAATGATATCATCGCTCTTGCCACTATTCCTGATTAAAGCCTCATTGGTTGTAGCGATTATCTCTGATAAATACTTTTCCAACGACACTTCTCCGATATCATTTAGTAAACTTGACTTCGAATCCTTTGTAATACCTTGCTTCAACTTTTTGATGAAACCCGTGTTTCTCTTAATACTAGAATCAAGTTTATGAGCTTTACCAGGATACACATCGATTCCTGACCATGCATTGCCGTTGACGGAATTTAAGCTAGACCTCCATTCATTCTACAATTAATATATTATCACGTTAGTATTTGCTATGTTTTCCAACAGTACAAGCAGTTGTGTGCTAATTTCCCAGCACTCAATATTTAGACATACGTTCATTATGTTCTCAATGCAGTAGGTTTGGAATATTGCTAGGGGTCGCTGCGGGTTGCTGTGCCTGATGTGATCTTAACTTACTGATGACTTTGAACAAAAGCATTTTTTACAGTTAATGTTTTTTTTTCTAATTACAGGCCATCGACTGTTAGCACTATCAATGACAGATATAGAAATGAATGAGTGGTCACAACCAATTATATCAGGGTTTGGTTGACCTCAGTTTTATTTAAATAGCTGCATTTATCGGAATATATAAGCATATATGATGGTACATGTGAGAGTCGGTGCTATGAGATAGTGTTAAAAACCCTCATCGCCTAGTTTTGTTTCCAAATCGTTTATGTTCATGTCAATTTCTAAGAGGTTAGATTTCAATGATATAGCTTCTTCGAATCGTCTTTCCTTAGCCGCGGAATTGAGCATGTTTTCTACAAGATACTTTTGTTCTCGCAACACCATCAGCTCTTCTCTGTACTTTTTGACTTCAGCGATAGTTAAGTTATTGAATAATAGATCTGATGATTTTGTAACCTCCACCTTGTCTGTCGTTGGGTTTAACACTTCCGGTATCTTTTTCAAGGGAAGCATCTTTTCCTCAATGAAAGCAGACGCGTGTAAGGCAATCGATCGTTGGACCTTGTTCTCTGCTTCTGATTTGACTTCTAACTGAACAATCCTCTTGGATAGCTTGTCGTATAAAGCCAAGTTTTGTAATAGCTTCCTTCTCAGATGTGCCAAATTATGAACAGCATTTTTTTCAGATGGATGATTGTCATGCAATGTTTCCAGTGCCTTCTTGAACCTGGGCAGCAAATTTACCACGATCATCTCAAGGTTATGTAGATTTTCGTACTGTTTCAAAATTTCGGGGAGTTGTAGAGTTTTGTTGAATTGAAGCTTACGATGGGCAAATACGTACCTCAAACAAGATGAACAAGCCCTGATGTCTGCGGAGAGTTGTGATATAGCTTTCAAACTTTCCACATTCTCAAACGCGAGATCGGGCGCAGCACTCATTAGATTCAATACGGGGATTTCACTGGAGCATCGACTTGTCTCCCGATCACAGACCACCAGACCGCATAACCGACAGTGGTGTTTTCGCATCAAAAGCCCGAAGGGCTGCGAGCAGATATCGCATTTCAGCGCAACCTGGTCATCTTTCCACTCCACAATTGACCGTTCTAAGTTAGAAATCTCCGGTTTGATTCTGAGTGCTGATAAGATGGAATACTGATGCCGTACGTTGATTTTGATTATGCCATTTATTAATCTCAGTAGCCTATTCTCTAGCTGCAACGATATGAGTTCTCCATCCTCGTTCTTCGTATTTCTTATTCTTTTGAAAGCACTCGTAACGTCTTTAGAGAGTCCAAAATCGTTGTAACCTTCCCTGCTGGTGTAGCATGTATTGCAGCATTTAAACCAAATGCCGTTTGTAGTAGTATCATATTCTCCAGATTCGTTCAACTTGATTGCGTTTTTGCAGTGATTCAAGCAGAAAAGCTCACCACATTTCCGACAGTTAATCAACCCGTTCCTTGCATTCAACTTGTGGCCACACTCGAAGCACACGGATTTGCCATCAACTGGTTTTTTCCAATGAGCTGTCTTCATCTTGATTTTCCCCTTATTGTTTGATCCCAGTGTAGTGTCTTGAGGATGCGTATTTAATCCGACTACGCTTGACTCACGAGAGCTTTCAACATCGGACGCATGTTTGTCATTGAAACCGTGCACATTGTCCAAATGTGCATTGAGTTTTCTCAAACTCTTCACTTCTTTTCCACATACCGGGCACGTCACAACTTGTGAGTGTCCAACATTTTCGTTAATAGGACTCTCTGAACCCAATAACCTTCCATCCCCTTCCGTCATTGAGTAAATAGGTATATCAACTTCACCTGATCATCATCTACACCATGGAAAATTCACAAGCTGACCTACATCTGTCGTTCTTTAGCATTACTCTCGATATTTCAATAGATTAAAGGAGGTCTCAATCAGTAAATTTCATTTTAAGTCTTCAAAACTCTAACGAACAAATATACTTAAATACCATACAAACGTATAAATTAACGTTTCTCATGAACATTTTACTAGCAACTCTAGAATTGGGGTGTGGTACAGCAATTGATTCTTGATGATATGTTTACTTCGCTGGTTATTCTTTTAACTTTTTGTTTAGTCTTCGATAGATCATATCATGTACTGTGGTTTAAGATCCAAAAACTATTCGACATACTTCCATCCTCATCCCTGACTATTGAAGAGATAGGATCTGCAGACATTATATCACTATCCGGTTCAAATGATAGTCTCCTTCACAAATTCTATTCAGAGTACTCGTTGTCTTCTAAGAGAATCTACAAATCGGTACGGATATTATTCTCTATTACGTTTGCAGCCTACGTGGTAGCTATTGAGATTGTGCTATGGCAGATAAAAGCAGCGGACTCTGGTGAAGACGGAAACTTTGTGACGACGGTAATGTGGCCAAGTTTATTGGGGCTATTTTTCGTGTCATTGATTATAGTACAACCTTTCTTGATGTTGCTGTTCTTGTTGAACAAGTTCTTCGAAGACAGAGTGAGTATGAGGAAATTAGCGCCGGCAGCTATAGCAATTTCTTTCACATGGTTGACATTGATGTATTTCCTTACCGTTGGACCATTCGGGTACACTCATAACTTGTTGACCAAAGTTTCTGTCATTGGAGTCTGTGTAATGGGAATACTATCCGGATTAGCATCAGTTTCCACACCGTACTATGCATTTCAATGCTTTAAAAATCGAAACAGAAGGGATATGAAACATGCTACACATAATAAGGTAGAAACTCTATGGTTTAAGACGTCTGCAATTAGAGATAGAATCAGGGAGTATGAAGAATGTGTTGAGAAGAGCATTTCTCTTCTGAAAACCCTCTCCACCTCCTCGAATCAAGCGGACATATCGACTGCTATAAAGTTGAAGGAGGGAATTGCGTGGTATCAGCTCGAGATCGTAAAGCTTAATGGGACCCTACAAGAATCAAAAAACGTTAGACTTCTGAAGCAGCTGTTTCAATTGATATTTTTGGTTTACTGCTTCTATAAGTTAACGCATGTGTGGTTTGTGGCCGTTCCAAAGCTTATCATACACTCCTACAAGTTCCCTTCCGACTCTAGCTACGAATTCTTCGATAATCAGACCAATGAAAAGGATCCTTTGGCTATTACAATTGCCAACACGCTAAACTTTTTGATTTTAAGACTAGCGCATCAAAACGATTTAGATTCCTTAATCAAGCAAATATCACTAACATTATCTGTTTCATTATTCGCGTGCTCTATTTCTACAGTTACCACCACGATTTCATATCTTTTGACTTTACTCCCAATTAAACTGCAAATTCTAGCTCTCTCTGCCATGCAGAGCTCTAGTAGATCCCTCGAACTTCCAAAGAGTCGTAAGGATTTATACGATGCTAAAAAGCCACCATCTATTATCAAAAACCTGGCTGTGTGTGAATTGACTGGAATATATATTCTTTCCACAATTTTAATGATCCGTTCCAACTTACCCACTGACGTGTCCAGCAAGGTGAATCAACTTTTAGGTGAAAGATTCACAATACCCAACGTCGTTATTGATGTGTGGTCTGACAAGACGTTCGCATTCAGCTCTCTTTTGACAATTATTGGCATTAAGGTTGCCGAAAGAACCTTACATAAACAGTTTTCATAATTGATGGTAAGCCGATGTGTTCACAGCGGTTTTGTAATGATGATGAGTTTATAATAATGTACATATATTACAGATTAGAATACTAACTTTTCTAATTCAAATGCAGGTGGTTGGGATATCAAGAAGTTTGGTCTTTCCACGATAATCAACTGGTCATTCGCAATCTTTCCTGCGAATAATAGAGGTCTGTATTTGTCTGTGTAGAAAAAGGCTTTGTCAGATCTCTTTTTTGATGAGGCATCTTGTGCTCTTTGAGTTTTTAAAAGATAATCTTCCTTGACTTCAAGCTCATCGTCATCTTCATCATCTTCATCACCATCTATTTGTAAGGCATCGGTAGAGATGGTCAATCCATCACGGTCACGCTTCTTTTGTTTCTTTCTCTTACTTACCGGCAAGTCCAACGACATGTCGATGTTTACTAGCCAATTGGACCCCCAAAACCAGACCTTATCTTCGTTCAGTTCGTCCAAAAATATTCCTACGCATCTTTCCTTCAAAGATGTGAATTGACGTGGAAGGTTCTCGTGATTGGTTTTAAACCAGTTAGTGAGCAATTGGTCTTTCTCGGATTTGAGATTGAACTCATATATTTTGTTTTCAGAAGTTACCACGACTACAGTTTGTCTTGGTGTAATGCACAAGGCAGTAATGAAGTTATTCATGCGAATTAAAGCTTTAGTATCGTTTGTTGTTAGATCTATCAAATCTAGAGCACCTGTACCTCTAGAAACAACAGCGAAATGTTCATTTATATCCAAGTGATTGACCGTGTTCAGGAATGGAAGTTTGCTGCTAGATTTCGTTGTATTTGCTTCAGGTAATTCGATGGTAACCGTTTTCTCATCGTCATCTTCTTCAAGATCAATTCTAATAAGTTCATCGGAGTTAGAGCACATGATTAAATTAGACTCATCGATGAACTTGGCGAACTTACAACCAGTTCTTAATAGGAATTCGTTGTCTAGCTTTGTAACCTTCAATTTGCTTTCTATGGGTTGTAAATGGAAAATTTTAGTGGTATTTTGTCTTCCAACTAATAAAACCTGTCCGTCAGTAGATAATGCGCAGGTCTGAATGTTTTGCTCATCCTTCAAAACCAACTTGCTAACTAATTTATAGTTCTTAGGCTCGTTAATGTCATCACCAATGTGCCAAATCTTTACGACATTATCTTGCCACATCACTAGTAGCCTTTGTTGCTTATTCACCAGGATACTCTTATGGAACGGAGTGACCAATGGCATTTTCCTGTAGTTGCCTTCAGCAAAGGAGGACATTGAGCACATAACTAAGGATTTTTCAATACCACCAGATACCAGGAAATCAGAGCCCATGCACTGGTACGACGATAAAGATCTAACATCGTTGGAATGGAACAATCTGTTCGAGGTTCCAATCCATTTCATGCTCTTCCCAGTGTCAATGTGAGAAAACTGGAAAATTTTTCTATCGACACCACTAGTGAATAATTGGGTATTGTTTAAATCAGTGGCCAGACATAAAACGTCAGCGTCATGAACTTTGAAAGATTGAGCTAAAGTGGCATACTTCAAATCCCAAAATTTGATCGACCCTGTGGAATCACCAGATACAATTTGATTCTGTTTTGGTAGATACAAAACAGACCATACAAGAGTGGATTCCTTTTTAGATTTATCCACCTTCATCGTGTGTATAATTCTTCCCTTATTTTCGTCTTGGTCTTTCGTGTACCATATTCTAATTCTCCCATCAGAACAACCGGCAACCAGAGACTCGTCATTCGCAGTCCATGTCAACGATAAAACGCGAGACTCTTGTCTCGTAAGTATGCTCTCATGCTCAAGAACACCCTTCCCGAAACTGATGTTGATAAGTACCACACTTCCGTTATCGCACCCTACCGCTAACTTATTCATTGTGTTGCTCATTGCAATTGACCAAATAACACCGGCGTTACAGTCGTAATTGACTAACGGCAACCCTGTAGCCAGGTCCCATTCCGTAACCACAGTGGAACCACCAATAGAAAACAGTCTCAACGGTTCCCCAGGGATACTACTCCACGCAAGCCCTTCAATGGACCGGCCCTCACCTCCCAAAATGACAAACTCCTGTACCCAATCATCTCTTGGATTCCAAATCTCGATATTACCATTGGATCTACCAACAGCAAGTCTCAATTCCTGAGGAGCGGATTTCTCAGTACTCTTGTGAGAGAAGGCTAGAGCAGTAATGTTTCCAGGTGTAAACTCAACAAACCTGGATCGATGCACTACCTGTTTCTTTACAGTGTCAGTCATCTGTGCTTTTGCAATTGCTTTAAGACTCTTGGATCAATATCAAAGAACCCAAGTCTATTCAGAAATGGAAGTCTAAAACCTAGGTAAAAGATATAATCGTCTCAAACAACTCCAAGATCACCTCAAATCTGATTTAATACTTTAAAGTTTAACACTCTCTGATGAGATGAGATGAGATGAGCTTCTGTTAACTATATTAGATGCTCAAATTTTTCAAAAAGAAACCAGCAGCTTCACCACCGTGCGCGGTGATATGGTCACGTGATGTGATCAAAGGTTTTTTCTGTGAATCTTGCCCAACCGAAAATTGAAAATCGGTTTGTTTACTGTTAGATCTCCATATTAAACAAACAAATAAATAAAAGTAAGGTCGGCGGTAATCTTCCAACGCATTCAAACTGGGACATACTGCTGTTGCTGCTGGCAAGATAGGTGTACTGCCTCGTTATGGATACTGAGAATGAGGACTCCTCAACGAACCATCGTGTTTTGAACGCCATTGCAGAAGTTTTCCAAGTGGCGCAGAAGAGTTATGCGGGGCATCGGCGCCATGTAGCGATACTGTACAAGATTTATCTGAAATGCGTGGAGCAGCAGCTTTCGGATGTGTTCCATTACTGGTTTATCAAAATGACCGTGAAGATTCTGCCGTTGAAGAAGCAGGAGATCGTTGGGGATCGGATCGTTCGGTTGATTTCTGGATTCATCGCCAATGTAGAGTCTAATCTGAATAAGATGAGGAGTGGAGACGAGAGCGACATGAATGACGGAGACGGTGTTAGGGGCGATTTGAAGTTGCTAGAGGAACAATTTGGGCAATTCGTTGATGGATTTGTTCGAAATTTACTCCGGGGTGTGGAATCTAAAAACAAGAATGTGCGATTCAGGGTTATGCAGCTTCTGGCTGCAACTATGGATAATATGGGGGAGATAGACGAGGATCTATATGAACTGATTATGTGGGTGCTACGGCATAGAGTTTATGATAAGGAACCTCAGGTGAGAATACAGGCAATCTTTTGTTTAACGAAGTTTCAGAACGATAGCGATTCGACGATCAGCGATGGGGAAGCGACTTCGAGCTTCCAGCTTGATGAGGCTACACAAAGCTTGATGGGTATAATAAGAAACGACCCGAGTGCAGAAGTACGTAGAGCTGCTATGTTAAACATCGTACGCTCAGAGGCAACCCAAAACGTCATATTAGAACGTGTAAGAGACGTGAACTATGTTAACAGGCGGTTGATTTTTTCCCGAGTGCTGAAAACTTTAGGGAAGCACACTTTCGGCGAGATAGATCCGGAGATATTGGAAAAGCTGATGACGTGGGGCTTTGAAGACAGAGATGAGACCGTGCGAAATTCTTGTAAAAAATTAGTTGCATTTACATGGCTTAACATTTTGGATGGAGACATTATTGAGCTGCTAGAGAACATTGACGTTATGAACTCTGGGTATGCCGAACAGGCACTTTATGCGTTATTTCAACAAAGGCCTGATGTTATACAGAAGGTGAAATTCCCAAAGGAAGTTTGGGAATCTTTAACCGTAGAGACGGTGTTTTTACTGAAGTGCTTTTACTTCCATTGTTTGAATAACAATTTGAATTCCATAATCGAAGAGAACTTTCCAGAAACGTTGAAGTTTGCCGAGTATCTTGCATTGTATTTGAACAAAAGAGTCGACCAGGATGATTTACTGTCCAAAACTGATTATAAATATTTGGACTTTATTTTACATCAACTATTGGATATTGCGTATGAATATGACTTTAGTGATGAAGTTGGGAGAAGAGATATGTTGAACATAGTCAGAAACTTTATTGGGAAAGGTATCGTTTTGAATGATAACTTGATCAAGATCTCACTGAAGGTGTTGAAAGTTCTTTCCATCAATGAACGCGATTTCATCACTATGACTGTTGAAATCATCAACGATATAAAATATGAAGATATTGAAAAGCAAGAACTTGAAGAGGCTCGGACGAAGTTGAGATCAAACGACAACAGCACTGCTGGCACTGCCGATGCTGATGAAGAAACGGACGATGATGCGGCCTTGGAATCATTTCAGTCGGCTGTCGGTAATTTAATCTCTGGAAAACCATTGAAACAAATTGAACAAGAACGTAAAGAGGATGATGATGATGATGATGGTGAACAAGTCGAAAGAGAAGTAAGTCCTCAAACACTGATAACTTGTTTGAGTATGTCGAGGCATCTACTTGAACAAATAAACACTTCACTTGATGAAAACATAATCATCTCTTCACTTATTGACACATTAATCACGCCAGCAGTGAGAAATCCTCAGCCTGAGATCAGAGAACTCGGTGTTAGATGCCTAGGTCTATGTTGCTTACTCGACTTACAACTAGCCACTGAAAGCGTCTATATTCTTGGTATGTGTGTTTCTAAGGGTAATTCCTCTTTGAAGTACATAGCGCTACAGGTGATTGTAGACATTTTTTCCGTCCATGGAACTAAAATTGTTGATGGTGAAGGTAAAGTCGATTCCATTTCTCTGCATAAGATCTTCTACAAAATTTTGAAAACTAACGATCTTCCAGAATGTCAAGCTATCGCTGCCGAAGGACTCTGCAAATTATTCCTGGGTGATATATTCACAGACGATGATCTTTTTGAAACGTTGGTCCTTTCTTATTTTTCGCCAGTCAATTCAAGTAATGAAGCTTTAATCCAAGCATTTGCTTTTTGTCTACCCGTGTACTGCCTTTCTCATGTCAATCATCAATCCAGAATGTCGAGAATTGCAGCTGATGTGCTTCTTAGATTAACGATGCTCTGGGATGAGCTTCAAAATTCCAATGCTGAAGAATCACTTGACAAAGACTCGATGCTCAAACCGAACGAAATCTTTCATCAGTTGATCTATTGGTGCGATCCTCGCTGTCTTGTAAATAACAAAGAAGATGAGGCTGGCTCAAATACGTCTCAGATTGATTTTTTGATCGATGTGTTGACAGTCTTTGAGAGATTCGAAAGAAAAGATGTCAAGAAAATGCTTCTCATGAACATTCAGAAATTCGAAGTCACGTTTAAACATCCTAAAGCAAAGCTACTAAAAATCAAGCAACTGTTGGAAGATATCATGGAATATTCTGCTATTGACAAACTTTGTAAAAACGCCATTTCAGCTTTCATGAGTAAGCTGTATTCGATTCTGTCAAACTATGACGAACCTACAGAAGATATTAGTGTATCACACGACGCAACAAACCTAACAACTGAAGAAACCGAAGAACATTCTGCACTGAGCGTATCAGAAACATCCGCCATTGACTCCAAGGCATCCATTTCACTAGCAGGTTCAAACTTAGAGTCTAGAGGGACGAAAAGAAGCAGAGAGTCTGATTCCAACAGTGATTTAGAATCTTCCTTGTCTGTCGCCAATACACTAAATGAATCAAAAAGCGTAAGCTTCGCCATCTCAGAATTTTGATCCGAAATTTCATGCTATAATATATATGTGGTATTTGTACAAGGTATAAATTTAATTAGAAGAACTCACTTAAAACCTGGTCATCTTTCAAATTTCTATGCACAACGTAATATATCTCCATTAAAATATTGGGGAACCTTTGAATGAAATACTTATAGAAGCCGTCGGGAATGGGGCCCATTACTTCTGCAAGTTCATCTGGCAAGTCTCTAAAATGATGATACTTATTTCTTAAGGCTCTTAGTAAATCCATTAATTTCTCACCTTTATACTTTCTGTACTTTCCAAGGTTGTCCATGAAAACGGCGTCAAATTTCATCGTCCAATCGCCATTGGTAATAACTTTTGTAGAAACCTCTTCTAGTTTGAGAAGCAAGGGACTAGGAGGGTCTCTTCTTTCCACTTCGAATCTGTCACTGACTTTAAGCAGAAACTCTAACTTTTTAGAAATTCCCCAGAAAAAAGGATGCTTCAAAATCTGAGTGGAGGTAGGTCTGAGCAATGGATTTTGCGATATCATGCTTCTTATTAGATCAGTGGCTTCTATACAGACAGATCTTTCCTTTATCGATGCGTTGATTCCATTCAGCTGGTATTCATCTTTGAGTATGTTAGCCTCGCGAAGGATCCTGTCTCCGAATGGATGATCTCCCTTAGATAACACATAATAAAAAATGCATCCAAGTGAAAAAATGTCAATCGCCCGAGTTAATCTCTTTCGTGTTGATAAGTCGAGATTGTCAACATCATGTGCCATGAAATCATTACTGTTTGAAGCAGTGGACGGTTCACTTACATAAGAGTCAGAAAGTGAAACTTTTCCACTTATGATTTCGGGTGCTCTCCATCCTGATGTTCCTGTTGGATTATTAACGTTATTGGTCCTGAATGAAGACTCATCAATCTCTAACTTCTTGCACAAACCAAAGTCAGATATTAGCACACGGAACTTGTTTTTAGAATCACTCAAGCTTGCATAACGTTTAGGCGGTGCGATCAAAATATTTTGTGGTTTCAGATCCCTGTGAACAATTTTCATAGAGTGTAAGTGGTTAACACCGGATGTGATTTGAAATAATACGTTAATAGGGTCTATGTTCTTCTGAATTGACAAACTCTTTGTGAGTGTGGTTCCTTTGGTGCCCTCGATAACATTTTCCAACGATGCAGAGCAAAGTTCTACTGCAATGTACATGAACTTCTCCGTGGATTCCGAAAAGTAATATCGAATAACATTAGGATGATCATCGCTTTCGGAAAGTAGCTGAATCTCTTTCGAAGCCACGTCATAAAAATCTATGAGCAATCTCTTAACAGCTACGGGTCTATTTTGAAATTTACCCTGGAATACAACTGTTCCTGAAGACCCATATCCCAAAACTTTATTGGATATTGACAAATGCTTCAAGTATCCTTCCTGCTCAAAATCTTTTAGATCTAGCATTGAGCCGTCATCATCTGATCCGGTGGTTTTCTTATTCTTTTTGCCGCCACGACTGCCTCTTTTTCTCTTCTTTTTGTCTTCATAGGTCTCGGGTGTAGCCTCGTTATTCATTTCCAAATTTTTAGCATCATTTCCAGTAGGCATAATTTCTTGTACTCCGGCTAACTTTTCTTCGGCCAGCTCAGTGCCGTTCTTGGAACTGATGTCTTGTGTCGTAGCAGTATCTATCTTAACCTCTTGGGGAGGTATCTGAGCTCTGGGTAAGATACCTAATTCAGTCAACACAACATGTAACGGCGGTATCACTTTGAAAGTTGACAATAGATAGAACAAAAAGAGAGCTAGTACCATCATCAATCCGCTTTCAATGACTCTAACTATAAAGCTTGATATTTTGTGCACCAAAGAATTTTGCTCTTCAATCATTGACCTTGCCAGCTGCTCTTGTATGCGGTGTAGTTCTTCGGGAGAAATGTATTTTCCGATACTTCTCGAAAGATCATCGGATGGAGGAACACTCGGCAAGGCTGGAAGATTATTCGAATTAGGGCCCGACGGTAGAGAAGGGACAGTTTCGAAGGGCTCATTGTTAATCAAAACCTTCCTGTATTGTAGAGGATTCAAATTATGGACACCTACTATGGACATTCTGAGCAAGAGCGGATCCTGAAAAATCTCCGGTTGACGCCATCTCGAGTTCATTTCGAACTTTGATGTAGGAGCTGCGTCGACCAGAGATGAAAAGTAATCGCTTGATAATGCAAACCAAGTGCCCTCTTCAGTCATGTCCACGTAGACTTGTAGATTACTCTCATCCAGGTTTTTCACATCTTCTGCTGCCTGGTGGGGGTGAGGCAGTAACACTTTTTCTTCCGTTGTGTAATCGATGTATATGTCAAAGACATTATTGACAATAGCCGGCAAGTTTGGACAAACCCACTTAGCCAGGTTAAAATCTGTGTCTATAGCAACCAAAGATTTGTCTTTGAATGGGGCGATGTAAACACCGTCTCTAGAGACCAGATTCTGGGAGGCCAAATGATTAACCAAGGTATTTTGTTGCCATTGTGAGTATTCTACGTTGTATAAGGTTTGTTCATTAGAATGTATGGTTAACTCGTAGTTCGTCTTCCCAATAATCACGATGTTTTCACATTCGTTACTTCCTAAATGGTCTGTACAATCAACCTTATCCTTAATGTAGACCTTGTTATCCGTTCCAGGTCCAAATGCTGAAATAATGTCACCAGTGGTAGCATCAATTGTGTAGAGATCCGTCTTTCTCGAGCCCGTATACATCTTTTCATCTTCTATCACGGTCCCTAGATCATCGACGACTATTTTCGACTTGATACTTAGCGGCGAAGCGTCTATAAGGTGTTTGATTGACACTGGTAGCTTCTGAAGCCCCTGGTAGGGGTTGAAATAAAATAGATTTCCATCGCCATATGGTTCGACTATCAGCGTTTCGTTTATGATGGATGAAGGGTGTCGTACTTGCAACAAAGGTGGTAGTTGTGGGTGGTCAAGACTCCAGAGTAAATTTCCGCTTGCTCTGTCAATTCCATGCAAACCACCTTCGATGTCTGTGGCAATTAAAATATCTGTTAATTTCAAAGTGGAAAAATCACGGATGTTTCCACTTATAGATATCAATGAGTTGGCTTGATCGTTTTTGATAGCTTCTTCTTGCTGTGTCTTTACAGAACCACCCCAGCCAACTGGTGTGGCACGAACTTTCACCTTTGATTTCTTATTGGTCTTCACACCACCTTCGGCGACAGTGGATGGTGTTGATGCTGATGATGTTGGTTTTCTGTAAAGCTTCGCAGACGCTACCCTAGTAACGGATGTTGGCCTCTGATGTACAACTGTCTGATGATCCAATATGGGTACACCAACAACGGGTGTAGGTGATGTATCAATCACACTTGCAGAGGATTCAGATGTTGTTCCCTCCTTTTTCCAAAATAGATCTCTCCATCCACCGCTTACACTTGAAACGAGGAAGCTGAAACAGAGTATCTGTATAAGGGATATCAGCCTTCTGCCTCGCATTGCTTATGATATGATGTGGTGATGGTAAACAAAGTAAAAGAAACTAAGCCTTAAGAATTGATAATATATCGGCTTTACAGATCTATCTTCGATGCTCTTTCTATCTTCGATGCTCTTTCTATCTTCAGTAATCCCCGTAACTAGCCATACCGCTTTCTCTGGTGTAATAGCTCTTTGTAATCCCGTGAATCCCTTGTTTATCTTAATGCTTCACGTCGTAACATGTTGAAAGGGTATAAATTTTTTTATGCCAACCTGGCTTTGCAATTTTATTTTTTCATCGCGATGTTGATATTTTCAATAAGTCACGTGTGGTGGTTGTTCAAATATGTCCATCTGACCACGGAACGGCTACAAATTGGAGGACATATGCTACGCGGAATGATACGGACGTTCATACTGCCACTGGTAATAGTTGAGTTGCAAGATTTTGTACCATTCTCAAATGTGATAAGTGATTCGAGCTCAATGCGATGCATATCGTAAATTTTGCCTCGAGAATTCAAGCTGACATTCTTGTGTCAGTTTTCCAAGTCAGAATTCAAAGGTATAAAGATAACTGGGTTCGGGCATCGAGTAAGCAGCTAAGAGGTTTGCAATAGTACACTGACCTACTGATAGGGAAAAAAGGAGTGACAATTTCAGGTGAATCGCTTGTTCTTGGGGAAATAAAATGGCGATCATACAAATGATTGATGGCCAAAGTACGAAAACTGCCTATAATGCTAATAGCTTATACCAGTTTCTCAAAAGTCTAGAGCCTCTCTCTATGAGGCAGCCAATCAGTATCATGCATAGTAATATCCAGCTTGATCAAAAATTGGTTAGCACGCTCTCCCGAAAGCCTCCGAATTACGCAGCAGCCACATTGTCCCAGTCGTATAAGATTAAAGCACCTCTATCGAATGCTCGGCATACCACACGTTCTGATATAATGAAAAGGTGCAAATCAATGAGGGGAATTTCTCCGGATAATGCCAAGATTCCTGAATTCTGCTCTGTTTTCAAACCGCCTGCTGAATGTGAGAACGAAGCTCTTTCCAATGGAACTGACTGGAGAGCTTCTATAAACAAAATATTCTTGCGTGAACCCCGCAGCGCGACTTGTGAATGCTCTTCGAAGTACGTCACAGCAGAGTTTTCGCAACGGTTTCGGGCCCCATGTGTGACAAGTGAAGAGTTAACTCAGGAGTTCAACAGATCTCTCTTGTCAGAATTGACCAATGGCTCGGTGTCTGAGGCAACTTTCAAGCTAGTTAAAGATACCTTAGCTGAGAATGAAAGGTGTATGCAAGTTTTAAAGAAAGAATGTTCGAACAGTAAACAATTGGTGCTAACGTTACAATCGACTTTAACAAGAATTCAGTCTCTCTGTGACCTATACTATTGACTATGACGATGGCGATGGCGATGGCGATGGCAGTTTGTTTTGTTTTTTTTAATTGGTAGGAAGAACTCTAGTATATGAGTGAACGTCTTAAAATGTCTCTTTGTAAAAGAAGGACAGAAATTAAAGTCTGCTGTATATATAAAGTATATGTGTGTATATAAAATAATTCATTATCATTAAGTTTGAAATTATTAGTGTGTTTATTAGGACGGACGAAATGCTACCACTACAGGGGGTTTATCAACTCTTTATCAAGTGAGATAATAAAACCAAGTAATAATAGCCTTTCTAGTCAATGCATTTTCGATAAAAAGATGCTAGTATTCAATAGACACTAGCATAATTAAGATGAATGGGGAATGGGGAGAGGAAGTGGATATAGTTAGATCCGGAACAAAACAAAACAAAACAAAAAGAGAGAACTTTTATGTTCCGAGTAGAGATTGTTTAGTTTTAGTTTAGATCATGGACTTGTACCATGGCTTATCGTCACGGGTCATATCCTCAGCATTGTAGGAAGCATTTCTTCTGGAAGCTGGAATCCAAGTAGAGGATTTCCATGGCAAGACACCTTCTTCCCACATCTCTTGAACTTCTTCCAAGGTCAAACCCTTGGTTTCTGGAACGAAGATGAACACGTAGAAGAACATGGCAACCAAACAGCCCATGAAGACGTAACCGTAGTAGAAGTGGATAGCAGAGGTGATGAATGGAGTGAAGAACCCGATCAAGAAACCCCAGACCCAGTTAGAAGCGGTAGCAAGAGCCATACACTTGGCCTTCACTCTCAATGGGTAGGATTCAGCAACAACGACGTAGGCAATTGGAGCCCAACTGGTAGCGAAACAGAAGATGTAGAAACAGGCAAAGACAATCATACAGTTACCAGCACCCTTGGAGGAGATACCAGCGTCTGGACCCTCGGGCCATAATCTGGTGACACCGACAGAGGCAAACACAACCATACAAGAAGTCATAGCAGCGGCACCCCACAACAAACATCTACGACGACCGAACTTCTCAACAACGTAAATGGCAATGAAGGTGGAAGCGAAGTTAACGATACCCAACACGATGGATGTTTGGAAAGAATCGTCCATACCGACAGAGTTGAAAACGGTGGTACCGTAGTAGAAGAAATAGTTGTTACCTGTCAATTGTTGGAAAGATTGGATCATAATACCCATGATTAAACGTTGTAGAACCTTGGTCTTGACGGAGAACAATTCTTTGAAAGAGGCAGAACCAGCCAATTGCTCAGCTTCGTAACCGGCGCAGATCAAGTCGACTTCAGCTTGAACAGCTGGGTCTTCAACAGAGACTTTGTTGGACTTGGCAATGGATCTCTTGGCCTCGTCGATCATGTGCTTTTCAACCAAGTATCTTGGAGATTCTGGCACAAACAACATACCAGCGATCATGAAGATGGCCCAAGCGAAACATAGACCCAATGGGACTCTCCATTGGACAGAGTTAGAGTAGTTCTTGGTACCGTAGTTAGTACAGTAACCCAAGAAGATACCGAAAGTGATCATCAACTGGTAACAGGAGACCAAAGTACCTCTCAAATGCTTTGGAGCAGTTTCAGAGATCAGCATTGGCGACAAGACAGAGATACCACCAACACCTAGACCGGAGATGATTCTACCGATGAAGTACTGGTACCATTTGTCAATGGAAGCGATTTGGATGATGATACCAACAACGTAGATCAAAACAACAATCATCAAACCGATACGACGGCCGTACATGTCACCTAGCTTGGACAAAATAATACCACCGACAGCACAACCAATGTTGAAAATGGAGACAATTAAACCGGTTCTAACGTTGGACAAATAATGAGTACCATCGGCATGGGTTTGACCGAATCTTCTCACGAAATCCGTTTGGTTCACAAAACCGGAAATGGTACCGGTATCCCAACCGAAAACGAAACCACCAAAGGCAACGAACAAACACAAGATAGACACTGTGATGTAGGCGGAAGCTGGCTTCTTTGGAATCTCGACTTCGTCGTTTTCGTTCAAATGGTCTTGTTCGACCTTCAAGTCATCGGAACCAATGTTGGTTGGAGTGGATGCTTGCGAGCTGGACACCGACTTGTTTTCCACAGGCGTGCCATGAGCAGCGGTACCTGTCTGTAATGCAACTTCAGACATGGTATCAGATTTGAGTTCTAGTTTTTTTTTTGTAGTCTTAACTGGAACAGATGAGAGTGTGTTCTTAGTTAGAATAGTACTTCTTATTGGTTTCTTAGGACCTGAACTGTAAATTTATACAAATGATAACAGAACAACTCAAGGCATGAACATCCAGAGATACTTGATACATTTGACACTCCTTATATACGTTTTTTTTTTCCCCTTCCCACTATATGCTGTCAAACTTTTCACCAGAACCATTATGGGTTTTGGTAAGCCTGGAGATATCTCTCTCTGGTCTTTACTCTGCTGGAATCCCTAGGCTAAGCCGTACCGACCACAAAAAAATCAGCCGGTTAAACTCTCAAGCCATGGAAAAATTAGAAAAACTACTTTTCTCTCGTTGGATCTCCAGGAATAAAAAAAAGAAAATCCGATACCGACGTGCTGCGCAGAGCTCTACACCCCACTCCTAAAAGAAGCGCCCCCATTATACTGTCTCGAGCCCTGCTCTGGAAAAACCACTTTTTGTTCCCCGGCGCTAGACGCCCCCGCACCGTTTTATCGCGACTGACTTGCGACCAAACAAAAAAAAATATATTCAATGCTAAATGAGTCGGAAAAATTGCTGGATGTGAAAAATATGGTCCAACTTTTCACCACCCCACGCAATCGCCGCAGCGCCCTAACTAATTTCTCCATGTTGCACCATGCAACACTCCATACTATTTTCCCAGATTCCCCGGATTTCTTCCGGGTGTGTGCACACCGGAAAAAAAAATTAAAAAAAAAAAAGGTTTTGTGCTTTGTGCTTTGCTGTTTTTTTTCTTTTCGGGTTAACTCATGCGCCCATTTCTATGCAGGGCCGGCGACTCTGGAGAAACTTGCCATGCCACAAAAACGAAAGAAGAAAAAGGAAAAAAAGGAACGGTTTTTTCTGTTTTCTCGAACCATCACCCCACTGCCCAAACGGTAAAGCCTATAGTAGCAAACGGTGTCTGGGGCAGCTGTCCAAAAGGGTAAACCTGCCCCGGGAAATAAAACTAAAACGCATGCGTTTTAGTTTTATTGTTTTATTTCCCCAGGTGGCTAAACGTTGGGCTTTTTTGTGTTGAAAATAAAGCAATGGTCCCGGAAAGCCCGGATCGCTTAGCCTTGGGTATGTTATTTCCCATCAGATGATGGTGTTTGTGAATTTTTGGTCGTTTACTTGCTGAACGACTTGTTTACGTTTTGCACAGGCTATAGAGGGTGGGTGGGCTGTGAGCTGTGGGCTGTGAGCATTTTACGCTTGAGGTATTTGGATTTTCTCGAAGGAGAAAGAGAGAGAAAAAAAAACCGGTCTGGGCTAGTCTGGGGTTTTTGCTATCAATGGAATCATGTGATGTAACAGTTAAAGCGGGAAAAAAAAACAAAATTGGCTGTTGGGCCACTAATTTATCCGTCCGCGGAAAAACATTCTCAATTGGACAGAGACAGAGTGTTTATAGTTTTTCCCTTTCGGTTTGGGAGGCAACACAGAGAGAGCTTGCAAGCTTGCTCCTAAGAAAAAGCAGAAAACTTTATTAAAATCAATGTAACCTGTATCTGTATATACTTGTAGATTCTTACTTAATTCATTTCATTTCTCTATTCGTATGTGTGTTTCTGTGTGTGAGGTGTGGGTAAGGTGTAAGGTGCAAGGTGAAGCTTGTGTGTTTTGTTATGAAAGTAATGCAGTAGTTTTAACTCAACACTTCAGAAATATAGTTTTTATAATTTTTTTTAGTTATTTGTATCTCATTTCAAATCATCTCATTTAAATTTGTACCATGGCTTGTCGTCATGTTGCAAAGCGTCAACGTCGTATTCTTCGTTTCTTCTGGAGGATGGGACCCAGTCGGAAGACTTCCATGGCAAGACACCTTCTTGGTACATTTCGTTGACTTCTTCCAAGGTCAAACCCTTGGTTTCTGGGACGAAGAAGTAGACGTAGAAGAAGGCAAAGACCATACAGCCCATGAAGACGTAACCGTAGTAGAAGTGGATTGCGGAGGTGATGAATGGGGTGAAGAACCCGATCAGGAAACCCCAGACCCAGTTGGCGGCGGAGGCGATGGACATGGCCTTACCCTTGACTCTTAGTGGGTACGATTCCGAGATAACCACGTATGCGATTGGAGCCCAAGTGGTAGCGAAACAGAAGATATAAAAGCACGCGAAAACAATCATACAGTTACCAGCACCCTTGGAGGAGACACCAGCGTCTGGACCCTCGGGCCACAACTTTGTAACACCAACAGAAGCGTAGACAACGTAACAGGCGACCATACCGGTAGCACCCCACAATAGACACTTTCTACGTCCGAATTTGTCAACGGTGTATAGGGCAAAGAAGGTGGAGGCGAAGTTAACAATACCCAACACGATGGAGGTTTCGAAAGAGTCGTCCATACCGACAGCGTTGAAAATAGTGGTACCGTAGTAGAAGAAATAGTTGTCACCTGTCAATTGTTGCAAAGATTGGATCATGATACCCATCAAGGTACGTCTGAACATGGCTGGCTTACCTGTGACTAGTTCACCCCATGAGGCACTTCCGGCGGCCTTTTCCATTTCATAACTGCTTTGAATGTGCAACAATTCGTATCTGACAACTGGGTCGTCAAGGGAGACCTTGTTGGTCTTGGCCAAAGAGCGCTTGGCTTCTTCGACCTTACCGTTTTCAACCAAGAATCTTGGGGATTCTGGAACGAAAACCATACCAGCGATCATGAAGATGGCCCAAGCGAAACATAGACCCAATGGGACTCTCCATTGGACAGAGTTAGAGTAGTTCTTGGTACCGTAGTTGGTACAGTAACCCAAGAAGATACCGAAGGTAATCATCAATTGGTAACAGGAGACCAAAGTACCTCTCAAATGCTTTGGAGCGGTTTCGGAAATCAACATTGGCGACAAGACAGTGATACCACCAACACCTAGACCGGAAATGATTCTACCGATGAAGTACTGGTACCATTTGTCAATGGAAGCGATCTGGATAATAATACCGACGATGTAAATGATGACAACAACCATCAACCCGATACGACGACCGTAAACATCACCTAATCTGGACAATACAATACCACCAACAGCACAACCGATGTTGAAAATGGAGACAATTAAACCGGTTCTGACGTTGGACAAGTAATGGCTACCGTCGTGACGGGTTTGACCAAATCTTCTGACGAAATCCGTTTGGTTCACGAAACCAGAAATGGTACCGGTATCCCAACCGAAAACGAAACCACCGAAGGCGACGAACAAACACAAGATGGCGACTGTGACGTATGCAGAGGATGGCTTGTTGGCCAAGATTTCTTCAGCAGTCTTCTCGAGCTGTTTCATCTCATCTTCTTCAGGAATTTCAACTCCCTCATTAGGAGTCCCGGCTTGGAATGCAGTATTGGTGTCCACAGAGTGTTTGCCACTCCCGACACTAGTACTATCTGTCAGTTGGTTAGACATATTAGTATATTAGCTTTATGATCTTTTGTGGTTATAAAGTGTTTGGAAATTTTGAGTTGTTGTAAATTTATGGTAAAAAGGGTTTAACTGGGAACTAAAAGCAAACTGCCATTGGAAGATCTTTTTACGTTTATTTATATATCATCCATTTGGTTTGTCACCTGAGATGGACACACTTGGCTCCAGGTCTCATATGATTCGTATACACACACCCCACCCCCTCATACCATTTCCTCGTTGTTAGGAAATATCAGCTAATTTCGATCCAATTGAGTTTCTTTCTGTCTCTTTAATCTGCATTACCTAACCGTTATGTTTTCTACGGCCAAATAACTGGAGGGGAAAACTCCATTAACAGGATAATCATCGAGAAATGGTACTGAGTTTCTTTCTCATTCGAAACCAAGTACTGCTTTTGTTGGTAAACACAGAAAAAAGAAAGCGTCAACAGCCTGGGAAGTTGCGACTAATCTGAGAGGGACTGGTACTCTAGGAAGCTGGGCTTGTATTTTTCTTTTTGGATTCTCCTTAACGGCTGGCAAAATTCAAAAAAAACATTAAAAACAGTGAGAGATCAGTTTCTGTGCTGCTGGCTTTCTTAGAGAGAGGGCCAAAATTTAGAAACCGGAATAATAAGCAACAACCACAAACCACAAACAAACAACGCACCGTATGCTGGAGATTAGCGAAAGCTGCTCGGATGGTGCTGGTCGTGTTTTTCCTCGTATTTACCGTGAAACGATTGCAGCTTCCTGAAATTTTTCCGGTGCGCTCTGCTTTGCTGCCGTGTGCGGGAGACAAATGACGTATCGGAAAAACTCTCTTGGGTTGCTCTTCGGATAAACGTTTTTCCTTCTTTTTTTTTTTCCTTCCTCTTGTTTTCGCGCACCGGGAACAAAAAGTTTTTCCGGTCCACACACATTGTTGGTTTTGTGGTCTGTGGAGCGTGGAATTGTTATTGTTATTGTTAAGCTGGCAATGAGGTATGAGAGACACTTCTGTATCAATTGTGTTGGCTAAATCGTGTGTTTTCTGTTCGTGCTATTGTCATTCCTTGCACCGCCACAAACGACGCTCGGCGTAAGAGGGCCCTTCCCATCAGTGGTGTTAGTGCAAAGCACCGACCGGACAGGGCCCAGTGAGTGTTTATTTTTTTTTTTGCCTTGCCTTATTGGCTTCGAGGGACAAATATCGATCGGCTGTTAAGAGGGACAAAGATTGTGCGTCGAATTTTCCGACTTCCAGTTTCGAGAGAGATACGATATCCAATTTTCCCGCAAAATAATCCGGGAAAGAAAAAAAAAAAAAAAAGGATGCGGTTCAGCCACGTGATCTGGAGTCGTGGTGTTGTGTGTGGAGTTCGTTGCATCTGCGCCCGGAACGTTTTTACGGAGGAAATATGGTGGGGCCCCGACTTTGGGTGGTGCCGTTGTGGAGTTTATGCGCTGATTGCGGTATATATGCATGCTTGTTTCGGATTAAATAGGCTTTAGGATAGGAATTATAGTGAAAGTAGCGCGATTGACGGGAAAACAAAAAAAAAGAGGTCGCGCGCGCGCATCATTAAGCTAAGGCGGGGAGGGTATTCAGGCCGAGAAAGAACTGGAAACGGAAGCTGTAATAATACAAACCCCATGCACGCTCACATAAGGTAAAGATATGAGGGTGTCAGTTTTCAGTGGAGAATATTCTTCCGACATCGGAGTTTGCCTGGGCTTGCCTTGGGGAAGGAAATTAATTAAGGTTTGAGAGTTTGAAATATTATTTTTTTTTTGCTAAGTTTAGTTTCGTTATTGTATTAAAACCGGGCCGGGATCGATAGTCTTCAGATATACAGCCTGCGTGCACATGGTCGATGATTGTTTCATTTCGTATTTTGTCTTGAGGTGGTTAAAGAGCCGGGGGGAGAGAAAGGTGGATATATTAAAACGTTTGAAATTTTGATTTGATGGTTGTCTCAGAATAGGTTTTCCTCGTATGCAGATGATTCATTCTCCCCTTGTTCTTGTTCTTGTTCTTGTTCCGCTTCGGTGGTTTCTGAGATGAAGGTGATTTCGCACCATCCGAAACCTTCTATTTGCTCGTCGTTGAAGTTCATTTTGAAGTCGTCGAAGAACTGGTAGATGTACGGTTTGGTACCGGCTACACCAGAAACGATGTTTTTCACAAAAGTTGGGATCTCGGCCATGACGTCGACTCTTTCCACCAGGTTGTCCAAGTGTCCCGAAACGAGAGCGTTGAACGGCTCGGCAGCTTCTACTGCGTCGTCTGGGACGTCTGCAGAAACACCCTTAAAGGAAACCGCGATTTCCTTGGGCACTGGCCATCCGACAGAATCGACCTCCGGTTTGAGGTATTCCGCGTTGTTGTCTACGGTCACGGATAAGATGTTTTCTGTGTCACATACGATACCGACGTTCACCTTGGTGTTAGCGTAAGATCTGGGGGTGGTGAACTCCATTAGCACGGCACTGTACTTCTCCGATTGGAAGTTCAAAAAGGTCCAGGACTTGGCTGCATGGTGAGGTTTCATTCCTTGGATGGCTTTTACGAACATGGAGTACTGTTTTTGGTCTTTGGAAAACTCCAAATCGATGTTGACGTTCTCTTCTTCGTTCTTGGCAGTGATCTTACCGGATATGTGGTTTCTTGGCCAAAAGACGTGCTTCATGCTACCCCAAGGTTGCGTGATGTCGTCACCGTAGTACGTAGTAGGATCCTCGCCAACCTTGACACCTGGAACGGCTCTGTGGATGGTGAAATCAACTTCGACATGCTTGTCAACGGTGGACTTGAACTCCACTTCGGTGCCCTCCTCGTTCATGATAATGGACAAGTTATCAGCAAAGAAGTTGGTGCCCTCCAATCTGAAGTTCTCTAGCTTCACTGAAGTCCAGATCTGGTCCGCTGGGTTCTCCTTGTGATACACTCTGAAAGTGAACTGCGCCGTGGTGTGCAACCCAATGATGTTGGAATGGATCACTTGCGCAAAACCAGTGTATCCTTTGTCAAGATCCGTAAAGTAGAACGTAGATGTCTCAACGTTCGTGTAGTCTGGACTCTCCCACTGGAAGTCCTTCGTGCTGGTCGCATGGAAAGGCTGTTTGCCCTTCACTCTATCCGTGCACGTATGGATACACTCCTGGCCATATTCCGGCTCAGCAATACCTGTGACAGCACTGATCCCACCTTGAATCCACTTTAACATTGGTGCTAATTAATATTACTATGTTTGTCTGTTGTTGTTGTTTTTTTCACTATTGAGAAAAAAAAAATATTCCTGCTTTCTTTCTAAACAAGCTGTAATCAACGAAGCTTTAAAGATACTATAGGCAGAACGTTCCGTTTCTTCACACTTGGCTTATACCTAAAATCTCGTTCTGGTTCTAGCTGTATAAGTGCTGATTGTCCTGCTAATAACCAAAGCTCAAAAACAATCTGCTTTCTATAACTCTTGTTTGTTAATCCAAAAAAAAAAAACTGGACACTACCAAAAGGAACTCTCTCAAAGAAAAACAGAAAGCTCAACTGAATTTCTAATTCACTGACCAATAATTGAGAAACAGAAATTTCCTGTTAGCGTGATGACTTGCTGAGATTCGCGCTGCTGTGCTAACAAGGCCTGTTCGGAATTTTTGCCCCCCTCGTTTGTAGTGTGTTGTTTGCTAAGTTTCGTTAGTTGTTTTGAAAGGAGATGAGATTTGTTGATTTTTTTTGTTTCTTTTTGGTGGGCTGTCCAAACGAGGAAGTCACGTGTACCGTAATTATCAATTCTCCACCCAATCCGGTGACAGGCACACTTTTTACATGGCCCTTGCGTCGGATTACGACATGGGGGCTTCAAGGGCTCTGTTTGAGGGTTTGGGCCCCATGCGTAGCGTGACGCAGGTGAATCGGGTCGTTTGGTGGTGGTGTGGGGGGGAGGAGATGGGTGTGGTGTGGTTACCCGGACGCCAATCTTCTTCAAAGCTCAGTATACAAAACGTAAACAATGGAAATTTGATTCAGAAACACGAAAGATAATAGTGGTAATAACACGATGAGCTATGCTTTGAGGGATCTGTTGAGGCAGATTATACTTCAATATTCGTCAAAGAGGTCACCAGCGGTGCTGCTTTTTCCCCTTTTTTTTCTCTCGTAATGCTGGGCAAACTCAATGCTAATAAGAAGAAGACGAAGAAAGAGAATCAGAGCACTTTGAACATGTTCTTCAAAGTGAAGGGTAAGTCCACGCCGGCGCCTGCTTCGAGCGCTCTCTCGAGCGCTCTTCCCAGCCGCACAGGTGGCACAGGTGGCACGCCGACGCAGGTGCTGAGAACCTCGTCTATGCTGTCATCGTTGCAGTCTCAAGGGTCGTTTGAAGAAGAGTCGAACGACGACCTGTTTAGTGTTCTGCGCGATAAAAAGCCAGTGAAGAACTTCAAGCCGAGTTCTCAGAGTTTCTATTCTTCTTCGCAATTCCAGAGCCGATCGAGCGTGTCGCTTTCGCAGGGGTCGAGGACTACTTCGGAGTATTTCTCGTCTAGCGCGTCCACGACAGGAGGAGGATGGCAAAAGCCAACTTTGGAGAGATCATTATCCGGTGTCAAGAGAACGTACTCAGACGCGTCAGACGCTTCGCAGGGTTCTGGGTCTCCGGGTGCATTATCGCTTTCTTCGGTGAAACGCGTGAAACCGATTGCAAGACAGTCTATAGTTGTTACGAACGGTGGTTCTAAGGGTGCCAAATCGAGCTTCAACTCAAGAGTTGAGTTGACCGCAGAGCAAAAAAAGGTGATAGAATACGTGTGTAAGGATAGGTTGAACGTTTTCTATACGGGTAGCGCTGGTACAGGTAAATCTGTCATTCTAAGAAGCATGATCTCAACGCTTAATTCCAAGTACGGGAAGGATGCGGTAGCTGTCACGGCTTCAACGGGGTTAGCCGCAGTGAACATTGGTGGCATTACAATCAACAAGTTTTCTGGGGTTGGCATTGGTCAAGGGGATGCTAATAGGCTTATCAATATGGTGAAAAGGAACAAGACCAGTCTCAGTAGATGGAAGAGGACTAAAGTTTTGATCGTGGATGAAATCTCGATGATCGACGGTATGTTCTTGGATAAGCTAGACGCGATTGGAAGAGGTTTGTTGAATAGAAGCAAGCCGTTCGGTGGGATACAGTTGGTATTCACCGGTGATTTTTTCCAATTACCACCTGTTCCAGACAGAGATTCGAGTAAAGCCTCGCCAATTTTCTGTTTTGAAAGTAACGTATGGAAATATGCCATACACAAGACCATTCTGTTGCAGCAGGTGTTCAGACAAACGGATAATGAACTGATCGATCTGTTGAACGATATAAGAATGGGAATTACCACCAGCGACACAATTAAACTAATCAAGAAATTTGAAAATCCAGTCGAATACCACGACGGTATTGAGCCAACAGAACTTTATCCCACAAGACGAGAAGTCGATATGTCAAATAAACGTAGGTTAGAGACTTTACCCGGGTACGAGATCTTGTACAAGGCTGTCGATTTCATCCCGCCAAATATTAATGCGAACGTGTTGAATAACGTCATGGCAGAGAAAGAAATAAAACTCAAGGACGATGCTCAAGTTATGATGTTGAAGAACATCGATGACACGTTGGTCAACGGTTCTTTGGGTAGAGTGCTCTTCTTCTGCACATCCGCAATGTTCGTAGAAGCATCAAAAATATTCCCCGATCTCAGTGATCCTGAAGTGGTTAGAGACATGAGATGTGTTTGTAAAGCCATTGGTGTGCCACCATCCGGTAGGTCTTCTGACTTGCAACGGGAAATAAATCTCAGACCTACAAATAGACAGGAGGTTCTGAAGTTTTTGTTAGAAAAAGCCAGCAAAATTGTAAATGGACCAGGCATTCTATCAACAATCCTGTTCCCAGTCGTTAAATTTGTAGATAAACAAGACATCAGGGGTTACCAAATCAAACTGGTCGAGCCAGAAGAATTTACTGTCGGAGAAAGTGAAAAGGATTCTGCTGTGAGGAAACAACTACCGCTGATGTTATGTTGGGCTATATCCATTCATAAATCTCAAGGGCAAACCATTGATAGACTGAAAGTAGATTTGAAACGGACTTTCGAATCTGGCCAGGTGTATGTGGCACTATCTAGAGCTGTTTCCAAAGACAGATTGCAAATAACAAACTTCGATCCCCACAAAATTAAAGTTAACGAAAAGGTGAAGGACTTTTACCAAAACTTGCATAAGGTAAAGACACCAGTGACATCAACGGTACCTTGAACATTGCCTCAGGTGATCTCGCAATGTTCATAAAATGTCATATCGAATCCTAAATCAATACATAAACGGATATACACTCTGTCGTAGTCGGCAGTGTCTCCAAATCACATATTTATAAAACTCCGAGTTGTGCTAACAAACATGCCTATAGCACTAAATAAAGCACCCTCAAATGAGCTAAAAAGAACACCGTTTGCAAGGCTATAGAAAGTTTTACGTTAAAAATCTTCGACAGTCTTTGATTTGGGGTCCATCGATAGCATCACAGATAGTTTCATGGCGCAGCACTGCACATGAACATTGTGTCTTTTTTTATTTATACTATTGCTAGTGTAACGCAACATTAAAGTAAAAAATGATTAAATAATCTGAAATGTATAAATCAAACAAATGCTTACTGTACCAAAGACATTTAGCTATAGTACAGCACAGTAGAGGTATACAAATGAGGTTTCGTTGGAAAAGACTTTTCAGCATCAAGGTTCTAGGACTAGTTGCTGGCCTGTCGCTTGTACTTCTTCTACTGCCGAACCAACCCGCCGTTGATTCTGCTGTGCCACAATTTGAGGGTAAACGAGCCTTATTGTATTCTCCTTTCCACAGATTGGGGAGCTCACTTAATTTAGGAAGGACTCTTTCATCAATTCTACATGCAACTAGCAAGTACCATAGCATTGGTTCACAATGGCCAACGTTGTCCCTTTCTGAGAAATGCCGTTTCTACTTCGAAACAGCATTGGAAATAAACCCTGATTGGACAAACGATCACGTCAAGACATTCTACAATGACAATAACTTAGACGACCCGTTAGCCGAGCTTATGGTGGAGCGAATAAGAATGTATGATTCTTGCTTCATTAGTGGGCAGCTGTCAACATCCAAGGTGTTTAAGGGCTCCAATGTGAAACCGATGGACCTTGAATCGAGGCTGTTCCCTTTTCTCTCGAAGGAAACACCGTTCAGGAAAATGTGGCCCAACATAATACATGCAAACGACTGGACATTAATACCTCCGTTCAGCAACCCATTGCTCGAGGGCAGAGATACATGGAAAATGGACGACAATTACTCATTCTTTTATAACTGGAACAATTTTGCAGAGGGAAAGGGAATTGCCCTCACTCTAGGGCTCAGGCATGGCGATCAATTCAAACAGTTACTTCTCACCTTAGAGAATTTAAACAACACGCTTCCAATACAGGTGGTTCATAACGGATCTGAGCTCACGGAATCCTTCATTCTCGATATTCATTCTTTCTTAAACTTGAAGAAATTGTCACAACAGGTATATTTTGTAAATATTGAGCCATTGATCAACAAGGCGTTCGTTGAGGACTACGTCCATTATTTCACTAACAAGTGGTTAGCTCTGGTATTCAATACCTTTTCTGAAGTCGTTATCATGGATGCAGATGTTGTGTCATTTGTCAATCCAGAAACCTTTTTTGAATTTAGTGGATATCATGATACCGGTATGCTGCTTTTCCGCGACAGAAACATCGTTAAGGAAAAGACATTCACGTATTGTACAGACACTTTGAACAAGCTATACCCCTCCGTGGAGGAATCCTATTTCATGAAACATGAGACTACTTTCCCGGTTGAGTTTGTGGCTGATGATATTCCCAAAGGGAACTTATCCGTGGAAGAGAGTGTATATTATGAGTTTTTCCACAACTTGCAGCTACATCATGTAGACAGTGGATTAGCAGTGATTAACCGTTTGAGTAAGCTACCCAGTTTGCTTATGTCTACTATGTTAAATATTGATGCAAAGCTTCAGAGATGTGTTTATGGCGATAAAGAAATATTTTGGCTTGGGCAGTTCGTAGCTGGGGAGCAATACTCTATCTATCCAACCGAGGGCTCTATAGTAGGATCCATCGAGCCAAAGGATAATGAAGAGTTCGAAATATGTGCAACTCAGATGGCGCATGTAAGCACGGAAGGTAACCTACTATGGTCCAATGGTGGATTGCGGAAGTGTAAGATAGATAGTTGTGCGGTTGCAGACTTTGATCATGACACCGATTACTTCCAATCAAGGTACAACAACCCAATGGCGTTGCAGGAAATATATGATTCACCACTGTCCATCAACGGTTATATCACCCCTGATGTAAAGAAGTACCCTTGGCTCAAGATAAAGGAATGTCACCAGTACACATACTGTGCTACTGCCAAAGAAGACATAGGAACAATAGGTAGATTTGATGAAGATACGGTCGTACGTTTGCAAAAAATATCAAATATATGGAATACCGACGTCAAAATCAATGATAAAGGGGAGCTGTAGTCTACAATTTCCGATTTTAAACCATAATCAAAGTTTAGCATCGTCTTACATGTAGGTATACATTTATACATTCACACACAAAAGTTCTATGAAAACTACGGATTTAATCTGCATTGTTCCATTATTGAAGCCTGATTCGGTTCGCTGGTGTTCTCTAACTGATACGATCCCGTACTGAAGCCTTCGGCATAGTACCCGTCCACATCTACAAATCTATAAATCACACTGACACTCACTATTCATATAAACTGGCACAACTTCTTTCCAGCCACTTGAGCATTTAAAAATTGGTCTCCTGAAGGTACTGAGTGTAATCTTATATCGCATGACCCGCTCAAGCTGCTCAGGGAGGTTTGGTGCCGGCACCGTTGTAATAGTACTTATTAGTGTCACATTAAATCACAGCTCATTTCGTATTTTATGATTATCGAATAGGAGACCTCAACGAAATATTTGGTGAAAACGATATTGGTATACAGGGTTTAGAACAGCTTTGATCTGGTGAATAACAGTTTGGAGCATTGCCACCTTTAAATTGAAAGGCCAACCGACCGTAATCCGATTGCAATGTACAACCAGTACCAACAGCAGCCGCAGCAGCCGCAGCAGCCGCAGCAGCCGCAGCAGCCGCAGCAAATGTCGCAATTCGGTGGCCAGCAGCAATTTAATGTGCAGCCCCAGTCGACAGGTTACGGTAATTATTACCAGCAACAAGCTCCCAATCAAGGTCAGCAGCAGCCTCAGCAACAGCAACAGCCCCAGCAACAAACGCAGCAGCAGTTCCAACAACAGCCCCAGTCCACTGGATTTCCTTCCTTCAGTAATGCGGGTGCTTTAAATCCACAGTCAACTGGTTTCAATCAGCCACAACAAACTCAACAAACTCAACCACCAGCAGCTGCCCAGCAGCCATTTGGCGCCCAGCAGCCATTTGGCACCCAACAACAGTCAATGCCTCTTATTCAGCAATCCACTGGATATAGTTCTATGATGCCTCAAACCTCCTTTGGCCAACCTCAACAATTGCCAATGAGTACGTCTTTCAACCAAGGAATGAACACCCCTACTGTTAACGTACCAACTGGTCCATTGCAACCCCAACAAACTGGATTTTACTCGCAACAACAGCCTTTGGAGCCCTTGAAACCTACAGCAACTGGGTTTATCAATTCTTTCGCCAACAATGGTGTTGACAACAGTATGAAAATTCCTGCGATGAGATTATCGTTCATCACTACTCAAGATCAAGCGAAATTCGAGACACTGTTCAGGTCTGTGGTAAATCCTGGCTCAAACACTATCAACGGTGATCAGTGCAGAAATATTTTGGTCAAGTCTGGATTACAACCTCATCAATTGGCTAGAATTTGGACACTTTCTGATACAAATAAGGCTGGTGCGTTGCTGTTCCCAGAATTTGCATTGGCTATGCACCTTGTCAATTCTGTGTTACAAGGTGATTCGATTCCATACGATTTGGATACAAAGACCAAGAATGAGGTAGCTAGTTTTGTCGATGCGATTAACTTCAGTGTCTCAAACGACGTGGAAGTAGAACAGAAACCCAAGACACCATTTGATGATTTGACTGTTGGTATCTCTATGATGCAACCTCAACCAACAGGTTACATGCCACAACTTTCATTTGGGGGCCAACCCCAGCAGCCGCCGCAACAACCACCTCAGCCGCAACTGCAACAATCAATTCAAGCCCAGCAACCACCCCAGCAGCAGAGCTTCCTCGGATTGACACAGCAACCAACAGGAGGTTACGCACCAACTCCGCAAACCTCTTTTGGTAATAGCAACCAACCTCTTCAACCACAATCGACTGGTTTCGCGCCTCAAAACTCTTTCAGCCAGCCGCTAAATGCTCAAACCACTGGCGGCTTCAGTTCAGTTTTGAATATGCAGCAAACAGGGTCTATGCCGCAAACTTCGTTCTCCCAACCTGCGCCTGTCCAAACAGGTTTCAACACTGGAGGTGGCTTTTTACAACCCCAAGCCACTGGATATTTACCCCCATCCAATTTCCAAGTGACTGCGCCATTACAAGCTCAAAAAACTGGGTTTGGTAACAATGATCTATACACTCCTGCAAACCTTGCTTCTAACCTCATTGCCAACAAAGAAGATTCCATAACTCCAGAAGAGAAATCGTTGTTCTACAAGATCTTCGAAACTTACGATATTGAGAAGACTGGGAATCTTGATTCTGCCACCGCAGTTGAAATTTTCCGTAAATCAGGTCTAAACAGATCGGACTTGGAACATGTTTGGAATCTATGTGACACGAACAATAGTGGTAACTTGAACAAACAAGAATTTGCTCTTGGTATGCATTTGGTTTATCTAAGGTTGAACGGTGACGTTTTACCTAACACTTTACCTCCAAGTTTAGTCCCATCTTCAACTAGAATTTTGAACACAGTTAAGGACCAACTGAAGCAGGGAGGTGATAAAAATACTAAACAGCCAACTAAAGAAGATGGTTTGAGATTCAGAAACAATGATGATGATTTACTGCCAAGTTCAAGAAACCGTAGAAAGACCATTGACCAATCTAGAAAAGTCAACGAGAATAAGGAGAAGATTGCAAATTTGAAGAAGTTGGTCGATGAAAAGAAAGAACTCTTGCACTTGGAAAAAGCCAGAATTCAAAATGACACCCAAAGAAGTGAGTCCGAGAGCGCCAACCTTTTGCGGTCAATTGAGAACTTGAAGTCTCATATCCAATCCTTGCCCTCAGCTTCCAAAAAGTCATCAGCAAGTAGCGGTATCCCTCGAGACTTACAGTCTACCTTTGACGCTTTGACGGCTAGACTACCTAACCTACTTTCCGAAATTTCTGAAGTGAGCAATGAATTGAACTATGCTCAGTTGAAATTATACAGATTGAAATCTCCTTCTTCAATTGTTGGAACTGGTCCAAATGGCGAGATTACAGAATATGATCGAAAGAAAGCCAAACAGAAGCAGCTGTTGGCCTCCAGAATGGCAGCATTAACGGGTAAGCCTGTCGATGATACTTCTTCTGGAAATTTGGAAGCTGAAGAGCAACGTTATAACGAAGAAGTTGCTCGAATTCAGAGAGACTATCAAAATAATCAATCAATCATCAACGATATCAGTACTTCTATTCAGGAATTATCGTCTTCTGTGTACGCATCGATCCATGGTCGTTCAGGCTCAGATGGGTTAGAGATGGATAAATGGGAATCCGGCATTGGCTTGGAACCAGAAGTTAGAGACTTCATTATCTCTTGGAAAAACAGAAGGAGTTTCAATAACACTTCAAACGCTTCCCCAGGGTACTCCAACGGTACTGTTTCTGCTTCGGCGAGCTACAACAACAATGCCGGTACATCTGAAGGATCTTACTCAGATTTCAAGACTCCTAGTGACCGTGCTGAATATGTGAAAGAACAAGCTAAGAAAAAGATGGAGGAGAAATTAGCCGCCTTGGGTATCAAGAAGAAGTCACCAAGTTCACAATCGTCTCCTAACCCTCCACAATTAGCCCAGCAGCAACAGCAACAGCAACAGCCACACCAACAGCCACCCCAACAGCCACCCCAACAGCCACCCCAACAGCCACCCCAACAGCCACCCCAACAGCAGAATCCCCATGTCCATCAGCAGTCTTCGACACCCAACTATGGTGCGCCAAAAGACAACGATGAGGACGAAGATGATGAAGACGAAGAAGAGAGATTATTGCTTCAACAGTTAGAACAACTGAAGTTGAAGAAGAAACAAGGTAAGGAGGCCAGATTGGCCGCTCAGCGCCAAGAAAGTGTTCCAAAAGAAATAAAGAATGATGACGGCCACGACTCCTGGGATGACGAACCAACACCTAACAATCCAAATGAAAATCAACAACAACCTGGATCTCATCACCAATACAATCCGTTTGGTAAAAATCAGAAAGAACAACCCCAGGTTGGTGCTGCTAATGACACACCTCAGTTAAGCAACACTCCAACTGGCGGCAGAAATCCATTCTTCAAGCAAGCGCAATCACAGTCCTCTTCCTTTGACCAAAAAGCTGCAGAGCAGCAGAGAAGAGTTCAAAGGGGTCTAGATGACAGCGATGGATGGTCTGACGATGGTGAAGCAGGAAAGACAGATGCTGCTGCAAGCCAACCAACGGCTGCCGCTATTCCACCTGCACCTGTGGCAGCAGCGGTCCCTGTAGCGGCACCTGTATCTGTGGCAGCACCTCTTCCAAAAATATCACCAGAGACTCAAGAGAGCTCACCTGCAGTTCCCATTGCACCTCCTTTGCCAAACGTAGGTATCTCTTCTTCTTTGGTGCCACCTCCACCACCATTGCCTACCTCCATCGGTGGTAATTCAGCTAATCCAGGCGCTCCAGCTGTATCAATCGCTCCACCGTTGCCTCAAGTAGCAAGCGAGGAAGCTCCAGTTGTTCCTGTAGCGCCGCCACTACCGCAAGTGGGGCAAGCACTGCTTCCTGTATCCAGTGAACAATTGAATCCGGACGATGCGTCCGACGTATTATCCATTCCAGATTCGGTCGCTTCAGATGAGGAGGATAACTACCATACACCAGGTCCTGAAGAGCTAGCTGGCCCAGCTGGTGGCATTGGATCTACTGCCCCTCCAATTCCTTCTGCCCCTCCGATTCCTGTGATTCCACCTCCTCCTCCAATGCCATAAGAGAGTTCTGCACGGGACCACAGACGGTTAATTCATTGAAAGTAGTTTATAATTATGTACATAAGTAAAGCTGCAAACCGAAAATTCCACACCATACAGAGCTGCTCCGGCATGAACCATTAGCGATTCTTTCCAGTCTGCTGTAACGTTTCGCGTTCGAAAACATATTACTGGGGATCCCATCAGATAAAATGTACAAGACTACTTCTTGATAAATGCTGCCATCGGATCAGCAAATTCGTCCAAAAAGTCGACTGATGCCTCTTGCTTTACAGGCTCCATCGGTACATCATCACTGTCCACAAAATCCTTCTTAAGTTCTTGTATTACCGCTTCCTCGTATTCAACCTCATCTGACCGTGGCCTATAAAACGCATGGTCAACACGTATCAGTCTTCCGCAAATTTTGGCTCCGTTAAGGTTATCAACAGCAAGGACAGTAGATCTTTGATCCTCATACTTTAGGAATCCGAATCCTTTAGACTCTCCACTAATCTTGTCTCGTACAAGCTTTATGTCGACGGGACAACCGTATTGAGAGAAAATCGTTAGAATATCGGCCTCTGTTAGTTCAAAGTGCATCCCACCAAAATTTATATACGCATGATCCTTGTATTCATGATGCCATGAACTCTCTGGTTTGAGAATCCCACACTCCAATTCTCGCTCGCTGAGCTTCTGTATCGATCTTATCTGGTTCATTTTATCAAATTACGTTGGATTCTTCCCATGTAAAGCCTCTCGAAAAGCGCAACAGCTGGATAACAAAACCAAACACGTTTCCCCAAGCAAATGACAGAGCTCTATAACGTTCTTCCTCTTGAAGCTTCTCGAAGATAGTATATCGCTCTTCTTTGGTTTCTCCATTCAAGCGTAACCTTTACTTCTTCTTCAGCTTTGACGTATAAGAAGAAAGAAAGTTCTTCAGATAAGTGACACCTTTAAAATTATCAACACCGTCAATCGCTCGAAAACGACTCAATAAAAGAGGTTACTGTCTGGGATAATTACTAGACATAAAGATTACCGCTGCCGTATAGGCTAGATCCCATTCACGATGTCTAATTATATTGCAAGGTTGAAGCGTTTTACTACATGTGACATTTCCGATGGATTGTTGAACTTGTACGGAATCAGTAACGGTGGTTACTTCCCTAATCTTTTGAGAAGGTCTGGTTCGGGAACCGTGGTTGGTAGAGCATTCCCAGTGTTGTTTGGACATACAGAAGCTACTAAAGGTCAAGCCAGTATCAATTATATCGATAATGTGCCAGCAGAATCGATAGTAACCATTGGCATGACTGAGGATTTACAATTGAGTCATGCTCCTTATACGAAACCTATTCAAGCCATGTATGGCGGATTGATGTCAACTAGGGCCAAATATCTGGGCAGCAACGGTACTGTAGTATTTGGTAGGATCAGGGATGTAGAAGAACATCAAAACCTGGACCATACTGTGTTTAGTTATGGTATTGGTACATGTGCTCCCAAGGCGATTTTGAAGCCCATCGAGTACGATTGTCAGTTGAAAATCAAACTCAGTGACGGTACCACAGAAATCATTAGTCCAGGAGATTATTTGGTGTGCGATGATCATGGAATGGTGCGTATTCCAACTGACTCCGTGGACCTCGAGAAATTGGTCATTTACATTGAAAAATCGATTGAAGCCGATGACTTGGTTTCTCAGGACATCAAGGCAGGGAAGCCAGCTTCCGAATCTCAAAAGGATCGTAGAGCGATCCTTAAGCAGTACTTATAGCGCTTTTGGACTGTTGTGTGCCTCTAACGTTATTCCGCAATCTACTAAGGCCAAATGGTAATGAAATCAGGGTATTCCCCATCCTATATTAGATTATCGATAACAACTATATATGAATATGATGTCTAGTGAAAGAAAGAAATTGCGATAAGATATATGCGATTATTGATGGAAACAGCTTCGTAAACTCAGTTGTAAAACCATGTATTACCAATTTTTTCACTGTTTTTTGGCAGTACTGCTACTGTGATGCTTATGACTCTTTTTACTAGCTTCAGCTACTAACTCTTCGAAAACTTGCGCGTCTTCTTGTTCGATTTTCGTTCTGTACGCTTTTCTGAACACCTTGCCGAGTCTCTTAAGAGCCTCTGCCCTTCTTATCCTAGTGGTTACGTCGACGGTTTCATCTTCTAGTACTTTGTCGCATACACTTCTTAGCGTTGACATAATCTCGAATTTTGAACCGAACCATGCGGCAGAGAGGACTTTACCCATTAGTAGCTGTTCCAATTGCGTTAGTTCTTCGACAGTTGGCTTCTCTATGACGTTGCCATTTTCGTCCTTGAGTGGTTCATCCGAATTGGCGTTTTCCTTTAGCTTTTCTAGCGCGCTCATGGTGGATTGGGCATCCAAAGCTGCAGAAACGGTCCGTACTGTGTCCATCACTAGGCCACCTTTGGCCTTCACTGAATGATAAAAGCCACCGATACCCCATAAATACTGTGATTTTAAAAAGATGTTGGCTTTTTCACAGTAAACATCACCTATCGTATGCAAAATGTCCAATCCGAATGATTCCATCTTCAGCATGTTTGCTTCTTCTTCAAATTTCCTATCGAATGATTCTTTGCAAGCATCATCGTATGAACTTTCTGTAAGTATAGATAATCTATCCGAGAGGGTACGGCTGAGTTCCTCTATGCTTTTCTCTTTGTCCAACATCTGCTGTTCTTCAAACTCTTCCAGCTTACCCTTTTTCTTTGGCTCAGAGCTGACCGTTTCTTCATTAGCCGTTAGCTTTTTGCCTCTATTGTCAACATCACTGTTCTGGACAGTGCTATTATTTCCATGCTCAACAGTACTCGATGCATTGGATTCCTTGTTGGCCTTCTCGTTAGCCTCTTGCTCCTTCGCTCTTTCGTCTTCTTCGCTCAATTCCTGTGTCTTTTGAATATTCTTCAACAATGTCAACTCACCGATGTACGATGAGAACGCTTCACCGCCAAATATCGCGGCAAATTGCTCCCCTGCATCTTCAAATCCATTCTGAGGCATGGCCTCTTCCTTACCGAACTTATCATACTTCGTACGCAACTCCTCGCTGCTCAAGACTTGATAAGCCTCCGATATGGCTTGAAATCTTTCTGTTGCAAGAGGATCATCCGGATTCTTGTCTGGATGCTCCTTCACAGATTTCTTCCTGTATGCTTTCTTGATATCAATCGATTTGGCGTCCGTGGTGACACCTAGCAAGTCATAGTACGTCGTGTCTACCACCATTGTTTCGTTATATTATGCTAAAATCTCTTGCAAAGATATTTAACGATAGACTCTCAAGTTCTTCAACTAGGTTACAGCACCAGATGCAGGACTTTCAGAATTTCAAGTCAGTGAATAAAAGCTCCGAGGGCTGGATAAGCTCGCTGAAATCGTGCGTGATGCTGTGCAAGGACTCGTTTCTTTGGCCAGTGTTGATGACTACCTAAATCTAGATCGACTGGGATTTGATATCAACGTCAAGTTTTAAATTTGTCCTAAACCGAAAGACGGGTAACGAATATTGACCCCAATGGGTGGTTGAACGTACCTGGTCTAGGGTAAGCTGGTGGTATGGTACCAGGAAGGTCTTGTACGTCTTATGTAGTGCTGTGGTGGTATATGTGTGAAGGTATACGGTTTTGTATTGCTAATGTATAAGTACGTAATTCATGCTGTGGGTGTTTCAACTTCGGTGTCCTCATCGTAAGCTTCTGCGATGAAAGCAGTTGGAGTAGATTCGTCGGCATCTAAAATTGGATCATCCTGCAGGGTTTCTTCATGTTGTTCTTGGGTGCTTCGTTCATTTTCCATCGGGGTTTGTTCTTGTTCGAGGTCTGCTTTGAGTACCGGCTCTGTGTCTAATTGCAATTGAGGACAAAAAGATTCTTTGATAGTTTCAGGCTGCAATTGTACCTCAACAGAATCTTCGAAGTCAGTTGATGCCCCACTTGCAGGTTCCTCAGTCTCAATGAGTTCGCGAGGATGTTGCTCAGGTTGGTTGTCAGTTTCTTGTTCCTCTGAGGTACACTTTTGTTTAAGATCCGGCTTGAATGAAATAGACCAAGCCTTTACGACCTTAATATTAAATGTGGGTTTCGCTTCCACTTTTTTGATTGAAGCAACAGTCTTTGGGAGACGTTTGGCTGGGCCTCTGGTCCTTTTAGAGCGTGCTGGAATTTCAGGAAGTGCGGTCTCGCTTTCCGTATCCTTGGTGTCATCGTTGGTGGACTCATTATCATCCGAAGAGGTAGTGGCCCCCAATTTCTTGGCAAAAGCCGGTGGAACCTGTGCCATCCCAGGCAAGGCTATCATCCCATTCAAGTTTTGAGCAAATTGAGCTCTGTTTCCTGAGAATCCTCCATTTTTTGACGTGGAAGTGTCTTTTGCTGCGGAAGTTCGTTCTGTTTGGAATGGCTGTTGTTGGAACATCTGCTGAAAGGCTGCAATCTTTGAGGAAGGTTTCCTGGGCACTGGTGGTGCCTTGCCCAATTTTTTGATGGCTTGTGTACTTGAGGAGTCCTGTTTAGGAATCGGACTTTCTTGAATCTGCGGGGCAACTCCTTTGTCGGCTAGTTCTTGGGTACTTTCCGCCACAATGGGTGCCTCGATGTTCTTTTCAGTGGTCTTTTCAGTTGGTGTCTCGGTTGATTCCTGCTTAGGTTCCTCCTCACCTGTTTCCTCAACTGGTTCCTCAGTTATATTTTCAATTGGCTTCTCGATTGGTTCCTCGATTGGCTTCTCGATTGGTTCCTCATTCATCTTTTCCACTGGTTCCTCAATTGTCTTTTCCCCTGGTTCCCTAATTGTCTTTTCCCCTGGTTCCCTAATTGCCATTTCCACTGGTTCCTCAATCGGCTTCTCAATTGGCTTTTCAGTCGATTCCTCAATTGGCTCTACAACCACTTCCTCCTTAGGTTCCTCAACTAGCTCAGCTGGCTTAACTGGTCTCTCAACAGGTTCGTCAACTGGCTCAACTGGCCCAGGCGAGTTTCCACATGGACCCTCACTTTGAGCTTCCAAATCGATGATCTGCTCCTCCAATTCTTCAGGGGCCTCCTCAACTTCATCTGGTGTAACACCAGGTGTCTCCACAGGTGACACCACTGGTGCCTCGCGCACTTTATCTAACGTTTCCTCTACCAACTTGCCACGAGCTTCTGTAACGGAATTTGCGACATCCACTGCCGGTCTTACACTCGATTCTTCTACCGACTTCTCTGCAGTAGCAGACTTCGCCAATGGCTTCCTGCTAGGCCGGGTCTTCGGCACAGGTGGCAGCTCTACCCCAGACTCTTCACTTCCACTTTTCGCCAGATTCGATCCCACCGTCTCACAACGCTCAACTCTTCTTCTTGGCCTCTCAGGCACTTTAGGTGTCTCCAAATCCATCTATACCAATTCTTCGTAGCAACGCACAGATTCAGCGGCTTTCAAACACACCGCAAAAACCTATAACGTTCAGACATTGCATTTGCCAAACGGTTCTTCCTCTTCAAATCGATCTTTCAGCTGTTTCAATAGGGGACATATCGAAATTGACAGTAATGCTTCGCATGTTTTGATATCACGTGATGTTAGGTAGCTATATATGCATATGTATGTATATGCGGAATCTATTACTATACAACATGTACAGGGAAGCCTTCACCTTCAAGAAGAGTAGTTCAAACGGAAGATGTCGTTATACACGTAGTACGAGGACCCCTCTGGCATCAAATGGAACACTTGCGAGAAACGCTGGGCGTTTTGTTCCTCATCGATCAACAAATCGCCGGTGATCATGACTAGAACATCGCCGTTTGGAGACGCTGGTTGTGCGTCCAAAGTGGTGATGCGGTGGGCCACCTTCTGGAAAGGCAAGGACACTAGTTTCTCAACGATGTCCTTGGCGCCCTGCAACTGGCTGGTCTCGAAAGTAAGCATGGACTGCTCTCTGTACAGGTTACCCAACTGGGTTCTGTCGCTGTCGAATTGGTTGTAGTAGAATTCGGTGAATTGTTGAGCCAAAGAGCTGAAGTCAACGGACATTTTATTATTCTTATTTGTAGTGGTGAGTGACAATAGGTCCTTGCGAAGCTACACTGTAAATTGCAACGAAGAAAGCGACTGGCAGAACCCGGTGTGAATCGATTGCCAATGAAAACTTGGAGTTGTGTGCTAGCAGGTTTTAACTTTTCACTGTTGATAATATCATATTGGAAGAAAAGTACGATTACCAGAAGGGTTCATGGTGTGGTGGGTGGGTTTGTGCCTTAAGTAAACACGTGACTTCCGGGTAACATGTGTTTTCTCACAATTTCAGCCCAAAACATGATAATATGCGATCTATTGAATATATGATGGATATATAAATATACATATATAAATATATGAATAAGTGTATGTTTATGGGTGTATATGTCCATTGGTCAAGTTGTTGCAGTGCTTCATATGCCCATTGAGTTTTTTCAGAGCAATTGAAGGGTATTTCTGATTGTTTCTGATCTGCTTTCTCACCGCCTGTTCAATTAAGGGTTGGGTTTAGGATAACTTATTGCAGGAGTTTTCACAGTCTAGATTTGAATGCTTAGGAAGATATCTCATAGCAGGGAGAATTCTTCTGACAAAGGTCACAAGAGGAACTCTTCTCTTGGAGCCAATCCTCCGGTATCCGGGTACAAGAGTTCTAGTCACAAGAGGACTTCGTCTCGAGGTAGTACGTCCAGTGTTAACAGTAATTTTCTGGCAGAACAGTATGACAGAGACAGAACAGCGATCATTGAGTCGTGTTTCCAGAAGATCGACCCAATTAGTGGGACTCCGTTGAACTCTTATATCACACACGTGAGGATCATTGAGGATTCGCGGTTTCCAAGTTCGCGCCCGGCGATGAATTCTCCGTTGGAGAATAAGAAAAAGCGTGTGTTGATTGTTAGTTCGTTGTCCAACGGTAATGGGATGCAGTTCCATAAGGCGCGAGAGAACAGCAACGGAACGTTCCAGATCGGGAGGACTTGGGAGCTTTCGGAGCTTGAGATGGTGGAGCGGGATGTGGAGATACCGCAGGGTTTCATCCTGGTAATGGGGAAGAAGTATTACTGGCAGACGAATTCTGCAAAGGAACGTACGGTTTTCATCAAGAGTATTGTGTCGATATATATGGAAAATTCGGGTGGCAGAGTGCCTAAGTTGGTCAATTGGGACCTTTCGATGTTCTACTTGGACGAGGCCAGCTACCAGAAGGCGGTGATCCATAAATCTGGCGGCTCTAGAAGCCCCGATAAGAGAAAAACGGCGAACTCACAACAACAGCCACTGACACAGGTGCGAGCACCTGCACCAGTGCGGGCGCCAGCACCGAAACGAGCACCGGCACAAGCTCGAGAACCAGCCTCAGCACAACTGGAACCAGCTGTTGTCAACCCTGTACAAAGACGTGATCTACCAACTGCGAGCTCGTCCATGGTATCCGGGTCCTCGTCGTCTTCCCCCAAAAGACCTTCGATCTCATCCCAGCCTTACTCGCAATCAACTACCATCATCGAAGCAGATAGGAAGTTACAGTATAGCAATGTGGTTCAACCACAGCAAGCGCAGCAAGCACATCAGCCGCAAAAACCTCAGCAGGAGCAACCTGCTCCTCCTACTCCACCAGCCGATATAGATTATGATCAAGATACGAAAAATGTTATGGAAGAGATTAACGAAATGCTGCAGTCCCCACTGCAATCCCCACTGCAATCGGTGGACATACGACACAGAAGAGCTTCGTATCACGACGTGGAAGACAATCTCGAAGTCTCCGACCGTGAAGCCAACGTTGAAGAATCGCATATAGTCTTGGACAACACGGTCCCCTTAGACGATGATTTAAACCAGACTCCAGAAGAACAACACATGGAACAATTTTCAGATAAGGAAGAATTCCACGACACAATCACGTCCAATTTCCAAGATCAAACTGAGGACTTGTCCTTCGAAAAGGATGATGAAAAAAGGTACAGTGCAAGTTTCAATGAACCTCCACAGTTACAACAAGAGACCCAATACCATCAGGTGAATACTATTCCAGAAGAGCAATCTGAGCTTGCAGATACATCAAGAGGGGACGTGTTACCACCAAAACTAGTTCTGGAAAACTCTCGTCCCAAATCACCTGTTGCAAAATTGGAAGAGACTATCAATGAGGAAGTCTTACTAGAGGTCCTCACAGAAATTAATTGGGCCATAAACGATGACAGTAGTTCGTTGCTGGAGAAGCTGCATTCAAGGCTTGCTGATATTGATTATCAGTTTAACAAAAACCTTCTACTCCTTCCAAAAAGTTTAGACGAGCTTAGTAGTTATAAAGATCTGGTATTCAAAGAATGTGACAAACTAGATCCCACCTTGTCACTATTCACCATGGAGCTTTCAAGCGTTTCCAACGATATCGAATTTGTGGAAAGTCAACAGAACGGTCTACAAGTAAGAGTTGCTAACAGGAAACTTTTGTGGAGAGAGTTGAATGAAATTTTGAACTCCGTGTCCATCGATGAAAAATCTCTGCAGGAGCTTCTTCGTCTTCCAATGTCAAAGACCAGTATTGAGCGGATGGAAACTTTGTTAGTGAAGCTATACGATGCATTGAAAGCTATTGATGGTAGTAAAGATCAATTTGTTCAGGACTCTGAGGACGATTTGAGCGACATGAGAGCACTCAGCGAAAGAAGATACGCTTATGAAAAGGTTACCGAGCTTTTTATCGAGAGGATTGTCGAACAAATGTCTTTCAAGTTCAAAGAGATTGAAAGATCAACAGAAAATACCAAGGAGGCGCTATCCAACAGTTTGGTGTTCTCATCTTTGACTTTGTTCTGTAGAGATGTGTCTATGAAATCGTATGAAGAGTTAATCCATTTGTGGAATGAGACCACTTATCAATTGTATGATAGAAAAACTAATATTTTACTTTCAAGGATGAGACCTGTGGCAGTAAGCGTGAGCTCGCAATTGTCACAGTTGTCATTCAATCAATCGGAACATGATTCCTTATACCAATGGTGGTATGCAAAAAAGTTCCAGAAGGTGCCTGTTAATGATAACAGCGAATTGGACCCTCAGCTCATTTCGGTCATAAATGCTATAGAATCAATGAGTTCCATTTGCACAATCTATCAAAATTTCGTATCCACATTCTTCCATCTGTCTTCAACACTGAACTTCAACGAATTTGTCAAGTCTATTTCTCCAAATGAAAGAGGATTTACAGATTTAGGAAATGTTCGTCCCATGGAGTCAGTAAGAAATAGAGCCACCGATATCAATGAGTTAGTCTCCAAGATAATTGAAAACCAGCTAGTGAAATTTTTCAAGGGAGTTTACAAGATGGCTACTAATAACAGAATAGACACGCCGGCATTACTTCTTTATTTGGAATGTCAGATAAAAGAACTCGAATCATCCAACCAAGAAGTTTTGAGAAGGAATTTGATCAAGGCTTACCAAAGAATCCAACTAAACTGGAGCTCTTACGTTGACGAACAATGTCTGTACATTGAAAGAGCAGTTATAAACTTCAAGTCTAGATCTTTGTCGCAGTCCGTGATTAGTCTTCCAATTTTCACCCGCTCAGTGGAAAAGTGTTTGAATTTGACAGCGACATGGTTAGGACTAGAAAAAGACACGAAGTACGACTCTATGCTATTCGCTGAACAGGCATATATGAGAATTGGTGAATCTACTATGAAATTAATATTATCGAGTGCCAACAAAAACATTGGTACTGATCTCGTGGAAAACACAAACTCATCTGAAAAGCTTGATAAAACAGTGTCTTTGCTGATCAACACGAACCTACTACTCGAATCTCTTCCATTGTTTGAAATGGATATCTTCTCTGTCATCCTCATTGATGCAAAGAAAGTATTTGATAAAGAGAAAGAATCCTATTCTGAGATGTTAATGAACGGCAGTATGCCAGCTTTAGTAGCCTTCGTACAGGGAGCCTACAGCTTAATTGAAACTTCTGGAGAGACTGGTTCTGTAGACCCCAAGCAGTGGGCTGCGTACAGCGAACAAAATCTTGCCAAGATTTTGGTCTCGTACACTTCTCATGAAGTCACAGCCCTTATCGGAAAGTTATACACTAACATGGAAACTCATTTTCTCTCTGAAGTGAACAATAAATCAAGAGAAGTGCTCTGTCAGAAACTATGGTCCAACATCCAGGGTAAGGTGGTCTCTTTCTATTTGATGTTGTATTCATTAATTGAAAAGCACTACAAAAACACCAGCATAAAGTTCAGTAAAAACGATATTATCTACGCGTTTGACGCCCATAAATAGTCATAAAATGTACATAGTATACAGCAGTTGATCTTCCACTAATTGGTTATAAGTTCCAGAGCCCCGTCCGTATTTCTGCCCACCACGTCGTTTTTCTCAACTTTACTTTTGTGATAGCGACTCCAAGAACCTCATAAAGTACATTAACTGAAGACAACTAGAAAAAGAGATGAGTTTGTAAACAATACAATAGAAAACGCGTAACAGAGAACCAGCCAACGCACCCATGGCGGATTTGAGCGATCTTAGCGATGAAGATTTGGAGTCACTGTTAGAAAATAACGTTAATCGAAGTGTCAATGAAACCGTTACTCGACGCAGCATCCCTGTTCAGCGGGACCTGTTCATGAACGTTTTACCGAACCAACGAACCTTCTATGAGGAAACGCATGTTGACGTTAAATATGGGCCTACCCATCACCAATTGAATGAGGAGAATCTGCATGAATACATATACCCTACCAACTACGAAGTACGGCAGTACCAGTATGATATTGTACGATGTGCGCTATTCGAAAATGTTTTGTGCGCAATTCCTACAGGTACTGGTAAGACATTTATTGCCAGTACCGTGATGTTGAACTACTACAGATGGACAAAGACCTCTAAGATAATATTCACAGCACCAACTAGGCCTTTGGTAGCTCAACAGATCAAAGCATGCCTTGGAATCACGGGTATTCCATACTCTGATACTGCTATTTTACTTGATAAATCTAGGAAGAACAGAGAAGAAATATGGCAGCAGAAACGGGTATTCTTCACGACGCCTCAAGTGGTTGAAAATGATCTTAAAAGAGGGGTCCTCAACCCTAAAGATGTTGTGTTATTGGTAATCGACGAAGCCCACAGAGCTAGAGGTAATTACGCGTACGTCGAACTCACAAAATTCATTGACAGGTTCAACACTAGTTACAGGCTCTTAGCTCTTACCGCCACTCCTGCAGCTGATTTACAAGGTGTGCAAGAAGTGGTCAATAATTTGCACATATCAAAGGTTGAACTCCGAACCGAAGATAGTTTGGATGTTGCTCGATACATGATGAATAGAGACAGGGAGATGGTTGAGATCGAGCTAATACCTGAGATTGAAGAAGTAATAGAACAAATCGGGATCGCAATTGCCCCTGTACTTCAAGAGGCTATTCAGCTTGGAATATATGACAACTGTGAACCGCATCAAATTAATGCGTTTGTAGCGATGCAACAGAGTCAAAAGATCATCCTCAATCCATCTTTACCTGAAGGTTTAAAATGGAAGAACTTCTTTATTCTACAACTGTTAAGTCAGGTAGGTCACATGTACCGTCGGTTGAGAATATACGGTTTGAGAGCGTTTTACAACTACTTCCAAAACAAATATACCGAATTCACCACAAAATATACCATGAAGAAGTCTACGAACAAGACAGCTGCGAATTTCTATTATAGTCCAATATTGAAGACGGTTATAGACAAGTGTAAGCAGCAATTGGAGGATCCGGATTTCCACGGTCACGAGAAATTGACGTATTTGAACAATGAGCTAAGGGACTTTTTTGTTCTTGCGCGACCCGATTCTAGGGCCATCATCTTTACTGAATTGAGAGAATCGGCACTTGAAATTGTTAAGTCGATTGACATAATTAACGATTCCGCTTTAAGACCACATATTTTCATTGGACAAGCCAAAGGTAAAGAGCAATTTGATGAAGAAACCTATGTTAGAAAGAACAAACCTAAGGGAAGGAGTAAAGCCGATCGATTGAGACGCATAGAAGAGGAGAAACGTGTCGAAGAGGAGAAGAAAAAGCAAAAGGAGCAAGCGAAGCTTGACAGAACTGCGAGAAGGACCGGGAGCTCTGAAGAGGCTCAATTGTCTGGTATGAACCAAAAACAGCAGAAAACGGTAATATCCGACTTCAAAAAAGGTATATACAATGTCCTAGTATGCACATCTATTGGTGAAGAGGGGTTAGACATTGGTGAAGTTGATTTAATTATCTGTTTTGATAGTACAAGCAGTCCAATCAAAAATATTCAGCGAATGGGTAGAACCGGTAGAAAACGGGATGGTCGAATCGTACTTTTATTCAGTGGTAATGAAAAATTCAAGTTCGAACAAGCCATGAACGATTATGGAAATTTACAGAATGCCATTACACATGATGCATTGGAGTATACCAAATCAGATCGTATACTACCGGCTAACTACACACCACAATGCAAGGAAAAATTCATTATTATTTCAAACGAAAACGATGAAGTGAACCGGCTGGAAGACTCGGATGAGGTGATCAAGTATGCAACACAGGCCATGCTTGGCAAACTGAAGACTAAAAACAAGAAGGAGCCTAAACCAAAGAAAACCTCTGCTAAAGCGAAAAAGGCTTCAGAAAAGACCTTTTTCATGCCAGATAACGTTAACGAAGGCTTCACTTCAGCATCCAGTATGTTGAACAAATACACAATCAACGAATTCGGCGAAAAGGTTAACGTTGATCCTTCAGTCTCTGTTTCAGAAAAAATAATCAAACCGAAAAAAGAATGGAACATGCTAGACGAGATTGAGTACGATTCAGTAGAGATATCACCAGCAAAGAGTCAAGTAGAAGAACCTTCTCAAGCGAAAAAAGGAGATGCTTTGCAGCAGCTGCAGCAAGGTATTTTGACTCCAGACGAAACCACAAACCACATTCCATCAGCATCACAAAACTCCTCAGTACAAACTGAACCACGTACGGTTCTGGAACCAATACTGAAAAAGCTGAAACTTTCTCATCCTGAGAACGATGCTGACAACCATGATTATACTGCACTTTCGAAGTCAGATTCTGCATCGCTGGAACCTTCGACAGAACCACAGAAAATACGACAAAAGCGTCACGAAAGGGAGAAGGAATTCGACAATGGATTCGAGCTAGCCCCTGTATTTACTGCTGCTGACTCTTCCCAACTACTCACCAACCAGGAACAGAAGTATTTCTTAAAGAAATACGTACCGGACACGGTTCAGTGGAGCATCGCCCCGGACTTATTCAGAGCAAAGACAAGTAAAATACCCCACGTCGTCAAGATAGACACAATCTTGAAGACGTTTCAAGACATGCATGCAAACACAAGAGAGAAAATTATTGAAATGAACAGAACTAACGCTCTCGCCAGAAGTATGGGCTACAACCGCAGCGTGGGGATGGAACTCGAAGTGATGCTTCCCTCAATTATCGTCCCAACGTCTACAAATCCAGCCGATCTTCTCGAAGACGAAGACGGCCTATCAGATTTTCTATCCGATTGAAACCACAAATACACCAGACATATACATAGACATCTACAAACCAGCCAACACTCAATACACTACGTAAAACAAACACCAAAGCCCTTGCTACATTCCCTACCTTCAACTAAGTTATACTTGGAGCTCATCGCTCGTCAGCCAGTACACCACACCATGCCTGCCAAATCTGTGAAAATTCCCACATAAAAAAAATGAAAAACTGTTAATCGCTTCGAATCCTTCATTTATCACTTTTAGTCAAGGTTTCTTTCGAGATTTATCTCATTTTGATGCTTAAAACCCCATCCTTATGCACGGGAAATACGCATATCAGTGAGGATTCGTCCGAGATTGTGTTATTGCTGGTTGAAATTTATTTTAACCATGACCTTCTCCTCATAGCGTATTGTGTCTTTTATTTTACACATGTGTTATGTAGGGAATTTTTGGAACCTACTCTTTTCTTCGTTTTTTCGAAAGAATACTTTTTTCCCCCGTCTATACTCGCCAACACAAAACAGGTAAACTACACCAGCACATCCATTGGCAACTGAGCACAATTGCTGGACTGGCAGTGTTCGTTTCCCTCGTATCTGTTTTACGTACAATTTATCAAGTGTAAGTCTTTCGAAAATGTTAATACTATTACAAAGGCCGGGTAACAGACGTTTTCCCATAATGAAAAAAAAAAGCTTTTATTTAGCTCATCGAGCCTATGATTTAATGAATTATAGGTGTCATGTAGGTTCGTTTTATTAGAATATCGGGCAGTTTCTGGCGCTAAATAGGCTTAAGACAAGGTATACGTATCCGTAAGGTATATCCGAGTGCTGTTAAGATGTTTAGAAAGTATGTTTGAGTGTGAACTAGGGGATTGTAGTGGTATCTTTCTTCATTTTCATGAGGCGTTTTTAGGTGTGGCCATACTTGGCCGTTTGGGCTGAATCGCTTTCTGCAATATAACAGTGTTAAAGATTCGTTTACTAACTATTACTAAGTGCAATTGCCACCTTTAAAATCTGATTTAGATTTACCAGAGAAGATATTCATACTCGTTCCAATGTCAAGTCTTCTATACAGAGAAATTTGAAGGCGAAATTGATTGCACAATATCCTAAGTTGGAAGAAGTGATTGACGAGATCATTCCTAAGAAGGCCAACATCGAACTATACAAGTGTGAGGGTAAAATCCAACTGTACTTGGTAAACGGAGAAGTACTTTTCTTCCAAAACTTTGATGAATTAATCCCTTCTTTGAGGTTTGTACACAAGTTTCCAGAGGCTTTCCCAACTGTTCAGGTTGACAGAGGTGCCATCAAATTCGTGTTGGCAGGGTCCAACATTATGTGTCCTGGTTTGACGTCTCCTGGTGCCAGTTTGCCAGATGCTCCTGGATACGAAAAGGATACTATTGTTGTCATAAACGCAGAAAATAAGGAAACTGCTATGGCCGTTGGAAAATTGTTGATGAGTTCAGAGGACATCAAGGAAGTTAACAAGGGACATGGTGTAGAGATGATTCATCATTTGGGTGATCCTCTATGGACGTTCGCTGCTGAATAATTCTATTTTTGTTTATGCACGCTACACCCCTCTTCCAATTTTTCGCATCATCTGGCAATTTTTTAGTCAAATAAATTGTATGTATAAATTCCTTACTACCAATCCATTCCATTGTTAACTCTAACTGTTTATCTAGACATTTTTTCGTGTATATTTCGAGTTTATCCTGTATCGATGAATATAGTGCTCTCTTCTATGTTGTACATTGAGATGGGAGAAAATTCGTTCGTGAAATCATGCTTGATGTTGTCCATGACAGAATATTGTAATGTGAATTCGCCTTGCAAGTTGAACTTGTGACGCAAAAGAGTCTTCAAGTATCGTACGGTGAAGCTTTTCAGCATTTTCATCTTCGTTTCATTACAGTTGTAAATGATTGGAATTTCTATCAATTCTTTGGAAAGGAAGCCTATATCCACGATGGCGGTCTTGATATGTGTGTCTATTTTATGCTTCTGTGTCAAACGTTTCCATTCCTGTCCTTGGACGTTGTAGTTTACATGTGAAGAAAGAACGGAAGAGATGAAATAGAGTTCTGCCTCATTCCTTATATCTTCAGTAATGTTGGTTCCGTCGACACATTTCACTGATTTGACTCTAGCAATAATACTGTAAAAATCCTCTTGTGAGTCTGTGATGCATATTGGGTTTTTTTTTAGCCACAGCGTGTCCAAATTAGGTAGAACAGTGTTTATACTATCCACTTCTTCCCAATTTGTAATGCTGTTTCTGCCAATGCTGAATGTTTTCAATCGCGTATTGCTCCATGGCCCTGCAATTGAGGAGATTTTGTTTTCTGAGATGTCAAAGTATGTTAATGCAGATTCTTCAGAAAGAACAGTGGGCAGTTCGGTGAATCGGTTATCAGATAAATTAATTTCTTCCAACGTACTGCCTACTTGAGCTAGTTGAGATAATAGATTTGAAGACACGTCTAGCACTTTCAATCCAGGGAAAGCTTTCACAATTGATTCAAAACTTGAATTGTTTATCTTACAGCATGCAAGCGATAACACTTCGACAGAAGGAAATTTAGATAGTCCTTCGAGTTCACTCGTTTGGTTTTGGAAATGATTACCACTTAATATGAGAGTCTTCACCGCTGGGAATTTTGCCAAGATATGGTAAATTTCGTTGATGTCCGAGAACAAGTTAAAAGAAAGGTCAAGGTATTGCAATGAATGATTCGAATCATTCAAAAGACTACCTTCCCGATCAGTATATGTCGCTTTAAATGCTCGAGAAATATTATTTCGTGATAATATGATACTTCCTAGCTTGCCTAAATCGGAGTTCAATTGATTCAGGTGTTCAAAACCATATGATTTGGTCTCTTTGAAGCCAGATTTATAGTCAATATCTGTAGAGGAAGTATCGCCGTACCTCATCAGTAATGCTTCTTCGAAAGAAAATCGCTCTAGTTCGTGTTTCGTAAGTTTGTCATCCTTCATAAAAGATCCAGCGTTTTCTCCATTCGAGGTTTCGAAGTACCGTACCCCATTCAAAGACCCATTGTGTTTCCCCCTCTCTACGTTGTCCCATTCTAAACCATAAGCAACGTTGTTCGGCCATGCTGGTAGTGAGCCAATAAATCGCACCGTACAATACTCACCCCCAATGTTCAGTCTATCGTTGACACTGATTTGCATTGTTCTTTTGTGAATGGTTATAGACTCATAGTGGTGGAACCCTTGGACTTTCAAGATTGTTTCAAGGACTACATCTGGTTCTCTGCTTCAAGTTAGAGTAGAATCAACATTTTTCACCTATATTGTTCTTAACAGTTTTCAACGTAACATGTAAGAAAACCAGAGAGAGATAGAGAGAGTTCTTGCCAGAGAAGATATTAAATCATTTATATATAGTAATGTACAAACGTGCATTGTCCGTTAGGAACATAGTGTTAAGTGAGTTTTCAATTTAACGTCTTAATCTATAAGCTTTTTAGAATAGTAGATTTAACGATGTGAAGTAGAAAAAGTGATTGGATCTTTATCAGTAGAAACAGCGAAATGGAGTGTTTAGTTGCCAGAAGCTTCTTGTTCGGCTCCAATAGCATTATCCAGTGAAGCGAAAAGACCATCCAAATCAAATTCCTTAGACCATTCTTGAACGATGGTGGTTTGTTCCACCCTAGCTGGAGCTGCTGTAGCACCAGTTCCTAAGGTAGTTTGTTTAACTTCGCCAGAAGCAGCAGCTTGTTCAGCAGCTGATTCCTTGGATGCATTGGGTAGGACCCAACCTAAGATCTTACCGTCCCTCCAGTCGTTAAGAACCGAGATACCAGCACTGGTCAAGTTTGGAATACCACCTCTGCCTAATCTACCTCTCTTACGAGCAATGTGAATCAAGAACTGTTTGGTGAATGAGTCTGCATCGGCAGCTGGGATTGGAGGCAATTCGTACAATTTCTTGAAGCTGTCAGTCATCTCTTCAGATTTTGAAAGTCTCTTGACAAGCTTTAGCACAGCTGGATATGGGTCTATAATTAATTTTGGAGGTAGAGCGTTCAACAATGCCAATTCGGCTTCCTGATCTGATCTGCTCAACTTTCTGTTTTCGCTTGGGAAACAAATACCTGGAGAATCTAAAATCTTTAGCTTGTTATCTACCTTGACTTCTCTCATAGATGTAGTGACACCGGCTTGGTTACCCACGGGGCAAGCCTTTGCGGACCCACCACGACGAGAGGTCAATGCGTTGATCACGGAGGACTTACCAACGTTAGGATAGCCAATAACACCAACAACGATAGATCTCTTCAAGTTAGAGTTATTGGAGTAAGTCTTCAACGATTCTAGCAAGGTTGAAGCGGTAGCTGCTTGAGTCAAAGTCTTGTTGAAAGAGCTGGCGTTGGTGGCACCTGGTGCTGCTTTCAATGGGATGGTAGGGAAGGAGGACTTCAAGTAAGTCAACCATTGTTGCAAAACGTATGGAGGAACCAGATCGATCTTGTTCAAGATCAAGATTAACCTTTTGCCCTGGGATTGCAAGACAGCTTGCTCCACTCTTCTAGACCTGGTTCCTTCTGGATCCCTTGCGTCTAGCACGTATAGGATAACATCAGAAGCATCAACAACAGTCTTGAAGATTTTGTCGTAGGCCTTTCTAGACTTTTCGAGTTCAGAATCGTTCTCTTCAGAATCCTCGAAAAAGTCCACGTCGTATTCGGCAACTTCCAGGTCTTCTTCATCTTCGCCGACTTCTTCACCGTCATATTGCTTAGCAGCTTGTTGAGCAGACTCTAACAAAGCAGAAAGACCGTTGTTACCATCGTCTTCGTCCATGGACTCGTCTTCAGCTTCCTCGTACTCTTCTCCAAGCTCTTTAGCTCTTCTCTTAGCCTCTATTCTGTCCTGCCTTCTGCGTTCTTTCTCTTCCATATCAACTCTTCTCTTCGCCTCGATCTCCTCGATGATCCTGTTCTTGTAAGGGAAATTGGCAGGAATACCAGGATCCTTGCTCTTATTAGACTTCCATGTCACGTCTTTCTTCGCAAACTTTCTCTCCTTTCTATGTTGGGCATTAGCCTTCTTTCTGATACCCTCTTTCATACGAGTGGACGTTCTCTTGGACGTTCTCTTTCTAACTCTCACCATCTTTTATCAAACGCGCGTTCTTTGACCGATAAGTGGCTGTACAATTAACTGTAGACCCTGCTTTTCTCCAAGTTACCAACAGATTTCCCACTACCAGTATACCAGAAACGTATCTTAGCATCTCATCTCATCTCATCGCATTACAAGCTTTATAACTAATTTCTTTACAAAGAACTGAAAAATTTCACATAGAGAGAGGAATAGTTTCTTTTTCCTGGCCAGCGACAGTGATGAGCAATTCAATTACGTTGAAAGAAAAAAAATGAGACGCGTTGTCAGATCGGGGCAGGCAACGCCTCTGGCGTTGCCTGCCACTCACTATAGATGCGCACATCACATCAGTTCCCACAGTGCTTGCATTTTAAAACTGCTCTGAAGAAACCGGTGAGCATCGCTGCAAAATCTTCTAACCCACTTTATGTAATAAATCGTGCCAATAATAGTCGCAGCGTACCTGTATGCGCAGCATCGTACGCCATATAAGTGACGGCCAGCGAGCACTCTGCAATGTGTCATCGATAAATCGAAAAGCCATACAATAAGGCCAAGTGCTGTCCCGAACGACAGCACTTGGCGCTCGCTTTCTGTATATGATAAGGGCCTCCAAAACTTAAAAATATTACCCGGCCTCTTCAGAAACTGTCGATTTTCACCATTTCCACTGATCCTTTGCCTTAAAACACACAAAACGGCCGCTTTGAGAGGCGGAGACTACGGTCTTGTCTGAGTGAAAGTCACGTGATTTGCCTCTCTTTTCTCGTCGTTTCCATTTTCTCTCATTAGAAATCCAAAAAACTGAAAAACTGAGAAATTCAAGAAATTGAAGAAATTGAAGAAATATATGAATTGTGATATAATTGAAAACCATTGATTACTCATTACAAGAACAACATTGTTTGTGAACGTTTTGTATAAACACTCTTGTTTGCCAATGGGAGTAGCGCCTAATTTTTTTTTTTTGATCTTAGCTGCTCGCCAACTTGCCTCTCACACGTCAGATCCCGGGGTTTTTTTTTGAGGATAGTCAATAACTAGACATTTTTTAAAAGGATCCAGATTGTTCGGCCAATAAACGGAGAAAGAAAGGATTTATAAGCTTAGGAGAAACTAACCATGTCACTGCCAGCAGCAGCCTCAGCTAACGTTGCGGTTTCCTCTAGAAGGAGGGGTCCAAATTTGAACATTGTTATATCGTGTCCTGAGTGTAAAGTGTATCCTCCGAAGGTTGTGGAACGATTCAGTGAGGGAGATATTGTTTGTGCATTGTGTGGGTTAGTGTTGTCAGACAGAATTGTCGATACGAGGTCAGAATGGCGTACTTTCAGTAATGACGATCAGAACTCGGACGACCCAAGTCGTGTTGGTGAGGCTTCGAATCCTTTGTTGGACGGAAACCATTTGACCACACGTATTGGGCAGGTTCAGGGGAGTGATGCCAGGATGACCAGGGATTTGAACAGAGCGCAGTCGAAGTCGATTGTGGATAAGAAGGATAACGAATTGCAGGCGGCGTATGCGAAGATCACCATGATGTGTGATGCAGCAGAACTGCCCAAGATCGTGAAGGATTGTGCCAAAGAAGCGTACAAGCTATGCTTCGAGGAAAGGGTCTTGAAGGGGAAATCGCAAGAGAGTATCATGGCATCTGTCATTCTTGTTGGTTGTCGGAGAGCAGAGGTCGGGAGATCGTTCAAGGAAATCTTGTCGTTGACCAACGTGCGTAAGAAGGAAATTGGTAAGACTTTTACCATTATCAAAAACATCTTAAGAGAAAAGAACGACAGAGGGTTTGCCAATATCGATACTTCGAACATCACAACAGGTCAAACAAGTGCAGAGACTTTCATCCCCAGATTTTGTTCTCACTTGGGTCTCTCTGTGCAAGTGGCTAACGCTGCTGAGTACATTGCAAAGCATTCGAAGGACGTTAACGTTTTAGCCGGTAGATCGCCGATCACCATTGCAGCAGCAGCCATTTACATGGCTACCCTGCTGTTCAACTTGAACATCAGCCCTGCAAGGGTCTCGCAAACTTTGCAGGTCACCGAAGGTACCGTGAAAGGTGGTTACAAAGCACTATACGAACATAAAGAAAAAGTGGTCGATCCACAACTTATAGAATCTGGTATCGTAAAATGGGAAAATCTTCCTAGAGTCAGTAACGACAAAAGTGAAAAGGCAGCCTGATCATCAAGAATAGCATACCGCTAAACATAAAATTACTAAAAACAAAAACAATTACAGACAAAAAAAAAAAAATTCGGTTAAGAAAGATATACAAAGTTTCCAAAGTTCCTGCTCGGATCAAAAAAAAAAGAATTTACTAACATCAAATACCAAACGAATTTCGGATCAACTATAATATACATCATCATCTCTTTCTCTCTCCCTTCTTTTTTATCATTTTTTTGTACTTTTGCTTTGACCTTTTCATTACTTCAATTAGGTTTGAAGTTATACAAGTGCTCAAACTTCCATTTGCATCAGAGAGAGAATCGATTCACATAGCTTTTTTTTTTTTACCCTGGAGTATATTGTACTTGTGTGGTTTCCTATCCAGTGGTGTATACATGTCTATAGAATTAACTAGATGGAACTCTGCATTACAGGAAAATAACCCGAAATTTTCTCGTGGGAAATCAAAACATGATTCGCCAATTCTTAATGGCTTTTGCTTATGTATAATTCTACAACATTATATGTTATGTTGAACTAATGGATGTTTATTTTGTTGCTTTGAGAACGAATAAATTAGAGCATGTAATCAATTTGATGAAAGGTTAAACCTAGTCCCTGTTTGTGTTCTTGAACTTTGAAAAATCTGCCATGGAAAACACCGGTCTCATCGGTTGATTTGGTGAAGAGATATTTTTCCTATCTCTATCAGATAGCGGATAAGAATCCCGCCCTTCAATGGAATCGCCTAGATTAATCATACTTCTGCTTCTGAAGTTTGAGCCATTCTCCATATCTGCACGGCTGAATCTTCCTCTGTGAATGCTACCTTCTTCTAAATCTGCTAGAGTATCCTCGGCTTGTGAAATTTTGCTGTAGTTCTTCAGTTTGAAAAAGTGAGCCTTCATTGTATTGATACTGTCAGATATTCTGTGTTTTGACATATGTCTGATTAAGCGGAACTTAGAGAGAACTATATATACCACGCCGAGCACAAAAGAAATGGTTAAAATGTGGTATATGGTTTGCTTCGAAGAAACCCCGAAAGAAGAGTTATTAGCAGGTTGCTGAAGCGCCTCTATCACTCCAGGAATGAACTGCTTTCCTGTCCTCTTTTCGTCCATTGAACTTGGCTCTATACCAACAGTAACGCTCTTATCTCCAGCCGTGACAAGCCCAGATGCGTACATTAGAATTCTTCCTAAAGTCCATGACAGATCATGGTTGTTAATCTTTTCTGCACTCTTAAACGGAATATGCCTGCCGTCGTCATGTTCGGTATCTGGAACATCGATGTTTATTCTGGGGAGGTCAAAACCTTCATGCAAAATGTTCAATATCCAATTTGCTTTGAAGCAACTGTCCATTAGATAGTCATCGGAGATACCGTTGTATAATCCTTCGGCATTATTTTGCCTTAGCGTAGTCCAATTCGATTCGCAAAAGTCCTTGACGTTACTAGAAAACTCATGGAAATTATACTCGCCATTCATTTTGAACACATCATTGGCAGTATACCAGTACTCTGAGATGCCCACGAATCTGTCCTGTTCAAAATTAATTTTGGGGGCATGCACACCGTTAAATAGGCATGGTTCTTCGGAACAAGGAAGATTGTTCAATAGTAGTGGATACATCGATTTCATGCAGTGTACGAAATCTCCAGCACCTGTAATCTCAAAATGGTGATCCTTAAACTCAAAATCAGTTTGTGCTCCTTTCGGTAAACAAGGGTCACTAATCTTTCTTGTCTCGTAGTCGTCGTCGTCATCGTCATTTGCATTTTCGGGCAACGAATTAATCAATTGAGCCAAATATCTAGACCTCGCCTTGTTGGCACCAAAGCCCAACCAAGTGCTAACAAATACATCCCATTCCTGAACATCTCCATTGACATTCTTCAAGTATATAGTATGCATGTCCTCCTTATGTCTCGTGATTTGTTCTGGATCGCTCGGCATAAAGGCTAGTTGGGTAGAAGCACCACCCATATCCATGAAGCCTGAGGAGGGATGCTGCGAATATTTGGAGTCAAAATTGTTGAAGTTCCCCAACAGGTAATTGAGACTTAGCCACCCGTATAACCCCTCTGTTTCACCATCAATAATCTGGATTTGAGATGAGCAATCCTTCAACAAGAAACTGGTATCAGTTTTGATTGATTTGCAAAGCTCTTGCAAAATCAAATCCTGCTTTCTTTTCGAGAGTAACCTCATTCCGGCAGTAGCTTGAATGAACACCGGTGTCTCTGAGATCTTGTTGGCTGGAATGACATCTTTAGCAAACTCCAATAGTTTTTTGATATGATTAGAATACGCTTTGTTTGGAGAGTTCTTGAAACTTGACAAGCCAGGAGAAATCTTTTGCGTCCAGTTCGCATCCTGACGAATTTGAGGAACGGATTGTGGGAGCGTTATCTCGGTTCCATCTTCTTCCGAAACCTGCTGGTCTTGCAAATCAAGAACGTGTTGTGGAGAATCCCATTGATAAATATGAATTCTTGATCCTGATGAGCCCGCATCGATCACAATCCCATACTGATCATCCTGATTAGAATCTGTGATAATCATTGCACCAGTATAACCAAACCGCACCACCTTACTGCGCTAAAGCTGACTTTTTTCGGTGATGTTTTGTCTAAAATCTTTCCTATCGCTGTGTAGTGTGTAAGTGAGAAATTGTAAAATAAAGGATTCCGATGGACTTAAAGCTAGATAAAGGAATACGACAGTAGAAAAACACGAAGGATTGACATGAAGTAGCAAAATAAGCACCGTGGCAAACATCAGAATCTGAACACAAAGAACAGCACAACGAAACCATAAAGCATACATGTTCAACTAACTATATATGTATACGTACCTTTGAAACATAAAAAAGAACTACCACAGGTAGTCGTAGTCGCAGTAAATAATGAAAGAATATGACAAAAAAACGCGTGTAATACCGAATTCTAGTAAAAAAACAACAAGCTAGCCGAGCTTACTTCTCAGCTAGTTTCAAGAGCTCTGGCGAACTTACAAATTGGATCTTCTCAGTGTTTGAGGTATCCAAAGCTAGCTTGAGACCAGCCTTTGCAACTTCTTCACCATAAATTGGGTAGCCCAGGACACCTTGCACCTTAGTCCGGTAAAAGAGTGTCGATAGCTTGACAAAGTACTTGTCACCGAAACCTTTGAAGCGGCCGTTCCTGTCGCCAAGTAGGCCACCAGGTCTCAAAATGATGGTCTTTTCAAAGCCAAGAGCAATAATGTCTCTTTCAATATCGCCCTTCATCTTCAAATATGGCAAGTAGCTGTTTTCATTGGCACCCATAGAAGAGACCAGAACGCAAGTACGGTAACCCTTCTGCTTGGCAACCTTGGCTAACTCTATATTCATATCGTGGTCAACTTTGTACTGATTTTCGAGTCCACCAGCAGCTGCTCTTGTAGTGGCAAGACCTGTCAAAAGAATTTTCGCATCATCGGGGACCAATTCCCCCCATTTGGAGGTCTCAGGATCGACAATAGAAACCACGGAATCCGTCTTCCACTCGGCTGGAAGCTCTCTTCTGGTGATTGCATACACTTTACCAATCTTATCACTCTGAGCAGCTTGTCTTAACAACCAGCTGCCACATAATCCAGTGCCTCCTAATACCAATGCGTTCATATTTAAATATTTTGAAAAGTCTTTTGTGTTCCTGACCTTTTCACGTTTAATCTTACTTTCAGACAGCTGAAACTATAACTGATTCGATCGGAGGTGATGATATTATCGAACTCGAACCACGAAAGAAAGTGCGCGCCACATTCGCCTTCCATTTCAATTCTTTCCAAGTCTCGCTTTTATATAGGGAAATTAACGGTGTTAACCTTAAAAAAGGTACTTTTCATTCTTTTAAGCCTTGTACCGTACAGAGTGAAGTGCAGCAATAGACACAATAACGAGTCCTGTGGGCCCGTCATGGATGTTCTTCCACTGGTGTGACCATCTGTGGTAAGTGTATTTGTGGCAATTGAACTCCCAGATACCTTTTCCTGCACCAATCCTCGATGGCCGGGCCAAACGTTGGAGGTAACGACTTCACAACTATTGACGTCGCAATACGTGGATGTCTGGAAACTCTTGAATACGACGGAATCTTGTACCTTTCTGGCACAACGAGTCCATCATCGATTATCACCACGTCTCCTATCTCGCAACAACGATTCAGTTGCGTTCCAGCCCCAACAACGACCCTTGACCCCATTCTCTTGCAGTAGACTTTACAATTCTGACCGATCCATATATATGAGTTCACCAATAGATCAGAATGGATTGCCAGCTTTGTACCCACAGCAGCGTCCGTGCGTTTTCTGTAACCAACCACTGGAGGTCTCACTCTCACGCCTGGTTCCAATACGCAAAACCTACCCATTGATATCGTGTATTTGTCGCTGCTTTTCTTCTGAGCCTGTTTGTCGTCATTCTCATCATCTACTAGCAGCACATTGCCTTCTAACGTGCACCCACCAGAGATTACGCTGTGGCCAGCAAGAACAATCTTATCGGGACCCAACACGCTAGCATTCTTCGAAATCCTAGTGCCCTGGCCAGTCTCTACCCAGTCCATCTTTCGAAATACTATATATCAACTATGTGGGTAATGTGCCAGCGCAGAAATGTGTCAACCCAAATTTGGTATACTGTACTGAAAGAGAACGAAAAACACGTTGCCTATTTCCAACAGCCGGCAATGCACCGAGTGTGGTCTTTGAAGTGTACTGCCTGGGGCGATACCGGTTCCTTACTGGCTGAAGTATACGATTGGTTGCCCTAGGCTGCAGAAATCACCCGGTATGACACTTCTGGTGACCAATTTCTTCTCGTTATCTTAGTCAAGTTTCTCTAATCAATATGCTGTAAAGTAACACCAAAAATTTCGTTCTTTATTTTTAGCAGAGCGAAAAAGCCGTTTTCGTTTGCTTCACTACTGAACACATGTTTACAAGAAGGGCAAACAATAGGCAAGCTACGTTCTGAATTGTCACTACGTATCTATAAGCAGGATATATTGGTTATTGGGACATCATTTGTTTTAGGAAACTATATCACTTTCATCCGCTCGTCAGTTATTCGAATTGGTTGGTTATAACGTGTCATTAGGCAAGATCAAAGATAAGAAGATATAATATGGCAAAGGTTTTCAGATTGGACGCTGGTTTTCAACAGTACGATTGGGGTAAGATTGGGTCTTCTTCAGCGGTTGCTCAGTTTGCTGCTCACTCTGACCCATCTGTTAAGATTGAAGAAGAGAAGCCATATGCAGAGTTGTGGATGGGTACCCACCACAAGGTCCCATCTTTCAAGCAAGATACTAAGGAATCCTTGCGTGATTTGATTGAGGCAGACCCTGTTGGAATGTTGGGTCAGGGGAACATCGCCAAGTTCGGTTCAACAAAGGAGCTGCCATTTTTGTTCAAAGTGTTATCTATAGAAAAAGTCTTGTCCATTCAGGCCCATCCAGATAAGGCCTTGGCAAAGGTTTTACACTTCAACGATCCAGCTAACTACCCTGATGACAACCACAAACCGGAGATGGCTGTTGCGGTCACTGATTTCGAGGGGTTCTGTGGTTTCAAGCCATTGGAAGAGATTGCCGATGAGTTGCAACGTATTCCAGAGTTCAGAAACGTTGTTGGAGATGAAGTCGCCGAGGTCTTCATCAAGAACATCAAGCCAGACGCTGAAAAGGATTCTGCAGAGGATGCGGAGAACAAGAAGCTTTTGCAACAAGTTTTCGGTAAGGTTATGAATGCGAGTGACGAATTGATTGTCAAAAACGCTCGTGGCTTGATCAAGAGAGCCCACGATTCGCCAGCAGATTTCAACAAGGCTGACCTACCAAAGCTTTTGATAGATTTGAACGAACAATTCCCAGACGACGTTGGTTTGTTTTGCGGTGGGTTGCTTTTGAACCATTGTAGCTTGAAAGCTGGTGAAGCGATCTTTTTGAGGGCCAAGGATCCACATGCTTACATTTCCGGTGATATCATCGAATGTATGGCTGCTTCGGACAACGTTGTCAGGGCAGGTTTCACACCAAAGTTTAAGGACGTTAAGAACTTGGTTGAAATGTTGACATACACATATGATTCCGTGGAAAAGCAAAAGATGACTCCAGAAAAGTTCGCCCGTTCTTTTGGCCAAGGTAAATCTATTCTATTTAATCCTCCAATTGAGGAGTTCGCCGTATTAGCCACCACTTTCCAAGATGGCGTTGGTACCAGACACTTCGAAGGTTTCCAAGGTCCTTCTATCGTGATCACTACTAAGGGTAATGGTTACATCAAGACCGGTGACTTGAAACTAAAAGCGGAACCAGGCTTCGTGTTTTTCATCGCCCCTGAGACCGAAGTTGATTTCTTCGCTGAGGATACTGAGTTTACCACATACAGAGCGTTTGTTGAGCCTAACTAGAATGCTTTCTTTCCTTATAAAAAAGCTTTTACCGGAGCTTAGCGTAGTACATTCGTGCAACGTGTGTAGCCTTATATATCTTCGACTTTACGGACGTAAGTAATTTATAAACATTTCTTCAACTAGTTTTGCAAATGTAAAAGGCGTTACTGGCCAAAAATATACGTCTAATATGAAGAATAGTAAGTTTCTCATTCTCAGATTGAACTGTGAATTAACAGAATAATTGATGCTAAATAATGTACAATATACCCAAAGAAAGGAACACACCGTGATTCTCAAACTATTTATTCGATGTTATGCGATTCTTTCCATTGGAGTATTTTTTTCCTTAGAACGTTTTCTGTTTGTTGATATTGGTTCAACTTCTTGTCGAAGAACATTTTTCTGTAATTATCGCCGTGCTTCTTGTATAATTGTTCCAACCATTGATCTTCCCTTTCACTTAATACACGAGTCTTCTTTGCAATAGGCCTGGAAGCATAGGCTTCTAGTTTTTTCACAACTTCTGTCTTGTTTTCAGTCTGATCGTTCTCACGTCTCAGCTCTTCGACATCCTTGTCCAAATCCATGGCTTGCTTTTTACCGTAATAGACCTTTACAGCTTCGCCATCCTCGTCACGTACAATTCTAGCCTCACCTTCTGGAATTTTGTTTTCATCGTATTCACCATCGCTATTCAGTTCAGCAGGGTTCGCTCCGTCTTGTTGATTATCTTCACCGTCTTCTTCTGATGATTCGTCGTCATCTTCATCGGAGAAAGTTGATTTCTGGTACACTTGCTTCTTGACAACCTTGCTTAGATCTACTTCCTCACCACCGGCAAACTTACCCATTTTCACTTTTAGACCCAACTTTTTGTAGTTCTGCGCTAAAGTCAACGAATAGTCCCAGTTCTCAGCTATGATAGGATTACCCTTGATGTTAACCTTCTTTTGCTTGTCCTTATTTCTTCTGGAGACCTTGCTCACAGAGGACTTGGCCATCTTTCTCTTTCTAACGGAAGCCATTGTTGATGTGTAGTGTTAAGGCTTTAAATACAGGTTTGACTCGTTGCCTCTTAGTGAACCTTGTTAAAAACGTTCGAAAGTAAATATACACTGGTCTATGTTAGTCACTTGCCAGAAGGAATGCTTTGCGCTCTATGTATCGTCTCATCATTATCAACCTCATCTCATCGCAGCTAATCTCAACAACGAAAGGATGGATTCCTTCAAAAATTCAATGTGAACAGAAATTTTTCAGAGGAAACAAAAGAAATGGACAAAGACGCAGAGAGATGGAGACTGAAATTCAGAGATATGCCGTAATTTTCAATATGTTTGCGACGTTGCTTTCAAAATAAAATTATTTTTGATACTGGGACACCAGAATGTCCCAGTTTTTTATTTTTTTTGCTAATTTTCTTTTTTGGGTTTTTTTGTCTTTTTTAAGTTTAATGTTTTAATTTTCTAGGCAGTTGAAGCCGAAAGTACCGAACAACCGTTTACCTCACATCATTTGGTCCATAATCAAATCACAGTTCGTGAAAATAAATATCTGTAAGGAAGAAAAAAAGTGCCGGAAATCGAGAGTAATTTTATGCGGGAGAATGAGAGTGACCTTTTTTTTTCTCTGAAAACAAACAACCACCGCTTAGAATGTGGAAAAAATATGTTAGTAGGTTAAATTACAGAAATAGAGTTTGATTTTCTTTTCAACTTCATGAAAAACCTATTACTTCCTATCGGCAGTGAATTGTTCGACGAATTGATTCAATTTGGTCGCTTCAAGGCAATTTCTGGTACGTTTCGTTAGTCAAGCTTTCTGTTGCGGTTTGAATTACTTGTTGTCGGTTTCGGAGTTCAGTCTATTTTCTCTGGAGTTTAATCATTATAAGGCCAATAAGGTAAACTTGTTTTGCAGTCGAGGGAAACCGAGAAAAGCCAGAGCGTTTGTATTATAAGGGTGATACGTGATGACCATGACTGAAGCAGAAGCACAAACTGTACCAGAATCTAAGTCTGTTACAGATGGATCAGAGGTTGAAGCAATTCAAAAATCGTTCAAAAATATGAACTTGAACGATACTGAACATCTGGAAGTTGCAAAGCTTGATGATAAAGATGATGTTGACGCCGTGCTGCCAGAAGAAGTAAAGGACGAAAGCAGTCCAGAACAAGAGCAACAGCAACAGCAAGGTGAACCCAATTGCAAAGTCGGTTCAGGGAAAAAAGAGCACCATCAATCCAGGGCAGAAAGGTTAGAAAAGCAGATTGAACTCGATTCTCGTTCTATTTTTGTGGGGAATATTACCACTGAGGCAACTGCAGAGACTCTTGAAGAGCATTTCAAAGGTTGTGGTGAGATTGTCAGAGTTACCATCCTCTATAATAAAGTGACCGGTGCTCCTAAGGGCTATGCTTACGTTGAATTTGAAAGTTCAGATTCTATTCCCAAAGCTTTGGAGTTAAAGGACTCTGAATTAGATGGAGAAACCATAAATGTGGCCAAGAAGAGAACTAATGTTCCGGGATATAAAAACAACAAAAACTTTTACCCCAGAAAAGAATGGGTTTATCCTGGTTGGCAAGGAAACGTGGTGCGTCAATGGTACTATCCATACACAGCACCAGGCTATCAAAACTACAAGCCAAACGGTATGTCCATTGCCCCTCCACTTCAAAACGCATTCTATCCGCAATATCCTTACATTCCTCGTCAGAATCATAATCCAGATTATAAGACAAATGGTTACCCCAGAGGTAATTATAGAGGCAATTACAGAGGCAATAATTACAGGGGGAACTACAACGGTAGAAGAGGCAACAACTACAGAGGACATAAAAACCAACCAAATGAAAATCAAAACCACCCAGATTCTACAACTGATGCCAGCAGCAACTCTTCTCCCGCTGAAAGTACTACGGAAATTGGTCAAACCCAACCACAACCAAATGTCGAATCTCAAATAGTCCAATCTGATCATTCAGAATGAGTCTTGAGGGACGAAAAATAATACTGTACTTCAGGGAAGAATATTTATTCAAAAGTACTCGCTGGAGATGTAAAAAAGATCTCTGAAGCTAAAACATTTGCCTTTTTGCTTATTGCCATTTCAACTCAAAGTCCTCCATCATGATTTTAATTCTTTCCAACGAAAACTTCTGTACATAGTTTCATAGTTTGTTTTGCCATCTGCCTGGCTCCCATTTCTTAAAGAATATCAGTTACGTGGAATTATCAACGGAGGCTGTACTTATTTTTTCATAATAAACCTTCGTATCATTACACTCATTCAATGGAGCTTTTCAAAAGATGCTGAGGCATGTTTCCAATCTGCTCTCTTGACACATACCTTTTTTTGTATAATATTCCACGAAAAAAGATTAAGCATATTAAAGCATCGATATTACTTACAAAGAGACAATACTAGAAACAACATTAAAAATTTGCTGTAACATGGCTAACAATTAAATGAGTACCAGAACCCTGAATATCCCTGTCGCTCCGTTTAAGGAAGTTCCTTGAAGCAGCAATAAACCTATTTATAAATGTAGATTCTAAATACTTCAATAAATTATAATAGAGAACTGCAGTTGATAATGGATGAATTATACCAGTCACGTGTATAACTAAAATATTTATATTGAACTTATATTTTTTTCATTTATATTTTTAAATTTTTATATCATTTTACGAACAGAATCTTTTTTAAAGAATAATTTTGTATAATATTTTTCGTTTTGTTTATTTGGAAAATGCATATTGAGTGTAGGTAAAAATTTATTTAAAATAAATTATGTATTTCTCTTCCGAAAATAAAATATTTTATGTGTAAATATTTTTTTTTAGGGTAATATCACTGATTTTTTAAAGAAAATAAATTGCCCGGTTTATCGCAAATGTTTTGTGCCAAAATTAAAAGATAATAATAGCTTATTTTACGGCTCTTTTTGACATTTTCAATTTTGTTTATTTGCAAACCAACTACTATATAGACAGACGCTCTCTATATTTGTTGACATAATGTTAATTTTCCAAAAGTCAAGGATATTACTTATCATGTGAGATCATATATATTTACTGGTCAAGAGAATCTATAATTAACAGTAAATATGAATAGTTCAAATACACTGACGTACTGTGTTTTTTAGTAGTGTCATCACAGCATTCCAATTAGCTATCTCATTGTGCAGGTAAGAAACTAACTCTACCATTTTCTACTATTATCTATTATCGCTTAGTAGCACACAGAAGTTTGTTCTGCCGGTAAATTACGTTTATGGCAAGTGTTTGAAAGTCTCAAAAGGCGCGAATCTTTAAGCGGTTAGTGATAATGTTGACTTGGGTGACAGTAAAACCTTCGCATCTTGTTTAATTGCCGTTTTGGAGCTTTTTCTGCAAGATGATTGAACATTTTGACATTTGGTTTGACTTTCAATTAAATTCCCTATGCAAAATGTTTAATTTATTCGAAAGAGATTAAATTATTATTAAAGAATTAAATAAAGCCCGTAGAAAGAGGCAAGTAAAGGTTCAAAATATTGCAGTACTGAATTCACAACCGAATTGTGACTCAGCAGTCTGTTATGATGATTATGGTCAACTTGTGAAACATTATTCGTGTTTTTACCCTATTGCTATTTTAATTTATTTAATTATTATTTATTATTATAATTTTATAATATATAGATTCCTTCAACTTTGACTGTCTTTTCTATTTGCGGTTAGAATTCTCAATACTGAAAAATGAATCATTGAAAAAAAACGATGCTACGTGTTATTTAAGGTTTGTTTCGTGAAAGAAAAACATTACGAGAACTATACAGTTTGCTCGAAGGTGCTGAATACAGAGATAACACTAGGAATTGAGTATCTAAAGCTTATTCCTGCGATAAAGAGAATTGCGAAATGAGGTTTTCTACGATTGCACTATTTTTCTCCGCCCTAACTTCTGTTTATGTTAACTCAGAAGAAGTTATAGAATTCAGAGACAAAGTACCTTTAAAGGTGGGAAAAGACTCTCCTATTGAGTTGGAATCTCAACCAGCCCAACAAGAACCGAAAAATGCCAATTTCTTGATTCAATATGACGTCTTAGAACAGGATTACAAAACCTCTTCCGGTGTCATTGAGGTAGAGAACGGCAAGACGATCACTTTATCCTACAATTTTACAAATCTCGAGGACGCTGATGTAAACTTATTCGCATTTGGAGGTAGTATCCTTGAGATGGCAACTGGTCAAGAAATTGCCAGCATCTCAAGAACCGATTTCAGTCCTATTTATGTGGGTATTAATGACAGCTCGCTTCTACAACAACAACTGCCAATTGATTTGCCCGAAGGAATGTTTTACGTGGTACCTCACATCTACGTCGAAAAAGAGGGTGAACAAATGAAAGTGGGCACCTCTCCAAGCTACCTACAAGTTATTCCACCCCCAATGTCACTCTTCAATCCTCAGTTCTTGTCCATTCAATTGTTCTTACTAGGGCTTGTGGCAGCTGTTTCCTACTACATGTTTGGCTTAAGCCCAAGTGCGTTCAAGAAACCTGTTAAGAAGCAAGCAAAAGCTAGCATTTCAAACGAATGGTTGCCCCAAAATCATATCAAATAAATGCACTGAATGATGCGCTCTATCTATTATATAATTTTGTCGCATATAAACAATGTAATATAAAAACGGTCAGATATCGAGATGCGGTCAAACGTCAAACCCAATTTCATTCAGTAGTTTGTCGAGCATCTCGATATCGTCCTTGTATTCTAAAAGGCCTGATTTCTTCAAGAAGTCGATATCATCTTCAGTGTCCAATAACACTAAAATATCTGCTTGTAAGTCGTATTTTTGCAGTAAGTAAAATCTGATGTCATCCACAAGCTCGATAGTATCGGTGTCCTGACGACTTTTGATCCTCCTTGAACTTTGCATTATAGCATCTGTCAAAAGAGGGTCGGTGATGTAATATTCAATATCGTTGGCAATATGTTTGGCAGCATAATGTTCCAATCTCTCGACCGAGCAGCTCCAGGCCACATCAAGAACGTCGAATATTGAATACTTGGTCAAAAACTCTTGGCTTTGAGTGATAGTAACTGCCGCCATAGTTTTTAATCTATCTGTTAATAAAAAGTCACTGATCTTTAAAACATCGATTGCGATTTCCCATGGAATATCCGTACAATCATAATACAAATAAGAGAGCACCACTTCAGCCACTGATAGCTTATTTGCTGGTAAAGAGATAACAGGGATCTCCGAAGTAGCTTCCTGAAAAGACGAAGAAAACATCAATTTGAAAAAGTTGGATCTGATTAAAATTGATTTATGGCAGACATAAGCGTGCTGTTCCCCCTCGCTCGTTACAAACCTGAGAACCAAATCACCAAAAGGCGGTTGTTCTCTCAAATGTTGCCAATCTAGGTGTGTGTCTTCTCCATCACTGAAAGACAATTTGTTCTCGAAAATATTTTCCCTCACATAAGCTTCTAGCTGGCCCCGGGCATAAATGTTAAACTTATGCTGATAGTCATTCATCAAGCTTGCCCTTTCAGAGGGATCAGAAACATGGTTAGTTCTATCCAGATATAACAAAAGATCTGCAAATCCCAATTTTACGGACAAAAGACTGATATATTTCAATTGTTCTCGCTTCAACTCGTGCAATACAGGCACCAAATAAATGAACTTTAACATTAAACTGAAAGCTTCCGCATCGGAACTTTTGGGCATTCTTTTGTACTTTAATTGTGCCCAGCGTCCATTGAATTTTCGCTTGAAATACGACGACCTCGCGGCCAACATAAACTTATGGACAGGAAGCCGGAAATCGTCATCAAAGATGAACTCAAAGTCAAAATCAAGCATAGCACCATCATTCACCAACGATGAAAGATGCGAGGCGAAAGGTTGCTTTATGTCAACTGCTTTTGATATATCATACTTCAATAGGATATTGCGAATTGAATCTGTCAATGCCCCATATATACAACGAGCACCTTCGTACCTATCTCTATCACAAACAGAACCTCTTCGTAGCAACAGTTTTACAACCTCTTCATGTCCACAAAGACTGGCTAAAAATAATGGGGAATTGTCAAACTCGTCAACTCCATTAACGTTGACTCCAGTTGAGATCAAACGATCAGCATTTTCGACATCGCCTATCCTGCAGGCAAAGCATAACTCTAAAAAGGTTTTATCTAAATTTAGTAGTTGGTTTCTAACAGTATCTTCCACCATTACCAACCCCAAATCAACCTCTACCAATTGCGCAAACCAAAATAGATCAGAACTTAACTGTGCCAACTGACTTCTTTCGGTTCCCGGTGTAGTAGTTATTGCATTTTCTTTGGTTATGCGTTTTCTCGATTTTGCCTGGCATAGGATTTAAAGGATCAAAAATGAACATTTTAGCCAACATATAAATAGAACTACAATTAAAAAGCGTTCTAAAATGTAAAGGATGCAGCCGAATATAGTGAGCTGAGGTCACAAAAACTTGCCTAAAACCACCCAAACTTGAAGGATAGATATGAAGGTCTATATACGAAAAAGTCCTAGAGCCATTGCTTTGGTTTCGAATAATTTTGTGCTAATATTTGAGAAACGGAAACACAGTGCGTCATCATTCTTGAAAGGTGGTTCAGCCAAGGTGACTGTGCAATCACTGTTGGAAAGCGCTTTTGACAAGGATGGGTACATACAATTGACTCACACAACGTTCAATGGATTATTTGGGTTGATAACTATCAAGAACCAGATCTTCATTGGGATAATCACAAGCAACAAAAAAGTTGGTACCCCCAGATGGAAGTTGAACGAACAAAATAACGTAGTCGAGGAAGAAACTGTGCATCAAATATTAAACATCGATTTCTACTGCATCGATAGTGAAAAGTATGATTCAATGTTCCAAGACCTGTCCGAAATGAATTATGAAAGACAATTAAATGAGCATCCGTGTGGGCATATCAAAATGCTAATTAGCGATGGCTCCTTCTACTATTCCAAAAATTTCGATATCACTAATAGTCTACAAGAAAGAGGTTTGGCGCATAGGATTGATTACACGATAGATAACCAGGACCAGCGCTATGTGTGGAATTGTAATCAAATTTCCGACATTGTACAGCTGCGATCCAGAATTGCGGCCCAAGAGCGTCCCTTGTTCGATGGAGGATCCTTTTTAATTTTTCTAGTCAGAGGATTTTGTCAGACGATAACAGACGGAACTTCTGCGTCTTGCACTTTGATATCAAGGATATCTACTGAAGGCATGGAAAACCTGTTAGAATTCAAGGGAATTGACCAGAACGGTAAGGTTTCTAATTTTGTTGAGACAGAACTTATAGTTCAAACGAGAAGAAACGTTTTTTCCTATATTATGACAGGCGGTGATATACCGCTAAATTGGGAACTTGTCGAAGGTCAATTCCTCCATAGCAGAAAACCAAAATTGTTGACCAAAGCAGGTACTGTTCAGCCTTCCTTTGACCTCCATTTCGACGAATTGATGTCCAAATACGGTGTCATCAGCATTGTTAATATTTCGAAACCGAAAAATGATGCATACGCAGCCATGGTAAGTGAATACAAACAATGCGCCGAATCTAAGGGCATAGATTTAACTCTACTGGAAGACTCCACGAGTTCGTTAAATAAAAATCCGCATAGAATAATATATCTCCTACAGCAGAAGATATACGAATTCGGGTCATTTGCATACGACATGGATAAGAAAATCTACGTGGGAAAACAGACTGGTGTCTTCAGAATTAGTGCTGTGAGTCTGTTTAAAAAATTGAATATCGTAGAGAAGGCTATTAGTGCAGATGTACTGGAATTGACTATTAAGGAGTTGAATGAGACAGATATTTCAGCAGACTTTTGGAAATCTCATGGAACTTTATGGGGAAATAACGAGTTCTGGCTAGAAAGGCTCAACTCCAAACATTCGAAAAATCCTTCAAAGTATAGGAAGATATATCGAAACTTGTTCGATACTAGTGGAATCGTTACATTGTACGATCCATTACACACGTATGTCACTAGATTCCTCAGACAGAGGAAACATGAGTTCACATTTGAAAAGGAGATATCAATTTTTGCAGGTTCATTCAATGTTAACGGAAAACTTGCTAAGGAGAAACTCGAGAGCTGGTTGAAACCTCAAGATGAGTCTCCGGACATATATGTCATTGGATTGGAAGAAATAGTGGAGTTAACACCAGGCCACATGCTATCTACAGATCCATATATCAAAGCCTTCTGGGAGAAAAAGCTTCTGACCGAGATCAACTCTTACAACGACAATAAGTACCATGCTGTGTACAGCAGCCAGCTTGGAGGTTTGGCGTTACTTGTTTTCACTCACGAAGAAAACAAATCTCGGATCAAGCACATCGAAGGTGACATGAAGAAGACTGGTTTCGGCGGTATTTCTTCCAATAAAGGTGCTATAGCTGCTCATTTATGGTTATCAAATACAAAATTTTGTTTCGTGGTATCACACCTATCAGCTGGGTTAGAGAACGTCGAGCAGAGACACAATGACTACAAATCAATTGCCAAACACATTAGGTTTTCAAAAGGTACCCGAATTAAAGATCATGATGGTATTATATGGATGGGCGATTTTAATTTCCGTATCCTTCTTTCCAATGATGATGTGCGTCAAGCAATCAAAAACCGGGATTTCCATAGGTTGTTCGAAAAGGATCAATTGAACCAACAAATGATATCCGGGGAGTCATTCCCATTCTTCGATGAAATGGAAATCAAATTCCCACCTACCTACAAATTCAATCCTGGAACGGACGTTTATGATACCAGCGAAAAGATGAGAATACCCGCATGGACTGATAGAATTTTGAGCAGAGGTGAGATGCTTAAACAGGAGGTTTATGACAGTGCAGAAGACATCTTATTTTCAGACCACAGGCCCGTTTATGGTATATTTACAGCCAAGCTAACGGTTATCGACGAACCGAAGAAGGCAAAATTAGTTGCAAACATAAAAGACAGTATAAACCACACTTTGAAAGATCTTACAGAAGAAGAAAAGCTTGCGTATCTAGAAGAGAACGACGTATTGGCGGCGAACGACGAGAACAATTTGTCACCCAATCCGGCAGCTGCTAACGAAACTAAGAAACATAAGAAGCTACCCCCACCTAGTTCAGACCAACATAAATGGTGGGTCGGAAACGGAAAGCAAGCTAAAATTTCCTTGCAAGTTGACCCAAAAAAGCATATGTTAAATCCAGAACGAAGCAGTAACCCTTTCATAGAATCAGATTTACCAGTTTACACCAGAAGAGGCACACACTCAATTAGCGAAGCTCAGTAAGGTAGGATCATATCATTTCCATTCATCATATATAGAATCGCATCTCAATAAGCTAGCTTTTAAATAGTAACCTTAGTTGTCATTGTCAGCAGTATTTCCATTTTCTGGATTCGTCAAGGACTCCTTATTATCAGAATCTAAAGTTGATAAGTCGTTTAATAGCGCCTCGATTCTGTTTTCCATTTGGTTGAGTATTTTTTCCATCTGATCGGCAGTCTTTTCACCTTGGTCAATCTTCTTCAAAGTATCTGCTAATGTTGCAGGGCTGAAGTCGGTGATTTCTGGTTCTTCCGATGTCATACTGTTGGTTTTTCTGATGTATAGCTATTGGATGAATTAATTTCACGGGCAGAAGCGAAATTACGTATCTACACTCGATCAGTAGTTTGCTTGATAACACATATCCGTAAAAAAACCCCTTCAAAACAATGCATCACCACGTTTGTTCCACCTAACTTTTCTCTCATGATGGCTTATACTTCCACAATTTGATTCATTTAATTGTTAAAGTTCAGATGAAAAATGAAATCATTTCAAATTAAAATCGAAATGTTAACCTAAACGTTATTATATTTATTGACAAGCTCAGAGAAAGTAGTTGAACAGAAAGCTATCACTCACTAGAACTCAATTGCACTACTCATACCATTAGATATGCTAAGGAGAATGAGAGCTGCTTTAGCGCTTTTTGTCATGCTGTTTGCCGCAGTAAATGCGCTTTCTGGTGACAGTGTTAATACACTTGTCATTTATGACCAAAGAGTGACCGATTTGGAAAACTACACCAAATTCTTCAAATCTTTGAAGGAATCATCATACGATAAGTCATCGAATCAGCGTGAGTATCGTGTACAATTCGCTGCCGTGAATAATGGAGATGCTGAACTCCTGCAGTTGTACCGCAATGATGATAAATTGTACGATAATTTGATTATATTCCCATTGAAAACAAGACAAATCTCAAAGGAAATTTCTACCGCAAAGCTCTTGGAATTCTACAAGGACGGCGGTGATATTCTTGCTGTTACCTCTCCAGAGGGTCTTGTAGAGCCAGTCAGATTATTCTTAAACGAACTGGGTATCTATCCAAGTCCAAAGAACGCTGTACTCAAGAACTTCAACGAGGACGGACCATCCTCAAAACATCAAATCTCGATTGCAAACTCGGTGAACAAGTATGTCTATGATGGTACTGAGGAATTGAACCTTGAATATGACGGTTCTTCAGCATTGTTGGACAACGGTGAATACATCGTAGAAATTTTGAGAGCCCCAAGAGAATCGGTTTGTAAGAATACAAATAGTAAGGAAGAGGACTGGTCAGTTGGCTCCCAAGGTCATTTAATCGCCGGTTTCCAATCATTGACTAATGCACGTACTACCTGGGTTGGAAGCTCATCTTTCTTTGACGATGAACACTATTCAGCCAACGGTGCCTTTATTGAGGAATTAACCAAGTGGGCTTTCAGCGAAAAGTCAGTGATTAGAAGCGTCGGTGCTACGCACAATCATGCTAGCGGCGCATCTTACGAAGAAATCCCATACAAGATTAAAGATGAAGTTGTTTACGAAATCGGTTTGAGTATTTGGGATGGAAAGAAATGGGCTCCGTTCTCCGCAGATGATGTCCAATTCGAATTGAGGTTAGTGGATCCCTACTATAGATTAACATTGAGTCCAGGAAGAGTAACTGAAGATACACAATACTACACAACTGGAACCTTCAAATTACCAGACCATCACGGTATGTTCACTTTCTTGACCGAATATAAGAGAAGTGGATTAAGCTTCGTCACCGAGTCAGATACCAGAGCCATTCGTCATCTCGCAAATGACGAGTATCCAAGAAGTTACGAAATCACAAACTCCTGGGTTTACTTAACAGCAATCGGATCTGTGATAATATCTTTCATTCTATTTGTGGTTTTCTTTATCGCTTCATCGAAGAACATACCGGTTGACTCCGTCAAGAAGCAACAATGATTATGGCAGATGAGATGGAACTCAACAGTAAAATTCCATGGAATGTAGTTTACAATTATTAAATATATCTATACTACAGAACGTATTGTTTATAACAGTAAACCTAAATTGATATACACATTCATCATGCGTTCCACCTTGTGTACTTTATTTCATGACAGAGGTCCGAGCTTTTGAGCAAAAGCAAGAGAATTGGGGCGTTATCATGATTATTGTCTTACGACCTGAATTTTATTATCTTTCTTCCATTTCTCAAACTGTTCTGCCGTCTTTATCAATTGTCCTCTCAATGTAGACACAGTTTGCCCCAGATTATCTCTGTTGGTTTGTAGAGCTGGTATCGTTGTACCCACATCGGTTTCAACTAATGCACTACCTACCATTCTATAACACTTTCTTTTCGAATCTGTGGCCTCCAAAGTCGTGAGAACTACATCGTGTTCATCTTTTTTGTGACCCAAGTCAATGATTCTAGTCTGCAGTTCTTCCAGTGTGTTTTTGAATTCGTTGTACTTCAACTGAAGGGCTGTTCTATGCGATTTTAGTATCGTCTTGGTTAGTATCAATGGATTCCAAATAAATCACATTTGGGGGGAAAGTGCCCAGATGGTAATGCTTTGTTTCAAATAAGGTACATACCATTTGATGGTTGCTCCATGGCCGTATCTTGGTTATACTATGCTTAACGTAGCTCCAGAAGTGAGTCGCTTTGCATGTAATGTGTTACAGGTTTAATTCATCAGTTATACATATGTGCATTTAAAAATGATATGTTAGCATTTTTTCAAATATGTGTCGATCTTTCCTGGGCAAAGGGTGTAGTTAAGTACATTTCAGATGAAGAGAAGAGCTGCTTAATCTATATAAGGGTTGTCTAAGATAACTCTCGCCGAACGTTTAAACAAGAGTTGATTTAACACAGTATTTGAGCCTTTAAGAGTCCTTTTTCTCGAGTGTATTCCGTGGCGCAAATATATAAATATCTAATCTGTCTTTTGTTTCCTTATTATAGACCGTTGAACGATGGAACTCCAGGAGTATAGCGCCGCTCCCGAGAAGACAATGACAGTTCCACAGACAGCTGTTTTGCTCATGTCGCTACCGAACACGTATACACTCAAAAGCAGGCTGGCGAATTTCCTAATAAGCAGAACGACAGATAGTGTCATGGCGTCCGTTAAACTTGCTAATAAATTGACACTTTGAACACAAATGAACTGCGTCAAGTTATTTAAGAATAAGATGACAAGATTCCGGGGAAGATTAATGTTGGTATCGGGTACGGGGAACGATTTCTTGGATTGCATTAATAGTGCAAGATCTTTTCTTAGGTTCAAGCTAGTGAAAAATGGGAAAAGTGGTAGCGAGAACAAGTGACAATAGAATGATGACTCCTGCCAAAATCTTCCGTACTTGCTGAATGTGTATTCGTTAAGAACAGAGAGAAGGGACATAGAGATCGTAGAAACAGAGAGTAACAACATCCCAATCATTGACTTGTCTGAGCTATTGAAAGACTGAACATCTCGTAGTAAATTGTGCCACGACGTAATTTCATTACTCCTAAAGAGAGACGCTATTATTGCACCTAGTGTCATCAGGAGTGCTGCTGAAATCTGAGTGAAAGAGTACTTTTTCTTGAGAAGTATCGAGCTGAACACCATAGTGTTCACCGTACTCAAACATTTGATAACAATGTGCAGTGGAATGGAAATGTTGTACATGAATACATTATTATTGAGAACTGATCCGGTGAAAAAGAGCAAAGCTGAAGCCACACGAATGAACAGAGGGATCTTGGGGGACTTAAATGCGATTCCTTTCCCATTGAAGCTGACAAAATTTGGTAGCTCTACCAGAATGACAGATATAAATTGTGTAAAAGTAACCACGTTTCCTAGTTGATCTGTATTATCAACCAAAAGCTCTTCCAGACTCAAAACATTGAGGCAACATCCACCAAACAGCGAAAGGATTGCTAATACTTCTAACATTGGTATTCAGCAAGACTGATTGGTCTCGCAACACATGAAGCTATAGTTAGAGCTCCAAAATGTAACGTATCTCTTCGATACGAAAATCAGTGAAGGCAATAAAGGGAAAAAATAAAATACTAGCAGTTGCTAAATCTGGAGGTTCACTCAATTGACGATTGCTATAACAGATTCTATCCACGTTCAGTGAAACAGAATATCACCAAACCAACAGGTAAGACTGCTAGAAACAAGGGAATAGTCAGTCGTGATTATCGTGTCTGTTCAACTATTTTTCAAATTTGAACAGAGCGTTACGAAGTGAGTACATTAGAAAATCCATAAAACTTGCCAAAAGCGTACCTTAAAATAGTGAGAGAGTGTACATTATTTCAAAGCAAGGGTCGGAACAAACACTCAATTGATCGGCAGTAAATCAGGGCTCATTTCAACTAGCCACAAACCCTTCATTGCTTGATTGTCTTTCTCGAGAAGTCAGAGTTCATACAGTTTGACTGGCTCATAAAAGTAAAGGGTTTCTCGTATATATATACAAATGAGTTTCCTATTCTACGGCGATCCCCAAAACCTAAGATCAAGGGAGACCCATCAGTTCAAGACGATTGAGAAGAGCGAACATTACAAACAGCTGCAATCGTTGCCAGTGATACCTTCTTCGTCTTTGTTGAGACAAGATCACATATTCTCAAACGTTTCCAAGGAAGTGTCTCAGATTAGTGCCGATGTTGCGGTGGTTTATTCAAAGCTCCAAGACGAGATTGATACAGAAGAATCGCAAACTAAAGAGATTAATGATAAAGTCAGTCATTCTGTGAAGAAACTAGAGTCTAGCTTTGCGAAATTAATGAAACTTCGATCGAAATTCGACAAGAATTCGGACAAACAGCGAAGGCAATTTGAGAGCAAGTTCTCAGACGTACAGAAAAAGATTCGGATGATAAGAGATTCGAATGATGAATTATTAGAGTACATAACTAAAAAGGGCCCGCAAAAGATTGACCAAGAGCGGTTCAGCAGAATCGCAAAACTGTTAGAAGTAAAATTTCCGCAAATATATGGCAATGATGACGATGCAACAAAATCCGGCAGTGATGATGAAAGCAGCCATGGGCTGCTGATAGAAGACCCTATGGAAACAATAGAGAGTTCTTACGAAAGTGTTGATGGTAGTAGGAATGGCAGCAACGGGAGCGAAAATGACGTTGGAGGAAATTCAGCAGGCTCGAACGATACCAAGTCATATCGCCATTCGATTTTATCCGCACCTCTGGTACTTTCATCGATGCGTGTTGCCAGTCAGCCGTCAATAGCTACCACTCTCGAGCATATCTGCATTACGGAGCCGTTCAGCAGACCACGAGATGTTAATGAGGCAGAAAGCCCGTAAAAATTCTCCAATCCTCAACACATCGCGTACTATGCAGAATTCGCAGGATGTTCAGCAATTGCTACTTTCCCAGCTTCACCGCTCAAGACTTTCTCCATTATCTGAGAGAAAATAACATATAAGCCAGAGTCCTTATAGAGGTCAACTAAACTCTTATCGTAACCTGTTTGCTTCTCAATCATTTCCACAAACGTAGGGTCAATCGGAATGTTTCCGAGGAAGGGAACATCAAACTCTGTGGCTAGCTGATAGCCCCCGCCTTTCGAAAAGATATCTGTACATTCGGCACAATAAGGACATATAAATCCCGACATGTTCTCAACGACACCCAATACTTCGAAATTGACCTTCCTACAGAAATTGATTTCCTTTCGCACATCTGCAGTAGCAACGCCTTGAGGAGTGGTGACTATTATGGCCCCATCGGGTGCAGCCCACCTCAGCTCTTCTGCAATGGATATGTGTTCATCTGACGTCCCTGGAGGTGTATCAATGATCAGATAATCCAACTCTCCCCAGTCCACATCCTTTATAAATTGTTTAATCATAGCACTTTTCTTAGGGCCTCGCCATACTATACTGTTACCTCTATCATCTAAAAGAAACCCTAAAGACATAAGTTTCAATTCGCCTCCTGACGTGGAAGGAACACTTACCGGTTTCCAACCCTTTGAGTCCTGATAAACTTGCCTTTTCTCCATTCCGAACATTCTTGGAAGCGACGGTCCTGTTAAATCGATGTCTAAGACACCGACTCTGAACCCCTTCAAGCATAAAGTCAAAGCGGTTTGTGTGGTGACGGAAGATTTACCTACACCACCTTTACCAGAAAGAACCAGGACTATATGTTTAATGTCTTTCAACGACTCAGGCATGCCCGATATCTCAGTTTCTCCAGACATCGATTCCGATTCGCTTGAAAAATTGACAGAACTAGCGGATTATAACTCAACCAAGCTCGGGTTCGTGAGCTTTAATTTAATTAATGAGTAATCCGTGGTAACTAACTCGCAGAATAGTTAAATAGAACTCCTTGCATAGTTTAAAAGCTGTCTACAGACGTAACCTTTGCATCTGCGTCTTAGTAATATAGTATCGATTTTCGAGGTGAGATGTCGAAAGTGAAAGCCTTACATCTGGTCACGGGACCCTTACTGAACAAAAAGTTTTAAGAATCTATTTGTTGGCTCTACATTGCAAGAAACAGACAAACAAAAGCACCTTAGATTACCAGTCAAATAGGGTTGTGCTGATACACCATTGGCGTACGTTTACAATCTACGGGACTCATTCTTTTGGAACCTAACTCATTGGTATACTTTTCTCTTTGAAATTATTTCCTAGAGGCTACAAAAACTGTTGAGATGAGCTCTAATTACGATGGGTTTCAAGGTGATTTGACCCAACGAGACGCAAGCAGGACTCAGTTGTTCGCTGGGGCAGATTTCTCGCAATACAAACAACAGCAGGGGAGACCCACTTCGCCCTTTGATAGATCGTCGCCTAATGTTGATTATTCTCAAGCCACTCTTTCGCAACTGGAGTCGCAGAGCGATGAACAGATGAACACGATGAGTCAAAAGATCAATGCCTTGAAGGGCTTGTCAATACGGATGGGAGATGAGATCAGAGGCAGCAATCAGACGCTAGATCAATTGGGGAACGTTTTTGAGCAGACGAGCAACCGTTTGAAAAGAACATTTAAAAAGATGATGGTGATGGCCAAGAGTTCACGAATTCCTTTGAAGACATGGTTTATTATATTCGGTGTCCTCTCACTCTTGTTCTTCTACGTCTGGATACGTTGAAATGAAAAAGACACAAGATCGTAACAGTAGAGCATGAGGATGGTATAGCAGGGAAAATGGTCTTTCACCGCTACGTTTCCTCCTTTTTGAGCATGTATATGTAGTTTACTATTATGTATACTAATTCGTTCACACATTACGTGAATATATGTCTAACGGTATATTTAAGGCATTAGATTACCATTCAAAGACGAGATCACACTGCTGTGCCATGATGTGTAGAATGAGAGGATAAAAAGCTCTGTTCTCAATCCATAAACTTGGCTTCCTTTCCGTTTTTGCCGCCAAGGATACCGGTTACGTCTCGCTTTGCAGTGTAACGCTTCCTCAGTCTGTAATGATAGATGGTTTTGGGCAGCTTCCATAAAGCGAAAAGTGCCATCAAAACAATTAAGTAGCCGATTCCGCTTAAGTCACGAAGGCGATCCAGCAATCTGAACAATGGTCCTAGCGGGGTTACTATGAACACGCGCTCGATACTTGCATCAGGATATCTTGCAGGGAAACCAAGAATTGATAGAACGTGTGGTAATGATTTCAAACTAATATCTTGCCCTGCAGCATCCTTTTCGTAATATATTGCCTTTTCTTTGTCCACCACAATAATATCACCAGTCTTATGAAGTCTCTGGTAAGCGTTAAGACCTTGATTGTTCAAGAAGGAAGGGTACTCATCGATGTCCAAGTAGGCAAATATTACCTTGTGATTATAAACATAGTTTATTTCTTCTCGCATAGCTGCAATTATTTCGGTGGAAGGCGCTTGTTTGTTTTTGAGCTTTTGGACCAGCTGTTTCTTTTGTTCTCTGGCAGTGTTTAGATCTTCATACACTGCTTCGTTTCTTAGAATTTCATAAGTGTGAGCTGCAGCCCGCAGGCCTTCGACAAGTTTCTTGGTGCCTTCTACGAGCTTGTTGTTTTTCATGTTAACCATTTGTATCACTAATTTATCGTAAAAATCTGGCTCGAAGTTTTTGAGTGCTGGGAAGTTCTTTGGAGTCACCTCCGTGACAGTTGGAATCGAATTAATGGTTAACCAATCTGTAATGAAGTCCAGATTCCTGGTTTCCGTTGTTGAATATCCAGGAAATATGATAGGAACGAATGTGTTTTTTTTGAATAAAAAGAAGGTGGGGTATTGAGTTATCGATGCCATGATCAAATTGTCCTCATTGACCTCTAATGGGTTGTCTGTGTTGTATTCGGCGTATAACGTCTTGTACAATACTTTAGTTGTTATCTTCAAATTATCGGATGACTTGTACAAGTAAACGTTAGGGATGAATCCCAACGGTTCAATAAGTTGTTCCAAGAATTGCATGTCTTCATGAACAACGGTATCTTGATTATAGCTGAATACAAGCAAAATCTTATCTTCGTCGACGTTTGGTTTAAGGATATTACTTTTAGGTTCCTTCACAAACGATTCTATCTCATACTGATCAATATCGGGGACATTGCTGTTGTGCAAAGTTCTTGAGGCGAAGTCCACCAAAGACTTACTATCGACACGGTTTGAGCCAAGCGGAAACCGGATAAAGCTACCGCTCTTACGGTTTGGTAAAATCATGGCCACTTGGGGGTATCTGTCCAACTTAGACCTTTTCTCCTTAGTCAAAGTGCCATAAGACAACTCTTTGCAAATTTCTTCGTTTTTTGAAGAATCTGTGGGATTAGCACAATTAAAATGAACAGGTTTAATTCCTACCGAGTCCACCCTATTGCTTACCAGTTTCCAAGTCCGTTGGAAAGATGTGCAGTCTTCGCAGCTCGAGAATGGATATGCGGATTCAACGTCTTCAAGTTTAGAAGTTGGCCAAAATGAAACAAGGTACGGTTCAGTTTGAGGTTCTGATAAGAGTTTCAGAAACTGATTGTCATCTACCAGAGTGCTCTTACCAGATAGTTTAGTAATATCTATATTATCGACATCCAACGCTTCCTTCCTTGCGAAATTTATCAATTCCTTTTCAGTGCGCTTCGTTCCCTTAGGGAACTGTTTAATGAAACCATCTGGTCCGTACAATCTGATACTTGGGTAGGCATTGACATTTTCCTTTAAACACAAGTCTCCTGATTCAACACAGTTCACCTGGTGAAGAGATACATTGAGACTGAGAGACTCTTCGTAGAAATCGTTGTATGCCTTTTCCCACACCGCTGCCAATTGCTTACAATGAGGACAGTACGGACTGAAAAATTCAATGATGTGTAGACCCTTGGATATGGTAGCATCAAAGTCTGCGTCAGTCAACATGGGAGGCAGCTTGCTATCGGATCCTTCCGCACTACTTTCGATAGGAACCTTAGGTGGTGGGGCAGCTGAAACAATTCTCGTTGCCAGGATCACGCATTGTAAGATCAATAATACAGGAGATATCATCAGGTAACACGGTGAAAACGAGTAAGTTACCAGCAAACGGAACCCGAATCTCTCGATAGCCCTTTTTTTCTGAAGTTATGTGAACAAACTCGTTATCCTCTGATACTCTTCTGTTGACTTTGACACATCATCTAATCCTCACTATTATCAACTTGTTTTATCTAAAGGTGAAGAAGAGATTAATAATAAATTTCAGATCCGTATGAAACGTTATATGCGGTGCTGGCTAAGAGAGAAAGACCATTGTGTATAGAGGTCTCGAAGCAGAACACGCCAGTGAGTGCCCAGAGGCACGAGTAAGAGTTGCTGTGTTAAACCCATTGATAGTTAATGATGGATATATGTACGAATATTTCATGGATTTACTGTAGTATATGATATGCGAAAACAAAGTGAGTGAGTGTGTATATTATTTGTAACTGGGATAGTATCTATCAGTGCGCGTGAAAATATTAAGATTTTATAACAAGAACAGCGAAAGCGATTCGTAGCGCTGTCTATTTCTTTCTATCTCTCTATGTTATCGTTCCAAAGTTTGAAATGCTTCCTGAAGTATTCAAACGAAACTAAGGTAATTGCCGATGCCGGTACGGTTCTGAACATATTGGTAAGGAAACCGGAGTAGAACCCTCGTATCCCTTCCTTTGCGTAGGTTGATCGCAGGATTGATTTGATCGAGGGTTTTGTATCTGATTTCAGTTGCAGCCTAGTCCTTACGATTTCATGAGGGTACGTGAGCGACGAAGCAATCATTTTGGATCCACACGACGCCAGTATCAACCGTCCGAGTTGGAAGCTTGTATTTTGTGTACCGTCGCTGGACTTCTGACCGGGCTTCCCATTCGGGTAGCAATGCAAGATCTTTTTCAGTTGTTCGTACACTGGGAAGTGTATCGCTACGTGTAGCAACCCGAACAACGATGGGATCAATCCGGAGTAGAAATTCTTGATTCCTTCGTATTTGTATATCTTGATGAACGCATCCAGCGTGTTCTTGTAGTGCGTCATGCCTCTGATATCCTTGCCAGACTGAAGCATTAGCCTAGTCTTGACCACCCACACCGGGTTTGTCAGCGTGGTGGAGATGGCTCCTGCAGTCAAGGCAGACATCGAATGCGACAGAAACTCCGAGTTTTTGAAGAAAGAAGGGTACGTTAGCTTGCACCGCTCGTAAACGGAAAAGTATACCATCCACGTAGGGAAATACCCAAGCACTATCGGTACTATTCCCTTGTACAGCCCTCTTACCGATTCGTCCCTCACAATGGTGGTGAGAGTGCCCCATATACCGTTGTAATACTTCGCTGCCACAACGTCGGCCACGACGCTGGAGCGCACACCACCGATGCCCGCTAGCTGCAAGCCCTGCGCTTGAAGCCTCGTCTTGGCCACATCCAGTGGACACACTATCACACCAGCCAAGAATCCGGCCAAAGCACCGCTCAATGCCGTGATTTCTGTGTCGTTGAAATGTCCTTCTCTGGTAAATTCAAAGTCGTGTCGGCTCGCCGCAGCGTCCAGCCCACTGTTCTTACCACCGCTGACTACCGAAGCAGACGCTGAAGCTTCTGCTACCGCTGCCGCGGCAGCGGTAGCTGCAGCGGACGCTGCATCTCCGACATCCTTCTTGAGCATTTTCTCAATGCTTTCCTCCACAGCCAATCCTTGACCCATTGTTCGTCCAGTACCACTATCGGCAACGCCGTTTCTATCTGAACTAGCCGTCATGGCCGAAGATGCCATCTGATACACACTAACACCGGTTCTGTCGCTGCGCCGGCTGCTGCTTTGGCCTTCTGCCCCAACCTCTTTTATATACAACCGATTGGTTCGTCTTATTAAAATTAAAACTATCTATCTCGATTTCTCCGCTGCCTGACTTTTCGATTTTTAAACAGAGAGGGGTCAAAATCAACGGTTTTTGGTTTTCACTAACAGTGGAGAAACAAGCAGGTTTGGTGAGACCACTGGACAGATACAGTGACGCGATGTGCTCTTTGGCTTGGTGGATGCTAGAAATAGACTCTTACTCTAGGTTGTTTTACCGCCTGTGTGGATAGATAATGTAGAGTAAGAGTCTCTTTTTTTTTATCTCAGTGGGTAATAGTTGTATATACTGTGTAGTGCTAATAAGAGACGTAAGGCCGTTTTTTTTTTTTCGGAGTCTGATGCTGGGTGTTGTGAGGTTTCTGGGGTGTGCTATTGAGTAACGGGAATTTTTACACTGTTGCCGGGTGTAACGCTGGTTCTTGGGAGAACTCCAGTTCGCCACTGGCCAGACGATTGTAGCGCGTGCTGCGAATTACATTACGTCCAGGCACGCAATGTGAGTGGCAGGAGCGATTGGAGAACGATACAGGTTGAAAATAAAGTGCGGGCTGGAAAGATCAAAATAATTAACGGTTGGCCTAAGAGAGGGTCTCGAGCTATTCTGATCAGGTCCTGGTGGACCTGATCAGAAATATAAAAAAACAGCCCGAGAGCCTTGCCAACCAACCACCGCAAGCGCAAGCGTAGTCTACATATTTAAATAGCTTCAAGCGAGAGAAATCAAACAATGAAAAAAAAAATAGGAATCAGGCTCATCAGAATGAGTGAAAGAGAACGGGAAGTGACGATGAGCTGTTTGCTGAGTGTGTGTGTGTGACGTGCGCGTGCTGTGCGGAAACTATGGAGGTTTGTATTGTTCACGTTATTCTTTTGTTATATAATCTTCTTTTCTTTGATATGCTAGGTGAGATGAACTGGGACGATACGAGCTGAGCTCAGGACAAGCTAAATGGAGTTGTAGTTGGATCATTAGTTGAGTTTGTCAAAGCGGTTGGAATAGACTTATCGGAATCAGTTATAGGGCCCAAGGGGAAACTTTTAGAAGAGTTTGACACGGTGCTGTTGGAAGTGGCAGCGGTCAAGACAGAAGAGCTGGACGTTGATCCACAAGGATTGAGCCTGGGCATCGATGGAGACGGTGAAGCCATGGACATGCTGTTTTGCGAGGTGATACTGTTTCTAGCATCGCTTCTGGGGTACACGGAGTTGAGGTTCAGGCTGGAGTTCCAGTGAGTATTTGAATGGGGTGGTTGGCCTGGGCCAGAATAGCTGGATGACTTTGTCATTGGTAGTGGTGGTGGCAAAGAGAGTTGGGGCTGGACCATGGCCAGGGATGGCCTGCCGGCTGCCATCGGAGCGTAATCCGTCGACTGTATTGGCAAGCCGTCCGCCTTGGGAGCAGCATGCAGGTTGGCAGGGATCAAAGGCAGGTTGCGGAATGATTGCTGCTGCTGATGCTGCTGCTGCTGCTGCTGCTGCTGCTGCTGCTGTCGTTGTCTGATAGGCATGGACGGAAGTCCGATGTTTCCCGGTATCAGCGGTAGCTTGGCCAACCCGCCATCGATGTTAGCTCCAGGACCAGCTGAAGCCGAAGTATGTATTTCTTGAGGGTACAGCGAGCCGTACGTATGCGTGGGCTGCTGCTGCTGCTGCTGCAGCAGCACGGGTGCAAAGTGAGAAGGCGGTACCTGCTGGTACGCCAGTTGGTGATACGCCTGCTGGTGATACACCTGTTGGTAATACGGGTACTGCTGCTGATGCGGCACGACGAATTGAGCAGGCAGCGGCTGCTGAACGTAACGAATCGGCTCATGAGTGTTCTGAATGGGGACCGATAGAGAAGCAGAAGCAGAAGCAGACAGGTGCTGCTGGTGGTGGTGGTGCGGCTTGTACACGCCTTGCTTTGAATTTTTCGTCTTTGTCTTGGTCTTGGTCTTCGTCGTCCTTGTTGTTTTGAAGTTGCCGATGGTGGTATGTTCCAGAGCGTCAAGCAGCCGCTGCGACGGCGTCACTTTCTTGAAAGACGCGAGCTCGCTGGGCGTCACTAGAACGCCACGAGTAATGTGGTCCAGGGTGTAGTACGAGATGATATGGATGGTATAGTAGTGCGGGTCACGTGGGTCACGCGGGTCACGCGGATCCCGATCGGTGACGCAACCAATGCCAGTGCCATTGGCACTGGCACTGAGTTCTTGGGCGGAAAACTTAACCCTGAGTGAAAGCGCCTTCTTGATCAACCCATCCGAGCGGTAGCTGAACGGTGTGCTGTTTCTGCTTCTGACAGTGGTGCCCTTGGCACCACTGTCAGAAGCAGAAGGGGAACACCCATCATCTACAATTGCCCCAGCAACTGCTGTTGCAGCGGTCACCTGAGAACCGGTCCTAAACAGCTCTTTGTAGACCAGGAACTTCCCAACCACGCGGGACGGCGACCACGAGATGCCGTCAGTCCATCGCTTGATGCCAGACGTCTCTTCTACAAACACGAAAACGTTGCCCGAACAAATAAGTTTCGGCCTCTCGATCTCGTACGGCCTTCTGGAAACACAATGCAACTCTCCACCCAACACACACTCTACGACTTTCAAAGCGTCGTCGTTGGTCCCAACGTAAGCTCCGCTAAGCGTTGGCTTAACGTCCATAACTTTCAGTGCAGACAGAGAAAACGAAAAAAGGGTCTCTGTTGCGCTGCGATGCGATGCGATGCGGAACTCTGATAATAAAAAAAAAAAATTCCGCTTATGTCCGCCCGAAACTATCCAGCATTCAGTTTATGCAATTAAAGCTCAAGTTCAAGCTCGAGATCGAGATCGAGATCTAGATCCAGGAAAACGGAGGGATGGACGAAAAAGAAAAAGTCAAATGGGGAAAGCACACACCTTTCTCTCTCAATATGTAACTCGATATTCAAAATGCAAACAAAATGCCAAAATGCCAAAATGCCAGGATGCCAGAATGCCCGAATGTTAGAATGCCAAAACTGAAAAGTCAAAAACTCAAAACCCAAAACTCAAACGGTGTGAAGCGAAATATCCGAGGCAGATGCAGGGGATAGGAAGGGACTAATGGGAAAGCACACCGTCCATGGCGAAACAGCGAGAGAACCACTACTCGAACCAGGATTCTGGGCTCCAGCTATATATACGTAGATCAAGCGCCCTGCCAGGGGAAAACAAACCAACACAATCGTACATATATATATATGGTTATATGTTTATATACACGGTTATGCACACATATGATTCTACGGGTAGAATGTACATATGATTATGGCGTGGAAGCCAGAGTCAGAGCCAGAGCCAGAGCCAGAGGCATGTCAGAGGCATGTCAGAGGCATGTCCAGCACAGAACTCAGAAAGTCAAAAGGTAAAAAAAATGTACATAGCGGTTGCCCCGAAACACACGCAAAGCTGGTGAGCCTGAAAAGTTTAAATCCGGGAATGTTTGTGTGGTCAGTCGATACACAAAAAACACCACGCATTTGAGATCCAAAACAGCCTCACAAACCCATTGCCACACACCACGCCGAACAAGACTTTTAGCTTTTTTTTTCCCCCCCTTCTCGCATGAGGATCAGGCATAGAAACCTTGCGAGGAAGGAATTCCCCCTGGCGGCAGATCTGGGTGTGTTTGTGGTGTACCCCTTTTCTGTTTTCACGTGCTAGGCCCGGATTTCCGAGAAGTTCCTACCGGGCGGTTTTCTGGGTTGCCGGACGCTTCAAATCCCGGTTCTGCTCAGAACCGGCGGACGAGGCGACGCGTGCGCGTCGGTTTCGTACGACAGCGACGCACGAGGTGACGTAAAAACCTCACCATCTGAAGCTGGGAAAAGATAAACAAAAAAAAACAAAAAACAAAAAAAACACTAAGGGCAGCGTGTATACACGCTGCCCTGAGTGAGTTTTTTTTTCTGTTTTACACTTCTTCTCTTTTTCACCCCCATTATGTATCTAGAGGTCTTGTTGGCCAACACCAGCTACAGTTTGGGGCGTGAAAAAACTAACATCCAAAATGTTACCCCTGCAGAATTATATTGACAAGAACAAAGTTGCGTTGGCAGGGATTTCATCCTTGCCTGAGAGAGGCCTATACGGAAAGCAGTGGCATGGGATGTGGTGTTCCTTGAGCCATTACGCCCGGCGGGCGTAATGGCTCAAGGAGTTCCGTTTTTTTTTTTTTTTTTTTTTCTTTCACATTTTTTGCCGACCGAACAAGGTTTCTACGCGTTTTTCAGGGAGACCGCAGACGGAGGTCGCTGCGCAGTGGAAATCGCTGTGGGCACTGTCGGAAAAGACGTAAACATCGGGCCACCTGGCTGAGATTGCGAATGTGGACCGGGTAAGGAAAAGGAGTGCGCATTCACGTGAAAGAAGTGGATCGCTGCCACACCCATGCACCGCTGCGAAGGAGATAATCCCGCCGCCCTTCGGCCGTCTGTTTTTTCCGCCATTAGTAAGACAGTTGAGATCTACGCGGTATTTTCCACACACGAGAGATCTCTCAGGCCGGATTTGATTGGTGGAAAAAAAATACATACTGATGTAAATACCAAAACAGGGCAAGTTCTCGACAATCCTATTAAGCGCGATGCGCCTGTCTCGAGAACCGGGATTGGGTGGGTTACCCGGCCAAAAGGCGTGCCCCAAAAAAAAATAAATAAATAAATTCCCATATCGGTTGCATTAACTACTCTGGTCCTTTATCTTGTGCCGTTCGACGAAGCTGACTCTTTTTCAAAAAAAAAAATTCTAATCGACTCAGTTTTTTTCATCTCATATATAATGAAAAAATAAATTTTTTTTCATCAACCCAAGGCTGTTGGTGAATATTGACTATACTGGATAGTCATCTTTGACTTACAAAACCTTTCTTCCCTCCACTCTGTAAGGTTTGAAACTTTGACAGATTACATACTCTGATACGTTTTAGGATTGTCGTTTAGACTTTTTAAAACAGACAAAAAAACACACAACTTTCTTCCCCTCAAAAAACTACACCTCCCACCCATTCTACCACTCGACCTGTGCGAACTTTAGGAAACTGTTTTATTCACACACAAGACAGCTCTCCTAGTACCTTAACCTCACTCGCAAATCACGTTAATCAGATAAACCCTTATCCTGATTAATAGCCTTATCAGCAATTATTAAGTTTGACGCTATACCTGTAGGACTGCATTTGTTTGTTTTTCTATTGTACAGCATTACAAGATAAACTTAACTTTGTTTGTTATTGACCGTTTGAATTATTATCTTTTTGATATTAGGAACCCTACTCCGCCCCTTTAGAATCACCTTTTCTGGACACAGTTTTTCAGGAAAGATGTGCTGCTAAATATTTTTGACGAGTTCGCGATACTAGTATAATAAAAGAAAGAAAAAAAACCTTCAAATCAATCAAATTACAGCCAGATAAAGAACCCCAATTGAATCCTAATTTTTAAATTCAATTATTAAACTATTTTTTTGACATTTCAACAGAAACCGCCAACTACGATATGATGATGCAATAATAACAATATTATAATAATAATAAAAAAAAAAGAATCTTCGCAAATTTTTTTTTATTTTAACAGAGAGTATAAACACCGTTTTCCCCCTTTGTTAAGATCCCAATTTATGTTATAATTCACCAAGTTTGACTTCAGTATCAGTTTTTCCAATAACATCTATTTGTGCTTTTGCATAATATTTTTAAAAAAGAAAACTAGTATACTGCCTTCCCAACACCTTGATGAATTATACGTTACTATGAATTGTTACTGAAATCGAAATTCCTTCCAATGGAAATGATACAAAGTAATAATCTCTAGAGACCAATCCGACGAACCCCTTTTTTTTATTTTGAAAGAAAAATAATATTGTAAAGAGAGATTTATCCGAAACTAATTATGACCAACCATTGATGAATGAGAGTGTGTGATTTTAGAAGGAACGCAAATTAGAAGAACCCAAGACCGAATTTTGATATACGGGCTGTGTTTTGTTATTTACGTCTTATCATATTTGAATTTGGAATTGTGAATTTTTCGTTCCAATACCCAATTTCGAATATTCTAAAATCGCTGCTCGCTTCACCAACAGTTAGTTATAATGTTAGAAGAAGACAACAGCACTCCCCGAACCAACTTTAACCCTAATAATGCACCGTCATTGACAATAAATTTATAATAGCGTTTCCCCGTTTTAACAGAAAGAAAAAATAATCCGATATTGAGTAAGAAAATGAAAATGAATATGAATATGAACATGAACATGAACACGAACATCAACCTAGATATGGGCGTTAACCCACTGCAACAGCAATTTGTTGCCCTGCCAAGTGGCAACGCTTCCGGTGTACCCACCGAAATAGAACTAAGCCAGAGCCAGAGCTCTACCATGGGCGAACTAATCTTCGATAAGTTCATCAACCATGCAGTGGAACATCCTCACTTCCAACAAAGTGTCGTTGACGAAACTCCTGCTGGAGAAACTCACGACATTTCGCCAAAGTTGTTCAACATGCACTCTGCAGACCCAACTATCACTTCGACTGAGATCTCAACCACAGAATTGAACGCGTCCATCGTAGAAAACTTCTTCGACGTTAGCTCGTCCACTGACTCGACTCCAATTTTCGAATTGGACAATCAAGACATTGGCGGCGTAGAAACTTGGACCTCGTTATTCGATAACGATATCCCAGTTACTTTGGACGACATTGCCGATTGTGCGAATGCCGCTTCTTTGGAACTGGAATCGTCTCTTGACGTTTCCGAGCAACAACAACCATCTGTGCCTGAGAACTCCAAGTCTTTTGTCAGCGAACTAGTGGCCCCATCAACGACTACTATGAACTCTTTGAAGAAGAACCAATTCTTGCCAACTCCAATGCTAGAAGACGATCTGCAATTGCCTTCTAAGCCAAAGGTTCGCAAGTCATCCTCTGGCACTGTTGGCAAGGTCTCTAAGCCATCCAAATATGAAGAATTCGTCGGCTCTCCATCAGCTTCTGAAGCTGGCTCTGGCAAATACGACGATTTGGGTGTCATTGCCTACAGCAGAAAACAACGCGCTGCTCCTTTGACCCCAGTGATTGCCGACTCTGATGATCCAATGGTGGTCAAGCGTGCTAAGAACACCGAGGCTGCAAGACGTTCTCGTGCCAGAAAGCTGCAGAGAATGAACCAGCTGGAAGACAAAGTCAAGGATTTGCTTCAAAGAAACACTGACCTGGAAAACGAAGTCCACAGATTGAGATCTATGCTTGGTTCTCAATGAATCTTCTATTTCTAGTTACTTCTTTTTTTTTTTCCAAATGAACCTGAAATCAAATCAGTTAGTTCCCATCTTCTGTTCTATTATTATTTACTCCTCCTACTACCTTTCAAGAGCAAAAAAAATTTCATTAAAACAAATCAAAAAAAAAATTTCCCTTATCGCTTCTTTTAAACTGATAGTGCTTGATCCCAACACTGCTAAGTTTCCTGATCGCTTTGCCACGAGCTACCAAACTGAATCTTTCATTAGTCTTTCACAATTTTTTTTTAAAAAAAAATTAATCACGGATATCACTTTTCAAAGCCTCAGATCCAAACTTCATCCAGTATGTCAAGCACATATTACAGTTATGTTTTTCAGACTCGTTTACCCTTGTCAAACATACCTTGTAAACGCTCAGTACTATTTCACTTTTACTATTATATCTTTAGTTGTTACCTAAACCTTTTATTTACATATATTATAAAAAAATTCCTTTACACAAAATAAAAAAAAAAGAGAGATAGAAAATCGAAGTCCCCGAAAAGATGGATCTTCATCTGTGACAATCAGCATCTGATACAACAGAACGAAGCGACCGCCGTCAATTACAACGATGAACAAACTAGAAGCTGCCGTGAGCAACGAAAAGACTACCATTCCAAACATTTTGACCGCACAAATCAATGAACTACCACTTTTAAGCTTCTCCCAAGTATCACAATTGAAGAAAGACTTGGAAGATGAGCTTTCCAAACAATTCGACAATTTAGCCGCGCAAAACGCTGACATGAATACGCAATTGACTACTGCTGAAGGATACCCTCGTCATGATTTGGACCTCGTGACGATACGTTTGCTCAAACGTAATGTGAATGTGTTGAGAAACGATCTAAAACGAATCATCGAAAGGATCGAGTACCTATTGCCACTGGAATTTGAATCGCTCAACAAACAGAACGTTGCAGAGAAGAATTTGCAGAATCTTAAAGTCGAAGACACACGTGAAGCCGTTGTAGATGCACAGATCCCTTTCGCTAAAGTCGTAGACGTGAAGTTATCGTCTCCTAGTCATGGTGCGGGGCTACAATCCGAAGACCTTATCATTCAGTTTGGGTCCATCCATGCTTTGAACCATAACAACCTCCACAACATCGGAAAACTCGTCCAAGACAAACTGAACCAGGAAATCGTACTTAAGATTAAAAGAAATAACGATACCATTACTATACAGTTAAAACCTAGGCCATGGCAAGGCCCGGGTTTGTTAGGATGCAGAATAGTACAAATTTGAAAGCACACAAAAACACACTATCTCGGCACTGCGTTACCTACTCTTTTCGTTTCCTATTGAAGAAACGAATCACCCACCATGAAGCGTAGAAGTGAACGATATAACATCGCCATCTTCTAGTACATACTCTTTTTCGCCTTCAAGCTCCCAATCTGTGTCGTTGATCAAAGTCAAAATCCCGGGTCTGATACTGTCGTTTTCCAAAAATACATTCACGTCACGTTCGTGCTCGATAAGGTTGGCCACAATCCACTGAATCAAATCACCGACATCGATCTCCTCTTTCCCATCCACCTTAACGTCCACTTTGTATTGTCTTTGTTTCTTAACGATGACGTCCAAACCTCCCAAAAATTCAACAGTAAGCCGAACCATACTGCGTGCTGCCTTTTACGTTATATACCTGTGTTTCACACTGAATACAAGTCAGCTCTACTCGTCTACTAACCTCCAACCAGTTGTTTGTGCGTGTGTGTTTCTGTAGATGCCATTTGTAGATGAAGTGAAATGGAAATGCATCTCATCGAGACCAGAAAGGTAAAAGCGAAAAGAAAAAGGAAAATGGGGAACTAAAGAGAGAGGGCTGGTGGGGCGCGGTGACCTTGCCTTTAGAATCGGTACGCAAACTAGCTTAACTCCGCCAAGCTAATTTACTATGCTCGCGTGGCGTAATGGCAACGCGTCTGACTTCTAATCAGAAGATTGTGGGTTCGACCCCCACCGTGAGTGCTTTAATATTAGTTTTTTTGGTTCAACTTAAACTTTTTTGGTCTCACGTCTGTCTTTTGACGGTCACGTGGTAACATCTGAGCCTGGTTTACAAGCGCTCGGTTCCCTTTCTTTCTGTGAACAGTTCTGATAAAAAACCTAGTTGTCTACCTGTGCTTGAGCAAGTACAACCATCACCACAGAAACTCCATGCGTTTCTCCATCTCTCCATCTCTCCATCTCTGTATCATCTCTAACAGTATGCTGATGACTACTGAACTGAAAAAATTTTGGGCATCGGCAGGGAAAATTTTTTATTTTCGTTGCTAAGGGACACAGAAAATGCGCACAGACCGAGAATCTGAAAGAACCAACGAGAAACGACATTCATTATGAATGACCAACACCGAGAAAAAATGAGTCAGTTTACGGTGTAGAGGCAGGACGGAGTGTGTCGTTCGGTTGGTATTTTCAACATATCCTACCTGACTTTTGACTTGTGATGTTGAATGGAAATATGAGTAATAAAGCGTCGAAGATGATGTTACTCACAATTGGTAAAGAGAAATCCGTTTGGCATATATAAGAATGGAAGAAACGGCATTCTATACTAGATTGTGAATTGGAGTGTTACTACATTACGGTTCTGTCTTGTAAATTCACCTTTTCTTTCCTTCTATCTATCAAATAAAAAAAGGCAAATCATAGATTGAAGCTCTTGGACATACGAAAATTATTCAGCCCGTCAGTCAGTTGAGATAATCAGTATACTATATTAACGTATTTTACCAACCGATACCAAATGCCGTTTTATAAAGACCCCTCAGTGAAGTACAAGCCGTTCGCAAGTAATATCAAGTTGCAAGACAGGAAATGGCCCAGCCGGACCCTTAAGAAGGCACCAAGATGGTTAGCTACTGATTTGAGAGATGGGAACCAGTCTTTGCCTGATCCTATGAATTTGGAGGAGAAGAAGCTCATGCTCAGTAAACTGTGCGAGCTTGGGTTCAAGGAAATTGAAGTTGCCTTTCCTAGTGCTTCCAACGTCGATTTCCAATTTACGCAGTATGCTGTGAAAAATGTTCCGGATGACGTTGCGATCCAGGTCTTATCACCATGCCGTGAGCCATTGATCGAACGTACCGTTGAATCCCTGGTGGGTGCTAAGAATGCCATCGTGCACATCTACCTCGCGACTTCGCCATGTTTCAGAGAAATTGTTTTCAACGACATGAGCCATGAGGACTGTATTGAAAAGGCAGTGAAGTGTGCCAAACTGGTCAGATCATTGACAAAGGATCATCCAGACAGGCAAGACACTAACTGGTCGTTCGAATTCTCTCCAGAAACGTTCAGCGACAGTGAACCGGAATTTGTCCTAGAAATATGTGAAGCAGTGAAGGCTGCTTGGGAGCCAACTGAGGAGAATCCCATCGTCTTTAACTTACCAGCTACAGTTGAGATGACCACACCAAACGTCTACGCAGACCAGATTGAATATTTTGCCCAAAAAATCTCAGAACGTGAAAAGGTATGCATCTCCCTCCATCCACACAACGATCGTGGGTGTGCCGTTGCAGCAGCAGAGCTGGCTCAGTTGGCTGGTGCGGATCGTGTCGAAGGGTGTCTTTTCGGCAACGGTGAACGTACTGGTAACGTTGACATCGTCACCTTAGCATTGAACCTCTATACGCAGGGTGTTTCTCCAAACCTTGATTTCTCTGATATTGCATCTTGCATCGAAGTAGTCGAAAAATGTAACAAGATCCCAGTGCATGCCAGGGCCCCATATGGTGGCCAGCTTGTCGTTTGTGCCTTCAGTGGTTCTCATCAAGACGCCATCAAGAAGGGGTTCGAAAAATACGACAAGAAGGTCAAAGCTGTGCAAGCAAAAGAGGGTCCAGATGCTGTTGTCCCTTGGAAGATGCCATACCTCCCCTTGGATCCACAGGATATCGGAAGAACTTACGAGGCGATCATTAGAGTTAACTCTCAATCCGGTAAAGGTGGCTCTTCTTGGGTCATTCTAAAGAACTTGGAGTTGGATTTACCAAGAGACTTACAAATTGCATTCTCTAAGATCGTCCAAAATCAAACAGAAGTGGTCGGCAGAGAGCTCAAGAGCGATGAATTGATTTCTTTATTTGAGGACTCATACTTCGTTGGGTCTCATTCAGACGCCGGGAAATTCGAGTTCATCGACTACAAATTCGATAAGTCTCCAAAACACTCAACCCTTTCTGTTAAGTTATCCGACGGAACTACCCAATGGGATCTAGAAGGTAAAGGTAACGGTCCAATTTCCTCTTTCATCGACGCGGTAAATACAAATTTCCACACCCAACTTGACGTTAAGAATTACCACGAACATTCCTTGGGTAAGAGTTCGCACTCGAAAGCTGCTACCTACATTTCCGTCTCCCATAACGGATTCGTTCAATGGGGTGTCGGTGTTCATGAAGATACGACTCAAGCATCATTATTGGCCTTGCTTTCCTGCATAAATGGTCTCGAAAGGGCAAATAAATTCTCTTCTATATAATGAACCATATACCATTTAGAAGTTGAACATATACTCATTTATACATAATATCATTACCATTGGCCTTTCCACCCAAAAAAAAACTGCCAGGTCTAGGTCTAGGTCCAGGTCCAGGTCCAGGTACCGGCCACTGTGACGTTAGCAGTCGCAGCCAACGTTGCGTAGACGGACTCCTTTCTTCAAAGGATGGGCATCGGGTAGCTTTCCGTAAGTATTAGCTCTAATAATATCCTACTTTCTTCAAGAATGAAGCGGTGGCTCAATGGTAGAGCTTTCGACTCCAATTAAATACTGGAAATTTCTGGAATATTATTGCAATCGAAGGGTTGCAGGTTCAATTCCTGTCCGTCTCATTTCTTGTTATTTTTTGTTACATTTTTTTTTTTTCTTTACTGCCTATCACACATAGGCTTTCGCAGAAGATTACGAATAAACTACTCACAGCAAGAAGTTGCACCATGCTGAACCTCGGTGGACATCACCTATACCTCTATCAGTAAGGCAACTTGGTGCCACTCTTATGCCTAATGTTGTACTGTCTTCAAAATTAAAAAACACTGATTCAGTGTTTCTGCAGCAATGGATCAAACCTCTAGTATTGCCCGTCTATTTGAAGAATGAAAAGAGGAAGTTCTGGCCTGAGCAGCTTCACATCGTAGCCGACCTGCCGCAACAGGACACGGTAGAAACAACGTTCCATGCTGCATTGAAACCTGAATGTTACACTTTTGTTAGAATTATCAAGTTCCATAGAGTTGACGATTACACAGTATATGCAACCATAAGAGATTCATCAGAATTGATCCTGTGCTATTTCACTGCAGAATGCGTGCTCAATTACGAAACTAGAAACAACGATAGGATAACTCTTGACACTTTGAACACGCTCTTTGTCGTTGGGAAAGTTACGTTACAGTTCTGGAATCAGAGAGAGTGCAAGCGCTGCTTTAATTTGGAATTTCCCACGTTACGCATGGTTCCTGTGCTAAAGATAGAAAACGCACAGGTTTTTGATAGAGACCAGATCTCATCCATTGTTCAATTCCAATGGGTGTACAACTCACTGAAAGATCGACGCTCCGAACGTTGATTGTTTCCCAGGTTATAGTTATATAGGCTAAGTAAACGCTGTTTTGTATGCGGTGTACGGGTGCATGTGTCCGGAATTTTTGGACTTCAATGCCTTGAAATCTGAAAAGTGTATTTCAAGTAACAAACAAGCTGAACAGTGAAATTATTAACGAGTTGTAAAGATCCTGCTTCAACTTGCTGCACGTTTTCGTTTGAAAAGTCTACCATAGCTGGTAACTGGATATACTATAATTGCTCAGACAACTGTTAGCGTTATTTTTTGGCGGTGCAATTGCAAATAAAGACTGCGTTTCTTTGATTTAAGGCGGTACATTAAACTTCATAAACATACCAAAAATAATAGCATTATCACAATGGCCTCATACGTTGCCTTTTGTGATTCGAAAGGTAAGCCTCTGCTTTCAAGAAGGTACAAAGATGATGTTTCGCAACCCGCTGTGGAATTGTTTCAGCATTTGTTGCTAGAAAAGGAACAAGAAAGTAGCATCACGCCGCCTTGTTTCCATCATAATGGGATTCACTACATGTACGTGCAATACAGCGACATATATGTGCTAGCGTTGACGAGGTCAGTGTCTGTGAATATCACCACGATGTTTGCATTCCTTCACAAGCTGATCAACGTGGTGGAAGAGTACGTGAAACGGGTCGAAGAAGAGTCGATTAGAGATAATTACATCATCATATATGAGATTTTGGACGAAATGATGGATAAAGGTATTCCTCAAGTCACTGAAACCAAGATGTTGAAACAGTACATCACGCAGAAGTCATTCAAGTTGACCCGGTCTGCTAAGAAACAAAAGAATGTGGCAAGACCACCTACAGAGTTGACGAACTCAGTGAGTTGGAGACCCGAGGGGATCAAATACAAGAAGAACGAGGCGTTCTTAGATGTGATTGAATCAATTAACATGCTAATGACACAACAGGGCCAGGTGCTTAGATCTGAAATTTTAGGCACTGTCAGAGTAAGATCTCGTTTATCAGGAATGCCAGATTTGAAACTTGGCTTGAACGATAAAGGTATCTTCACTACGAACGACAGCAAAGATGATTCGCCGGAACCTGTTATTTCGGAGAAGAAGAAGAACAGCAACATAGAACTAGAAGATTTGAAATTCCATCAATGTGTCAGACTAAGTAAGTTCGAGAATGAGAAGATAATCACTTTTATTCCACCTGATGGTGAGTTCGATCTAATGACCTACAGGCTTTCGACTCCAATTAAGCCATTAATCTGGTGTGACGTTAAGGTACAGGTGCATGCTGGTTCTCGCATCGAGATTCATTGTCGAGCAAAAGCGCAGATTAAAAAGAAGTCGGTAGCGAACAATGTGGAAATATTGATCCCAGTTCCAGAAGATGCCGATACTCCATCCTTCAAATATTCACGTGGTAACATGAAATGGGTGCCGGAGAAAAACGCAATTCTGTGGAAGTTCAGTAGTTTCCAAGGTGGTAAAGAGTACTCAATGGCTGCACATTTCGGATTGCCCTCTGTGTCTGATGCAGAGCCACCGAAGTTGAAAAGACCTGTACAAATAAAATTCCAAATTCCATACTTTACGACATCTGGTATTCAAGTACGTTATTTGAAGATTGAGGAACCACAACTACAGTACAACAGTTACCCATGGGTGCGTTACATCACACAGAGTGGAGATGATTACACCATCAGGTTATGAAAGTCGCTATACCAAATGGGATCTCCGCACGGGGCAAGGTCCAAAACTTGTCACTGGTTATAATTACATGGAGAGCCAATCGTTAGCCGATTGAACTATATAAAGTAAATACTAGTCGAAATCGGTCTACAAAGACTTGGCCAATTCCAACACCTCCTTTTTACCCTCTTCAACACTGGTTTCAGGTGAAACTTGGACTCTCTTGATCTCTAGCTTACCGTTTTTGAAGATCCAATGAGATCTGATGACACCAGACACTGCAGTCTTCTTGGCACCTAAAGCTCCGATAAATTCACGTTTAGGGTCACTTAGCAAATCGTATGGCAAAGACTGCTTAGTTTGGAAATTCTTTTGTGACTTTGGAGCATCTGCACTCAATCCGAAAACGGCAGCATGTTCCTTTAGATCATCATAGTTGTCCCTGAACCCACAAGCTTGTCTTGTACAACCTGGCGTACTTGCCTTTGGATAGGCGAAGAACACCACCAATTTATTTTTGGAAGCGACCTCTTTTAAAGAAACAGGTTCATCATCCTGATTCAAAAGCGTCAGATCAGGGATCTCGTCACCAACCTGTAACTCGCTCAGTTTTGCAGTAGCAGTTTCATTATTGACCTCTTTCTTAGCACTTGGCTTCGTAACCTTTGATTCTGTCTTAGCCTTGACGTTTGTCGATTCAACAGATTCAGACACTGAAGGTTCTTTCTTGCTAGAGATTCTTGTGGAACGGCGTAATTCGACCATATTGTGCGGTATAACTTATCAATTCAAGTCAATTGTCAGTGCTAGACCAGTATTAAACTTGGGGTGGCGTGTCTGGTAGAAGGGAATGTATCATTTTTTCTGTTTTTGCTCTTTTAAAAGGTCAAAAGGTTGTATAACAAGCAATTTCAAAGGTTGGAAGAAAGACAAACCAATGGACAGCGATACAAAGCTCGAATAAATTTTGGCGAATACGAGCCCTTTCTGTTTGTACAAGTGCGCCTTGCTGGAATCAAGCCCCGTATATGTGCCTCGCTGAGATCCGATTGAGCTTAGCATACGTAGGTCAGTAGCTATTCGCATATATCACCGTCATGATTAAGTATGAAATAACGCAAATCAACATGAAACTGTTCGAGCCACGATAGTGTGAGGTTATCTAGACAGAGTATAAGTATAGGTATATCAAGGCGATTGGAAACGAGGCTACTTGTCCAGTTTCGATTGGTATCGAGACCAATGCCGTGCGTAGGAGAAAGGTTTGATTAAAAGAGTGAAACTTAATATGAGAAAACAATAGATAATGGAGACTAGCCTGTAGTGTTTCCTGGAATATATATATGTATGTTGTTGTTTTTTTCAGCGAGTGGTAAGAACAGTATATGCATCGTGTGGTTTTGGATCATATGTGATTACCAGTAGGCATCAGGCAGTAAGCAAATGGGGAGAGTAGTTCACCGAGTGCTCGAAATATCTGATAATCCATTCAAATTATATTAAGAAAAAAAATAAAACAGACGAGAATGCAGTCGGAATGACGACCGATAGAATATGTGTACATGCGTGTCATCTGCTAATATCAGATACAACGATTGATGGTTGAATCGAACTCTGTTCCTTTCTATTCTTTTCTTTTTCTTTTCTACACTTGGTAGCGGGTTTCTGGTTTGGCTGCTTTCAATCATCTGCATAGCTGGTGGTAGTATAATCCTCTTCGTCGTAGCTATGCTCACTGAAGTTGTTATCGTCGCCGTCGTCGTCGTCATCGTCATCGCCGTCGTCTTCATCGTCGTCGTGAGCGTAAACGTCCATGTATCTGGCGGTAGGCTGCTCTTGGACGTCTCTCATGGTTGGGTCCTTGGTCATTTCCACCGACTCGTCGCCATCAGCGTGTATATCAACTCTATCTTCTGCTCTTTCCTCGGCTTCGATCTTTAACTCGTGGATGATATCGAAACATTCAGCGAGCAAAGCATTTAGAGTACCTTGACCTTCAGGGATGTTACCATCGGAGTCGTAATATTTCCCGTCTACACGCATGTTGTCTAGAGAGGCTAGTTTCATTTGGTATGGGTACAATTCACGATCGTTATCCACACCACCCATCCTCTTCAACTCCAAGAGACACCTGCGTACTGTGGAGAGCTGGTTGTGCACTCTTTGCAAGGATTCAGATACCGGTTCAGACGACTCTAAAAGCTTGTAAATAATAGCGTAGCACCTACGCAATAGGTATAACAAAATCGATTGACCCTTGGAATCAGGATGTTCTGTTGGGAACTTTCCGTTGACTCTCAAATTATCGATCTCTCCTAGTTTCTTTTGGTATGTGAAAAGATCAGTTTCTCTTAAGGTCCATCTTCTTGTGACCAAAAGGTTCTCCAAAGTAGTCTTGATGTCCACTAGTTGATCATAAATAGGCTGTAGCTTAGTGTCTAGTGAGATACCACCGTCCGTTTCGTGGGACAAATCGTTCACCAAATCGTGACAGTCGTCTAGCAACCCGTTCAATACGTTTTGACCTCTTTCCTCGACCAGACCAGTTTCCAAAGATTTGAACTTACCGCTTGCATCACGATGCGACTCTAGTTTTTCCAACTGTTCCTTCAACTGTTTCAACTTCTCATCGATCACTTCTTCCGGCAAGATGTTTCTGTGGCGTTCTAACACTGGCGTTACTACTGGCGCTGCTGCTGGCGCTGCTGCTGCCACCGAAGCATCAGTGGTAGAGCTTTCTTGTGACTGTGGTTCCTGCTTTGCATGGTGCCTCTTCGAGGAAGACGCTAGAGACAGTAGGCCTCTTCTGATCTGGAACAAAGTCTCCATCGAGGATTGTAAATCCGGATGAATCTCTTCCAACTTGGACTCGATGGTGTTGTACTCGTCGATACAGTGCTTCAACTTGGCCCTTAGCAACAGGTCTTCCTCGATCTTATTCTTGTTCAACTCCTCGTCCTTCTGCGACGTGAGCTGTTCCAACACCGCGTCCTCGCCGTTCGAGTTCGCTACCACGATTCCGCCTTTCCCGTTATTGGAATCGTACCTGTTCTGCTCCACAATCGCACTAACTTCGTCGAGCCTCTCCTTAATGGGCCTCAAATCGTGGTGCGTATAAACGTTCGACTCGTTCAAATGCTCTAGCAGGCTCTGCACTGTGGAAAGCGACGCATACGTTGCTGGCGCAGAGTTCTTCAACCCAACGGTCAAAAAACTCAACGACAACAACTGGAAAACGTCATCGATCACAGAATCAACCCTATTGTGTAGCTCTGAGCTGTGGATCAGCGTCGTAGCAGAGTTCGACGGAGTCGCATGCGAGTTCTTACGCAGTTCGTCCAACTCACGAACTTTTGTCAACACTTTCTGATAAGACTCCATAACGTCCTTTGAGTTCAAAAATTGGGACCGGTTCTGCTTCATTTTGGACAGCAAAGACCGCACGTCCAAGAAATAGGACAGGATCTCTTCCTCCTCGTGAGGAACCTCCATAGGATGATTAGTTGCTGACATATCTTTCAAATTTCCAGTTGCCAATCTCACTCTTTTCGTTGTACAGTGGGTTTTGTTTCCGCTATTCTGTTGTAATTCTATTTCCAGGCTTCAAAAAGAACAAGCTATGTTCTATCTCTAGTGGCAGTGGTACGTGCACTAACAAACACATACACTAAGACCTTCACAAATGCGTATATATATGTGCAAGTTTGTTCAACCTAAGTCCTTTGTTTAGTTTATTTCTTTAAAGATTCATCAAATTGGCTCGGCTAAAGATTATTGGAGGCGGAGGGGAGGGGGGGTTATGGGGAGGCAGGGTAACTCTGGGCGAATTAGAAGACATGATGAGCAAGCTGAGCTAGGTGATGAGTACTGGGTACTGGAAGGTGATAGATTACGTTACATAAGGTATAGTATGTTATAGTATGGAATGGTGTGGTGGGGGGGGGGTATCATTCGTCAGGATTGACGATGGTGAGTTTATTTTGTTGTTCGTTAAGATGCATGTCCGAGGAGTCGAATATGGAGCCATTGCTTGCTCTTTTCGAGTCAGCGAATGGGTTAGACATTGAGCGTTGGGATTTGGACAGTGGTATTCCGGAAGGTGGTGTTCGGCTTGGGTCTTGTGTGTGTTGTTGCGCAGTGGCACCATTTCTGGTAGGACCAGTCGATGCAGCAGCAGCTGCTGCTGCAGATCCTGCTCCTATTCCTGCTGGAACTGCACCTGCACCTGCACCTGCGTCCATGTTGCTTGCCGTGATGCCGCTGTCTCCTGAATGCATGTAGTCAGAAATAGAAGAGGCGAAGTAGTTATCTCTGTGCTCGTCGTAGTCTACGGGTTTGATGGCCTCCTGGTACTCCTTTTCCATGCGCTCGTCTTCTCTTCTTCTGGAGATGTGTCTTAGTATGAAAATGATAACAAGTACGATAAGGACGAGCCCCACAACACCGCCAACGACTCCGCCAACGATGGGTCCCACTTGGGTTTTCTTCTTGGAGGACGAGCTCCCAGAGTTCGATCCGGAGCTAGACCCTGAATCTTCCGTTGAGCTTGCCGTCACGATGTTCGTCGTGACGTACTGCACGGACCCACTGACGGTCTTGATGGACGTGGAGTATATGACGCTGGGATCGTCGTCTGAGTCTGTACCGGACGTGGCGGCCGCGGTAGTGGTGGCCCTGGTGCTCGACGTGCTGGACAACGTAGTGGTACCGGAATCATCGGTTCCGGTACTAGAGTCAGAAGTAGAACTGGAAGTAGAACTGGAGGTAGAGCTGGTGCTGGAGCTGGCGTCGGCACTAGTGTCGGTGCTGGTTCCAGTACTGGACCCGGATTTTGAGCTGGAAACGGAGCCCAAGGCGTACACCAAGTACGCATCGGTACCACCGCACATCTCCTGCGCGTAGCCGTAGCAGTACGCGTCACAGCTCGAGCTAGAGCTCGAGCCGGACGAGGGATCTTCGTTCCCGCAGTAACACTCGTTATGGTTGAACAAAGCCATGTAGCTGTAACTGGAACAACGCGACGAACAGTACGAGCTGGACTGGTATTCGTAAGTGGAGCCGTCGTCCCACGACGAGGGCAGCGAGCCGAAGCATCCTACCTCGGACATCGCAACAGCAGGAACGCTCAACAGGTGTATGAGAAGCAGAGAAAACCACAGTCTTGTTGCCGAGGGAAGCCTGGCTTGCAGCCAGGCTGCAAGCCAGGTCTTACGTTTCGTTACACGTTTCGTTTCACGTGTAGCTGGCAGCTTAGCCTCAGCGCTGGCCGCACGGCCAGCGCCAGGCCTATCACCAATGAGTCCTACTCGAACCATCTATATGTGTATCGCACTGTCTTTGCTTGATGAGAAAGACTATCGCCAAATTGGACAACAACTGAACCGTAGCGAAGCGGGGAAAGACCGGTTAGAAAAAGCGTAGATGAAATGGGAAATTCCTAGCCCTGAAGGTCTGGACGTGTACAAGGGCTGATGCTGCTGATGCTGGGTGTTGGGTGCTGGGTGCTGGGTGCTGTGTCTGTGTGTGTTGAAGCCGATCTGAAAGTGCATTTGACATGGTTCTAAAATCGATATATGTAAAATCTGATATTCTAGGAATCTCAGCCGAACTGGCTGAGAGCATTTTTTTTTGGTGTTTCGAAGTCTAGGCCTGGAGTGGAGCAGTACTAGCGGAGTGTTGGAGCAGTAGCTCAGGCATCAGTGCCAGCGCATTGCCAGCGTCAGCTTGCTCCGATGGGTGAGCTGATCGTGCTGGCTGCAGGCAATTGGAGCATTGAGAATGCACATCTATAGGTGGTTTGAATTTTTTTGCCACGTGACGTCCGGTACCGGATGTCTGGTGTCAATTGACGTCGGAGCATTGTGGAGGAACAGTGCCTCAGGGCTGTCTCAAGGCTGCCTGGAGGCAGCCTTGTGGCAGGGCCTCAAAGGACGTGCCCCTGCAAGGCCCTGCCTTTGGTTCCGATGAGAGATGTTGGTCACGTGTTTGTACATATAACCATATATTCGGGGCCGGGTAATAACGTGTTGATGCATCATATATCACGTGACTTCCCCTCCCCTCTTCCCAGGCCAGCTCTGTTACAAAGGGTGTGCGCGGTCTGGCTTCACTTGAGCACCCGGCGAGTCTCCCATGCCTGTGCACGCGCCGAACGCCTTGTTTTGTGTTTGTTCATCTGACACTTCCAAGACACAGTTAAGGCGTCGAGCATGAGATCCCACGTGACCGCTTCGTGGTCACGTGGGACTAAGTGCCTCATAGGAAAGTATACGAGATAGAGAAGTACAAAATAGAAGAGAAGACTCAATCGGAGAGCAATGGTCACCTGACGTAGGGCAATGTTGTTGCTGGCGTTGTAGCAGCACTTCTAAGGCGCCAGTTATTGAACCAGTGCTAAATAAGAAGCTGGAGCTGAGACGAACTAGGATCAAGGCTGTAGCGTTTGGTGGTTGGAAGCCCAATCTGAAAAGTATACAAGTAGAAGGTTTCTTCATCGAAGTTCCCATCTGGATTTGACGACATGCTAATTATTGTTCTACATTAACTTATATGTCAGATGTAAGAAACCAAGGAGAACACCGTAAGTAATCTACTTAACTTGTCGATCACCAATTTCATAAACGAATAGAAGTCAGAATGGCATCCAATTACGTCAATGCTACCAACCCTCTAGGCCAAGACCCTACTACCAAACATGATGAATATCCAGTCCAACAGGCAACACTGAAAGATGGGGGGATTGGGGGGGGGGGGGGGCTCGATTCTTCGTGCACGTGACCGGGACACAAGTGTCCGGGTAACCGCGCCGCGTCCCAGAGTTTCTTTCTTTCTTTCTCTCGCTGTTCTCATTTTGGCACATTGCACCCATAAAACGGTACAATGGACGCTTGCTGGTGACACTTCCACTTGCAAGCGGCCTTTACACTCGCTCTGGGATCTCGTTTCCAGGTGCAGTCTCGTTGCCAGATGATGAGTAATTAGGGTCACCTGGTCTTTCTTTTTTTCCAGGGTGCCAATCCTGGAAACCATGGTTTTTGTCAATGCAGTTGCAATTGCAATTGCAACTGCAACTGCTTGGCTATTCTTTATCAATGTGTATATATATATGTGTGTGTGTGTTTGTAGATGAGATGTGCCAGGTGCATGAGTCTTGCGGGGTCCCGTTGTCAATGGCGTCGACATACATGTGCTAAACCAGCAACAGCAAGGATATGAACTATGATCGTATATCAGGACTTGCAGCCGAAGTATCAGCATCAGCATCAGAACCAGCACCAGCACCAGCACCAGCACAAACATAAGCAACTGCTGCAAGCAGCAGTTGCTGGTGCCGTGAGTTCTGGTTCTGGTTCTGGTTCTGGAGGGGTTCCCTCCAATACCAATACCAGTGCCCCTGCCAGTGCCAGCACCATCCAGCTATCGAGGAAATGGATCCTTCCTCCGAAGGTGAAAGCCAGCAGCCGCAAGCTCAGCACCGGTGCCGCGCTCTCGCGGCCCCCATCACCTGGAAGAGACAGCTCTGCTGACGAGTCCGCTCAGTACCTCTCGTCGCAAACCCCCAACTACGCGGACAAACGTAGGAAACAGAACCGGGAAGCCCAGCGTGCATACCGTGAGCGCAAGGCCAACAAGCTGCACGATTTGCAACGCTCGATAGATTCGTGGAAGGACAAGTGCGAGGCCTTGCAACAGGATGCCAGTCTGTGGAAGTCCAGGTACGAGTCCAGCACGCTGGAAAACAAAAACTCCGCGTTGGCTTACGAGGCAAGGCTGACGTGGTACGTACAGGAGAATTCGAACCTCAAGGATACCATCAGGAAGCTGCAGGAAGCTGCCTCGAAATCTGCTTTGGCTTCCGCTTCCACTTCAGCTGCGGCTGCTGCTACGCAGCAGCAGGAACTGCCGCAACAAACCACAATGGAAATACAGTTCGACAGTTCAGGTAAACCCTCGTGCTCCATCTGCATCGACGGCTCCTGTATATGCGAAGAACTCAACGGCTCGAATCAAGCCGGGGCACACACTCATTCACACTCTGGCACCCATTCTTCGTCGCCAAGTCCCGCTCTGTACCCACAGCTTCTTCACCTCAAATATTCCTTCCAAGATCCCGTACTACAACACACGTTGGACCACTGGAAACCGATGAAACCAGTTACCATCGAATCGTCCAAGAAAAGAACCAACGAGTCCCCGAAGCTCCCGCAATTCAAAAGGCTGAAAAGTGATTCCCACTTGCCTCTGAATCTGGATTCAGACTTCTCCTCGTTCACCGCTACGTCGTCCACATCTTCCTCAACCACTAACGTCGCTGCTTCCTCTGCTGCCTCCTGTGCTGCCAGGACCAACACACCACTGGACGAAAACTGTGGGTTCTGCTCCGAAACTTCCACTTGCGTGTGCAGAGAAGCTCAAGAAGAGGCAAACAGAAGCGCCTGTACACAGGAGCCGGGCTCATGCTCTCTGTGTCAGAACGACGCTACTAGTAAGAAATTCTGTGAAAACGTCGTCAACCTGGCCAGGTCTAACTCTTCCAGCTCTTCGAGCACTGACGAGTACATCCCAATCAACGATGCGTTCCAGAGAATTAAGAAACAGATGAGAAACCCTGTTAATTTCTCTACAACTAACATCAAGTACAACGATCTTGCCATCAAGGGAAGGAAGGTCCAGCTCAAGAGCGTACTGGATATCATCCATGACATGAACAAGAATTTCATCTGAGATGAAGAGTTCAAACGGAAAGGTGTTTGTCACACTAAAATTTTTGTTTCGGTGATTCTACATATATATATAACACAAGGTATAATCGGTTGTTTGTTTTAATCTGTAATTAATGTAATGAGTTTACGGTCTTTTAATGAATTAAATGGGAAAGGGGGGTATACAACGCCTAGTGTTCAGTCATTAGGCGGCTGGAATAAAAGAGCTATGTTTTTTAATTTTGTTGTTGTTTGTAGGGTCCCTGTAGTATAAGATCTGATATCGTTCGCTTTATAACAAGAACGAGAAGACTGCCACGACACCGTACATCAAAGTAGGAATCTCCAAAGAACCGGCCAAACCCTTGGACTTGGTTGTGGAAGAGGATGAAGTAGAGTTACCACTGGCAGAAGAAGTGGCCTTGTTGGCTGTACCAGTGGTGGATGAGCCACTGCCACTAGAGGTGGCGGTGCTGCTGCTGCTGCTGCTGTCGTCTTCAGAGTCAGCTTCGTCATCGTTACACATCTCCTGTGTGATGATACCGGTCCCCATTGGACTACCAGCGCCAGAACTGAAATATGCAGAGGCGGCTGCCGGCATGTCTGGCAAAGTGCTGTTGGATTCCCAAACACCTTCTTCGTAAGCGGGACACTCAGAGTGCTTGTTACCAGCGTAGTAGCCACCGTTGCCGGAGGGGTCCTCCACCTTTTCAAACTGTGCCTTCAAGTTGTCGAAATCCGTCATCGTGGTCACGTTATCACCGTCGATCTCGACCAACCCGTAGTTGTTACTCTCCTGAGAGTACTCGTAGACCAACCCACCGGAGAACACAGAAGACATCAAGGTAGAGTAGATGGCCGCAACCTCGGTGAAAGGTCTCGAGGACGCAACTTCGTTACAACCGTATTCACTGAGGAAGATCGGGATGGAGTAGTTCTTGTACAGCGACATCTTTTCAGAGTAACCAGACACTTTGAAAGACGACTGGCCACACCAGGAGTAATCGTTGACACCGAACATGTCGATTCTGGCATCGGCATCGTCACCACAGTTGAAGTACTCCGCAGCCAATTGACGGTTAGAGGAAACATCGGCTGCAGAGTAACCCACTGGCACGGCTCTGTAGTCTCTGGCCTTCATGTACTTCTTGATGTCTCTTACAACAGCCTTCACATAAACAGCGGTATCGGTGGTGTTCTCACTGTTGATGACTTCGTTACCAGCAAAGAACCCCAACGTGTTGTTGTACGAAACGAACTCGTCCACCGTGGCAAACACACTCTGCAAATAGTCGGCGTTGTACGAGCACTTAGGACTGATCCTAGAAATCGACGCACCTGGAGTGTTCAAATCCAGGATCAAGTAGATCCCCGCCTCTTCCAAAAGCTTCATACACTCGGTATGGTCCGCAGAATTGTCAATGGTGTACACTCTGATGGTGTTCAACCCCAACTCTTGGAAGTACGGGATGTCTCGAGAACAAACAGAAACGTCACCCAATGGATCTGTCAAATTGGACGATCCGCCTGGCTGGTAGTCAACACCACGGATGTAGAACCTGTCACCAGTCTCAGAGTCAAAGAAAGCGTTACCGTCGATCTCGATCACAGGAACATTTCCAGACGTGCTGTTGGCACTGTCAGATTGTGCCAGGGCACTGGCAGCCATAAATCCACTGCAGATCAGCGAACAAACTTTACTGAACTTCATTCTTCTAAAAAATCACTCGCAAGATACCTGTACTGTTGCACCACAAAGTCAAGCCTCGGCGTTCAACGTCTAAAGAATCTTCTGAAGAATCCTCTAAAGAAGAATGTAATGTACAAGAGAAAAGAGGTATGTGCTAAGCCAAAGCCTGACTTTTGTCCAGTACTTTTTCCATCGGATCGTCGTTATGATGTCGAAACTATATTTGATTTTTTTTTTTTCATGTTTATTTATTTACCTTTTCGCTGTAAGCAGACTCGAGTGGATTCGAGGCGTGGAACTGACTCTGCCTTGCAGCAACGAAGAATGTTGGAACGTGGAAAGTGGTGCTAAATATAGTACAGAGCCAGTCAAGCGAAGCTGGCGACTGGCGAGGACTGAGGGAAGCAGAGGGAAGCTGCGCGAAGCGCAGCTTCGCGCAGCTTATACAAAGTGGTAGGAAGAGCAAATAAAAAAAACAGAATTAGAAAGGGTTCTTGGGGAGGAAAAAGAAAGTGCTTCCAACCAGAGTCGAACTGATGATCTCCACATTACTAGTGTGGCGCCTTACCAACTTGGCCATAGAAGCTGTTAATTTCTTGGATGTTTCGATGAGCATTTCTGCTCATACTCGGTGGTACAGGGCACTGTGTATTGTTTAGACCATGACCATGACCATGACCATGACCATGGTCATGGTCATGGTCATGATCCGGCAAGTGTGACACTATTCGAACATACTCTATTGTTTTCTTGTGCAGACCTCGTTATCAAGGGGACACTAGATATGGAGACCGGGGAATATAGGTTTACAAGTTTACTCACTATGCACAGAGATGTTACTTTCCCTACTGAAAAGAATAAAGAGAGAGGTTGTTGGCTTTGGGTCTAAATTGTAATACATTAGAGCTACAAGCCACCGGGTGGTAGTTAATCTCTTTCCTGATGACAGGACCGCCTATTGGGGGCACCTGCAGGTGCCCCCAGTAGGTTCTTCCAATAGGGTTGCTTCTAAAGCGTATTGCGTATGACCTTGTCCGCAAGCTGTGTACCATAAAACGCTCCGGCTTACCACAGCTAGTAAGCGGCGTGGCGCAGTGGAAGCGCGCAGGGCTCATAACCCTGATGTCCTCGGATCGAAACCGAGCGCCGCTAGTTATTATTTTTTTCTTTTTGCTCACTTCAAAAAGAATGCCCCACACCTTCACGTTTGGCTGGTACCTGGCATCCCAATTCTGATCCAGATACCTCACAACGTGGCTCACGCTCACGCTCATGAGCTCGCGCTTTCTCTCTCGTTTCGTTCTCTCTTATTACACATAACCGTGCCTGAATCCACAGTTCTTCATAATGACTTCTACCGGAGAAAACGAATTAGCATAGCGAATATTTCAACCATATATATATATATATATACATGTATATATAGGCATACATGTGTATACACATGTATTGACTCATGCGTTGACTCCAGACCACGACCAACTCTGCAACGCACACACCCACCAGCTCGAAATGGTCAAGGCTTACGTGCACGACAACGACGCATCCGTCGATTTCAGAGAAGACCATGACACTGGCAAGCCAGTGTCATTAGAAAGACTCGAAAAGATCGGCCTGATATACAGGAAGTTCGACACCCAGCAGGACGTCGACTCGTTCGCACTCGAGAGGAACTACAAGAACAGAGACATCGTCAACATCACCGTGGACAGTTTCCCCGATGAGGAAACGATGATGAGCAAGTTGAACGTTTTCTACGCAGAACATTTGCACGAGGACGAAGAGATCCGGTACTGTCTCGATGGGGAAGGGTTTTTCGACGTCCGCGACCCGTTCAACGAGGAATGGATCCGCTGTAGGGTCCAAAAGGGTGACCTTTTGGTGCTTCCTGCAGGTGTGTACCACAGGTTCACTTTGACCTCCGACAACTTCATCAAGGCGTTGCGTTTGTTCAAAGAAGAACCCAAATGGCTGGCCTACAACAGACCAGAAGCGGACAAGAACAGATACCGCCAGGAATACCTGGCACAAGTCGGGCTCTGACTTGGGCCGTTTGAACAACTGGTACGTATTATATCGGTAGTTGTGTAATCGAAAGGGCTTAGCCCTTTGGGTGACAGGGTAACCCATCGGTTCGTACGCCCAAAATGGCTTTAAGAAGAAGTTGCAATGAAGACTTATATTTAAACCGTTGTGTAGAAAGTAAACCAAACAACACGAATTTGACATTCGAATATATTTATTTATGAAGGCAGCTGTTCGTCCGGTAAGGCTTCGAGCGTGTTGCGATCTTTAAGTATCAGAAAGCGGCTGCTATACTAGGCAATGCCTCTTGTGGGTTGGAAAAATCATCGATATATTATTGCACATTTGATCCGATCTCGTTTCGGGTTTCGTTAAAAACCATCGATCTCTATCTGATATGGAAGTTGTTAAGAGAGTGGCAGATGTGGTTGTGAATGCAGCTGCGGATGCAGCTGCGAACGCCGACTCTGGCGGTGCCTCTGAGGGCTATTTCTCCAAGATTGACCAGTTTTACATCCCAGAATGGCTTACGATGCAGTTTGTGGCTAACAACCTCATCAGCTTCACACCGTTGTTTTCGTACGGTACCACTGTGCTGGCGATCCACAAGTCACAGACTGCGTTGGGGTTTTCTCTGGACATTTGCGCGACGATGCTTATAGCGAGTATAATGAGGGTGTCTTACTATTTGATTACCCCATACGAAATTACGTTGTTGAGACAGTCGATCGTGATGATCTTGATCCAGCTGATATTGTTGAAGGTGGCACTTAATTATAGGCCCGAAGATTACAAGTACGATACTTTGGAGCCCGTGGAAACGCTGTACGAGTTGTTGCAGGACGTCTGGGAGCATTATTTCCCATCGAACCCGTTCGACATATACAATACCGATTGGAAGCCGTTGATACGGTCTTTATCCTGGAGGAACTTACTAGGGTTTGCATACAAGGTGGTATTGGTGCTCGTGTACAAGTTCTTGAAGTTCTTCGATCCCAGTTTCAAACGGTTTAAAGCATTTTGGCAGTGGAACGACGATATGATGTATTGGAAGTTCTTAGCTGTGTTCGGATGTCTTCAGTTTTTCCTCACACTTATAGTATCCAAGGTGTTCAATTGGGAAAGCTTTTCACAATGGATAGGTTCTCTTATAGGATCCATGGGCCTCTTCATAGAGTCCTTGTTGCCCCTACCACAAATCTCGATATTCTACAAGTTGAAGTCCGTCCAGGGTTTCAAGTTGATCATCTTAGTCAGTTGGTTGTGTGGTGACATTTTGAAGATCTCTTATTTGGTGTTTGGTGCCAATAACATCTCTGTCATTTTCCTATGCTTCGGGCTTTTCCAGATGTCCTTGGACATTTACATTGCATGTCAGTACATTTACTACAAATATTATTTCCCATCGATGAGGCACGACGAAGAGAACCCGGAAGTTCTCAACTCGAAAGAAGAAGTGGAGTTGAGAGACTTATCTACTTTACAAAAGGAGATGATAGTGTAACAATATTTTGACCACGAAGATGTACATATAAATTTTTTTTCCTTCTTTGTTCTCGCATAACGTATTCATTGATACCAATCCAACTCTCGAATCGCTCTAACACCTTATAAATATGTATATTCATATACCGCAAGTTAAAAAGATTTACACGGTGCCATCATTTTTGATCCCACATCGTTTTCTTTCGGTTTCCATTTGGTGCAGTTCCCCTGGCTTCGTTTCTTGAAGATATTGCTCGAAGCATGGCTTGCAAACTAGAGATATCACCGCGACGGTAATTCGAATCTTCCGCCTTACCATTCATTAATCTGAACATGCTAGACCTGACGGATTCAAACCCGTTTTCAGAGGCCACAACAGGATCGGTGCTCTGTACTCGCAAGAGGTTCAATTGCTCATTCAGTAGTTTATGGTATAGAGATTTTGACCGTTCGTTGATCTCTAGAGACTGTACATTGAACTTCACTGTCCAGTCATCCACCTCAGCTGGGTAATGGAAATATGGATGTGTCCAGTCCGACGATTTGTTGCTGCTGTGTCTATCCACATAGTTTTTCATCTCTGTAGGGAAGTCATTGTAGTACGGGATTTTACCACTACCACCTTCGAAGTTGTTGTCGAATTCATGTGTGACGTCAACAGTGTAACACACGGTTTTCTGAGCCAACTTTACATGGGTTTCTTCAAGTTTGGCTATGTAGTCTTCCACATTGTTGGCATCAGCTTCAAGAATTAATTGATCAAGCTTCATGTTTTCAAGATTTTCCAACTCTGATTGTTCTAAGGGCGTTACGAAGAGCAACAGGCATGGCTTCTTCTCTTTCGTGATGGGGGACGAGGACATTGTCTTCACCATTATTCTCGCATGTTGGTTTTTAGAAAGACTTTTCTCCACTCTTCTGAGGAAAGATGAAAGGAACTGCATGCTTAAGTTGAACTCAGCTTCAGCGATTCGTTGAGATATTTCGAATTGGTTTGTCTCATACTGGTGTTGGCTGACAAGCTTCTCCTCACCGTACAACAATTTCAGTACCTTGTCTCTGGTCTTGAAGTCTGATTTCGTCTTCATATCGACGTTTGAGTGTAAAATATAATTCATCTCTTGTAGTGGGATGTACTGGAACCCAAACATCTTAGTTATGTTGTGGTACGCGACAAATATACCATCCATATCGCCAATTCTAGCCTGTAGCGAATATTTGAGCATTGTACTTCTGATGAGTTCATAGAACTCTCTCTCGAAAGACTCAAACTTCCCAAAACGCTTGTTAATCTCATATGCAGTATAGTTCTCGCTGTTTTCGACGTGAAATAAATCGTATCTGACAGCGGCAACAGCTCTCGTTTTCAAATCAAACACACCGGTTCCAGGAAGTTTTGGATCCCATGCGTCTAACTGTGATCTCAAAACAAAATCATCGATGGTAGCGTAGTGGTAATGATCTTGAGCCTTTTGGGTCCTAACATTATTCAGTTTCTTGTTGAAAAGCGAGTTGAACTCGTTCTTTTCCATAGTCAACAAAGCTTCCAAACAATGACCTAACTTGGATAAGATAATGTCTCTGTTGATAGATTTGTCACTTGATATGGAGAATTTATCGTCATGGCCCTTGGCTCTTTTCAGCATGATCGCAGTTGCAGCACGAGCACCTTGTGTAAAGGTACTGTGCTGGGGATGAATGGTCTTCGTCAGTTGTTCTAGGTTCAGTGGCCTAAAGTTCGATATCAGAAAGTGAAGCTGTGAAAGCACACCGGTCATAGAGCTGGTAGACGAGTAGAATTTCTTGTTCATTTCAGCAGTAATCTTTTTCAAGCGAACGTCTTCTGACGGTGAAATAAATGGTGCGATACTATCGAAGTTAAAGTCCTCAACTCGAATAACATGCTGTAAGAATGGCGTAAAGTTGAACACGTTAGTACGCTCATCACGAAGCGGAACAATGTTCATTGGCTGATATAGGCATCGAGACAGCGAGTGCTGCAATTTTGGTGGTTTCGATATCTCCCCTGTGATGTTCTCTGGAACTTTCGTTAGTCTATCCTGAAATGCTCGAAAGGTATCATCTACACCACGGATACTGGAGTGTTTACTCTTTCCATTGGATCCTCGGCCATCGCTAGAGCTCAAGCCGACATCATCGTTCCGCGAATGATGTGATATGCCAGCAATTTTGGCACTAGATTTGCCAAATTTACTCGATTTACTGGATTTCTTAGACGCAAACCTTAGGGCGCCATATCTGTATCTCAGCATTTATAGTACAGGAGCTTATAAAGTCCCAATTCAACCAATGCAAATGGGCCAAAAAGCAGTGTATAGCGTCGCTGTTTAGACTCAGTTCGCTGCCGATCTTTTGTGCAGAAATGGCGATGTGATGGATGTTTCTGTTTCTTTTCTTCAATATCGATTTCGCTGCTTATAACGACAGAGAAGAACATAATTCATGAGGAACACCTTCCCTATGGGGATGCCCGGAGGTCTACTTCTCCACGCTATCAGACTATCAACATGGAGGGATAAGCTTTGTAGGTGGATATGTATTTATTGTGAAGAGCGAAGAGCGAAGAGAGAAGAGCGGTCACGTGATATAATTCGAACAAAGCTTCACCGCTCCGGACACTGCCTAGAAACAATATCTGAGACTTCACATATCTCAACTATACCGCCTTGCAGCACACATTCTGTTATCAACTAGTATATACGATTCAATTCGTACTACCGCCAATCATTGTCTTTTGAACGGTCCCAAACCATCTTCGGTTGTATCGGTTCTCGAGAAATAAGCTGTAATAGTATAGCACAGGGGAACGTCGTTACGGTGGTGAACGGTGTCAGCTTGCTCAATGACATCAGCCTGAACTCAAAAACACTCCATTGTTCGTTCAAGAGGGTATGGCACCTGCGCTTGTGATCATCTTTGTGCTTTCGGTCCCGTAACTGGAACAACGGAGTATTTGAATGACTTCCCCGGATTATTTGCAGGAAGGAGTATAAATAGAGAAACAGACACAGATTCTTTAAGATAAGAAACATCACGACTCTTCAGGAATCAAGAAATCAATACGAAACAGTCATAGTCCACAAGGTGTAAACCCAACAGATTGTAGAATAGCAATCACACGAGATTCAGACCTATATTTCGAATACTGAAAGCAAACTTTCATCATGATGCGCAGATGTATATTCAATCGAGCGTTTGGTAGACACTACACGGTGGGAAACGGCGTTGGCAGCAAGATCATAGGACGTGAAGTAACGCAATATGGAATAACGGTCAAGCTTCAGCAAAACGGACTGGTGAAAGAACAGTACCTGGACCATATTCTGTTAAGGGATGCAAGCAAGAGTCCCAATTCGGTGGATCCTATTTCCAGCCAAAAGCTTTTCACTACAGGATCGTTGCTGGTTGGCCGTGAGGGCTTGGAACCAATTAGGCCTGGAAAAGCAGATATAGTTGATGATGGTCAAGGATTGTACGTCCATTGGAACGACGGCGACCAATTCACGTACACTACCGAGTATTTACAGTCGTTAAATGAAGAAAGCGTTTCCATCAAGAAATTCAAACCTGAAGTGTGGAGCCAGGAGTTGATGAGCGATAAAGGGTTCATATCTGGGCTTAGCGTCGATTACCACTCTTACATGAACCCCCATGACGACATGCGTCTCTTTGAGACAGTAAAGCTGCTAGACCAGTATGGGATCGGCCTAATTACAGATATCCCGGATGAAGCAGCCACTAATTACAGCGATTGGTTTGTCCAGATGATTTGTGAAAGAATTGGACACGTAAGGACGACGTTCTACGGCGACCTTTTTGACGTACAAAACCAGGCGTCTCAGGCCAACAACATCGCTTACACCACCAAGCCACTGCCCTTGCATATGGACCTTTTATACCTGGAGAATATTCCCGGCTGGCAGATGTTGCACTGTATTAAGAACAGCGAGGGTTCGCATGAAAACGGACAGAATTATTTCGTGGACTCACTAGCAGCACTTGAGTACATTAAAAGGAAGGATGTTAGCGTGATGAAGGCATTGGAAACGATTCCAATTACGTACCATTACAAAAGAGACGACAAAAGATATTACCAGCAGAGACCCTTGGTGGAGCACAAGAAGCACGAAACCGTTGTGAATTACTCGCCGCCATTCCAGGGACCGTTTAACTTCAAGGAAACCTCAGACATCCCATTATTAAATCAGTTCAAGAAGGGTTTATCGATGTTCGAAGAGTACATCAACGATCCTAAAAACCAGTTCCAGATCAAACTACCGGAAAACTCCTGCGTCATCTTCCACAATAGAAGGATACTGCATGCCAGAAGACAGTTTGATGGCGAAAGATGGCTGAAGGGGTGCTACCTGGATGCTGACACGTTCTCCTCCAAATTGTCAAACCTATACGAAAAGTTCAAGTAAATTATCACAATATATATATATATATGCAGACAGAAAATGGTATACCATTCTTTTACCAACGACAACTTAACGGACAGTAGTGTAAAGGGAAGAGCCACACGGCACAAGATGAGCCTGCGGATGATAATGGGAGATTGCTCTTCCAGGGTAAAGTTGAAGGAAAGGTTGACGCCCGAATCTCGAGTCGTTGAGTTCAGCGAGGTGAAATCTGAAGAAGAGTGTCAGCGGCAAATAACAAACAACATGCGATTCATAAGACTAGCGTTGAAAGAGCATAGGATTCCTATCACAATACTGTTCAACGGGAAAGCAAAGAAACACACAGGAAGGACGCAGAAGGAACGCATGATCGGCGGTAACATGGTGAGATGGCGATATCCAGAGTTTGGTACCAATAAGAAAAAGTGCAGCAGAGTACCTCAGCTGCTACACTTGCTCCAAATAATCAACGAAAGGATCAAGACCAGGAAAAACACTACCACGGTGAGAGATGTCTACTACGGGAACGTCGAACTGTTCGAATCGCAACGGGTGACAGAAACGCTATTGCACAGAATTGAAAACATGTTTAACGTTCAGAAACAATTCTTCAATATAGTATCTACGCAGAAAGGGCTCATATACAGTGGACCGCAGCTTCTCATCGATTCTCAGGAAATCCGAAACGAGTGCCAGCTGATTCCGTACATGACAAAAGACACGTCAATCAGGCTTCCTGATCTGCTTCCAGAAACAAAGCTCAAGGTTATAGTTCTGGAGAAAGACGCGATTTTCCAGCAATTGATCCAATGCCATGATTTAATCAAGAACTGGATCATCATAACAGGGAAGGGGTACCCTGACCTTCTCTCACGTATACTGCTGCACAAGATGGACAAATTTCTGCCCCAGAACGTAGAGTTCCACATCTTCACCGATACAGATCCGTACGGAATAGATATAGTGACAAAATACATGTGTCATCCAACACTACAAGCGGCAAGGTGCCCCCGTTTGATACACAAGGGCGTTCTGTTAAACCAATTGATCAGAGGCAACAGCACGGAAAGACATTCTATGCTAGTATTACTACCGTTGTCCGTAAGAGACGCGACGTTTTCGATGAATTTAATTTGTCGTATCTGCGATGACAGCCAGAACGTCAACGAAAAGACACGACGCAGCTTGAAGCACGAGTTACAGCGACAGCTGTTCTTCCAGCGTAAGGGAGAGATGAACGTCGCGAACAACGGGGACGTGGAACAGTATTTCGAACGGATGTACGATGAGGTGGTATAACAAAGGGAGAAGGAAAAAAAAAACGGTAATAAAAAAAAATCAAAATAATGGGGCGAGCTGGGAATTGAACCCAGGGCCTCTCGCATGCTTTGCAGTAGTAAAACTCCGTTTATCGAAGCTTCGCCAGGCTGTTAACCCAAAGCGAGAATCATACCACTAGACCACACGCCCTATGTAATTTTGAAGATGTCAACTGAAGAAGACCTGCAACCAGACCACCAAGCAAACATCACATAATAAGCACCGCCAAAAATTGGGCTCTGGAACTGAAAAAAAAAAAAAAATTATTGTCACTACGAAGCTATAATTATAGCGTCCATCCAGCATTGCACTTGCATTCTTTCTTGCACACACCAAAAAAAGACGAAAAAAATCGTCGTGTCGAGAAACACATTTGAAAAGTACAGATTGCAAACACGTCCTTTTAGCAGTTTGAGTTGTTTCAATTTCGATAGGATAACAAACGAATAAAGCGAGTCTCTCTCACAAACAGACACACACGTTAGCAGCTTCCATTCGGGCAATTGGGCAGGACTCACATATACATTTCTCTAATTTTATTTGGAACGATGCTCTGCTCTGTTATTTCCCTTGTGTTGGTATTCATTACCAGTTTTTGTGTTGCTGAGTCTAGCAACTATGCACCATTTGCGATTTCGCTTCCAGCGTTCTCGAAGGAGTGTTTATACCACGACTTGCTGAATGCCCAAGACGAATTGGTCGTTGGGTACCAGGTTCTAACCGGTGGGAACTTCGAGATCGATTTCGACATCACGGCCCCGGACGGGTCTGTGATCATCTCCGAAAGACAGAAGAAATACTCTGATTTCCTTTTGAAATCGTTTGGCATTGGCCAATACAAGTTTTGTTTCACCAACACGCACGGCACAGCGGTCAAGAAAGTGGAAGTGACTTTGGAGATGGAGAAAAACGCTTTGAACAACAAGCAAGAGAAACCAGAGGACGTCATCACAAACCATGCCATTGAAGAGATCGACAGGAACTTGAACAAGATGAGGAAGATGATGGACTACCTGAGAGCCAGAGAGTGGAGAAACATGTCCACCGTGCAATCCACGGAATCCCGTCTAGTGTGGCTGTCCGTCCTTACAATGGGGATTATGGCCGGCATCAGCATTCTACAGGCCACCGTTGTCCATTTCATGTTTAAAGACCGTCAAAGGAATTACGTTTAAATGTAGAAAAATTTAGAAAATATAAACATAACTCAATGACTTACACGTATACATATGTAATTGAACTGCGAACAACAGGCTGGCTGTTCCAGTTCCAGTTCGCAGTTCCAGCTCTAGTTCCTGCTCTTAGCTGTTCTTCCTTTACAACTGCCCTGTTTTATCCGGGTAACCCGACTTATCGGCACAAATCGACAGCCTTTAATATGTTAGAATATGACAATGTATATGAACAGTGAAGCTCTCTCACTCTTTGAATTTGCCACCAACACACACAGGCACCACAAGCACCGCCAGCAAGCACCAGGAATATGTCAGAGGACACAGAAGTGCAATATACAGACCCCAGCGTGAACCGCGTGCCCAATTACGAGGCATCGGACCATGCGTTCGTGTTGAGCCAGGGAAACTTGACAGAGCTGCACGAGAAATCAAGGGAGGCGTTGTTGAAGCTGATTAGAGACGAATGCATGGCTCCATACTACAAGCACGTATACGAGGAGTTGCCCTCTGGTACTATCGAATGGGACCAGTCCTTTTACGACTCGTTGGTGGCGAATAACGAGGAAGAGATCAAGAAGTTGAAGGACCACTTGGACATGATTGAGGAAAAAGACGAGGGAGAGTTGGAAAAGGCCCAGTCTTGGATCAGTTTAGGCGAGTACTACGCCAGGATCGGTGACAGGAAGAACGCAGAAGAGACGTTGACCAAGGCGTTGGACAAGGCTGTTTCCACGGGGGCCAAGATCGACATCATGTTAACGATAACGAGACTTGGGTTCTTCTACAACGACCAGCAGTACGTGAAGCAAAAGCTCGAAGGTGTCAATGCGATGATTGAGAAGGGCGGTGATTGGGAAAGAAGAAACAGATACAAGACCTACAAGGGGATCCATTCGATGGCCATCAGGGATTTCAAGACGGCAGCCTCGTTGCTAGTCGAGTCCTTGGCCACGTTCACCTCGACAGAACTCACCTCTTATGAGAACATCGCGACGTACGCCTTCGTCACCGGGTTGTTTGCGTTCGAAAGAACAGACCTCAAGGACAAGATCATCGACTCGCCAGACTTGTTGGCGTTGATGACAACGACCCCGGCATTGCAATCGATCTCGTCGCTTTCCATCTCGCTCTATACCTCCGAGTACAAGAGCTACTTCCCGTACCTGTTGGAAACCTACGACAAAGTCCTACTGCCATCCAAGTACTTGAACCAGCACGCAGACTACTTCGTCAGAGAAATGAGAAGGAAAGTGTACGCCCAACTTTTGGAATCCTACAAGACCTTGTCCACGAAATCGATGGCCGCAGCCTTCGGTGTCTCCGAAGACTTCTTGGACAAAGACTTGAGCAAGTTCATACCAACGAAACAGCTAAACTGTGTCATCGACCGTGTCAACGGTATAGTCGAAACAAACAGGCCAGACAACAAGAACGCCCAGTACCAGCTGCTGGTAAAACAGGGTGACGGCCTCATCACAAAAATACAGAAGTACGGTGCTGCTGTCAAGCTCACGGGCACCGATCGTATAATATAATGTGCCACCCTGATCTACCCTACCATACATATCGTATATAGGCCCCAGCCGTATCGTATCTCTTACAAATACCGTATTGTATTGTATCTACACAAAACCCAGTCCAGACCCTAAATAGCAGTCGAGGCGTGGTCTTTTGCTTCGTAATCAAAACTGGACCAAAAACCGGTCTCTCTTTCTCTCTTTCTCGTACAGCTCGAGACATACTGTTGGACCTGGACATTCACGACCTGCAGACCTGCAGACTTGCACTGGTGCTGTTTCTTTCTTGCATTAACATCGATAAACCCGGGCCGTTCCTCGCTATGTGCTCTTCAGCACATCATCTGACGTGATCGCATTGTCCTCTTTAACGACACTTTTGCTGCAATAGCAAACAGCAACACGAATGCCACTAGCAACGAACAACGAACAACCGGCCCATTTGTTCCAAGAGGTACCGTCTCAGTCTCGGTCTGTGCTGTTGCAAAGGACAGTGGTATTGTTGTTTGTTGTGAGCTTAAGGGTTTGTGAGCTTGAATTCGGTGTGGATTCTGCTACGGATTCTGCTGTGCTGTGGATTCGGGAAACTATCTAGTTGGGCAGTTGCGCTAGAAGCGGAGAGATGGGAAATAGGGCTAGGGCTATTCGGTTGGGGGCAGCTAAGGCTCCATTCTAGTCCTTATTCGCAAAGACTTGCGTATCGGTTGTTGGAGTGGTGCTTTCCAATTTGTGGTAGGTTAGTCAGGCCGTACTAATTATTAATGCTTGGCATGGGGTCTGGCTGGGTATATATATAGCTGGGCTCTTTTGACACTTTCTGGGAACTATATATAAGCTGGATGACGCTGACTTATCAGGTTTACTCGATGCCCGGTTGGTTACTTAGTTGCACTAGTTTTTTCCCTTTGTTCCTGGAATAAAACACCAATCAGTAAGTCATCGCAATGTCTGAACAGAACAAAGCTCCAGTTTACACAACTTCGAACGGGTTTAAGTACTCTCACCATCCATATGGTGCCCAATACTCGCGTCCTGACGGTCCTATCTTGTTGCAGGACACCCACTTGATCGAGTCCTTGGCCAGGTTCGACAGAGAGCGTATTCCAGAAAGAGTCGTTCATGCCAAGGGTGGTGGATGCCGTTTCGAGTTTGAAATCACCGACTCTTTATCTGACATCACCTACGCTGCGCCATACCAGACCGTTGGTTACAAGTGCCCCGGTATCGTTAGATTCAGTACCGTTGGTGGTGAATCCGCTTCTCCAGACACGGCCAGAGACCCAAGAGGTGTCAGTTTCAAGTTTTACAGCAAATGGGGCAACTTCGACTGGGTGTTCAACAACACTCCAGTGTTCTTCTTGAGAGACGGTAACAAGTTCCCTCATTTCATCCACACCCAAAAGAGACGTCCTGACAACCATTTGGGACAAGGTTTCGATACCGCCATGTTCTGGGACTATTTGACCCAAAACGTCGAGTCGATCCATCAGATCACTTACATGTTCGGTGACAGAGGTACTCCAGCCTCTTGGGCCGAAATGCACGCTTATTCGGGCCACACCTTCAAGTTCATCAACGCTGAAGGTAAATTGACCTACGTGCAGTTCCACGTGTTGGCAGAGGCTGGGTTCAAAACTCTTACTGCAGAAGAAGCCGGCGATTTGGCCGGTAAGAACCCAGACCACAACAACCAGGACTTGTACGAAAGATTGAAGAACGGCGAACGTCCAAAGTACAGCTGTTACGTGCAGACCATGACTCCCGAGCAAGCTGAGAACTTCAGATACTCCGTCAACGATTTGACCAAGATCTGGCCTCACAAGGAGTTCCCATTGCGCAAGTTCGCTACCATCACTTTGACCGAAAACGTCGACAACTACTTCGAGGAGATCGAGCAAGTCGCCTTCTCGCCATCGAACACCTGCATCCCAGGTGTCCAACCTTCCAACGACTCGGTCTTGCAAGCTAGACTTTTCTCGTACCCTGATACTCAACGTCACAGACTTGGTGCCAACTACTTGCAATTGCCAGTGAACAGACCAGTGAACATGGGCAGAGAGGCTTGTCCATTTGCAGGCGCCAACTTCCAAAGAGACGGCCCAATGTGCATGTTCAACTTCAAGGACCAACCAAACTACATCGCTTCTCATGGTGAGAACCTTGTCAAGTTCGAACCCTTGGACGGCGACATCTCGAAGGCCACCCACGACAAGTTCGCCGGTGTTGTGTTGGAAAAGGACGTCAAAGAACAAATCAAGAGACAAGAGGAACTAAACAAGAACCACGAGAACATCGTAAACGCCAAGATCAACGAGTACTACATCGTCAACGGCTTGTCTCCACTCGATCTAGAACAGCCAAGAGCTCTTTACGAAAAGGTCTACAGCCCAGAGGACAAGCAACATTTCATCAACAACGTTGTCGGCCACGCGGCCAAGATCTCAGTTCCTGAAATCAAGACCCGTGTCACTCAATACTTCGGTCTCTTGAACGAGGACTTGGGTAAGAAGATTGCCGAAGGCCTTGAAATCGCTTGGGAACCGGTCTCCTTTGAACAGTACACTCAAAGACTTACCGTTGCAAGCGCTTTTTAAATGAAATTTAAAACAAAACCATGTTGTTGTTTTGAACCAGAACAGCTCTCAAGAAGCTCCACTGCCACGAGAGAGTACCAGAGCCAGGCGTAATGGTCTCTTGCGCTTCTTCTCATATGCTTTTTCGAATAGCAGAGACTAATGAATTATTTATTTACCGAACTTTTTAGGTAATCTTAGATACAGTATTAATTAAATCAAATAGGCCTTTATTTTTATTCAATTGGATGACAAAAGATACATAAACAGCGCATGCTCGAGACTGATCCACGCGCTGGACAGCGTGCCACTCTCACGTCGAATTGCAACAGTCTGTGTGCTCTCTCTTAGGCTTTTCAGTTTAATATCGCATCGCACATCGCATACAAAAGTGAAAAAATGGAAAATGTTGAACCTAAGTTGTTGAAACAAAACCCGGGAAAAGGAAAGGGTTTCGGAGAAGGAACTCTAGCCAACCATCGTAGTTCGGACCATTGATTCATTCATTGGAGTCATTTTTTCCAATTGAGCCACTGATTTCTCTCGAAGAAAGTACTCTTGCAGCCCATCTAACGAGTGTTCTAGTGCATTTCTTCAACTTTTGTGTTTTCCACTTTTGCCATTTGGTATAAGAATAACAGCATTAGACTAGAGGTTTTCGGAGGAGAAGCTTGGCCGTGGTTGTGGTTTGATTAGTCTTTTTCCCAACTGAGCTGCCATGTCGAACAGTGACCCGAGCCTTTCTTTCATTAGGAGACACCATTTCAAGGACTCACTGGCGCTTTTGATCGTGTTTTTAAGTTTCAACCATTGCGCATCGTTGATCTTGTTGGTTTCCTTTAGCATAGTGACCAGATCTAGGAATTTCCTTTCAGAGTGTTTCATCAGGTTCTTTCTACCGAAGAGTCATTACAACGGGTTTGTCAACGATGACGATTACCAGATAAAGCCCGTTCTTGCAGTTATTTCGGCACCGATCAACAATGTGCAAGTGAATAAGACCAGGAAGAAGTCGACAACTATGAGTAAGCAGCAGCCTATCGCCAGTCCTACAAACTCAGCTGTGAATACGGTTCCTACAACAGGTATGCTACCTGCGAATGGCGAGCCTACAAAACCGAGATCCAGAAGGTCCAAGAAGAAGATGACATTCTTTTTGATCCAAGAGGTACTGTTGGCATTTGTGTTGAAATACTACGGTGACAAGTACTTTACGGAGCCCATTGAAAATCTTGCTATGTCCATAGTGGCCTCTTCGTTGGTGAACGATCCCAAGGATGCTCTGAGCGTTGCGACGACGAGTTCTATAATTTACGCTTTATCAACACAATGGATACAGAAGTTGCTATTGTTACTTGATATCAAAAATACTTCATTCCGGCTTTCATCTAAACCGGGCACTTCTCGATGGACACTATTGATAGACAGGTACCCTTCATTAAGTGCGAAATTACCACCCGTTCTTGGATTCCTATCGTTTTCGAGCAGATACATCCGGTACGCTTCATATTTGGCATCGTTCCACGTAGTGGTTGCTCAAATTGAACAAAATCTGGTAGTGCAATCTTCAGCACGCAAAAACGACGAATCCAACAGTAATGACCACACTAATCTGGGACCCACCACATCTCCAATGACAAACTCTACTTCTACACAGACCAAGGAACCCGTTGGCCTACAGCCAGCAAATATGATGCATAGTTCAAGCGTTTCGTCGTCTTTCTCCATTCCAGCAGCCAATCCAAACAACTCTTTATCCCCTCAAGAACCAATACCGGTTTACTCCTCTTTGGTCAAAGATTCTACGGTAAACGATATCAGTATCACTTCTCCGTCTTCTTCTAATAATCAAACTTGGGTCCCAAACATCACCACCGCTTTTTCCACAGAATCGAATTTAGATCATCAAAATGACCTTTCCAACCAAGTGTACAAATTGGAATTGAACCTTGAGTCCCAGGATACTTGCCCCAACCTATCTACCATTTCAACTGTTAACCTGCAAAATTTCGTGAGACAACTGTTCCGTTGGAAGAACCACCACATCATTCCACCAATATGGGCAATGTTTACTGCCACTCAAACTTTGATTTTGGAAAGGAGCAATATCAAGGCTTCTAACGATAACGTGACACCTTTGACCACTACCGTTGCAGTAGACGATGACAAAATCATCGCTACCGAAAGCGATTCGGCAGCTCCAAGCGTCAAATCGAACCTGACCCCGACCAGTTCGAACCCAAGTAAGAGTGTCTTTAGCAGCAAGGCCATCTCAGATTCAATGACACTGATCGCACCAGCAATGGATGACTATCACAAGTTGAACCTTGTGTCTACGGAAACCAAACACGACTACAGAGTCTGTATCACATTCATTGGTTCGAATTCGATTACCTTCAGGATTGACTCTCTTTTCGAAGGTGAATTGATCATTCTTGTCAACGGTGTGATTTGGTCTCAAGTCGGTTCTGCAATTGTCCCTACCGTTCTGGGGCAAGAGTACACGATAGTGAGCGGTCTTGTGCCATTATGCTCTTACGACATACAATTTGTCAACAGGTTGAACGAAATGGAAGACTATTTGATTGCAGATCTAATGGTTAGAACCATCGGTAAGAACGGTGACCAAGAAGCTCTCGATTTGAGTTTCCCCTCCTATTACCACAGAAAGTTCCTTTCACCGATTTTGACTTTAAAGCACTCCATTCTCACTACGAATGCAAATCTGGCTGACGAAAGGGCCAAGTTGAAGAAAACTAGGAAAGAGGTTACTAAGAAAGTGAATACCATGAAACAGGATATCGAATCTTTCAAATCGAAATTAGAGTTGAACGTCTCACAGGATGAGAAAAGTGCGTCCAAGGTTGAGAACTTGAAAATGGCATTGAAACAGGGTGAATTGCAAACGGCAAAGCTGGAAGAAAAGTTTAAACTCTTGTCACATACAGAAGCAGAACTCGAAGAGATCTACCTGGTAGAAAAAGATGGCCATTTCCAAAGAACGCTGGAATGCGGTAAGATTGAAGACCAATGGAAGTTGAAGCTGAAAGAAGCGGAAATCCAGTTGACCAAATCGAAACAAGAGTTACAACAGCTGGAGATGAAAAAAGTTAAGACTTTTAACAAACATGCAAGGTTGCAAAAGGAGGTGAACCAGATCAACGATGATTTCGATAAGCACACTGCTGCGTTTTTAGATAAAAGGAGCAAAGATCGTGTGGAAAGAAACCAGTCTAGATCACAGGAAGCCACTGAGTACGAACTGAGAATCAAGGGCTTGGAGCAGGATATCAGCCGTCTAGAAGGCGAGGCCACCCAGCTCCATCAACTCCTACAAAACTCTGCCCCTTACTAACGCGATACAAAAATATGCAAACTCTTCAACTCTACATAGGTCTGTATCTATATCTATATATATATGATATAAAGAATATACGAAACAATTCATGCAGCCTGTAGCTTGTCAGTTCCCGCACTTGACGTGTCAGTGACACAAAACCTTGTCTAAATTGGCTGGTTCCAACAATCTAGGTCGAAAATCGCGAAAAGGTGACAATAGATTTCCATGCCTCCTTAGCTTAGTGGTAGAGCGTTGCACTTGTAATGCAAAGGTCGCTAGTTCAATTCTGGCAGGTGGCATATAAATTTTTTTCTAATTTTTAATTTCCATATACAACTTTCCTTCCTTCAATGTTGCCTTTTCCCGCACATTGGAACTAACCACCGTTGGGCCAACGGTGGTTAGATTAACTATATCTGCACCTGCCCCGTCTCAATGCCAGTGAACTTGAATTTGAATCTGCATTCGCATTGTTACGTCTCTCTGAGCATGCGTAATGTGAAGCCTCAGGCTTGGGGGGCCGGCACAAGTATCCGTACGAAGTGACAGACTCATCACTTCTAGTGAAATACTTGGAAAAATTTGCCTGGCGATGAGCTTTAAAGGTTTACAGGAATTAGAAATATTTCTATATACACACTGAATACACCGATTGGGAAGCATTGTTCTTTGGTTAAAGACGGTGTTTTTTTGGTGGTTTATTGGGTTTGTTGTGTATATACCACGGCGGGCAAAATCTACCAATTTGCCATTTGTTTGATAGGGACGAGCTAAGACCCTACGACGCTGGCACAATCTATTGTATTATATTTAACTGGCGGGGAATTCGTTAGTAGCAGGTAGTGAACCAAATTTTAATTATGGCCTCTGTGAAACGTGTAGCATCCGGTGGCGAGAAGCCCGAGCGTGGGAGCTTCACCAAGAAAGCGCTTGTGCAGGCGATTACTGAGTCGCAGCATGAGAACAGCGATGAGAATGCTGGTTCTTCGTCTTCTGACGATGAAGAAGCAACAGCTTCTTCAAACGGAGAAGAAGAGCAAGAAGAAGAAGACGAAGAAGAACAAGAAGAAGACGATGACGAAGACGATGAAGAAGACACACATAGCCATATGGCCAAGAGACAGAAGTTGAGTTCTCAGGATATTCAAATAGCAAGAGAAACGGCCGAGCTATTTAAGTCCAACATCTTCAAGCTACAGATCGATGAGCTGTTGGAACAGGTGAAGTTGAAGGAGTCTCACATTGTGAGGGTGGAGAAATTTTTGCATAAGTTATATGACATGTTACAGGAAGTACCGGAATGGACCGGTCAGAGTTTGGAGGACGTGGAGAAATATTTCAACGGGAAGGTGGTTTCGGTTCCATTTGTTGATCCAAAACCGCAAGTGAAGAGCACACAGTACAAGTTCAACTATCTGAAGCCAGACGTAAGTCTAGTGGGTTCGTTCGGGTTGAAAACCGCGATCTACCAGCCTCAAGGTTCCTCAGTCGACGTGCTATTGACGATGCCCGAAGAGATTTTCATGAAGAAAGATTTCCTCAACTTTAGATGTTTCCATAAGCGTTCCGTTTACCTGGCGTACTTGACCCATCATCTATCCGTCATGTTGAAGAAGTCCAACCTAGAGTTTTTACATTTGGAATATTCTCATTTCAACAACGATCCGCTACAGACAGTGTTGAAGGTATCTTGCAAAGAGAAGACTTCGTCGGAATACAACTTTTATAAGACGAAATTCAGCATAAACTTAATCGTGGGTTTCCCATACAACTTCTTCGAAGTGAAGAAGTTGCTACCTAACAAAAACTGTATCAGAGTTGGCCAGGATAACGAAACTCCAACTCCCTTCTACAATTTCTCTGTGCTGTCGTCTTCATCTTACGAGCACTATCTAAAGTTCTTGCACAAGACGAAGAAGCAAACAGAACAGTACAAACAAGCCTGTGTATTGGGTAAGTTGTGGTTATCTCAGAGAGGCTTTTCTTCAAACATGTCCCATTCGAATGCATTGGGCGGTTTCGGGAACTTTGAGTTCGCGGCTTTAATGGCGGCTTTATTGAACGGTGGTGGGTTAAACGGTAACAGAATATTATTGCATGGGTTTTCTTCATATCAATTGTTCAAGGGTGTAATAAAATACTTGGCCACAGTGGACCTCTGTACTGATGGGTACCTACAATTCTACTCTGACTATAATTCCACGGCAACCGTGACTACCTCAAAATACGTCGACGAAGGTTTCCAAACACCAACTATATTTGACAAGACAACCAAGGTTAATATTTTGAGTAAAATGTCTGTCAACAGCTACCAGATGCTAAAGATCTACGCGCAAGAGAGTTTGTTGATGTTAAACGACGTTGTTAGAGATCAATTTGAAAGTATGTTCTTGACCAACTTGAATAAAGTGAGGACGATCAAATATGATGCTTGCTACGAGCTGGACATTCCCTCTATCAACGTGTTGTTGTCCAAATTCGGCCCTGTGGAAAAAATCAGCTTCATCTCTTTTGAGAACTTCATCTGTAACAAATTAGCCAACATCGTCAAAATCGCCCTTGAGGATAGAATAATGGCTTTCGAAGTGGCACTCGTGAATAATAAGACTACTTTCCCAATATCGAAAAGGAAAGTGGCTACTGTTCCAAATTTCACATCAATCAGAATCAAACTATTGATTAATCCGGCAGAATCTGAAAAGCTTGTAACAAAGGGTCCTGAAAATAGAGAAGAGTTTGCCCACGAGGCCAACGACTTCACGTTGTTCTGGGGTAAGAAAGCATCTCTTCGTAGGTTCAAAGATGGGTCTATCGCAAACTGTTGTGTCTGGTCTACCTCCGCTACAGATAGTGTTGTATCTTCGATTTTATCCTACACTTTAAAGCTGCATCTAACTGAAGACTGCAAATTGATCAATAACTCAACCAGTCAATTCCAACAGTTATTACCACTACCAAACCTACCTGCATCTTCCAAGACATCTGTTTTGAACCTATCAAGTTATTACAACTTGAAGAAGTCATTTGATGATTTGTATAAGATCATGTTCGAGCTAAAACTTCCATTATCAATTAAATCCCTTCTACCTATTGGTTCTGCATTCAGGTACACATCATTGTGCCAACCTGTCCCATACGCATATTCTAATCCTGATTTCCTACAAGACGTTGTCATTGAATTTGAAACGTCAACTAAATGGCCTGATGAAATTACCTCGTTGGAAAAGGCCAAAGCTGCATTTTTACTGAAGATCCAGGAATCCATCACCGAGACTCACAGTGAATACAGGTGCTTTTTCACACGCGATGAATCAATCCCATACAACACAGAGATCATTACACTTAATATTTTAACTCCTGAAGGGTACGGTTTCAAATTCAGAGTTCTTACTGAAAGAGATGAAGTCATGTACTTAAGAGCAATTAACAACGCAAGAAAAGAACTAAGACCAGAATTGGAGAAAACCTTCTTGAAATTCACTGCAAAGTACCAGGCCGCCATCAGACATACACGTACCTTGGAAAACATTTCGCACAGTTATCCTTTCTACTCTCCAGTGGTGAGACTGTTCAAGAAATGGTTAGACTCCCATCTACTATATGGCCACTTGCCTGAAGAGTTGGTGGAACTCATTGCAATTAAGCCATTTGTGGATTCCCGTCCATTCACCATACCCGGTTCCGTCGAAAACGGGTTCCTAAAAATATTATCATTCCTTGCAAGTTGGAATTGGAGGGAAGACCCTCTAATCCTAGATCTTGTTAAGCCAGATGAATTTGGCGAACAGGAAACTAGTATTGGAGCTTCTGAGCTTGACTCCTCTGTATTAAAGAAACTCTCAGAGAAGTTGACTCTAGCACAGTACAAAACTATACAAACCAATTTCCAACAATTAAGAAAGGAAGACCCTCAAGGTCTACAAACTCAATTCTTTGTTGCATCCAAAAATGATCCAAGTGGAATTCTGTACTCTACAGGTGTTGCGCTACCTATCGCTACAAGATTGACTGCTTTGGCGAAGGTAGCCATCAATCTAATTCAGTTACATGGTTTGAACAAACAAACTATCGAACTACTGTTCACACCGGCATTGAAGGACTACGATTTTGTTATCAAGCTCAAGGTTCCTACTCCTTTGAAGCTATCAAGTGGTGTAATTAACGCTGACGAATTCAAGAATTTGAACGAACAGCTCACAGGATTCCCTAAGGATCTTGACACCATGAGTAATAAGATGGACCCTACTTATCAGTTAGTCAAATACTTGAACTTGAAGTACAAGAACAGCATAATATTCTCAAACCATCGTCACATCGGTGTCACTAGGAGTAAAAATGGTGACGAGAACGTGATTACTGGATTGATCAAACCTGTATTCAAGAAACAACTAAAGTTCAAAGTCAACATGGATTGTAACGTCAAGCCGGTTGAGAAGGACTTGGTGGAACTAAACAAAGACGCCATATTCCATGAAATTGGTGCATTTTGCCAAGAATTGATCGTCGGATTTGAAGCTAACAACTAAAATAAATGCTTCTGTTCTCATAATAGAATAGTTTTTACATAAAGCTCACTCTTAATTAAAACAATACTGATAGACCATTCTTTTACAAGTCAACCTTGGTACAGGTATTCTAGCCACCGCTGAGACTCTCCCAGTAAAACTCAAGCCGATAGCATCCCCATATTTCCTTTACATTTGTTACCCTTATAGTTTACCATCGTTCATAGTAACAACGAATCCGTCAAAACGATTCTTAAAGTGAATCTTGCAACTCTGAAACGAAAACACTGAACTCTGAACAATAACATAATCCGCTGAGGGATTGACAAAGGGTTTGTCGCTAAACCTTTCAATAGGGGCTGCGCATAACGTCACGGGAAACAATGAACCAAGAGGAGGTCGAAGTGTCGAGGTCGTATCGTTTGAGGAACTACGTAGTGAAGATTAAAGAGTTTCGGCATGCACTAATATCACAGTTCCAACTTCTAGGATACACGGTAATCATCGTGTCTCAGATCAAGTTTTCAGGTAATATAGTGCTATTTGGTGTACGACTCCTGCTCCAATCATTCCTCAGTGCACCGTATCCAACAGATAACCGGCTCACTGCGTTCATAAACTATTACAGGACCCATACGGCTGATGGTAGTGACCCTAACGTGCAAATACGGAAGGCATTCAAGAAGATTGGGTTAGCAACTGTCCATGTGACACTACTCTTGAATTTCCTGGTCATTGTGTGCGGGATCATATGGCCAATGGACTTTGAGAAGCACTTGGAGCACTTCAAGATGCCAGGTATACGGCATTTAGAGAACTATCCATCGCCTTTCAACCATGGGGCTGACATCATCGAGGGAGAGATGAGGAGACATTGGTTCACACAGTACATTGGAGAAAGGGTACCATCCAGCAACTTAAAAGGAAACGCATCATATCTTTTCTTCCAACTGCTGATCCTATTTTTCCAGGTCGGACTACTCCTCATATCGGCACAGTGCTTCTCACCTTTTAAGGAACAATCGGCTGCAGACGAGGCTTACTTACAAAGACGTCCCAACGAATTGAGCGACGGGTACAACGGCAATGTTTTAATTCTTGAGTTAAATCCAAAGACCGCAGTTGAAGAACTATTAGTGAATACTCAAACTGGACAAGAGTCAACGGGACAGGAGTCAACGGGACAAAGAAACCCCGAATCAATGGTATGAAGGTAACTAACGAAAGGACAAGTAAGCATTAAACCTGTAAAATCCCTGATACAGAGATATCAAGTGGTTATATATGACAGATATATATATATATAATTATATATACGACAGAGCTAACTAATTTGTAGGGGTACGTTTAACGCATATGATACAGGTAATGAAATGGAAATGGAAGTTTATAATTTAGGGATGCATGAGGTTTGCGGTTATTAATGGAATGACAGACACCTGGAAAGAGGAATCAGTTCCTTACATATGACTATTGAGAGATTGGACAGTTCTTCAAGTATTCCGCCTTGTTCTTTAAGATTCTGACCGATTTGAAGAAGATCTCCTCTGGGGTCATAGCACCAGCGCTCTCTACGTTGAAGATGAAATGGTCCCTCACTCTCCCCAACTTAACTTTTCCTTCAAATTCTTCGTGTCTCAACACTTCCCTCGACACCGTATCCTTTCTTGGGTCCTTCACGTAAGCTTCACCTTTCTCGTTGACACCCGCCACACCTTTAGGGAAACATTTCACGAATTTCTTGGCAGCGTCGCCCGTGATTGGTTGTGTAATTTGGATGTGAGGCAACAGTCTGTAACTGGCAGTGGACACTGGCGAGAACTTGGCGTGGTCTGCACCGGTTCCCAGAATACAGTGCGCTCTCAACGAAATCTCTTGGCCCGGTCTCAACTTGGCCAACAAGATATCAGGGTCTGCTGCTACCACGGGACACTTGGCGAATTGCTCCAATTGCTTCCCCTGAGGCTCGAACTTAAGGTCCCTAGCATATATGTGAGCGTTTCTGTAAAGAACCTTGGGGTCCTCACTGTCCTTTGGTGCATCTGGATTTCTGGTACACTTCACGTTCAACGACATCACTATCGTATTTTCGTCTGTGAATCTCTCTGCCTCCGCCAAAGAAGTGTCCACCCAACTCAACATATCGGGGTCCACCTTCAATGGTACTAGACCAATTCTGTGCGCCAACACTTCGTCCTGCAACACCGACGTATTGTTAAAGAAATAAACGTATTCTGGAGCCACAGACGGAACCTCCGAAATCATGATACGACGGAACGCGTTCGCAACCGACGTGTCAACGTGCACCAAATCGAAGTTCACCTCACGCTCGTCCAGACTCTCAATACGCACGTCAAACGTCTGCTTGAACTTCTCCAAGTCCCAGGCATTGTCCTGCTCAGAACTGAATCCCGGGAAATCGGTCGAACTGCTGTTCGTAACACGGTTATATTCTACTCCAACGATATTAGACATTGCTGATTCAATTTACCTAAAGTTTCAAATGCTATCAGGGGATAAGAAGAGAGAGAGACACAGACACAACCACTTCAGGATGTCTCCAGAACAGTTGCAATGCGTTGATCTCTATAAGCTCATCTCATCTCATCGCTTTGAATATTGAAAAATTTTTGGGCGGTGGAAGCCAAAAAGAAAGGCTCACCTCGTTTAAAATGACTTGGAACTTTTCGATGAGATGGCCCAAACTAAGGGAACGGAATCCCCCCCCCCCAACCAACGTTGTATATCAGCTGTCAGCACTGAGCTTGTGCTGCGCTGATAGCCAGATTGAAATAGTGATTCCTCTTTCTAGTCAGTACCGTTTTGGCTGCGGTGTTGAAATAGTGTAGTGGAATTATATCTGGCTTCAATGGATCTTTTAGATGACGATGATTACGGAAGTGTCAGTGAAACGGAGTCTGTGGACCAAACTGTGAGAGAAGAAGGTCCAGAACGCACCGGAAGCGATCTGGGTTCTGTTTCTGAAGTGGTTAGTGGGTTTCAGCCCAAGTTTTGGCGGTCAGGAGCGGATTTGGACGGGCTAATTCAGGTTGCAAAGCACGAAAACTTGATACGAGATGCGATGACTAGTGAAAGCAATAACGGTGACGCGGGTGCCGATACTGTTGTACAGCTGGGCCAGCTGGTCTCGTTGATCGACGAGGAGCTCTCCTTGGTGTTTCAGTGTCTTGCAGACACGTACAGGGCGAGGTTCCCCGGGTTGGAGACGTTAGTTCCTGAAAGGAAACAGTACGTGGAGGTGGTGAAGATTCTGACACGGGCGCACGATGTCGATGTGTCTAAGATGGGTTTAGATCAAGTGTTGTCGAAGGAGGAGACGCTAGTGGTGTCTATGACGATCAAGACGGGGTTCATGCCGGCAGCGTCCGTTGACGAGGCTGTACTTTTGGGCGCAATTCGCTGGTTCGACAGGTTGTATGCGTTGTTGGAAGACGTTTCTCAATACGTAGAGGCTAGAATACGGACGATAGCTCCGAACCTATGTGCGTTGGTGGGACCTGAAACGGCGACAAAAATGGTGGCTCATCATGGCAGCGTCAGAGACCTGAGCGTGGTCCCCAGCTGTAACTTACCGTCCGTTGGACAAAGAAAGACGCTAAATGGGAAGACGGTGGATATCTCCGGCGTACGACAGAGGGGATACCTGTTCTACACAGACCTGGTACAGACACAACCTCCGGAGTTCCAGAAACAAGCGCTACGAATCGTTGCTGCGAAGGTCTCCCTTGCTGCAAGAGCAGACTGTGCCGCTTCGAACGGTAACTGTAATTCAGACCTGGGAAACAGATGGAGGCATGAAATCATCGAGAAACTAGCCAAGATCGTGGATCCTCCCAACATTGGCAACGTGAAACCATTGCCCGTCCCCGAGGACGCTGTCAAGAAGAAAAGGGCCGGAAGAAGGTTCCGTAAGTACAAGGAACAGTTCAAGATGTCGCATCTAAGGCAGATGCAAAACAGAATGGAGTTCGGGAAAGAGGAACAGACTACTCTGGACCCTTACGGAGAGGAAATCGGGTTCGGGATGGCCAACTCAAGAAACGCCATCGCGCTCTCGTCGTCCTTCAACAACAAGACCAAGATGCGCAAAGGGATGCGCTCCAGACTTGCCCAAGAGACAAAGAACACGCACGATTTCTTGTCAGACGAAAGATCCGAAACTCTCAAAAGGGGAAACAACCTGTGAGTCAATCGTCCCTCCTAAGTGCTCGGCACTTGACGGCACTGGAGAGCACTGGAGAGCACTGGAGAGCACTGGGCAGCACACACTGGTCTAACCGCATCGTTGTGTAGTTATATATAGATCTCATAGCTTCAATTACGATTCCTATTACGGCAAAACCAAAACACACAAAAAGACGATCCATAATAGTTCGAATCAAAAGCTTTGAACAAACAACAACAACATCTTTAAAGACGCATCACAACCATTTAAGGTCCCGTACGTCCATCCAGGGCAAACATAGGAGTATTCAGTGTTTTTCAAGAGGATAGCGCTGGTGAGATCTATAGCATACAAAGGTGTATCTGCTGTGCTATTTACCGTTTATAATTTGGGACAAATCAGATCAAGCTTTGATCTAGAAAGATCAATTCAATATACAGAGGTACAATGTTTGCTAGAGACGGCAATGGTCGCTACAAGGAGGTGGACGCGTTGGTTGACGATATGACTAGTTTTAACTTTGATTCGGACCCGAAGGTGATTTTAGATCCGCCTAGTACTCCTACAAGGGTACGTGGCACTCCATCTCCCACCAGATCTATAGTGAAGAACCCTGAGACGTCTATGATGGACATAGACGACGACGGCACGCAGGGGGATTTGAGTGCGGATATCACCAAGTCGCCTAAGAAGCTACCTAAGGACTTTCACAAGAAATCTTCCAAGACCAAGTCCAAGAGATTGGTTTCTGTTTGCCAGATGTACTTTTTGGATTACTATTGCGACATGTTTGATTATGTGATAAGCCGCAGAGAGCGGACGAGACAGGTGATTAACTATTTAGAAGAGCAGAGAAGTACGAACTTGATGAACTCTCAGACCATTACTGACGAATGGCAAGGCTATATGACCAAAGAGACCAATATATTGAGGAAAAGACGTTTGAAGCCAAAGCACAAGGATTTCGAAATGATCACACAGGTTGGACAAGGTGGGTACGGACAGGTTTATCTTGCTCGGAAGAAGGACACGAAAGAGATTTGTGCGTTGAAGATTTTGAATAAGAAACTTTTGATGAAACTGGAAGGTACAGACCATGTGTTGACGGAAAGAGACATCTTGACCACAACGAGATCGGAATGGTTGGTGAAACTGCTATACGCGTTCCAGGATCCGCAGAGTCTATACCTTGCCATGGAGTTTGTGCCAGGTGGTGACTTCAGAACTTTGCTGATCAACACGAGGTTCTTACAGGCGCCACATGCACGGTTTTACATCAGCGAGATGTTTTGCGCAGTGGACGCGTTGCATCAATTGGGGTATACTCATAGAGATTTGAAACCGGAGAACTTCCTTATCGATTCAAAGGGACACATCAAACTAACCGATTTCGGTTTGGCCTCTGGTACCGTGTCTATGGAAAGAATCGAAAGTATGAAGATCAGACTAGAAGAGGTCAAGAATTTGGAATTCCCTGAGTTCAGAGAAAGATCGATGGACGACAGAAGACAAATGTACCACAAGCTGAGAGAACATGAGGTGAAGTATGCCCACTCCACAGTCGGTTCGCCAGATTATATGGCTCTAGAAGTGCTCGAGGCGAAAAACTACGATTTCACAGTCGATTACTGGTCACTAGGATGCATTCTTTTCGAAAGCTTAGTCGGATACACACCGTTCAGTGGTACCAGCACAAACGAAACGTACGAAAACTTGAGGAACTGGAAACAGGTCCTACAAAGACCTAAATGCGATAACGGGAGGTACGCGTTCTCTGATAGAACATGGGAGCTAATAACTCGGTTGATAGCCAACCCGATCAACAGACTAAAATCGTTCGAGCATGTGAAGAGAATGAGATACTTCTCCGAAATCGACTTCACAACCCTAAGGACAATACATCCACCTTTCATCCCACAACTAGACAACGAGGAAGATGTCGGGTATTTCGATGATTTCAGCAATGAAGAACATATGGCAAGGTACGCCGATGTCTTCAAGAGACAGGACCGTTTGACAGCAATGGTCGATGATAACCTATCCGATTCAAAACTTGTGGGTTTCACTTTCAGGCACAGAAACGGTAAAGACGGCTCAAGCGGTATTCTATACAAAGGCCTTGAACAGAGCGACCCCTTCGCAACGTTCTACTGAACCCGTGTCTCATCCTCATTTTTACCTCATCCCATACTAGCATCAATCTTTCTTTCCATTATCGCAAAGAAACTAAACTCTCGAAGAAAAATTCTGACAGACAAGCTATAAACGCACCAGGAATCACCATATAACTACTACAAAAACACCTAATAACAATCGCAATGCACTGGGCCATAGCAACCCTATACCCCGGTACCCTACGCGGTCTCTTTTTTGTATCTAATGACTACATATATATACGTCTGAATAGTTTGTTACCCAGATTTTCCTACCGTTTTGAAAAGTTTTACTTGAATATGATTCAATATCGGTCTGGAGCTAAAGTAGTCGCGATGAGCTAGAAGAACAGATCTGTTGTGTCACCAATAAGATCCTGTAGCTGAACCCGTTAACCAGGAGCTAGTACGCGATGGACCCGTTGAAGATTCTTGTGCTTAACGCCAACGAAAACTCTTTACCAGATGTTCTGGCTGTGGCAAACTCACTGCACAATAAATCAGGCCCATTCGCATGTTCATTCATCTTAGGTGATGTCAAGCAGGACCTGGGCGCCCTAAATAAGTATGAAATGGCACTTCCGACTTATATTGGTAACGGTTCTGAGCTTTCTGAGGGAAAGCTCAGCCATTCTGTGGATATAGGTGACAATTTGACGGTGCTGAATGGGTTCGGATTCATCAAATTGGCTAACGGACTGAAGGTAAGCTACCTAGCCGAGACGTCTCAGCTATCGGACTCCAAAAAGGATGAGGTGGTACAGAGCTTCAAAGAGCTGTCTGAGAAGACGTCTGCTGACATTTTGCTGTCCTTTGAGTGGAGCGATGCCATTTCGCAAATGGAGAATTTAATGTTGGGAAATGGTTTGGTTGATAAGGTGGCATCGTTGATGAAGCCCAAGTACCATTTCACAGGGAAGAATGCGAATCAGTTTTTCGAGCTTGATCCGTTTGTCTGGGATCATGCTAACGAACATATTTGCCGATTCATCAACGTAGCTCAATTTAATAGTGGTTCCAAATGGGCTTATGCGTTCAAGATCCATTTGCAAGAAGATTTGGAAACTATACCAGACAATCTGATAGATAACCCGTACGCTGAGAAGCCTTCTGAAAAGCGTGAACTAGCACCAGATGCGGATGAAGCTAATACGAGTACCATGTCAAAGAAGCAAATGAAATCGAAGCAAGTGTTGCCATCGGAATGTCGATTCTGTTTGAGCAACACGAAGCTCAACGATCATATGATCATATCCATCAGCAAGTTTTCTTACATCACTATTGCCAAGGGTCCACTAACTACACCCGTCAATGACATGGATTTTTCTGGCCATTGTTTGATCATTCCAATCGAACATATACCTAAGTTGAACTCAACGAAACAGGAACAAATCATCACGGAAACTGATTTGTTCAAAGATGCTAACAAGTTCGAAGAAAGTATAACGGAAATGAACTATAAAAGATACGACATGTCAACGCTCATCTTTGAAATCAACTCAAGCAACGCTGTTCATTTTCACAAACAAGTGATACCGGTGCCCAAATATCTTATTGGAAACTTTATCAATGCATTGGACCGCCAAGTTCATATGAATAACGAAAGATTCAAGAGCAATGCCAAACTTAAGTTCGTAGAGTACGAAGACTTCACAGACGAAGAATATTTGGAACTGATAAATAACTCTGAGACTAACTATTTCCAATTCACAATTCGTGAAACGTCTTCGAGCAAACCGAAAGTATTTATAAGCATTTTTGGAAAAGACGAGAGGATCGATTTGCAATTCGGTAGAAGAGTGGTGGCGTTCCTGTTGAAACAGCCAAAAAGAGTTATGTGGGACTCTAAGGTGTGCTTCCAAACTAAACAAGAGGAGGAGAAGGACGTTTCCAATTTCCAGAAGGCTTACAAAAACTTCGATTTTACCATGAAGTAATGGGCTTTCAACTAAAAACATTCGCAACTCTGGTAGGATGGTGCACACACAACATCTTGCTATTCGAAAATAGAGATTTATGAAGTAACCGATATGTAACAGTGCTATTACCAATATAACTATAAAATTAAATGCATTTTTTAGACAAAACGAGAAATATGTATTCTTGAACTATCCTTGTAGGCCATCGTTTTCATCATCTTCGTCCAAGTCCAACTTCCTCTTACCTGAGTTTCTCATTGAGGCAATCTTGGTGGTGTTGACTTGCTTCTTCACCTTCTTGGTCATCTTTTCGATTTGTTGCTCGACGTCTTCTGAATCTTGATCAACGAATTCCATAACGAGTCTACGTCCCAAGAGATGGACACCTTGTAATTGGTCCATAGCATTCTCTGCTTCCTTTGGCAAGAGGAATTCTACGAAGGCGAAACCTCTGGCAGATTTGTCGAATTTCTTAGGAACTCTTACAGATTTTAGTTGACCGAAAGAACTGAATAACTCGAAAACGTCCTTTCTGGTGGCTTCGAACGGCAAATTCTTGACAATGATCTTGCCTTGGTTCTTCTTCTTCTTCTTGGATGATAGTGCGCTGGCGCTTGAAGTACCTTGTCTGTGAGATAATTTCAATTGCAACTTATGACCGTCAAGTACGGTTCCTTCCAAGGCACTAATGACCGCATTGGCTTGTTCTTTAGTCTTGAACTCTGCGAAACCGAAACCCATTGAAAGTGTTTTATCGGAATTCTTTGGGTCAGGCTTTGTTTTCACTTGGGCTACAACAAATCCATTGAAGTGCTTGAACTTTTCAGCCAACTGTTGAGAGGTAGTAGAAAAGTTCAAGTTCTTGATGAAAATGGACACTGTAGGACCTGCTGGAAGATCATCATCATCATCTGGACCAGCATCATCAGCAGCCTGAGAAGGTGCTTCAAGAAGGTCTGCACCAGAAATCTTGGCCTCCTTGGCCGTGGAATCTAAGATGTCGCTTTCAGAATCGACCAATTCATCACCTTGTGCATCTCTTGTGAAACAATCAGATGGTCCCTTTTCCAGATAAATGATCCCATCCTTAAACCTTTTGAATGAAATTTTACTGAATGCTGCCCTTGCAGCGGGAATATCTCTAAATTGAAGAATTGCAATGGTACCACTTGGAGGTAGCAAAAGTCTCTGAAGCTTACCAAATGGCAAAAACAGTTCAGCTATTTCCTCTCTTGTGGTACCGTATGGGAAATTTTTCACCAATATTACTCTATCGTCACGTTCGCTGTTTTTGAGTTGCCCAAACTTCGTGAGGTCGACACCTCTTGTCTCGAAATATTTCCGCACGTCGCCAATGACAGATGCTTCAGCCAAAGCTTGCTTCACAGCAGACGAAGAACTTTCCGCATCAATCAACTCAGACTTCTTCATGCCCAATTTATCAGCAACACTGCTTAGCACTGCGTCTTGGTTCATGTACAAAGAGTTCCACGCAAAAGTATGCTGAGCGCTGTTTGCCTTACGTTTGAGTTCTCTCTGCTTCTTTAACGGAAGGTTCTTCAAATCGAACTCATCCAACTTGTGGTTCTTCTTCTCTTCAGCCGGAAGGATATGCAATAGTCTACCTTGGAAAATCTGCTTGTCTAGTTCCACGTAAGCGGTAGCTGCGTTATCTGGATTTTTGAACAACACGTACGCGAAACCCTTAGATTGTCCTGTTCTTGTGTCAACAGCGACATGGACCTCTTCCAACTCACCGTAAGTGGAGAACAGTTTCCTGAAATCGTCTTCTGCAGCTGTGTATAAGATGTTTCTCAAAAACAGACGACCAGTATCCTTAATTTTCTTCAACGCCTTTTCCTCTTGAGTCTCCTTGTCTTCCACTTCAACCGGTTCTTCCACGCGAGTTTCTACCTCCTCACTGTGCTGTTCATTCCCCTGTCTTTGCTGTGATACTGGTGTATCCGCACCATCTTTGATTCTCACTCTACGGTTCTTCAACCAATCCAAGTCAGAAACTCCTTCATCTCTAGCCGTATCGTCAGTAGAGGTAGGCGGGTTAGCACTGGCATCAAACGCATCCAAACTCATCATCTGGGGATCTGATTCCTCAGTTGATCTCCCACCATTAGCTGCGTCCAAAGAGGTGTACTCGTCGTCACTGGCGTTGCCCGGTATCTTGAACATATCGGCATCCTCATCGTCGTCGCCCGAATTACCCTTCAAGGCCAACGCATGTGAAAGCAAGGGATTCGAGGAAACCTCACCGCTAGCATCACCGGCTTCCTCGTCAACGTCCACATCCTTAGAAGACTGGACAGTCTCCCATGAGGTTATCTGGCTCGAAGGCTTCATGGTATCGATAAACTCTTGCAATTGCTTGTTCTTTGCAATCTCAGCATCAATATCATGTTTTTTCCCACTTTCAACACTGGGCTTTTGCTTCTTCCCAGAATCCTTGTTATCCGCGAGAAGCAACTCCTCACGCTCCCTAAGCCTCTTCAAAGCCTCACGTCTCTTCTCTCTCATCGGCTGAGGCACTCTGGGATCAGCGAAACTCTTCGCCATTGACACTTCGATCTTCGAAGTGTCAACATAAGTTCCATTGAAATAGCTCACGCAATCGAAAGCGTCCTCCTCATCACGGAACCCAATGAACGCAAACCTTCTGGACTCACCGTCCCTGTTTTTCATCAACTTAACGTCACTGAGGTACGACTTAACATCTGTGCTCTGATGCTTGTGAGTTAACCTCTTTTCGATCAAATCCCTCAGACGATCCTCCTTGAGGTATATCGGCAAACCTTTCACAATGACACGAGACATGACCTTACTATTCTGAAGTACCCGATATCTCTCACTGGTGGCCGGTAATCACTCTCAAGACGAACCTTTCTTCTTGTAATCGTCCATCAAGGTAGTGCGATGAGATGAGATGAGCTAAAATTTTCCAGATTTGGCTATTATGGGGCATCTCTGCTTAGGGGAAAAAGAAATGAGGTCACGTGATTTGTGTGCCTTGAATCTTCTTCTCTCTCTCTCTCTATTAAAAGAGGAATTGGGGGACCTACCGGCCCCTTTTAGCTTTCCAAATAGGCACTCTGAGACAGCGAGATGCAGTGCCGGCATCACTTGAATGAGTCCCAACGATACACGCTGCTATGTGGCCTGTATATATCGTCACTAGTGTCGACGACAGAATATAAATGTAACGTTTACTCGATAAACTGGCGCATGCTCGAATGATAAAACCGTATTATGCGGGAAACGGATGCGTAAAATCCACCAGAAGACTTGCTGGATATAGTACCCACTGGCCAAATCATGGCTCCGTGTTTATCGCTTATCGTTTTTCGTTTCGTGCTGTCGTTGATTATTTATGACTAATTTCTACATTTGTGTTGCCAAAAGCGACATAGTCATTACCATACGAACCAGTAGCCGCAGATTTGGATAAGCAGCATTCCGCCAATAATGGGTCATGGCTCTGGTGTATCCAGCGGAGTGACTCGCGCGGACAGGCTGGCCGGTGTGTGTGTTGTCTTCATCGAGGCCTTAAAACTGTCGTTTGTACGGAGTTCTCAGTGCCAAAAAATTTTCCAACATTGAAACCAGAACTGAAATTTATAAGTTGATCAACTTAGATCCACTCGAGTTGACAACGGACAGCCTTTGTTGATGAGGTACAAGTTTTGGTTATAAGTTATTCGTTAATGCTGAGGTGGGTTCCTACGCGTACATTAAATCTATTACGGACTCAGTTGCTGCCCACGTCGTCGTTGAGCATTAATATTCGGAAAATGTCTAGTGAGCCAAAGCAGGCAACGCAACAGGACTTGCCACAAGTCGATGAGAAGACTGGCGAGATCATCATCAATCCCTTGAAGGAGGATGGTAGCGCCAAGAGCGATAAGGAGATTGAGAAGGAGAAAAAGAAGGCCGAGAAGTTGTTGAAGTTTGCTGCTAAGCAAGCCAAGCAAGCTCAAAACCAAGCTGGCCAAGCTAAGAATGCAGCCAAGAAGGAGAAAAAGAAGAAGGAAGTCGAGCCAATCCCTGAGTTTGTTGACAAGACTGTTGCAGGTGAGAAGAAGGTCTTGGTTTCCTTGGACGATCCAGCTTTGAAGGCTTACAACCCAGCCAACGTTGAATCCTCTTGGTACGAATGGTGGAACAAATCTGGATTTTTCGAGCCAGAGTTCACGAAGGATGGTAAGGTCAAGCCAGAAGGTTTGTTCACGATTCCAGCCCCACCACCAAACGTTACTGGTTCTTTGCACATTGGACATGCGTTGACCATTGCCATTCAGGACTCCTTGTGTAGATACTACCGTATGAAGGGTAAGACAGTTTTGTTCTTGCCTGGTTTCGATCATGCCGGTATCGCTACTCAATCCGTTGTTGAAAAGCAGATCTGGGCTACTGAGAAGAAGACAAGACATGACTATGGTAGAGAAGAATTTGTTTCCAAGGTTTGGGAATGGAAGGAAGAATACCATAGCAAGATTAAGAACCAAGTGAAGAAGTTGGGTGCTTCTTACGACTGGAGTCGTGAGGCATTCACCTTGGATCCAAAGCTTTCCAAGGCAGTCGTCGAAGCCTTCGTTCAATTGCACGAAGAAGGTATCATTTACCGTGCCTCCCGTTTGGTTAACTGGTCCGTTAAGTTGAACACTGCTATTTCTAACCTTGAAGTCGAAAATAAGGAGGTTAAGGCTAGAACCCTACTGTCCGTTCCAAACTACGACGAAAAGGTCGAATTCGGTGTGTTGACCTCGTTTGCTTACCCAGTTATTGACTCTGACGAGAAGTTGGTTGTTGCTACTACTCGTCCAGAAACCATTTTCGGTGACACCGGTGTCGCTGTTCACCCAGACGATGAACGTTACAAGCATTTGCACGGTAAGTTCGTTCAACATCCTTTGTTAGACCGTAAGATTCCTATCGTCTGTGACGCTGAAGCTGTTGACATGGAATTCGGTACTGGTGCTGTGAAGATCACTCCTGCTCATGATCAAAACGATTATGCTACTGGTACTCGTCAAAATCTAGAAGTCATCAACGTCTTCACTGATGATGGTTTATTGAACGAAAACTGTGGTCCTGAATGGGAAGGTGTTAAGCGATTCGACGCTAGAAAATTGGTTATCGAAAAGTTGCAAGAGAAGGGTCTATTCGTTGGACAAGAGGACAATGAAATGACTATCCCAACATGTTCCAGATCTGGTGACATTATCGAACCATTGTTGAAGCCTCAATGGTGGGTCGCCCAAAAGAAGATGGCTGAAGAAGCCATCAAGGTCGTCAAAAACGGTGAGATTACCATCACTCCAAAGTCTTCTGAAGCTGAATACTTCCATTGGTTGGAAAACATCCAGGACTGGTGTATCTCCAGACAACTATGGTGGGGTCACCGTTGTCCAGTGTACTTCGTCAACATCGAAGGTGAAGAAAACGATCGTATCGACAACACCTACTGGGTTTCTGGTAGAAACCTCGAAGAAGCTGAAGCCAAGGCCGCAGCTAAATTCGCTGGTAAGAAGTACACTTTGGAACAGGACGAAGATGTCTTAGACACATGGTTCTCCTCTGGTCTATACCCATTCTCTACTTTGGGATGGCCAGATAAGAGTCCAGACATGAGCCAATTCTATCCAGCTTCCATGTTGGAAACTGGTTGGGACATTCTATTCTTCTGGGTTTCCAGAATGATCTTGCTGGGTCTAAAACTAACAGGTCAAGTTCCTTTCAAAGAAGTCTTCTGTCACTCTTTGGTTCGTGATGCTCAAGGTCGTAAGATGTCGAAGTCTTTGGGTAACGTTGTCGATCCATTGGACGTTATTTCTGGTATCAAGCTAGAAGATCTACATGCTAAGTTGTTACAGGGTAACCTGGATCCAAGAGAGGTCGAAAAGGCCAAGCTTGGTCAAAAGGAATCTTATCCAAACGGTATTCCACAATGTGGCACTGACGCATTGAGATTCGCTCTTTGTGCCTACACCACTGGTGGTCGTGACATTAACTTGGATATTCTTCGTGTGGAAGGTTACAGAAAGTTCTGTAACAAGATCTACCAGGCTACCAAGTTTGCCCTTTTGAGATTGGGAGATGACTACCAACCACCAGCCTCTGAGCAACTCTCAGGTAACGAATCTTTGGTCGAGAAATGGATTTTGAACGAATTGACTCAAACCGCTAAACTAGTGAACGAAGCTATCGAAAAGCGTGACTTCTTGAACTCTACCTCCGCTATCTACGAGCTATGGTACTCCATCTGTGACGTCTACATCGAAAACTCCAAGTACTTGATTCAAGAAGGCACTGAAGTCCAACAAAAATCTGCTAAGGATACCCTATACATCTTGATAGACAACGCATTGAAGTTGATTCACCCATTCATGCCTTTCATCTCCGAAGAAATGTGGCAACATCTACCAAGATACTCCACTGAAACCTCACCAACCATTGTCAAGGCTTCTTACCCCGTCTTCAAGGAAGAGTTCCACAACCCTGCCGCTGCTAAGGGTTACGAACTGATCCTGAATGTTACCAAGGACGCTCGTTCGTTGTTGGCTCAATACAACATCTTGAAGAACGGTAAGGTGTTTGTCGAATCTACCAATGAATCTTACTTCTCTACCGTCGAATCTCAAAAGGATTCTATTGTCTCGTTAATCAAGGCCATCGATGAAGTTTCCGTCGTTAACTCTGTCGACAGCATCCCTCAAGGTTGCGTTCTACAGTCTGTTAACCCAGAAGTTAACGTACACGTTCTTGTGAAGGGTCACGTCGACATTGAGGCTGAAATCTCGAAGGTTCAAAAGAAGCTAGACAAGACTTTGAAATCCAAGTCTGCCATTGACAAGATCGTCAGCTCTGCTGATTACGAAGAAAAGGCCAACGACCAAGTAAAGCAATTCAACAAGGAAAGATTGGACAACGCTAATGCAGAGATCGATACTTTCAAGGCTACCATCTCCAACTTGGAGGCACTAAAGTTATAGATTACTCGGTTGCTTGTGTGAAATATATAAATACATACTTATAAAATCATATATATATATATGAGGATAACATTGTTAATTACCAAAAAGAACAAAACCATTGCTCAACGGAAGTGGTGCATTCTATTGCTTCCAGACGAAATCTCTAGAGACTTTGTCCTTAATGACAGATCTCAACTCTGTGTACAACCGTATGCACTCCTTTTCACCGGTCTCTAGCACTTGGAACAACTGTGACTCGTCAAAGGTCCCCAAACTGTCCACAAGAAGCACGTTCCTAACGTCGATCTTCTCGTTCTCATCCGTTCCCAACTCCAAGCAGAAAACGTGGACCGATGCACATTCCAATAGCTCTGGCTCAGTTGGATTTACTATCAATCTTCTTTCCTCACTCGTTATCCCGATGCAAGTCCCAGTACACATACTCAGCAGCGGAACACCGGCATCTACCAGCGCAAGAACCGCAGCGTTGATGCCTACACTGACCTCCTTCACCGTGTAGTCCTTGCTCTCCCCAGCTTCCAATACCTGGAAGCATATCTGAACAAACTGGCGTGGATGTAAATATCTGGCAAGCACAGGTGTCAACACAGAACGTATCTGATCCTCCATAAGCTTCTCTCTTGTGCTCTGTACACCTTCCGCAGGTTTCACAATAATCTCCAGTGCAAGCTGTGTGGGCAACTCCTGCCTAGACTTTGGTTCCATAGGTCCAGATACAGAGCATATAACCTTAGTTCCGTTGTTCGAAACAACTGCGGAACCATCCACATGGCTCAAAACACGCATAGAAGTCTCCATGTTGGCTACAAGGTTCAATACAGGTGTACTACCACGAACAATAAACAGCCGATACAGCACTAAACTAGCCCGTTCAAACCCAATACCTTCACTCTCTCTTAACGTATTTCACCAACACTAAGAGATGAGATGAGCTTAACCAGTTCAGAAATTTTTCACTTTAAGCTGATGCGCAATAAGAGAGGTCAAGAACCTAGAAGAATGGAAAAAGGGTAAAGGTGCTGAGCATGATACTGCCACCACTCGTTCTTGCCCTCGCAATCTGAGACCATCAAGTTACGGCAAGCCTTCTCATTCCAAGTGGGTATATCTCTCAAGAAGAGAAGAATTCCTGGCATTGTGGAAATGACCAGTGCACCCAGTAGGGACCATCTCAGAAAGGGCGAAACGGTGGCATGGTACGACTCGGTGATCGCAGGGTCTGTGTCTGGAATCTTCGCAAGGGCAGCCACTGCCCCAATGGATACGGTGAAGATTCGGTACCAATTACAACCGGTTCATGAGGACAAGTATAAGGGAATTGTATCGACCGTGAAGACGATACTAAAAGAAGAGGGCCTGCGAGCGTTGTGGAAGGGGAACGTCCCAGCTACTGCGATGTACGTCGTCTACGGAGGCGTGCAATTCGGATCGTATTCGTGGTTCAACAACCTATGGTCTGCGAAGTTCCCACAGTGTTCCCAACAGGGACAAAGTCTAATCGTCGGAGCGTTAGCAGGAATGACAAGCTCGTTGGTCTCGTACCCGTTAGACCTACTACGAACTAGACTAGCAGCAAACAGAAACGTCCGAGGCACAAAACTGTTAGAAGCCTGCCGGGAGACGTGGCACACCGAGGGTTTCAGAGGCTTTTTCACCGGCGCCCCAACCGCAATGACTACGATCACACTCTCTGCTGCGTTCATGTTCCAGACGTACGAAGCGGCGAACATAGTGTGCGAGAACTACGAGTCGGAGTTCTGGTCACGTCCGCTGCGTGCCAGCTCGGGAATGCTCGCCGGAATGGTCTCCAAGACAGCGGTGTTCCCAATCGACACTTTGCGTCGCAGAATGCAGATCATGAACTCTCAAGGCACGTCCCGGTTCACCGAGTTCCCGGACGTGTACCACAAGTACCGGTCCAGCTCGTCAATCTCCATCATCACGAAGATCGTCAGGCAAGAAGGCGTCATGGCGCTGTACCGGGGGCTCACCATGGGGCTTTTCAAATCGGTCCCATCCACAGCCATATATCTTTACGCATATGAACGAATAATGACCACGCTCGACCGCAGGCCATCGCTGAGCGATGCAAGATGATCGATGTGGGGAGAAAAAATAAACCTGCATAAACACTCCGTGTGTACACACGGAGTGTGCATAGCATACGGCATCTGTAAGTAGACCCTTCTGGTACGTATATGAATATATATATATATACATGTATATTCATATACATAGCAATCACGTGTGGAACACGTGATCCACACGTGACCCGCGCCTGTTTGCCCCAATTATCAAATTCCATTCTGCATCACCAAATCGAAACCAAAAGCCAAACCTTTTGCGCATGCACAATGCCTTGACGAAACCGGGCAAGAAGAGCGTTCCGATAGCCGATTCGAAGCAGATTCAAGAGGCTGGACTGTGCTAAACGAAAACCAGTCGTTGCTTGTACTTTTGGTATACTGAAAGGCACGCTTTTGGAAGTTTTTAAGTGAACCATGTCTGCAGTGAGTGCCAAGGATGTGCTGTGGTACATACCCAACCAGATCGGGTACTTACGTGTGATAACGATGTGTTTGTCGTTGTTTTTGATGGGGAAACACCCGCTGTTCACGATGGTAGTGTACGGAGTGTCGTGCCTGTTGGATGCGTTGGACGGCACAATGGCACGGAAGTACGGCCAGACCAGTTCGTTCGGCGCTGTGCTGGATATGGTGACCGATAGATCGACCACCACGGCGTTGATCTGCTTTTTGTGCGTGGCGTACCCGGTATGGTCGCCCGTGTTCCAGCTGCTCGTTGCGCTGGACATTTCCAGCCACTACATCCACATGTACGCAACGCTCAGCTCCGGCGGCCAGTCGCACAAGGCCATTGAGAAGGAGCAATGGCTTCTCTACTTATACTACACCAAGCGCAAGGTGCTCTTCACCATCTGCGCCTTGAACGAGCTGTTCTACATGGGTTTGTACATCAACGCGTTCCCGCAGTTCAAATCGCACCCGATCCCGCTGCTTGGGTCCACCCACATCGGGGCTATCATCGCCCTGGTGTGCTTGCCGGGCTACGTCTTCAAGCAGATCACCAACGTCATCCAGCTGAACCGTGCTGCGCTAATGCTCGCCAACAAGGACGCTGCTGACGCAACTGCGAGAAGATCCTCTAAGACCAACTGAGAGATTTCTCCATCAGTATCGGCAGAAAGAGAGTTCTCTGCTTTCTGCTTTTAAACCTACTTATCGAATAGATCCACTACATACAAATATACCGTATACCATACACTGATAACTATCCAGCTACCTGACACGCGGCACCTCGAGGCGCCGCGTGTCGGGTAGCTGACGTCGTGTTCTGTTTCTTGCATCTCGTACGCTATGATGGTTCGTTCGCCTCGAAGCACATCTAATTCAAACGAATTTCGATACAAACGTTGATCAAAATCAGTAGAACAAACACTTGGCAAACAACATCTTCTCTCGAAGAGAACTCTGTAGTCTGTGCTATCAGGAAGTTAAGAGCCAAGACATGAGTGGTTCGTTGTTTTCCAGCGTTGTGCCCGCTGCAGTTTCGGGAAGAATGGATCAGTTCACGAACTATGTGATGTCGCTGCCTCCACATCCGCATTTGAGCGAGTACGTGCTTCCCTTCGTGGAGACCCACAACTGGGTCGCTTCCAAGGTGATCTTGTCACATCTGCACACCGTGCTGTACGTTGCCTTTGGGTACCACGTCCTTTTCCTGTTGTCGCAATGGATTCTTTTCCCACCGTTGGCATCCTACCGGTTGTCGTGGGACGCAGACACTGGGGCTGCGTCCCAGGACCCAGCAAAGGGCAAGTCTAAGGGCAAGGCCAAGGCCAAGGCTAAGGCCTTGGAGCGACAGCACACGGACCTTGTGAACCAGAGCGCTGTGCGTCTGGTGAGCTGGATCCAATCGCTGGTCGTGCTGTACCTCAGTTTCGAGGCAATTTCTCACAACAACAGCCAAGCCAGTTTGTTGACACCTCACGACCGAGTCTTTGGCATCGACGCGTACAACGTGAAGGTGTGTGTCTTCGCCATCGGGTACTTCTTGTGGGACATCTACATCTCCATGGTTTACTCCACGCTGCCATTCGTGTTGCACGGGCTGATCTCCACCGTTGTGTATGCGATCGGCTTGAAACCCTACATCAACTACTACGCCGGGATATTCTTGATGTTCGAGCTGTCCAACCCGTTCTTGAACATCAGATGGTTCGGCATCAAGTACATGCCGCAACTCTCGAAGGACTGCCAAACCGTGGTCGCCAAGCTCTCGAACGTCGTGCAATTGGTCAACAACATCGCACTGATCTCGATGTTCTTCTTGGCAAGAATCTGCTGGGGTTTCTACCAGTTCTACCAGCTGTGCACCGACTTTTACGCAGTGAGAAACGACCCGAACTTCCTACCGCTCGAAACGGCCATCATCGTCGTCGGTAATTTGACCTTGGACGTCCTGAACCTCTTTTGGTTGTCAGCGATGCTTTCCGTCGCTGTTAGAATCATCAAGAAAGGTGGGAAAGTGCAAGACAAATGAGTACGTGTTCTACACGTACTCAGGCCGCGTTATAAGATGCCTTTCGGGGGGACACTTCGGAATCCGAATTGGAATTTGGGATTCCATCATATACAAGGCCTATATGTATATCTATATATTGTATCGCGTATATGGCGCGCATCCTGGAAGTTAAATACCGCGAGGCAGACCGTCGGGGGCAGACCGCCAGGGCAGACCGCCAGGGTGTCTTGCAGCCCAGTTCCGGTTTCCTTGGGCTTGCCCTGGGCTTGCCGATCCACAAATCACGGCTGAGCGTGGCTCTTCCACAGCCTAATCATAAGTTGTACATAAATAGCATCAAAAACAATTGGACTTTGAATCATACCATACACAAACAACAGCAACGCAACAAGGGAAAACGCAAAAAAACAAAGCACACCCACACACGTACCACGCCAGCGGTTGTTCAGTTATAGAGTCAGGATTATCGGGTTGATATAAATACGGTACCAGTGCAAGACTATTGGCCTTTGAGACGAGTTGGCTGTGATTTAAGAACGTTCGAAACCGTTACACATTTGCTGTTGATCTGAATCGGCGCATATTAGGGCTGAAAACGCAAAAGATACATTGAGCGTAATGGCCATGGATCCACGGTACGAAGAGGCGGATGGTAGTACCATTGCGGACAACGCGTCTGCGGTTTCTTCAGATGATTCGAACTACTTGTTGGATCTTTCCGACGAGACAGAGTATGAGGATATCTTGCCGAAGAGCAATTACCATTCTCCATACTACGTGAACGTTCCGACCCCCAAGAATGCCATCATGGCAGGGACCGCGGGGGCTGGTTCCAGGGCTGCTTCGAGTGCAGGCGAGGGCGCGGGATCGGGCGCTGGGGCAGGAGCTGGAAGTGGAGCCGGTAGTGGTGGTAAGGCGAATGGGGTGAATTCAAGCGCAGCGGAGGGATTAGATCTGTATGACGATGGCACTGCGTCGTTTGTGCGCGAGTATCCTACTGATATCCTAGCGGATAGGTTTCACAAGTGGAGAAAGATCTTGAAAGCGTTGCTCATCTATTTGAGAGAAGTCGCTTATTCGCAAGAACAGTTTGCCAGAATCAACTATTCTTTGAAGAACTCTGTGAAGTTCTCGTTCTTGACTGATTTGGAAGAAAGCACGAATAAGATAGTGGACCCGTTGAAGAAGAATTTGCCCCAAAAGAAGCCGCAACCTTCGGCGCAGATGAAGTCATCGTTTGACGAAAAATCGGACCCCTTCGCCTCGCTGAACCCCGGTTCTTTGAACAACTCAAGCATCGACTTGGGCCAGGAGTTGCAACTGGAGCCCAACGACAGCTGTTCCGGTGCCGGGTTCATGAATTTCGGGTCTGGGTCCATCCAGGACCTTCAAGTTGTACTCAAGAAATACCATCTTTCGTTGGCTTCGCAGCAAGTGAAGGCCAGTAAAGAGATCAGCGTTTTGGTGCTTCCAAAATTGGAAGATTTGAGGAAAGATTTGAGCCACAAGATTAAAGAGATTAAAGAGCTCAACGCTGATTTCAAGACTAATATACAAGAACACATAGCGTTGACTGGGCAATTACTACACAAGTATATGGCATCCGTTAACTTTTTAAACGATAGGGCCAGTAGATCGGATTTGATCAAATTGAAAAAGAACATGTCCCTTAAATCGAAACATGACCCTTACCTTTTGAAGCTACAGTTGGATTTACAATTGAAGAGACAGCTCTTGGAAGAGAACTATCTGCAAGAGGCATACATCAATCTACAAACTTCCGGAATGGAATTGGAGAAGATCATTTACTCTACTATACAGAAAACTCTACAAAAATACTCCGCTATCATTGATACTCAGGCACGCACCTCGATTAACAATTTGTGCAGGGAGTTACAAAGAGGAATGCTTTCCAAACCTCCGTGCGTCGAATGGGACAGTTTTGTCGGTCACCATCCAAGGTGTCTACTAAACTGGAAATCTACGGAAACTATTCCACAACCTAGAAAACTATCTGATGTAAGGTACCCCAAGATGAAGTCGTCGTTGGCAAAATGTATCAGAGCTGGGTATTTGTTGAAGAAATCCAAGTACTTGAAACAGTATAACAAGGGTTATTTCGTTCTTACATCCAATTACCTACACGAATTCAAATCGTCAAACTTCTTCAAACTGACCCAGGATACTGGTGAAACCACAGAACATGCAATGATCTCTAGTTCAGGAAACAAGGGAAGGTCAATCATTCCTATCATGAGCATTTCATTGAACGATGCAGAGCTCATCGAGGTAGAGGATAAGTTCACAATAAATTGCAAGGCTACTTATCTCATGGAAGAGGACACAGGTGAATCGATATCTCATGACTTGAAGAAAATTTCCAAGTCTACTTCATCGCTCTCCAAATTCTTCAAAGCAGGTAGTGGTAAGCACGGCAAGGGGGTCGGAAACATGGCAATGAGTTCCACAACTGACCACAAGGCTGCATATAGCAACGATGACAATGTAAAGCTCACCAGTATCACTTTCAAAAGGCCATCAGATATGGACGTAAAAGAATTTAAGAAATGGGCTAACAACTTAAAAGATCTAACCAAATTCAAAGATCCTTTGGACAGAGCTAAGTACATTGAGGAGAAGATTTTGAAGGCTCACAACAAATTTGCGCACAGCACTGCGAGCTTGGCACAAAGTAAGTCCAGTCTGTCGTCGACTACCGCACATTCGTCCAGCCAATCCACTGCAACGTTACAGCAAAGACCGCACTATATTCAGATCGCGCCTTCTGCTATGCAAATGAGCATGAGATCTAAAGTTAATACTCCTGCCATCGATGATAACGGAAATTTGATTTTTGCTACGGAAAGACCAAAATCACTTTCGCCAAGCGAGCCTATACCGCTTCCTTCAGAACAAACATCTCAGCAAGTATCTCCAAACTCTTTTATCTCTAATGATGGCTCAATTGGTTCCAATAAAAACTCTAATGTAGGATACGTCATTACTAGCAATGGTATGACTCCTGTTCACCAGTTGAGCCCTCTTTCCCATGTAAAAGCTCTTCCTAGTGACACTGCGCCTTCTGTTCGACATCCAGCTGCTGAATTCAATTTCTTCACAAGCCCGACCACGGGCTCTGGAAATGTAACTTCAGCTAGTAACACGTCAAGTGGTAGCGGCGGAGGTTATTTCGCCATCCCTGTGAAAACCACCTCTCAACACTCAACGCCAACTGGAGAAGGGTCCAAAACCCCTGGCACCGTTCCGAAGATCCACATCAATGAACTAGAGGCTCCACACCCAGTCAAAGTGATCCCACTCAGTCACGGTCCGGAAAGTACCGCGACAAATGCAAACAGAAACGTCACGTACAGCAACTTGAAGAAGAACTCAAGTGCAAGCAGTGTGCCGTCGGTTAGTTCATTGCGTGCACCTTCGCCAGTTCTTTCAAACCCAACGCACAACTTGAGCACACCTTCATTGCAAACTGTCTCCAAGCAGTCACAAACACAGCCTGTTAGAAGGCACAAAAAGACTGTGTCGTTCAACTCCTTGAACAGCTTGATGTTCTCTAAGAAAGGTGCCAATCCATCCAACAATCAGTATCTATCGGACGCGAAAATCAACGAAGATGATGATGCTGGCGCAATCAACATACATGAATCTTTGTATTCATAGTTTGTTAACAGACCAGATGCTTAATCACAGATGCATCGTTCTCAATCGTATACACAAACTTCCTGTGGGCTAACTCGCAGATAAATATATAGATATAGATAAACAAGTGATATTAGAATGTTTTTTATTATTTAGTATTGAAACGCAAGATCGAGTGGCACGTTTAAGAGTCTCGTCGATCCCAGTTAATCATGACTAAGTCCGCTTTTAGTTAATCATGCATAGCGTACGACATAGTTTTAGTTATAAAATTTCGGTGTGAAAGGTTCATTTCATTAAATCGTAGTTTCGTAATCGTTGAGAGAGCTGCTAACCGTGACGAGTAAAGAGCGCCAGGTAATACGCTCATCAAGAAAGTAAGGTTGGCCTCAGAAAATGCTTTTGAAGTAGAGGTTTAGTTGGATTTTTTTGCGATTGGATCACCTAATGTATGAAAATTCCGGTTAAAATACAATAATCCACCACTAATTTGGTCGCCAGATTCTTGCTCCACAGATCGATTGACAATATCCTCCACCTCACCGACCCAGATCTCATGATCACCGACGTTGAACGTTTTCAAACCACGACACACGATAACTCGTTCTGCGTTTTTTAGCAGTGGAATACGCAAATTAGTACCGTTTATTTCATAAATATCATACTCCACACCCTCCTGCAGCCCCTCGAAGGGCTGCGTTGGCACTACTTCACCATTTTCAGCGTGCTTAATAGCACCTTTACTGAAGTTCCTGGCCAGATGAATTGAGTCCTCATTAGGTTTCATAAGATGCAATGCGAAATGGTTAAAATCGTGTAAAAAATCGGAGGTAAAAGATGGGAGCTGCAAATTGAACTGCACCAATGGTATTGGCATCAAAGAAAGCGAGGTTACACTGGACAAGGTAGCACCACGAAACTTATCACGGTTACAATGAATGGGAACTGCTGTGGTTAAGATCATCGCTTGATTGCTAATTCTTCCCATTGTCTCTCTGAACTTTTGTTGTGTTATTTGATGAATTGAAATCTTGGCAGAAGAATAAAGCCTCGTAAACGTTCTGCCATTTGTGCCCATCAAACTCATATTCATTATCGCTGCTTAGGTGCTGCCTGCTGAACCCGACTGTCACATTCATTCATGACCTTGCTCATTACATTCGCTTCTTAAGATATTAAGGCGGTGTTTAATAGTTGAAAAATTATTCAGGCTATCATTTATTATGTGGAGATAAAGTTTCAATTAGACGAAACTGTATGTAACAAGTGAATCCATGATCCTTCGAGTCCGGAGGAACCTCCTGATCTTAGCTGGCGAGGCATGAGTGAGAATTGGAGAAAGCTTTTCGTTTCTAGAGCCAATGCAGGGAAGAACACCTCTAAGAAGACGTTGAAAGTACCGGAAGTACGAAGTCCTTTATTAACGAATTTCCATCGATGGGCAGGGAAAGAGCGAGTTTTGAAGCTTACTGGCAAAGAGCAGCTGGATGAGGCTTTCGGTGGTAACTCGTGGAACCTTGGGAATAATTTGTTGGCAAACATGCTGGCTTCTCCGATGAGAACTGACAAGGTATCGCGGATTAAGTTTCCCAGAGACTTGTTGATCCAGCTAAAGTTAGTAAAAACTGGAGACGAAAAGGCTGGCAAACTGGCGACGTTGGTGCCGCAGATAGATCTAAGGAAGGGAAAGACCAGTTCTTATGTGGCCAACAGTCTCAAGTTGTTTGGATCAAAAAAAGTGTCTTTAGGGAACATGGTTCCTAGCGCAGTTAACGATTCTAACACTGTTAACATCTCACTCACTGATATTGTGTTAAATAAAGATTTATTCACAGAGCGATACAGAACAGATATGCTACGTTGCATCGAAGACTGCATGAACCAGTTACATATTCGCCATTATTCGGAAGTCCCAGTAACTGTTGAAGACTGGGATGTCGTGTTGACGTATAGTCGGTCTAACGAAAATGATATAGAAGTAGTACGACTCAAACAACTACCTGGTGAACCTACCGTGATCATACTAAACCTAAAGATTTTAGAAAACGACTCCATCGGAAGTCTAGTGAATGGTAAACTGAAGAACCATGACACTGGGGTAGTGTTGAAATTTTTGAAGGATGAACGTCTAATACGTTTAGTGTATAGTTTACTTAACTTTTCTAAATAGAATACAAAGAGAAGATAGACTTCTCATTGACCCCGTAATTGATGTGATATTTTATGCGTTTGCTGCTACTGTCTTTCTGGTAAACTTCATTGGCAAACCATACACGATCATGGCTGCTCCGATCAAATATTTCATGTTACATCCTTCTCTCGACTGAGATATTGCTTCGCAGACGTTTGGAAGCTCTTTCACTGTACCACTGCTATCTGTGCACTGTGACAAGAAACTTGTTCTAAAAAACCCTGTCTTCTCGAACATAGTCACCGACAATTTATCGGTGTCTTTGTCTGTCACATCCCAAAGATTTCCGACTACCATGGGAGACCCACCAAGTAAGTATGAGTAAATGGTACCGCTACTCTCAAATGATCCACAATATTTGAGATGAGCAGAAGAACAGCCTAAGAGGAGACTTGGAGCAAGCTCATTGCATTTCCGCAAATCTTTCAACCTAACGTATTGCTCTCCTGCGCTGTGTCCAACGTACACGAATAGGTTAGAGTTTGCAACTGAGTGCAGGAATTCTTCTGCAGTAGGTGGCTTACCGATAAATGTTTTCGAATTTGATTCACTGGCTAAAGTAGTGAATCTTGAGCTAAAGACGGTTTCTGTTCTACCTAAATCGTTGCCAGGATTTAATACGAAAGAAAGATTCTCAGATATGTCAATCGAGGGGGAAAGCTCTGAGTATCTAGTTAGTAGTTTGTCGAGCATTTGCATTGAAGGAACTCTACTTATTGGAATTGATTTTAAGAAGCTTAATGATTCCCAGGGTATTGAATGGCATTTATTGCCTAGAATCAAAAACGTGTGGTCCAACTTTTGATGTTTCGTACTTGAAGCTGCGTTGTATTCTTGCAAAAGTTCTTCAAATTTGACGTGCATCAAATTCACATCGATTTCGTCGTATGCGTTCTGTTCTCCATGGAACAATAGAATATCAAATATGAAATAGATCAAGTCCTCCATCATGCTAACTGCAGTTTCAGTTGGTTGGCTGAGGACATCTAGTAATATGAATAGCTCTATCAACATATCGTCTATCTTAAGGAATGAATCATATTGTCTTGACAATTTCCTTGAAGGCAGTTGAGTGTGTAGAATGGATTGAAAGCCTCTTTTGAAGACTTCAAATTGTTGCTCATCAACTATAGCTGTACTGAATACTCCCTTGAAACCACAAAACCATGAATCCTCAATTTTAGCAAGAAGCATTTTTAGTCGATCGTTTAAAGCATATCTTTCGTCCCACCAATTTTTCCTTTGATTTTTGGTGCTAACGGCGGATGTTACTTCGAAAGATGCAGTCAAATTATTAGAAGTGATAATTTGGTCCATCTCAGCAAGGGCAGCTTCAAAATCTAAGACCTCTTCCGAAAGGTCTCTGGAATTATGCCTATTAAGTGGTAAACGTAAATGAAGATGTTTGCCGCGCAAAGTATCTAATCTTGTTATCAACAAATCGCCTGTTAACTGACAAACATCAATTTCCACAACATTAAATGAAAGATGCGACCATTTGTTTAAAAAATGAGAGTGAATTGTGTCCAAATCTGTGCTTGATCCCGAGGCTTCGCTGTTCGTAACTTTTATATTTTCAGGAATAAAAGAATCGTATATCTCCGTTCCCATATCTGAAAATGCTTTCTCATACCGCAATGATAGGGATCTAGGGTGATCTCTCAATCTGAAGTGCTGGCTGAGTTGATTTTCCAGTTTTGTTTTCACACTCATATTGAAAAATAAGGACAATGTCAATGATTGCAAAGCGGCTAGTTCTCGAATCTCGTAGCTTTTTAAAGCTCCGATATCAGCGTCCTGAATGAAACGATTCGTTGTTTGTAAGTTGTCGATTGCCGTTTTACGGTCAAAAGAGTTAGCAAGTGACTTACCTCTAGGAGTTAGAGATGATGGACGGGGGGAATCATTCAAACTTCTCACTGGAGCAATACCACCAAGTTGTAGATGTCGACGTTTGAGATCAACGGCAGAAATATCACACTCGTAACAAGCCGGAACTGTCATTACAGACTCTCCCATACTCCTAAAGAATGAATCAGTATCCATTTGTTTGCGGACCTTGTTGTAAAGTACCTTGGCGTTGTTCATGCAAGCCATGGCCTCGAAATCCTTGCGAGTTTGTTTGGTGGAGGTTTTTTGACAACTCCTTAGTAACCAATAATCAACTGTATCTGAGATGCCAGCATCGGACCCGAAAAACAAACTCATAGAACTATTTAATTTTTCAAGTTCACCGTTGTAGAATAAGAATATCGCCAACGCATCAATGTTTGCACTACCATCAATTTGGTTGAATGCAGCATTCATTTTTTGGAGAGAAGAGCGAGCAAGTTCTGATTTTCCCAATAGTTGATAGTACGAACATAGACACGACCACATGTTGAACATAGCGGTAGGATTATCTAGTGATCCAATGACCTCTTGATACTCGTTGATGAAAAATGCGCAATCTTTGAAAACACCAGTGTGAACGTAAATGCTAATAATTCTTCGAAATATGTCATCAAGAAGGAAAATTACCTCAAATCGGTACTGTGCGGATAGCACAGTTTCCTTCTTTATCAAAATTCTGCATATTTTGAGCGAACGTTTGCATTCTCTCAAAGATTCGTATAGATTATCGTGGTAGGCGTGAAGCATCGAAGCGCAACGTGTAATTTTGATATTCAGCATTAGAACTTTTAGATACTCAGAAACGGGCATTTTAGACGTGTTTTGAATGTCAAATAAGTTCGGACGACACTTTTTCAAGTCTCCGTGGATTATCTTGTTAAAACTATTGATATCTTTCTTCCATATTATCTCTGTCAAACGAACGCACAACAAATCATACAAGTTTTTCATACTTATCTCAGCAAGGGACAATTGTAGATTAGTATCTAGGGAAGTCGATTGTGAAATCAGTATTTCCACTTTCGGTTCAAGTTGTAGACCAACGTATGATTCTAATAACCAATACGAAATGCTTGCAGATATTTTAGAATATCTCTCTATCAATTTCAAATCAGAGCACAACTCGACGCAAGTTTTGTACATTTCGTTTTGTATTAGGTACGGCATCAAAGATTCCAAGAAAGACTTCTCCAAATCCGCAAGTTTGAGTTCAGTTTCTCTTTTAACCCACTTTTCTAGATATATGCCTGCAATTCTCTGCAGTTTAAGGCAGCTGCTTTTATTCAATTCACAGTTCAAACAGTAAATAGACTTTATCAACACTTCATAATTTGAAAATGAATCTAGCGAGCTGATTTTCACGTCAATTTCAAAATCTGGTTGTGTCTTACTGGTAACAATGTCAGTAACCATTTGGCATAAATGCGACCAACTGAATTGATGAGAAAGCTGTGAACCTGAATAGAGAAGACACAACATCGGTTCCGAAGAGAAATTGAACATTTCGAACTTTACAAGTCTCATTCGGCGAAAGCATGCAGCCAGATCCCGTCTGGTGACTTCCCATATTGCCTGTAGTGTATTGTCTTCAAACGTTGCAAAAACGTTGCATACATAAGAAAAAAGCGTCTTTCGGACGTTGATATCTGGACAACAACCTATTAGTCTTTCGAACTTTTTGAAATGTTGGGGTGCATCCGCAGTGAGTAGAAACAATTTATAGTTGACAATGGCAGCATTTTCTAGAAAACACAACTTCCGCTCTAAAACAAAACAGTTGTATAAAACCGCAGCAACGTTTTCAGACCTTTTAAAGTCGTTGTAAGACATAAATATGTTGGACAGTCGAACAAGAACATGGAGTAAAGCATCATCATTCATGTCTTTTATATTCTTATTGATCGATATTATTACATCATCGCATAGTCTGGCCGTTATCTTGTTCAAATTGGCTTGGTATAATAGTGGTCGAAGTAGGGCGTTGATTTTATCAGCAACAAAAGTTTGTGATGTAAGCTGTTTCTTGATTTCCGCTCCGAGTTTTGGAGAAATAATATCATTGAGGAGGTACTCATTCAAGTCTACTGGATTGATCTTTGCACTATTCAAATAGCTATCGTAGTACTTTGCCAAGTACACGTAACAGTTCACCGATGCATCTTTTCGTAGTAACTTCATGATTTGTTTTTGGAATGTCGCTATGTCCATATTTTTAATGTAGTCTTCAAATTTTAGATTATATTGATCCACATACTGAAGGAATTTGAGAGCGAATAGAGGCTTATACGATGCTGTTAATGTAAAGAAGTTCAATATCAACTTTACCAGAGCGTGAACTTTTACATGCCCACTTTTCAAAAAATATCGCACGTCGTGGGCAAAACATTCCAACAAAGTTTCCGTGTATCTTTCTGCAGTCCTTGTCTTCAATATTATTTGCATCACAATCACCTTAAGTGTTGCCAAATAAATAACATTGCTTACTGAGAAATCAGCCAACAAAACGTCGTTTAAATTGTTAGCCTTAATTAAATTAGTCTCGTTGTACAAGGTAATAATTTGATTGCTGGCTTGTGTCAGCTTGTTCATTTCCATCAATTGGATGATCCAGTTCATATGCTTCTTGGGAAGTTCTCGAAGTTTCTTCAATTGATGACGCCAGATCAATTGGCGATACAACTGGATGAAACTATCATTAATTTGAATGTAATTCTCAAAATCCTTACTTTTGTTATCTACAATATCGTATAATTTTTTCCAATCAATGATACGGTTGACCAGACTTTCCTGTGATGCTTGCTTAACTGCCTGTGCAACTTCCTGGCGATCGGTGTCGTGTTTTGTATATCCAACGTTTAGCGGTCTTCTCACCTTGTTATCAGGCTTCATATCGTTCAAAACACCGGCCATTATAATGTTAATAACGTAATAGAAAAGTTTTATATTAGTGCTGAGCTTTACTCATCAATTTCCTTGTATTTTATGGGCTGGTGCAAGTCTATACGCCTGTCTTCTTTTCACTTTGGTTCTGTTTAACTGTTGATCTTGATATGTAAACAAAAACATTCTGATTTTTGTACATTTAAAGAGTGTATTGACATTTAAGCGAAGAGAAATGTATTGGCATTGAGATAAAATAATGTTTGCATCTACATAGCTAAGAGGGGGATCGTTAGTGCGGTGCTTTATAACGGGCGAATAGCCAACAAGAAACAGCAAACAGCAAACAGCTCCAAATATGGCCGGTTCAAACAGCGCTGTTTTGAATGAAAAACGTGATATAGACACAATTGCTGACGTACTCCTACAACTCTCCAAGAAGAAACAATGCTCCAGCAGTGACATACTACCGATAATCAGGAACGTGGTTCCTATATACCCATCGCTTCCAAGTAATTTGAAGTTACTTATGCGCAAGTTGTGTAGTAGTAACTATATATTCGTTTCTTTGGTCATTGAGTATGCGAAAGAGCTGGGTAAGAATAGAGAAGTCCTACTGTTCCATAAATTCCTAATCGACGTTCTCAAGCATGAAAAAGACTGCTTATACAATTACCTTTCCGACTGCACCAGAAGTGATTTCCAGTTTATTAAAGTAATGTTGTTCGGAAGCAAGCTTTATAACGCGCTCAGTGGTGCTCTTTCTATCGTTGAGTATTTGGAATTTATGCAGATGCAATGGGAATTTGTGTTCAGAGAAACGAAACAGTACGAGAAGCAGCATTTCGAGATGTTTCTCTCGTGCTTACAGTTAAATATTCCATACGGTATTGATTCGTTTATCGAAGGTATTGTTACTCGCAATGAATTCGCATGGAATGCTTTCATAAAGATGGTTTCTAAGGGGACCATCGTTCAGCAGAGGAGGTTGTTCAACAACCACCTTGTGCCATTCTTTAACAAGGTGACCTGCCTGAATAACACCGATGTCATTTACACACTACTGGCTGGGCTACCATTTGATGTGCCAGTTATAGCTGGTTCTTTTAGGTGGGACAATGTATACTTAAAACTTTTTTACTTGCGTGCCCTATCAGAGGCCAAAAGGGTACAGTTATTTCGTGAATTACTTCCAATTTTCGAACAGATTGATCTATTCGTGGATGACGTCCTATCTGAAATGTTGGTTTTAATATTGGACAGCATCTCAACAGATTCGAAACAAGAATTATCGCATGATGCGGTTTCGTTAAACTTTGTAACTAAGAGACTTCATTCTGAGGATTCCTTGGTTAGAGAACGTACGATGTTTATTGCTAAAAAACTTACGAATAACCAACTTGAGTACCAGAGTGAATTTACTATTGAGTATCCTCACGTTGAAATGAAAAGATTACCCAAACTTGAATTACCAATTAGGAGGGAAACATCCACGGCATTGAAAGTATCCTCTACAGGGGAAGAACTTGCGCCAAAATTCAATTTTATATCTTTACAGGATAGTGATAACGAATCCGATGACGATGATCCAAGGGATATACTGTTTCTCAAAGATCTCATGTTCGAATTTCAAGAGGTTATCAAAAATGATGGTTCCGAACTTAAATTACTAAAGGAAACCGTTAAGCTTGTACGACAAAAGAAGGATTTCCCCGCAGAAGTTTCCTTTTATTCAAAAGAACTCCTGAAAACTATCGCCTCAATTTCAAACAACTTTGATGAACCGAGCTTTGAAGAATGGAAGGCAAATGCATTGGTGAGCATATTAGTAGTGTGTCCGGAAAAGGTAGAGAACCTTTATCAGATCTTGTTCAACAATGAATTATCATTACAACAACGAATGGTGATCTTGACATCAGCGGCGCTAGCTGCACGAGAGCTTCGAGGCATGGATGACGAATTCGTGATCAAACCCCAATACGACTTCCCAACCAATCGATTACCATGGGATAAACCTTTGACAAATACACAACCCACGAATAAAATACAGGATATTTCGGGAATTACCGAAACCCAGGTGACATGGAAATCGAAGCGCATGGAAATCGATAACAAACGGAAACAGCAGCAGAACAACTTTAGAAAGTTTGCACCAAGGTTTTTCTATCCTCTAGCCCACGCGTGGTTGAACGGAATTAATCTTGGTACGTTTGACAGGTTGTTCAAAACGCACTTTGTTTCGATGCTCAAAATCATATTAACCTGTGCAAGCCCTCATTACGAACTTGAGGAAATGCAAGCTCTAATGCAAGAAGTGCTTTCAGACGCTACAAACCAAAATATTCCGGTTAACTAGGGCCTTGGATTGCGGGGCCTGCCGACTACATGATAGTTTTAGATACTTAGAAAGACGCTACAGAAACCCTGAAGCAATTCACGCAATGTGATGAATGCAGAAATATATATCCGGCAATAAAAAGCATATACCTAAACCCCACTGTTTAAACTGGTACAAACTACTATCATTTTGGGCTTTCCTATTGTAGACCCTGTGACCTTAGTCGATATTTCCTTTATGGGGACTTGTGTCACGTGACTTGCCGGGTTTGTCTTGTTCTTTTTAAGGTAAAGAAAACGCTCAAATATCGTCATAGCACGGTTCATCACTACAAACAACATTGAAATAAGGCATAATAAGAATCAAAGATATTGATTGGATAGAAAGTTATAAACTAGTTGGCTGCCAATGGAATATGGGATATGATATTTTAACGCTGCTACTCAATGGCTTAAAATCGAGTCTAGCATTGGTTGTGTTACTCTTCGCAACTCAGCAGGGCATCTTTAACCTGGCACTGCTATTCTTCAATGCCAGAACTGTTTTATCCAAGCTACAGATCGGATTTCTATTTGGACGAAGCATTTATTGGTTCTGTCTAGCTTACAAAGGATACACTATCAAAGTACGAAAGGTGTTACTGCTGTCATTCTTCTCCAAGATTGAATTCAGAGACGTGAATGTGGTATGCGAATACATAGATGATTTACCGAAGGAAATATCGGGTAATCAACCGGTGAGTCTCCGGATACCGATCAGTTCATCCAAGTGGAAGTTTTTATCTAAAGCAATGCCGTTTGAGGTTCACCTAACCAACGTAACCTTCACTTCTCCCGCCGTCAAATTCTCAACAGACCTGGCAGTTATCAAATTAGAGTACAACTCTAACACAAATCGAGTTACATTAGTGGCCTTCTTTCATTCCGTGAAAGTGGGCTCCTTTGTAAGCCTTTCACAACTGGAGCTTTCCTTCCAGTTCCATTGTCATCATGACGAAATAGGTCTACAACTGCATAAATGGACAGCCGGGGTCAACTTAGGTGGTTTAAGAGTCCACTTATCAGCCCAGGAGCACGCATTGAAGCTTTCTAGAAAGAAGCCATCAAGTGAAAGGAAGCTCCAAAGGTACAAAAAAATTCTTGAAAGACTTGAGGTATTTACTGTACAATTTGAGAACACTCACGTTTTTCTTCGCAACGGTCACAAATGTTTTGTATCTAACGCATCGCTGCATATGGACGGATCTCAAAAATTTGGGAGCCTTATTGAAAATGACAATATACACAATTTAACTATCGCTGTAAACTCTTTACAGTACTCCATTGTATCTGGAGAACAGATCAACGTACCAGTTGTAAACGTCCTTCTCAAATGTGACGTAATCGGGCTAACCGAGCATGATTTCAACCTACAAACTCTTAGTGGTTCGTGCACCGTGATTATCATAGACCCTCGTGTGGAACTATCAATTTGCAATCTTCAAGATGCATTATTGAGCATCAATTCAGAAGAAAACGATTCGAACAAGTCAGGTCAATGGAAACTTCCCTCGATTGTCCTGAAGATAATAATTTCCAATAGTAGTTTTATATTGACAGGAAATACCGGTGAGTACTACCATCTAGTTGCAGACTTTGCAAGTGCAGAACTCAATATTAAGTCGTTGTTGCCTTGTCGTAATGAAGCTGTTGCAACTACTATAACTTGCAAATTAGCGAGCACTGCAAAACTAGAAAGATTTGCAATAACGTATAATCTTCAATCAAAGGTTGGGTTATCTAAATGCCAGCTGATTTATTTTGAAAAGTGGCATTTTATCTGTGATAGATATGGACCAACACCGGATAAGATAACGAGTATACTGCACGATGTGCAATTGAACATCGATAAATTGGCGGTTGTGGATGGTCTTATCAAACTTACCGAATCTTTTACTTCCACGAAAAGAAAAAATAGTGCAGGTGATTCGAATGGTATTGCTTCGCAGCTTTCTTACGAGCTGGTAGTGGAAAATAAAGGCTTCAGTTGCACACTTTCGGCAAAAGATTACTTGACATCGAGCTTGCAGAATTTCGATTCAACAATGCAACGGTTGCGGGATGGGAGTTACAACATTGGTCTGAAGATCAATAAATCGCGTCTGCTCTTATCCAAAGACTCTTTTCATCTCGCACTTGTCGGATTAAGATTGTCCAAATCGTCAGCCACAAAACAAGCATCCGATTTTAATGATATTTTGCGTATAGATAGTTTGGAAATGAATGTTATTGAGAACATTCTAGTCTTTGATATACCTCAAGTGAAATACGAATTTGATATTAATAGTCTGTGGTTTTGGTTTTACTTTAAGCACTCATTGATCGATCGATTCAATCGACAATCAACTACTGCAGCGGGAAGATCCTCGAAGTCAAGTATTCCACCATTTGAGGTGAACGTGGAAACTGTCTTGTCAGTTCTCAAACTCCCTCAAAGTATGACGTTGTTGCTCATTTTGAGCAAAATCAAATATTTGTCGAATACATCATCTTTTAGTGTAGAAGCCCTTGATCTTCTGGTCAAGTCTGTTTACACCAAAGAAAATACTGTCTTTGTCCCTATTTTCAAAGTGACTTCTGCCAGATTGGCCACTTCCGAAAGGGACGGTCATCAGTTAATTACCGACTCAATGACCCTGAAAATGGAGTATCACTTCAGGTTTTACACGATTGTTGACACCATATCTACCACAATAAAAGCTTACAAACAGCTTAGATCTGCTTTCAATGACATAAATACCTTTAATACTCTTAATCCCAAAGCGGACCCACCAACACATGTGAAAAGACTATGCGTTAGTACCAAACAACTTACTGTTATGGTAAATGAAGATTTATTCGAGCAAGAGTTAGGTCTAATCTTTAAGTTAGGTGTACTGGAGCAAAGAGAACGTTTGGAGAAATTAACGTTGTTTTTGAACTCGCAAAAGCTATCTAATTCACAGGAGTTTCTCGACCTACAGTATGCTCGACTATACAAGAATTTTTCTACCTCTTGGATAGCTCGGTATCGGGTTGCCAAACGAGAATTTCACGGTGCTGAATCCTTTGCAATTAACAATGACATTTTGGATTATAATTTTTCTACATTTTCTGTCGATAATGACGTAAACTCGCTCAAAATTTCTATCGATGAAGTGGATTTGAAACTCTTACCGCCATCATTTCCCTTGGAAGAGTTCTCAAAGTTTCTCTATAAACACGGTAAAGGTGTTCCGTATGATACTAGATATAGTACAAATCTTCCAATGGGAATCGATTTGAAGACAAAAGCATTTTCCGTGCTCTTACGGGACTACTCACTGCCTGCTCTTTTCTTTCCAAACACGCATGTGACTGGTGACATAATATTTGCGGAAGCATTAGCATCTTCTAAGTCATGGAGGCCTATTTTTGTACCATATACCAACATGTACGACGGTGGTGAGAAACATATGGACTCCATTTTTGGGTCGCATATAATTAGGACTTTGACGCCTATCAAAACCTTCATGGACATTAAATGCACAATAGATTCCAACACCCCATCACAGATCACATGGGGAAAGTCACTTCAACCTGGATATCAGAGTGTAATGTTATGGTTTGATTTCCTCACGAAGCCTCCTCTAGATCCCTCTCCAAAGGTAGGTTTTTGGGATAAAATTAGACTTTTGATGCATGGTAGATTAGAGTTCCATTGGCTCCGAAACAGCTCGCTTCATTTGAATATCAAAGGTTCAAGCGACCCTTACCAAATCGCTGATGTGGGGGCAGGTATGACGTTTGCGTGGACTGGTGATGCGAAACTAACTATAAATGGGTCCAAAAGTCCTGATAGTTTCTTGCAAATCAATTCCAGCAAATTTCAGATGGGCATTAGAGACTTCTTATCAACCAATAATTTTGACAAAGTGATCATGAACTTATTTGGTAAAGTAACTTGGAAGATGGGAATGCTGTTTGAATCCGGTGATTTCAAGATGGTTGGGTTTGAGCCAAGGTCTCAATTTTTGAAGTCGCATCATGAAATAGAGCTGGTACATCCCGACCACATTATTGATCTTTCTAAGCATGATTCATATAATGGCTTCAGAACCGACTTCATTCATTTATCATTTGGCGTCTATTCAGAAGATGATTCACATGGCAAAAATTCCGTCCATTTAGCACCAGAGACTTTGTCTCACTTTTTGGCCTGGTGGAGACTGTTCAATACGTACACTTCAGGACCTATAAGACAAGGTCCACTATTTCCAGACCTAATACAGAACGGGAAAAAATTCGGTAAATCTTTGTTCACTGTCAAGTACCAATTATATCTTGCACCTTTGGAAATCACACATGTGCATCGCCACGTTGATTCACAATCAGATTTAGAACAAGATAATAACGTGGCTTTTACTGGATTAAAAGCAAACCTTGCATCGCTTAAACTTGATTTACATCAAAAGAGAATAAAACGTGTAACTCAGAATAACATTTTACAAATTTCTAGACCAGTATGGAAGTTCAGTATGAATCTCGCAGAACTTGATTTCATTGACGCCGACATTAGAGTTCTTTTTGCTGTGTTTGATCAGGAGGCTGTGGAAGAAATATTGGCTAAGACATTAGGCCTGTCCGCCGAAGCTCATGACGACAGCAAGAAGCATAGAGGAAATCATGATTTCACTCACTCGTCGTGGTTCGATAAGGAGGATTATATCGACTTGCATCAAATCCAGTTGGTGTCTGAGATTCCTATGAAATTCTCCGTCATTCCGTTCATCTATTCTCCTCGAATCACGTATTTCCGTAATATAGAAGAGCAAGGATTGGATCTTCCCTTTCCATTTGGTGATGAAAATGTTCATGACTGTTTTCTCGGTCACACCCATCCTGAAGCTACCCAGCGGAAGCTAACTGAAGCCAGGGAATCTCAGCTAAATGAGCAGATATCAACGATTCAGGCAAGTGTCGATTACCTGACTGAACAATTATCAGAAGGTGGAAGTCTGGAAGGTGAAAGTTTGAAGAGATTACAGGAGGAAGAGAATTCCTTGCATCACCTAAAACGTAGTTTACATCTCATTCATCAAATGTTAAAAGACTTGGAAATCTCGGAAAATGCCAACATGCAAGACCCTAACACAGATATAGAGAGTAGTTTGGCCGAATCAGAATTCGTCAAGAGCTGTTTGCCAAAAGAAGGTGTCGAGTTATTCAGGATGAACACTATTGACTCTTTCATAAAATTGAAACAGTTTGGAGATCTCAATAATGAATCGTCATTCGATAATAGGTTTGTTTTCCATAACGTGTTGATCAAAATAGACAAAAACATACGTGACCACTTAATCAACTACATTAACAGCATTGCAACCAGACGACAATATCAATTTTTCATCACCCACAAAGCAATAATCTTACTCGACGAGTTGCTGAAAAACAGGTTTCAAAAGACGTTCATAATGGAACCTGAATTAAGTCCAGACTCGGAATGCTCTTCTATGTCTAACAAGGAACTATTGGAGGTTTTCCAGGATTTCATTAGAGAGGTATCGGAGGGGTTCTCGGCATTTGATAACTATTCAATAAGGCTTATATCACCTCAGGTTCAAATCACATCACATACAGAACCTTCGGACGCAATTTTGATCGTGTCTCGGGACATTGAGTTGTCAATAATTGATGTTCATACCACTCCAGAAATTAAAGGCGAGTCACTGAGCGTTAATAGTCTGATGGAAACCAGATATTCCTTTAATTTTGCTGATTCACAATTTTTCATTCTAGACAAATTAGATACCCGCCAATGGGATCACATAGTATCCCATTCGAACGCTTATGGTATTCATGATTTGGAACATTCCTGGCCTCCCTGGCTTCCGTTAGAGGCAAGTTATTCAAGTGATTTCCTAACAAGTAGTTTATTTTTACACCGAAATGATATGTTCATCACATTTACCAGGCCTAATCCCTTATTCTTCAACAATAAAAGTAAAGCAGTTCAAGGCAATGAATCCCACTTCCATGTGGGATTCCCCAAATTATACCTGACATCTACATCCGAGCAGTATTCTTCAATATTCAATATAGTCGAGGATTTGTTGTCTTTTGCTTCGGACAAGGACAAAAAAATCGATAAACTGACCCAGGTGTTTCTTGCTGACGAGATCAAGTTTAATCTAGGAAAACTTGATGCTAAAGTTGTTGAGAGTCTCCAAAAAAAGGTTCGTATGTTGAAATACCTCGATTCATACACCCGATTTCATGACCCGCAAACATATCGCAAGTGTTCCCAGGATATTTTAGTTGAATTTCAAACAACAAAGTTACAGTTAAACTTATTAATGTCTGCAATCAAAAGTAACTATGATAGGCTTCACTTAACAGGTCAATCTAAGAGAAGCAACAGGCTTACTTGGAAGATTGCAGCAGACGAGTTAATATGGGAGTTATTCGACGAAAATAAACAGAGTTTTGTAGTGTTTGGTCTCGGAGCATCTCACTTTTTGAGATCAGAGACATATTACGGCTCCACAAGTAATAAGATCAGCATTTCTACGTTGCAGTGTTATAATCTGCAACCAAAAACAGTTTACAAGGAATTACTAGGACCGTTCGAAAGCCACTCAAAATTTGACCCGGCAAAACCTTTCATTGATATATCATGGAATATGGGGGTTCCAATTGGTGGGATTTCAAATTTGCTCGAGCTAAACCTTGACGCTCAACCTATTATCTTTAAGATGGATTTCAAAACTTCAGAAAAACTGATGTCTTACTTATTTCCCAAGTACAAGCCGACACAATCAGACAGCAACTCTGTGACACGTCAATCGATCGATGTTTCTGATGGGGAATCTCTCGTACTCTCCCGAAAACTTTCTGCTTTGAGCAATTCGACGGGAAATTCCATCAGATCTCCAATAACAAGAAGAGTGATTTTGGCTGATTGGGATATGCAATCCTTCACAAAAGCTCTGGACCGAAACAATTCTAACGGTGACAAAAAAAAACACACACGCGCCCCGGAATATGAAATGGACGAGATGGTCAAACGTTCCGGTAAATATTTCAACGTTGCTAAAATATCAGTACACGGGCTGATAATGTCAGTTAGTTACAGAGGCTCTAGAAGTGTTATAACAAATGTTGATAACCTGATCGTTAAAGTTCCTACCATTCAGTACACTAACAAACTATGGTCATCTGAGGAACTAATCGCCTCCTTCAAAAAAGATATAATCAAGGTTGTTTTGCAACACGCTGGTAATATTATTGGTAACAAGTTTGTGCACCACAAGAATGAGAACAAGTATGAGCCGTTAAAACAGATTTCCAACCTGATTAAACCAGAACTGCAGAAGATTCAGCGGACTACAACGGCTTCGCTGCCCACACTCACTAGGTTGTCCTCCAAAGCACCTTCAAAATCACAAAATTCAGAAAGAAGTGAACACAAAGAAAGTAAACGTTCAACTGATAATCTTGAAAAAATCAACGCCTTGCCTGAAACCTATGATGTCGAAGAATTTTATCCCAATCAGAGAGATGTATAGTCTGTAGGTGATAACTTCTAATTGTCGGCATTCATTTAATGAACATTTATGTAATCAATAATGATATTTATCAATGACAACAAATTAATGATGGACTAACCAGAATCACGCTAAGTCTGCTGAAAATACTGGTATATACCAGAGCCAACTTATTTCAACACAAGTCCTGGGAACTTGCTGTTGGACGTAGGTTGGTAAAGACTGCTTAAACGCAACGTTCTGCATCTGAATCACATATGTTACCCGGAATATCCTAGGCACTGGTATTTAAGCCTATCAAACAACGTAACATGGGTTTGAGTAAGGATTAATTAAACCGATATGCCCTTAAAAAAGACATGTCGGTAGGGCTCAATTAATCTACATACGAACCCAGGAATAACTACTACAACAGTCGCAACATGTCTTTTTTCGAGGCCCTTCGAAATACCGCTAATTCTGTTAAGGAAAAGCTTGCAGAAAAACCGTCGCCGAAACTAACGAGAGATGAGAGGTTTAGGCTGGAGTATAGGTTGCCCAGCACCGAATTCATACTCGATGATACTAGCGCGGAGCTCTCTATGTTGAGCCCGTACTCTAAATTCAATTCTAAGTCGTCTTCGCCCAGAGATAAGTCAATTGAGAGTACCTATGTCTATTCGGGCAGGTTATTTTTAACTCCTCATTTCCTAGTGTTCAGAGATTCATTCGATCACACAAGCTGTGTGATGGTGTTGAACATATCTACAATCAAGCGGGTTGAACGTGCCAATATATCGTCGTATGCCTTCTCCTTACAAATAACATTGCTCTCTGGAGCCCGGTTGATAATTCAATTTATTGGATTAAGGTACAGGTCGGAGGAATTCTCCCATAAGCTAAAGGTGCAATTGAGAGAAAACATACCTCAGACGAAGCACATGCCTGAATTCTTAGGCACTCTTTACTCAGAATATCTTATCGAGAAAAATGTGGACAAGAAACACGAGTTAAAACCACCTTCACTAGGGTTGGGACAAATATACAAATACCCTGGTGATTCAGCATTACAAAAGGAAAAGGCTAAACTAAGGCTTTGGTTCGAATATTTCAAAGAGAATGGTATGAATCTTTCCCTCATAAAGCATCCAGCTTTCTATAAGTTGATAAGAGTCGGAATACCGAATAGGTTGAGAGGAGAAGTATGGGAGTTATGTTCAGGTTCAATGTATGAAAGATATATCAACAAAGATTTGTACCAAAAACTTTTGGATGAACATAAAGGAGAGAATTCTCGTGCCATCGAAGAGATTGAGAAGGATTTGAACAGATCCTTGCCCGACTATGCAGCCTACCAAGAGCCAGAAGGTATCGACAAATTAAGAAATGTTCTTGTTGCGTATTCTTGGAAGAATCCAGACGTTGGGTACTGTCAGGCGATGAATATAGTAGTCGCCGTTTTATTGATATTCATGAGCGAGGAGCAAGCGTTTTGGTCATTGTGTAATCTTTGCGATCTCTATGTTCCCGGATACTATTCCAAAACGATGTATGGAACCCTATTAGATCAACGAGTTTTCGAGTCATTTGTGGAATCTAAGATGCCAGTGATGTGGAACCACATTGTAAAGTACGATATCCAGCTTTCAGTGGTGTCCTTACCATGGTTTTTATCTCTATTCTTTATCGCTATGCCTCTCCCGTTTGCTTTTAGAATTATGGATATTTTTTTCGTGAGCGGTCCCAAGACCTTGTTTCAAGTAGCTTTAGCCGTTCTCAAAGTTAACGCAGATGATCTGTTAGAGGTCGATGATGATGGGATGTTTATTGCTATCTTGAAGAGTTACTTTCAGAGATTAGACGACAGTGCACACCCAGACTCGAGTGATGTCAAGTACAGACAGATTACTAAATTCCAAGAGCTTCTTGTTGTCGCATTCAAAGAATTTGATATAATAGATGACGAACTTGTAGAAACAGAAAGAAACAAATATAAGAAAGGTATCCTGCACAATATCGAGTCGTTTGCCAAGAGGACTCAATTGAGAAATGTCTCAAAACCTATTCATCTCACTCCGGATGAAGTGTCTAACATCTACGACGTGTATTATCAGAGCATAGACTCTTATAGAATAAGTATGGGTACAGGATCCTCCAACATGGTCTTCTCTTCGTTTGTTCCATTCGTTGCCAAAATCTGTGACTGGGGCAAACCTAGTTCGAATGACCTTGATCAAAGATTTAGAAAGCAGCGCAATGATTTCCTAAAGAGGCTGTTCAACAGCTGGGATAAGGACAAGGTCGGTGAGCTTACGATGAACGATATCGTTTCTGGCCTAGATAAGATGAAGACCGATGACATAATGGAATCTATGAACAACTTTTTCCAACTTTATGATGAAGAAGATTCGGGCAAGATTCAAAGAGAAAAAATGCTAGAAATGTCGGAAGACCTTCTCTTCTTAACCGAACCATGGAAATCAGGACGTTGCATCGATCTCCTCACTCAAAGATCGATTGAGAATGATATCGCGGAGAACATCGTTAGAAAGACTGGCGGAAGAGCAGCGAATCTAGAAGAAATCGAACTGCCCAAAGGTGTTGTCATTGATGATGAGAAGTACAGACTTGAACAGTCTGAAAGGTACCTACACGCAGCAAGCAGCTTCCTACAAAGGTGTTTTGAATATGCTCAGCCTCTGGAACAAGAAGTAACAATAGATTTACTAGATTTATCCGATGAAACAGACCTTGATGAAGAGAAGAAGAACGACACAGAAAAGAAATGGAACAGTCTGAGAGCAAATGCTGCGCTAAATCCAAATGCCCCATGCGTTCTTGATCTTGCCACGTTCCGAATGCTTGTATTGGCAGACGAGACTTACGAACAGTTTTTCGCCAACACCTTGAGGAACTCCATCCATGTAGACGAACAAGTAGCTGAATTGGAGAGTCGTCCAAAGGCGTTGAGAAATGTCTTTGACGGTTTACTTGCCGACGGTAGAAGAGTTGCCAACCAAGTTCGCCGCAGAGTAGATTCCGTTGCTACCCAGCAGTCCGCTACATCAAACCAAGAGAAACAGATTGATCTAGATGACTTCACTACTGACCACGGTGAAGAAAGCTTGGAACTTTTACACTCCGATTACAACGATCTAATGGATATGGATGAAGAAATGCATTCTGATCATAAAAAGCTAAACTCATTCGACTTATCCGAGCGCACTGACTCGAAAAACCTACCCGAGAGAAAAGACCTGATCGAATTTGAAGCATGAGTGGATCCATAACAGTAATGCATGATCGTAGGCTGCTGCTTTCCATTCCTTTTTGTCCTTTTAACCAATCTTTATGTCTATATATTCCCGACACAACTCATTACATAATGCCAAATCTATCTGAAATTCAATATTTGAACCTCTTCAAACTTAGCCATAGTCAAAGTTGTGAGAAACAAGCTTTAAAGTAATTTCAAGTTGAATAGACGAGTTCAAAGCCTCGTCGCAGCTTAGAGTTCGATCAATACAAGAAGCTCCTGGTACTACAGCTGTCATTTTTCCTTTCCCGTGAACTATGAGTGGTTTTATGAACGGTTTTGCACGTACTTGTGGCAAACAATTCTTTCACAGCAATGCGATCCGTCAGCAAGCTCCCAAGACGGTTGCTCCGTTGTCTCTACTGATGCCTTTGAAATCATCATTCCTCGCGCTAGGCAAGCGTGCCACCGGAATCAACTCACTTTTGGTGCCTCGTTCTAGGTTTTTCACTACTACGTCTGCTGCAAAGTTGAGCATTAGAGATATGTTTAATGGATCTCAAAGTCGATACACTAGGCTCAACAGATTCCAGCAGTTTAACAAAGGGTCGGGAAACAACAGTGAGCTCATCAAGCTTACACTTTATGGTATTTTATTCATGGGTGGTTCTTTAGTTCTATCGCCGTACCTTTTCGAAGTTGCCCCATTCTCTTATTTCAAGAGACATCCAACTTATTTGCCATACGCAATCATCGGTATCAACCTTGCAGTCTTTGGGCTATGGCAGTTACCTAGGTTCTGGGGGCCATTACAAAAATATGCGCTGTTGCAAAAAGACCACATCTATTCCAAATGGTCTCTATTGGGTAGCGCATTCTCACATCAAGAGTTTTGGCACTTGGGTATGAACATGATCTGTTTGTTCTCTTTTGGCTCATCTTTGGCCACAATGTTGGGACCAGGCAACTTCACCAGTCTTTACCTTAACAGTGCGATTGCAGGCTCTCTTTTCTCTCTGTGGTACCCAAAGTTCGCTAGAATTGCAATGATGGGGCCAAGTTTGGGAGCATCTGGCGCTCTTTTCGGGTTGTTCGGATGTTTCTCGTACTTGATTCCAAGTGCTAAGATGATGATCTTCATCTTCCCAGTACCTTTCGGTGCGTGGTACACATTCCTCGGGTTGGTCACCTGGAACGTTTTAGGAAGTGCCTTGAGATGGGGTTCGTTCGATTACGCAGCTCATCTGGGTGGCTCTGCAATGGGTGTCTTGTACGGATGGCTAGTCGCCACGTCAATGAAGAAACAAAGAGAAAAAAGAGCTTCTTTCGGTGTTCTACCAAGAATCTAAGCTGCTTTAATTCCTTGAAAGCTTATGAATGCATCCCATCGGGAATCACTGCCGCCTCCGAATAAAAGCTCTTAAGTTCCTTCCTATCTCTTTCTCTCTGTAAATAGTGTGTGTTGAGCGCGATATATAAAGCATCTTTATTTATATACAAGGTAATACCGTGTGCTTTTACTACTTAAAATCAATTCCGTCCCTTTAACAAACCCTCTTTCAAGATGAAGAAGCCATGTAACTTCACAGCTGCAGACTTCGTCGAATCCCAAGATCCGCTTAATTCACCCAATGCCTGCGATTTCTCTTGATTTTTGACCCTGTCCATAAGACTCTTATAGTCCAGACCCTTCGGGTTTCTCTCGATAATTCTAGCATGGTTTGGATTGATGTCCTCGTCTACCGGGAGGCTGTGCAACCTATTGATGAAAGAAAGCTGATTGGCAAGTCTGACTTGGATTTGGTCGATATTTTCAATTGGAAGTCCGGAAATCTTCAACAACTTCACCACCGTTTCTTCTGAGGGTATCAGTTTCTGGTCTACAGATGTAGGCACATAGTCTCGCACGTTCCAGGTACTTTTTCCCAAAAACTCTTCAACTTCCTTATCACTAGTGAATTTCGGTCCAATTGAAGAACCCACCACTTTTTGACTGCTTTTACCACTGAAAAGTCGTACAGTAACGACAAATTGTCTCCTCAAAGCGGGCAACATGTCTTTCTTGGATCAGTATTGTGTATCAAACTGCAATTAGCGTCGCTTTTACTCATAATCTGACACTAAAACCCTATATACATTGTTAGAGTCAGGGCAATATAAAGGATGTCTCTCCATATATCTAAGTCTTCGAAATATTGATGTTCTACACTGTTATATCACGTGACTTAATGCCTTCGAGTCCATGTAATATCACTTTGTACGTTTTGATGTATCGTACACGAAATTTCCCTTTTCGTAAATGTTCGGTATAAAACCGGGGAAACTGAAAGGCCCTACGGCACAGAAAAAGGTCTAAAGCGGAGATGAACAGCACCATCGTTCGATTCAACGCACATGCTTCGCAGGTGTTATGCATTACTCACAATAAACAGACAAATGCGTGTGTTGCATGGTGCGGTGCGTGTTTCTTTTCCCTCATACAGATCCACGTGACCTGTGATTTCTTTTTCGTTTCTGAAAATTTTCGTTTTCGACCTGAAAAAAAAATGCGATGCGATGAGATGAGCTAGATGAAAAGTTGAGATTATGTATAGAGTAGACACTTGTTTGGAGACTTACGGGTATAATGTATAGTGGTGTCTGTTTCGATTGTTTGGTGTAATCTGCTTGCTTTCAAACACTAGATACTGTTTATAGTCATTTTGATAAGACTGATTTCGCAGAGCTTACAGTGAGATAAACAGAGAGAATATTCATAAGGGCAAGATGAGAATTAAGAAGAGAAATACCAGAGGTAATGCCAGAAACTTTATCACAAGATCGCAGGCTGTTCGTAAGCTTCAGATCTCGTTGGCAGACTTCAGAAGATTGTGTATCTTCAAGGGTATCTACCCTAGAGAGCCTAGAAACAAGAAGAAGGCCAATAAGGGATCTACTGCTCCTACTACGTTCTACTACTATAAGGATATTCAGTATTTGATGCATGAGCCTGTGTTGGCTAAGTTCAGAGAGCACAAGACTTTCTCCAAGAAGTTGACTAAGGCGCTGGGTAGAGGAGAAGTATCAGCTGCTAAGAGGTTGGAGGAAAACAGACCTAACTATGAGTTGGATCATATCATCAAGGAACGTTATCCATCATTTGCCGATGCTTTGAGAGATGTGGACGATGCTTTGAACATGTTGTTCCTGTTCGCCAACTTGCCAGCTACTGACCAAGTCTCTTCCAGAATCACACAAAGTGCTCAGCAATTGTGTAACCAATGGGCAGCGTACATTGCAAAGGAGAGATGCGTACGTAAAGTGTTTGTTTCCATCAAGGGTGTGTACTACCAGGCCAGTGTAAAGGGTGAAGACGTTAGATGGTTGGTGCCATACAAGTTCCCAGAAAACATCCCAAGTGATGTTGATTTCAGAATTATGTTGACTTTCTTGGAATTCTACTCTACGTTGCTACATTTCGTTTTGTTCAGACTATACGTAGATTCTGGTTTGGTGTACCCTCCAAAGTTGGACACCAAGAAGAACAAGCTAATCGGCGGCTTGAGTGCATACATTTTGGAATCCAACGATGAGAAGAGCTCGTTGGCTCTTCATCCAAAGGAGATCTCCGAAGACGCTGCAGTCCAGGAATTGGGCGCCAAGGCATTGAAGACTGCTTTGAACGCAGACTCTAAGAAGCACGATGAAGAAGAAGAAGATCAAGAAGATCAAGAGGACGTTGAAGATGTGGAATTGGATAGATTCGAAGATAACAACAAGAACCAAGGTGACCTGTTGGAACAACCCTCGAAGTTCGATTCTCCAACTGCCACTTTATTCTCAGACTTTGTATTCTACGTCGGTAGAGAAGTCCCACTAGATATCGTTGAATTTTTGATTCTATCGTGTGGTGGTTCTGTTGTCAGTGAAGCTACATTGGATCAAATCGCTGATAAGAAAGATATAGACCTATCAAAGGTTACCCATCAAATCGTTGACAGACCAGTTCTAAAGAACAAGGTCGCTAACAGAACTTACATCCAACCTCAATGGATCTTCGATTCTATCAACAAGGTCGAGCTAGTTCCAGCCAACTTATACTTGCCAGGTGAACCTCTGCCACCACATTTATCTCCATGGGGTGATGCTACTGGGTACGATCCAACTGCTGAAGACGATCAAGAAGATGAAGACAGTGAGGAAGAAGACGTTGATGAAAGCGCAGACGAAGCCGTTGACATCGATGAAGAATCGGCTGAAGCCATTGCTTTGAACGAAGACGATGACGAAGACGAGGATGAGCTAAGGCAACAAAAGGAATTGGAACTAGAAGCCCAAGGTGTGTCATACTCTGAGGGCAAGGACACTATTCAAGGTGAAGGCTCTGAAAAGAAGGCCAAGAAGAACAAGAGAAAGGCAACTGAAGAAGAAGAAGAAAAGGACTTGAAACTAATTATGATGAGTAACAAACAGCGTAAGTTGTACAAGAAGATGAAGTACTCCAACGAAAAGAAGGATGAAAAGATCGAACAACTAAAACAAAAGAAAAAACAAATCGCAAAAACCAAATCAAAGTTAGCAAAACTTGATAAAAAATAAGGACACTTCTAAGTCAATGCCTTCTGTTGTTTCATCACTTATTATTTCATACACAACACCAATGAAGGTAAACGGGAAATACTCTTTTTGGATATAGAATACAATTAACTTTTACACCTTTCTCGAACGTTTGATTACAGTTTGTAGAATACCACATCAACACAAGCATTTATATATACTACTATTATTCTCATACTTAAATCACCGTATGTACACTACCAACACATTTTAGAGTTTTCATTGCTATTTGACATACTAGTCATTTTTATCTCAATCCAAATGATTTAGTCTGGTGTCAAGACACTTTCTATCAGGAATATCTAAATCGATATAGTCTCGCAGATCTACCTTCAATTTCAAAAGAAGCTGGCTACCGCTGTTGAGTGATTCGATATCCGTACTCTTGTTCACGTTATACATCGCCTTTACCATAAATCCGTCCTTTGTCAACAACTTCATCGATACTGCGTCATCCTTCTGTACAACTTGCCATATCTTATATATCTCCATTATTACTCCACTCTGAAATTGAAACTTCACTCCGACTGTGATGAACTGGTAGTCGTTTACGTATCCCAACTCATCAATAAAGGAGGATACCGACCCATTGCTACTTTGAAGCACTGATTCATGAATGGTCTGGTTCGAAAGTTTCCTGTTGTTTCCTGCAGCAGGTATATCTGAAATCTGGAAAGACCAATGGTTTCGGTTATTTGCAACCGTCTCGTGTATGAAATTGTTAACGTTAAACGTCTCAATTTCGTCCTTGTCCAACTTCTCCATAAAGTGATAGTTTAATTCTGCTCCATCGCCTAAGTTTGATAAAGGAATTGCAGTACTTAGTTTTACCCTAGTCTGCTCCACCAATTGATTCTTTGCGTTTACTTTTTCGATCTGCAATATTGGATTGGGTTTATAAACGTTGCTGAAGTTCGCAAACAGTTTAGGTCTGTTGCTTGATAGTATTGTTAACGTTTCAACACATAGCGCATAAGATTCGTCTTCAATAGCTGAGAACAATGCCAATTGCTGTACCATTTTTTTAATATAGTGATAGAAACCAATAACGGCAGTTATAACTTTACACTCAGAACAATCCGGTTGTAGGCTAGGCCAATGCACTTCTCTATCGACGAGGCTTTGTTGTTTTCGTTTCTACTTTACTCAATATCCAAATTAGTATTCGAATTTAATTGAAATATTTAATTCAATTCTGATTTTGAGTTTAAAGGTATATGTTACTGTTCCAATAATCAACGACAATCAGCAAAGAGTCAACCCTGAACCAGTCTTCTTCGATCCACTCCAAATACCAAACCGCAAATATGGCTGTTGATGTTCCTCGGTACGTTCTAAATTTCCACGTTTGCCAACCACGCTGTTGTAAACATAAATACCAATTCCCACGTTACTAACATTTAAGACCACACGTTATTAAATTTTAATACAGCTCAGTTATCACCAAATTAATGTTCTTCACCGGCGCCATGGTGGTATTCCCAGTGCTGACGTTTTTCTTGGTCCAGCAACAAACCGATAATACCCTTGTCAGTGGTGGTTTAGCTGCTGCCATGGCCAATGTGGTGCTGATTGCATACGTAATAATGGCATTCCGGGAGGATACCTCGTCGTTAGAAGAAGAAAAGAAGGAGAAATGAGTGTGTGTACCTAACAATACTGTATTGGCGGCGCTTTTACTTGATTTCGTCTTTCTTTTGTTCGCTCTCACAGTATATATTATGTACATATGGAATACATATGTTTGTGTGATTTACGTTTTATATATATATCAAACGGCAATAAGCTATCGTTCGATCAGTTGTTCTTCTTCAATGGGTTGGTAGTTTTCTCCAAGGCACCATATGAAATATCGAGCGAACCGAGCCAAGAGAGAGCAGTGACTAAGATCGCAAGTAGCAGACCAGATACTATCAAGCAACTTAACAATCCCTCGGTCCACAATGAACTCAAGGCATCACTGTCCTCTGGATCGTCGACCTCTGGGTCGTCGACACCGACATCCTTGGATGTTTCAGCATTAATCAAACTTTCTGCGTTAGCACTATCGCTGCTTGGCATTCTTAGCACTATGTTATCGACGTTATTCATGGAATCTTCCATGAACGCATACATAGTTTCCAAGAAATCGTCTAACTCTGCAACGTCATAACTTTCTTCAGTAAACTGCACAACGACGGCATTTTCGCTCGTTGTGAACTCACCACGCAAAAGATCACTGGCGGATGCAGGGATCTCACCAACTGTAACCACATGCGCATGGTCAAACCCGTTGCTCAAGTATTTCACATCGTCTTCTTGCAACACTGGCTCTAGACTGGCTTCGAACAAAGTTGCTAAGAACGGATAAGTCTGGGCATGTTCCGCATCAAATTGGCCCAGCAAGTCGAAGTTGTTAAACTGTAGAACAATCAATGGTTCCTCTGCATTGCTCAAAAGCAAAAGCTCTGCTAACCTGTTCACCTGATTGGTTTCAACTGGGTCGATATAACGTTGTGCATTTACGGCCAAAAAGGATGTCATGTCCCTAGCACAAACGCATTGGAAAAACAACAAAAACCCTACGACTATTGAAAGGCAACTCATTTTCTCAATTCTATACCTTGTCTGCACGACCGTTGCCCACCGTTTAGACCATTTAAAATCTATTCTTATGTCTGTCAAACAACAGGTGTTGTGTTATAATATTGGTAACGTTATATTTGAAGCTTGTCATTGTTGAAATTCCCCTATCAAAATGGGCCGGGTAATTTTATTTTCACTTCGTCATATGAAGAGAGTACCTTGATGAATCAGTCGGTCCAACTCACGGACTGATTCAGCAACGCATTCACACCCTTCATCGGTCCATACTTGGTGGTTCTTTCACGCAGATAGAACTGTTAGAATACTCACTGAATGATGTTCAGCTGTTTGGTCGATAAATTATGTGAGACAATCTGTCCGGAAGTTAAGTCCGAGAGTGATGTAGCAGGGACGGGAAGTAAGTGCAGACAGTAAGGCTCCAGGAAATGGCCGCACAGATGTCGATTCCACGGCACCTTACAACGGTTACTACAGCGTGGTTGATCCCCACTTGAGATTGATAGCTCAATTCTACAAGGCATTCGTTAACTAGAAAAGAAGGTCATCAACTCTACATTCATTTCCCAGCTTTCATATGTAAAACCAGAAATCATTACATTGAAACAAGTTTTGGCACTGTGGCCGAGTGGTTTAAGGCGCCAGGTCGAGGTCCTGGTATCTCCGGATGCGCGAGTTCGAATCCCGCCGGTGTCATTATTTTTTGCCCTTTCGGCACGTGATTTTTTTTTTCTTTTTCACTTCTCAATCATAGCCGTGCTGTGCTCTGCTATGCGATGAGTTTTAATTAAACATGATTTAAGATGATGTGAATTCAATCATTGGATTGATTGTTTTGATGACTCTCAATATATCCTCAGTTACTGATTGATCCGGCAGCTAATATTTGGCTTTTGACTTTCCCTTCTCTGGCCAGCGTTGTGCAATGTCTTTAGAAGCGATTGTTTTCGATAGAGTGGCCGGAAAATGCTCGGTGAAGATCTTAGATCAACTGCTACTTCCGTACCAGACTCAATATTTACCCATTAACAGCATCTGTGATGGTTATCGTGCCATAAAAAGCATGCAGGTGAGAGGTGCTCCAGCAATTGCCATCGTTGGTGTGCTTTCTGTCCTGGTAGAATGTCAGCTGCTGCTACAAGAATCTTTCGTTAAGACACAGACGTTCTACGACTTGACCCAATTGGAAAAAAATTTCAACGAGAGACTTGACCTGCTGTTGAGTTCGAGGCCAACTGCTGTCAATTTGTCAAACGCAATCACCGAACTTCGTGCGTTGATTTCTGAAGACGTCAAGGCCACTTACGACTCACTTTTCGAATACGCTTGCAATATAATCGATAATGACTACGCCGACAACTTCACAATGGGAGAGAACGGTGCGAAGCATCTGTTAGAACAGCTCGACGAACAGAATTTCGAAGGTGATTTCGGGGTCTTGACTATCTGCAACACGGGTTCTCTTGCAACGTCAGGTTACGGCACTGCATTGGGTGTGATTAGATCGTTATACGCAAGAACAAGGCAAGGGAAAGAGGTCAGCGAGCCAAAGAAAGCGAAGAAATATGGATCCCAGATGGTCCGTGTGTTCCCGTTGGAAACACGTCCGTATAACCAGGGTTCTCGTTTGACTGCTTACGAACTTCTACACGATGAGATTCCATCCACGTTGATTACGGACTCATCCATTTCGTACCTGGTCTCAACCTCGAAGATTCCAATCAAAGCTGCCTTCGTGGGTGCTGATAGAATAGTGAAAAACGGAGATACTGCTAACAAGATCGGTACTTACCAGCTGTCCATCATTTGTAAACATTTTGGGATCAAGTTCTACGTCGTCGCTCCAACTACTACTTTCGATGCCAACACTGAAACTGGCGACAAAATCATAGTGGAAGAGAGACCTCCAAACGAGTTCAGATTTGTGCAGGGTACTCTAATCGATTCAGCGAACGCAGCCCCAGTTGTTAATGAGTATAAGATCCCACTGAAGGCTTCGGTTGGAATTACACCGTTGGACATGCCGGTATGGAACCCTTCGTTTGATATCACTCCGTACCAGCATATAGATGGTATAATATCTGAGAAAGGGGTCTTTACCAAAGCAGAAGATGGGAAGTTCCATTTAGAGACGCAGTTCCAATGATGAGATACAAGATAAGTTTTTGGCTAAATAATTGAACTGTATGTAATGTGATGGAAAATTGACATTCGAGAGACATTTTGTGCGTAGCCTCGCGTAACCTTGCATAACCTCGCGTAGGTTAGTTGTACGAACCACATCATCTTGGGGAACATAACACATCACTAGCTTGAAGTAGCTGGCGTTGCATCCGTTGACGATAGCAGTAAGTGGAGCAAGAAAAATTTTAAAAAATAAGAACTCCTCATAGGGGGCTCGAACCCCTGACATTTCGGTTCCTTGCTAACGTGTGCTTAAAAGCCGAACGCTCTACCAACTGAGCTAACAAGGACGAGTTCTCGCAACAACTCTTTCCTCACCAGACCGTAATCCCAGATTGCGGGTCTCAACGACACGTGAGTCGCGCAATGCACTGTCACTTGCTGTCCATAATAGACTGTGTCAAAAGGTCAGATCATCTCTTACATACTGATATGTAACCTTCGCGCAGGATGGTGGTTTAGGCAGCAATTGCATATATCCGGTTACCGATCATGAATTGCGGTCGTGTATCGCTCAAATCGGATTAGTTTGTTCCGCCTTAGCCCATTTGCTATGCACAGTCATTTAAGGTTGACAGGTACACTTTTCCCATTAACAGCGCAAACTGAAAATATACTGTCAAGGTCCAAAAGGACTCAATTGTCAACACAACACTCAGTCTTGCGAGCGTAGTACGTGAAAATTGGACGATGTATTATACCTTATCTTTTCGTAATTTCACTCCTGGTGGAGAATCATTTGCTGAGAAGGACGTTGCCAATGCCATCGCAGTAGAAAACTTAACCAAATAGATAAGGCAATGGTCTGAAAGGGGCCTACATAATTTTGTAAACAATGTTGGAACAATTACACCTCACCAGAAGAGCCATTGACAGAAAACGTCAATAGAAAGCTTCTACACCCTCAAGTAATGCGTTACCATTAATGGAATATTCTGTCGAGCCCGAATTTCCCAGCCACCGCAGAGAACCCGACCGCAGTGAATGGCAATATCGGTATACCGCAACAAACCATGCAATGAATGGAATCACTGGAATCGTTGGGTTGTAGTGCGCTCCTTAGAAAAATCAGGATCGAAAGCAGTCGCTCCAGGATACATCGCCACGCCCGAAGATTCCAATTCTTCCATCAGAAACGCAACCACCGGAGAACTTGCGAACAACCTTAATGTTCCTACTTTCTCCATTAACTGGGTATTTCCACCACAAGGCTCGGTGCACAAAAGACAAACTATACCGGAAGCAACCACACTCGCATCGAAGCAGAATTTTTTCTCTAAGTATCAATTACGACCGTGCCTTTGTGACCTGATTGACAGCAACTAGCTCATGGTTTGAATCTCTTGAAACCGCACACACTCACTCCACTGAAAAGACAGCCATCACAGGCCCGCTCTCTAGGCTGCTCTTCCCAGAGCCTGGTTCAAGGCTCCCTATGAAGCATTACTTCACTTCATCCACGACTCTTGACGTATTCCTGTCGATCCCACATTGCCTATTTGGGCATAAACGTAAACAATCGACAATCATGCATGTGTACGCTTTAGGCAAAACGTAAACAAAATCTCTTGTCGTTGGAAAATTTCACAAAAGCTCATCGCTTCAGTGCCAAAGGGGAACCGATAGGTAAGAATTCTAGGGCATGCGGCTTGTACAGTGTACGCGGAACGTAGCCTAGGGGCTTGACTTCCTTCTAATAAGTTCCCATTCGTGTGCTATTTTGTTGTTCCTTTTTTTTCTCTTTGGTATTGGGGAATGAGAACGTCCTCAGCGAGCTGTGAGCTGTGAGAAGTGCAGACTGTAGGCAGCCACAAAGGTTCTGAGAGGTGGTGCAGTGTTTAACACAGAGATATGCGAATTTCTTTTGGAGTAAGATCTTCTGTGGTGAGGTATTGTGTTGCGTGTGCCAGCGCACGCAAGCGTGCACAAGCGTGTGCGTCCTTTTAAGGCACACCGGTCAAGCTTTCATGGATACTTCGTAGTAGTAGATCGCAAAGGAGTTCGGTGAATGTTTCACGCAAGCAGCGAGCAATTGGAGCTGTACCTATTTAGTAGTAGCACGTACATTGGATTACTTTTTCTTTTTACGATTTTCCGGATTGTTGTCCCTAGCTAATTCTTTATTATTGTTTTGTTACTTCCTCAATAGGTTACTTTCCCAATTGAAACCGAACTGGATTGAAGCTTTTCAGAATCACTATTTCAACAAAGAGGTTTTCAACTCTAACAGTTTTCAGTTCATATAGAGCGTTTCAACCAGGACCAGATCTGCTGCCCCAAGCACATATTGCCAGTTGGTGGAATCATTGTTAGTAGCAGGAACGAATTAAGCGACCCAGGTCTCACATTGTATTCGTCTTTGTTAGCAGAAAATTGCAGCTAGATCCTCTTTGTTTTCTACTTGATCAATCAACTCCTCGGGAATCGACCTTGGTGCATTGAACTAACGGATATCTGGTACATAAAATCAGTACGGTTATTGGGTAATTACTGATTTGTAAAGTGACGCAGCTTCTTTGCAATTTTCCTGTTCCAACAGAAACTGCAATAGATCAGGATAATAGTTTCAAAGGCTTTTAGATCCCACTTCAGCATTATGTCAAAGGATAAATATGATAGAAGCTTGAAAAACTTGAACATGTTGAGAAGGCCGGTGTTGAACAATGTGACTAATACCACTGACTCTAGTATGAAAACTTTCGGTAAGGTTTTGAGACAGGCTAAATCAAGGTTGCAGAATGGCAGATCGAACAACGTTCCTGTGAGTGCCACAAGTTCAGATTCTAACACAAAACCGATTGCATTGAGAGACGGTATGATGGTAGTGCACGAGGATAAAGAGAACTTCAATCCTCTGAGTAAGATAGATGAGAGGGAAGAACTGGATTCTTCTCTGTCTCAGAACCACAAAACCCTTAATACACAAAAGCACGTTACTATCGATGATAGACAAGAGATAATCGGATACACACACCTGGATACTGAAACGTCAGCTCCATCCTCCTCCGCGTATAATAGTGATGTGTCCAGAGGTGCTGATATGCAAAATGCCCAGCGCACTAACGATGAAGCTGATGTGAAGATGCAGACCTCAAATGCGTTTGACGAGAACACCAACAACGGCAGTGACGCAACGGATAGTGCCAGCAATAGAAGCAGTAGTAGCAACGAACCATCTGCTGTTAATGTCGGAAATACCCTCGCACCTAGACCAGTGAACGAAAATACTACAAGTACGTCCAACAACGCCCAACTAAGAGCAAAACAACTTCAGGTAGAGGATTCGAAAAAGAGACCAATAAGTACCGTGGTAGAGCAAGCACTTCCTAAGAAGTTCAAAGTATGTGAGAAGGGCAAAGAGTATGAGTGGGAAGATCTCGACGAAGAAGATATCAACGACCCATTCATGGTTAGCGAATACGTAACAGATATTTTTGAATATTTGCACAGATTGGAAATGATGACTCTACCCAACAGACATGAGCTCTTCAAGCATGCCAATATCCAACAGAATAGAGACATACTAGTCAACTGGATGGTAAAGATCCATAACAAGTTCGGGTTACTGCCGGAAACCTTGTATTTGGCATTAAACATCATGGATAGATTCCTTTGTAAGGAGTTGGTGCAGCTGGAGAAATTGCAGTTAGTAGGAACGGCGTGCTTATTCATCGCCTCAAAATATGAAGAAGTGTACAGCCCTAGTGTGAAGCACTTCGCGTATGAGACAGATGGCGCATGTGACGAGGAAGAAATCAAAGAAGGGGAAAAGTTTATCTTGAAGACCTTGGAGTTCAACCTTAACTATCCAAATCCAATGAATTTCTTAAGAAGAATATCGAAAGCAGATGACTATGACATACAATCCAGAACATTGGCGAAATATTTGCTCGAGATATCCATTGTTGATTTCAAATTCATAGGAATTCTACCCTCCTTATGTGCAGCAGCATCCATGTTCCTATCCAGAAAAATGCTTGGAAAGGGCAAATGGGATGGAAACCTAATACATTACAGTGGGGGATACACCAAAGATGAATTGGCTCCTGTGTGCAATATGGTTATGGAATATTTGGTCCAGCCCGTTGTGCACGACGAATTGTTCAAGAAATATGCTTCGAGAAGATTTATGAAAGCATCGGTAATTTCTAGACAATGGGCCAAGAAGGTTATGTCCCACAACTATGATATTATGACACTACATGACACTGAATAAAAAACAAGAAAATAACGGGATTCGTACTTCAACCAAACATAAATATGAGTCTCTCCGGATTTAAGCATTGGCCTTTGTTGTGCCATTGCAAATGATACCATAAGAAAACTTTTTGAGTATAGAAATTACCACTGATTGGAGATAGTTTGGGATACCTGATGTTAATAACAATCAAATTGGGAATTGAATAGCAAATCAGATGTATACGTATGTCAATTTAGGCCTTCTAATAGCATTCCAATATCAATGGAAATAAGACTAGAACTAAAAAATAATTCTAATAATCATCAAAAACATAAATCGACCGTTGTAATAATTAATTAAGCCGAGTAACATGCGACTTCATCTGTTTTTCCAGCTGTAATGTGAAGAAAATCCATGGGTAGGGATTCTTCGCTAGATGGACTGTCTTCCTTTATCATCATATTGCACTACTCCCAATCATTTCCTTCTGTAACAGTGTTTTTTCTTAAATACAATCGTCTGTGGCCAATCATAATTAGCCTCCCACCTTCTTTCCCTTCTCCTTTGTAAGTTTAACCACTTCACATAATTTACTTCTTATGTACACTTAGCATGTATCTGAACTACTTCGATTAACGTAAAGGTCGCTTCAATTATCATTGGTATTACTTGATTATTGGATTAAGTATTTATAGAATGCAACGGATATATTTATGATGTTAAGAACATTATGATCGTAAATAGAATGCGATTTGGTCGCAAGTAAGAGCTCTTCGCTGAGAAGAGTAGGAGATCCAAACGAACGTGAATTAGGATATGGTTGTAGGGTTGGAGTTGGAGTTGGGAATGGACTAATGTAATGAAGAGGATGATGCAGGGGATGATGAAGCGTGATCGCTAGAGTTCAACTCTTCAGGAGAAGAGTTGACCAGACACCATTCGTGGATCTTATTCCAGGTGCCAATTTTTTTGTATTTGTATATTAATGCGTTAAGTTGTGTCGATGGTTTAGCAATGTCATCAGTGAGTAGTTTTGAAAACTTTTTCAGTTCGAGTTCATTATCTTTAAACGAATCGCATGAATAGTGATCCCAAAGTTCGTTCCATTGGAAATCCTCATGAACGATTTGTTGTGCGGTGAACATAGCCACCGATGCAAGCTTGGATGGTACCATGTCGATGAAATGTGGGCACGACACCGTATACTCTAGCAGACATTTTCCGATAGTCCGAGTAACGGAGTCGTACTCATCACATCTTGAAATTCTCCGAAGGAAGTTCAACGGGTTGGGCCATCCGATGTTATATTCTAGCTTGTTCAGAATGACAAACTCGGCCTGTTTGATCTCCTCGTTGCTGTATGCGTTATCTGTGATGTATGAGTAGTTCGATAGCTTCGGGAGATTTACTTCCTCGAACTTGGCGGCTATCAACAAAGACGTGATCGCTATCAACTGTAACTTCGGCAGCGTGACCTTGTTGAAAGAAAGGTATCTGTCCATCAAGTTGATCGCCAGGTAAAGCGTCTCGGGCAAAAGCTGGAACTTGCAATGAACCTCGATGATCCAGTCAACGAGTATCGACCGCATAGTGGGCCTCAGGTAAAACTCGTAGTTTTTGTCGCTTAGATAGTTAATCTCTGGTGTGGTCTCAAACTGTCTCTTGTAAAGGTGGTCGAAAATCTCGTCTGAATAATCGTAACACATCGTCACGTCCTCCGCATCCTGACTGTCCAGCTCTTCCCTGCGTCTTTCCAGGCTTTCGCACTTAAGTCTCTTGTGACTTCTCTCCAGTTCAATTGAACCTTTCTTAGCTCCCACGTCGATACCAGATTCCTCATCATCACGGTATATGTGTCTTTTCAACGACGATGGACCTGCCGTTTGTGCTGAATCCCTGAATATCACACCGGAGTGGTTCTTGTCCTGCTGCGAATTTCTCAAAGACGCTACTGAAGACTTCAGTTTATTCTCTTGAATCGGCTTCTCCGATAGTGCAACACGTTTCACAGGCTGAGATGTGTAATCCATTGTGTCGTTCTCTAACCTCTCCTTCGCTGTAGCACTCAAACTGCTGCCACTGCTTGTCCTGCCCCTCATCCTAACCTGTAGAAACTCCAATATATTTCAACTTATGATCCAAAAGCTTACCCAAAGTCACATACACATATATATATATATATGTGTGTGTGTGTGTATGCTACCTTGCAGTATGCCGAAAACCAGTGTGCTGCAGCGCCCGTCACCAAAAATCCTGGACCCAGCTTCACACAAATCGCGTCTGTGCTTTCTCTGGCGATTAATCCCAACCACGACGAAACCCTATTCGAACCAAAAGACGTCGAAGCACGCAAACACGGTATATTCTGTTTCTAGCTGAGAGAGAACTCTTGCATATCCAGTGGAAACCAAGGCGCTGAACACGTAAACTTACGTGCAGGCTGCGCAGAGATGCCAAATATCTTGCAAGACGTGCAAGTTCGTGAATTACAATTCGTATCGTTTGCACGAAGTTTCCACTTTTTTTTTTCCTGTCTGCCCGGACTGACGCGTGAACTGGGTAGAAAATAAAGTTTCGCGTCTTCGCGTTGTAACACGAAGATTGGGAAGAGAGAGAGGAAAATAACACACCACGTGATTGTCACGTGGTGTGTATAATTAATCATCACGTGACCGCTAGCGGTCACGTGATATTGAGCGTCCCTTCCTTTTCTGTCCCTCTATTTTCTGCTTTTTTTTCCTTTGCCAGTACCTTGAGTTTGCTTCGCTTCTCACTCACCCCCAGAAAACGTCGCAGCGCGTGCCACTTTGAGTCAGCTGACGGCTGGTCGTATACTCACCACATACCTCACCAAACCGTCTACTACTCTTGCCGCATGTAACACGCATCCCCATCGCTCTCGCTCCCGCTCCCACATCACTCTACTTCCCGTCACTTCCCCCTCCCCCGTTCCTCTATCTTATCGGTTCGGCTGGTCTTGTTAGATAAACTGATATCGCCATACGGCTCCATTCAGTTATCGCTAGATCAGTACCATAAAACGCTCCAAATTAGTGCGGGTTACAATGCTTCGTCTTTCAAACAGACGAAAAGGCAGACGAAAATCAAAATGGCCTAAAACGGATTGTACATCGCACATAATGGGCATCGCTCTCTGTGCCTATACAGATATATATATGTATGTATAATCTCGGCATGTAACTCATCTCATCTCTCTCGAGATTTGTTTATAGTTTTTCTTTCAGCCTTTCTAGGGACTTGTTAGCATCATCAGTCATCAGTCAAAACTTCAACACGAATAAAGAGTTTAAAGATGGACGGATTCAAGGGTAAGTGGGAAAAATTCAAGAGATACGTTACTGGGAACCCAGTGGACGGTGAGAAGTACGATTCTCCAAAAGTTGAGGACTTGCCTCACATGGTGGACGCGGACGGTGCGCTAGTTGCTGTTTCGTCCGGGAAGCGCGAGTTGTCTCCAGTGATGTCTGCCAAGTACAACATCCAGCCAGGTAAGTCTAACGCCTCCGACAGGGCCATCGACGATACCATCAACTGAGCCATGGAGCCAGTCTGTGTACTGTGTACTGTGTACTGTCTATGTATCTTTTGTAATTGTTAATTGTACAGACACAGTTTTAATATAATAAATAGCCAGTCTGGGTTTGAAGGAGTGTGTGGAGCTGCAGCGCTGGTATGGGTACTGTTGGAAGGGCCTGCTTGTAAGAAACTCCTCTCGGTAGCCAAGTTGGTCTAAGGCGCCAGACTGTAATGTGAACCACAAAACTCGTTTTGTAATCTGGAGATCGGGCGTTCGACTCGCCCCCGGGAGACTTCTTTTTTTTTTCAAAAAACCTTTTTTACCCTTTAAGCCTTGGCTTGGATTAACCTCAAAATAGACAGCTCTGCTTCCTTTAGCAAGTTTGAAGTACTTACTTGTTGTGGAAATGACAGTGAGGTAACATTGAAGCGCCTTGCAGCAGTGGATATGTGCAATTGTACAGTATATATAGAAGAGATATGGGGCAAAGCGTATTTTTTTTTTTTTTTCATCAGCACAGGGTTTGGAAACCTGCTCCAGCGTCAGTTAACCAATCGGCATGTCTTTGGTGCAGCACATTGACATCCCTGTTTACACTCCGCTTTCAAACGCCAATAGGACCCATAAGTTTGTCCAATTGAGCAATGGTATCACCGCACTGCTGGTTTCGGACCCCAGCGAATGCGTCGCATCGATGTGTGTGTCCGTTGCCACTGGGTCGCACAACGACCCAGATGAGGTGCCAGGATTGGCGCATCTTTGCGAGCATATGATTGTTAGCTCCGAATCCAAGAAATTCGCTAGGAAAACTCATTACCACGACCTTTTAACCGAATATAACGGTAATCAGAACGCTTTCACTACTGGGGAACAGACGAGTTTTTATTTCGAGATTCCAAATTCCAACAACGGAACAGGCAAGCCGATATTCGACACGTTGGTTGATGTGCTGGCCAGTAAATTGAGCGCTCCCGTGTTTCACAGTGCAAGTATCAGCAAAGAGATCCAGGCAATTGATAACGAACATGAAATTAATAAGAATTCAGTCTCGAAAACGTTGTACCATGGCATCAGAAGACTTGCAAACCCACATGCACGGTTTAGTCGGTTTTCTACCGGTAGCATGTACACTTTGGCGCAGCTCCCCATCATTGGTGGTAAATTGAATTTGAAGAGCGCCTTGCAGAAGTACTATAATGACAATTTCGTCGCAGAAAACGTCAGTATCGTCATTAGAGGAGCGCAGTCACTGCATTATTTGAGCAAGCTGGTTCAGAGCCATTTTGGAGACTTCCGTAGTGGCCGTTCCATCAAAGAATTGAATAAGACGGTGGGCTCGTTCAAAAAATTGCAAGAAGTGTGGGGTGCCAGGTATGAAGAAGGGCCACTATTTTTGGGTAGTCAAAATAACGAATCCGCTGAATCTATTTTCATTCAGTCTTCTAGGGCACCGGTGGTACGTTTAGTGTTTCCAATTTCCCACCGCAATTCTGCATTCAGTAGTGCTGAGATAAAGCTGTTTTCCAAAGTTTGGTCCGATTTATTCGGTGACGAAAGCTCTGGGTCTATTCACAACATTTTCAGCGGTCGTAATTATTTGAACAGGCAAGTAACACAGCTGTCTAAATTCACAGTCTACGACGAATCCTTGGTACTGCAATTCGAGTTGACTAACGCAGGATGGGTTGGTGGGGTTGGGGATTTGCTTGCCGATCTATTTACAGGATTCATTCCCTTTTTCTTATCTCTGGATGCAAGTGCAATTGCCAGATATATGAACGAATGGAATACTATAAACTTGCTTCAGTTTTTGTACCAGGATCTGGACACTTCCACTATGGAAAGATGTTCTGATTTGTGTTCGGAGTTGATGCAGTGTGAGGATCCTCGCTTCATTCTTAACAATGGAATTAGTTTCCCCTGTAACGAAGAAAAATCTGACATCGGCAGCTATTTCGAGAACGCAAGGTCGAAAAAATGGTGGGAATCGCAGGCTCTGAAGTTCCAAACGTTTGTTGGAACATACATGGATTGGGGAAATTGCAGGCCGTTATTTTTTGGCGAGTTGAGTGAAAGCGATTTCATCAACTCTAGGCGTAACGCATCAAACGTCAAATTTGATGAGTATTACAGATTCGAGTATGAGTTGAGTTCGATCAAATTAGACCGTAACGTGGCTTGTCCGAAACAGTTCCAACTCCCTAATTCGGCTGATTTCTTATTCAATCTAGAAAGGAATTTAACAGCACTGAAGCAATCTCTGATGGCCGTCTTACGTAAATCTCAGGACTCAGCGCTATCGATGATAACGCAATCGGAGCTCTTACAAACAACTCCGCGGCTCATAAATAAAAACGAAAACCATGAGTTGTGGGTGAAGGAAGAGAATTCACTACAATTCAGCTCAAGGTCGGTGCTTACTGTAGAAATCATTAATATGAGCTTGCAACCGTCAGCAGAGAATACCATGAACCTTGAGATTTTGACGCAGCTCTTACATTTGTATATGAACGAATTACTGTACCCATCAGAACGGGTTGGCTACATGTACCAGATATCTGCCAACAATAGAGGGGACGTAAGACTTGCAATCACCATAAATGGGTTCCCTCAAGGAGTGAACAAGATACTGCAGTTGATCATGGAAAAGTTGGTCCAGATCAGCAAACCTGATTTCGAAATCACCAAGAAAGCCTTCAGAAGCAGCAGAGTTCGTGTTCGTACAAAATACGAGGAAGCCGCCAGAGCCAACTCGTGTACTTTGGCCTCCTTAGGAGTTTTGATCTTATTGGAAAAGGATTTGACCACATTGGAAGAAAGACTAGACGCGCTAGAAGACATAGATATCCAGTTGTTCAAACAGTTCTGCAGTAAACTGTGGTCTCATCAATCAAACTACATGAACCTGGTCATCCAGGGGGACCTCTCAATCACCGATATAGTTAACCACTACATGGACAGCATCATCCACCACCTACCTTGTCAAGACAAACGCAGAGACCAAGGTATACCGTTCCAATTGAAAGAACCTGAAACAATAAAATTACCCCAGGGCTCTAACCTCTACATTGAAATGGCAAGTTTCCACGAGGATCCAACGAACAGCGTTGTGTATTTCATAGAAACTGGCGAACGGAGCAGCCCCATGGACTACACCATGACAAGCCTCTTCGAGTATTTCATGTCGATGACGCTCGTGCCCGACCTACGGATCAAGAAACAGATCGGCTACGTGGTCCTTGGTGGACTACGACTCCTGACAGAAACGCTTGGGATACACATCTCAGTGATTTCCAACCTGCCACCGCAGACCATCGAGTCGGAGATCGACGAGTACCTACTGTTCCTACAAAATGTGGTGCTGGCCACCATGACAGAGTCCGAATTCCAAGAAAACGTCTTACAAAAATACATGCAGTTGATTAAATCAAACTCGCTGGAAAAACTCACGAAAAATTCCGGACCTGCAAACCTAATGGCACAGCTAGAAGCAAGCGTACACAGTGGCAACTGCCCAGCCACCCAGCACGCACAGGGACACACTTTCGGCCAACACAAGAAAATCAAAGACGAGATCAGTTTCCGCACCTACAACTTCTCAGACACCAAGATCGACATCGGCATACTCTCCAAACTGACTCTGCAACAATTCAAGCGTTTTGTCGACGAGACAATATCCATTTCCTCGTCAAAGAGAAGGAAACTCTCAGTCAGGTTTAAGACCCCAATGACGAAAAAGGACATTGGCGTCAGCATGATGACAATGCAATTGGACGCCTTTCTCAGAGCCAAAGGGTTCCATATAACCCGGGACCGGCTACACAATATTGTGACCGGGACATCGGGGAACACCGCCGCCCTTTTCAAAGAGCTGTTCCACCACTTCAGGTCCCAGGGCCAGTCGCTGCGGCTGTGCACTCTTGTCCTAAAAGAAATCCTAAAGCAGATCCTGGCCATGACACCCTCGTCCTCTTCTTCTGCCCAGCACCAGAAATCCACATCTGGCACAGCCGTAGGCCAACTATCCCGGCCACCAGAAACGCAGATCCTCTCTGTCACAGCGTTCAAGGCAAGCTCATGAGTCGCACTCTGTATGTACATGTATGTATATTCATCACGTGACCTGGATCGTCTCTCTCTCTTCTTTTTTTTTTTTTCTTTGAGCGCACGCACTCGAGCCGCGGTGCTGCATTTCAGGGTTCCACCACTGGAAACATCAACACTTTCGTATTTCCTAAAGGATGAGAAGCATTACAGAACAGCAGGATGGTAAGCGAACGTTCTGAGTCAAAAGAGGTTGGGAATGAGCCCTTCTGCAGCCGAGGTGTAAGTTAACGAGACATACGACGCGGCAAAAAGAAAGCTGTTGAAAGATTGGATGATTAATAAGTAAAGTGTTTAGAGTTAGGGTAGTGTAGGGTTGGTGAAAGATTCCGTTAGAGGAGTTAATGGGTAAGAGAATCGCGCGCAGTTGACGTTAGAAGAATTAAAACGGGTTCTGGAAACAGGAAAGTCGGTTGTGGTGAGAAGAAAGCGTTTTGATGGAAGACGGTGAATCAGACGTTTCTTATAAGTAGGTTGTTTTTTTTTTGCTTATTGAGTCAATAGCAGTTGTATATATATAGATATATATATATACAGGGAGCGATGAGCAACGGTCTGTTTCAATACAGTAGGTTGTAAGTTGTATAGGATTCATTGAGCTTTACTTGAGTGAGAAATACTGTGCTGTAGCGACGACAATCGAGATGACGCTAATGGTTAAGTTTGAATTGGTAGAAGACCCAGAGGTGATTAGGTTCACTCATATTGAGAATGGGTTAGCCTGGAGTAGCGATGTTTTGACTCGTGAGGAATACGCAGATCGGGAGCATATATTGGGGCAGAGTGAGGTTGGACAGCTGCACAGGTGTGATGAACATGCGGCTAGGTTTGAGAGCAACGCGAAGCATTTGGGGATCAGGTACTTCGTGCTGAAGGACCTGAGTCTTCCTGAGACGTCTTCGACGTCTCAGATAGTGGCTAGTTGCGAGACTTTGAACAGGGTCGGATGGGCAATTGTGCCAGGGACCAGCGACGTTGTTTCTGTACTCAGCGTGTGCATTGGCGGTGTCTTCACTTTGAAAGACCACCGTGGCCGTGGGTATGCGAAGAAGATGATCGATCTGTTGAACGATCACTACGATTCGTTGGCGGAATCCACTGAGGACCCGTTCTTGAAGTACATGGTTGTATTCCTATACAGCGAGGTCGGTGAGTACTACGCCAAGATGGGGTACAAGTCGTACCATGACCCGTTGTACGAGGTCTTCGCCTTGGATGCTTTGGAAAAGAGGTACTGCGATGCCGTTGTGGCCACTGCAGGGTCACCAGAGATCAGAACGCTGGGGTATGACGATTATGAAGACCTTGTAGAACGCCAGAGACAACAGTTCAAGAAGAAAATGGTTCAAGCGAACGACGGTTCCAAGTTCATTTTCACCCTTGAACCAACGCTATCCATCTACAAATGGTTCGAGGACCGTGACATCTTTCTTTCGAAGAAATTCCAGGACGAAAAACCCGAAAGGTTTGGCGCTACGCTGCCAGATGGCTCGCATATCGTATGGCATCACTCGTGGATTGCACGTTCGTTGTACATATTGAAAGTGCACGTCGATCCTAGTCAAGATGGAAGCGAAGAGGATAAGTTTGCTGTGTTACTGAAGGAGGCCATTAAAGAGTGTCGTGCCTCTACGTTACAATTCTTGGAATTCTGGCAAGACGAGATACCGGGAGAGAAGTTCCCCAAGTTTCATACGACGCTTCGCCTGGTAGAATCGGGTCACAATCTCGCTAAGTCAAACGGCTCCTTGAGCGCTATTAGACTCTCGCCCGCGTGCCAAAGGGAAAAGAATGAATGTCTATGGCTCAACAACACCAAATTCTGCTGGTTCTAATTGCAAACAGTCTTGCCTTCAATTCCGTAACCATATTTGCTCAATATTCATACATAATGCGAATAATTTATATATTTAGTCAATTATATCACTTTGGTTACCCAAATTACCTTGGCCAATCTCATTGTATAATCAGAAAAGATATATAGATCTGGGAACCACTAGCTCGAGCTTCTGTACTTAAAACTTATAGAGGAAAGAAATGGGTAAGGTGGCATCTCTAAGTGTCTCTCCTTGGCATTGGATTGTTTCTTCGTTTGCCTTTAGTGTCCATGACTTGTCCATGACTTGTCCACGACTTGTCCACGACTTGTCCATGACATATTCACAGAACCGAATCATGTAGTATAACTCACATATTGGTAGCAGCCCATGCAAGTCTCAACATCAATAACTACAAAGCATCGGTGGTTTAGTGGTAAAATCCAACGTTGCCATCGTTGGGCCCCGGGTTCGATTCCCGGCCGATGCATTCTTTTAAACTTTTTTTTCCTGTTTTTGTCTCCTCCTCTATTGTCCGTGCTCTTCTCTTCAAATCGACCATTGAGAAGACGTTGACTTACTTCTATTTACTTTTTCTCCCCTGTGACTACCAACAGCTACTAATGTGACTAACAATCTACACACCCGAGCCTCTACTTACACAGCAGCACAGCTGTGTTCTCTTTCTCTCTCTCTATTTCTTCATCGAACAAACGCGCGACGCGTCCTTTTTTAAGCTTTTTCCAGTATATAAGAAAATGCTGTAATATGGTGAAATTTTTCAGACCATTACCTCATCACCGGTTCAGCACATTGAACCGAATCATCTCATACTTGGAACTCCCGACTTTAACAACTCCCCAACAAATATAATGACCGAATCTTTATCTAACAGTTTGAAAGTCCAACTACGTTCTGCTGACGCAAAAGTCCCAACTAAGGGATCCACCTCTGCTGCTGGTTACGACATCTACGCTTCGCAGCCAGGCGTTATTCCTGCCAGAGGCCAGGGCATCGCCAAGACTGATATATCCTTCACCGTTCCAGTGGGCACATACGGAAGAATTGCTCCAAGGTCCGGTCTGGCGGTAAAGCACGGCATTCAAACCGGTGCAGGTGTTGTCGACAGAGATTACACTGGCGAAGTGGGCATTGTCTTGTTCAACCATTCTGACAAAGACTTCCAAATCAACAAGGGTGACCGTGTGGCACAATTGATCCTTGAGAGGATTGTCGAGGATGCAGAGGTCCTTGTGGTCGAGTCCTTGGAGGATACTGCGCGCGGTGCCGGTGGCTTTGGTTCTACTGGTAAGAACTAAAAAACAGATGCAGGGTACGGTGCAATACTTCAGTATTTAATACTACATAAGTGCAATGTATATATTCAAAGCAGAGTATTGATACAACGAAGCAAGAGCTGTCCGCTGTCTGCTGTTCCTCACGCCCCATCAACTTGTAAACCACCACTTGACTCAAATTGCATCACGTGATCATGCCGTATCAGTTGCGAAAAGTCTATATCCAACTATTAAAGAACTTAACCAGATTGAACAAACCAAAGCTAGCTGAGAATGTATCATTGCATAGTGCAACCGTAGTCAATACAGTGGATTTTCCGACCAGAAATTGCAACCCCCAATAGTGAAGCGAAATGAGCAACCAAGTTCTACTGGACAAACTGGACCGTACCACAGAGCTACTCTCGAATACTTTGATTCAACTGGCGAAACTTTCAGACCTTGAATTCGGTGGAAAAGACACTGAACAGCCACGAAGCAGTTCCGGACTCGCGACAGTATCCAGTTCTGGGGTTCAAATGTCGAATAACTACACAATGCAACTCATAAAGGGAGTACAAGACCTTTTGGTGATAACAAGAAACATACGAGAGAAATGGGTACTCAGTCAACTTCCAGAGAATAAAGAGTCGTCAGCTTTCGAATCGGAAGAATCACTGGAAAACTGCAGGAAACTGGTACAGGAATCGATGAAAACTCTGCTCAATGACATGCCCTGAATCAGCAACACTATCAGTGGATTAAAGAGCTGCACTATACGCTTCTGAGAGCACTCACACGTTCTAATCCACTCGATGTAACAGTTATTGTCACTGTGAACGAAAATTCAATCATCTTCAAGATGTTCAAATATGTAAACAATGTAAGAAGCGAATACAAACAAACAAACATATGTACAATGGTAGCAGATAGACGAACGAGAGGCGATCCAAGAGCTAATCAGGATTGCATACCACGTTGAGCGCATCCTTATGCAAGTTTAGACTACCCAGCGTTTTGTCCCCGAGAAGAGCTGAAGAAAAAAAAAGCATATCACAATCCCGTTTAGCGGCATGGAAACTCAGCGCTCTGAGAGTCCTCGCGGCGATACTTCATCCAGAAGAGTATTGAAGATGCAAACGATCCCAACTGAGACTCCAGAGAGGAAGAGACCTACTCAGCAGAGTTTTGAAACGGACGATGAGTTCCAGTTTAGGCGGCATAGTGCCAAGAAATCACAGTTTGGCGATAGATTGCAAGAGCTTCAAAGCGTAAAGGATGCCCGCAGAGTGGAAAATTTCAACTCCTCTTTCCGTGTGCCGTCACAGTCACAGTCACAGTCACTACCAAGATCACAGGAAGAGCATTTGCAAGATCCGTACCAGGGGCAGGGGCAGGGGCAGCAGTTCCAAACGCAGTATCCTGCACCTAGTCAATTGCAATCGCCTCACAGAATGATCCCAATGCCCATGGTGTACTATTACCCCGCATCAACAAACCAGCAGCCTGGTACTCTACCAATAGGGACTCAGCCACAGCAGTATGCTATGCCTTCGCAAGGGATGGGGATCAATTTCCAGGCAATGAACCAGTTCATTGACTCGCAGTATCAAGAGCAGCAGCCGTTTTATTCTAGTTTGATGCCTGCACCTTCTTTTTACCCACCGCCTTCTCAGGAAAATCTCCCGAATCCGTTGTTGCAGAATAGGCCAATACTAAAGCCAGGAGAATCCAGGTCTAAGAGAAAGTCCTTTTCATTGCAAAGGGGAAGAAGGCTATCGTTGTTGAACCAGGAGAGTCAATTGAACGATATTATTTCGCCTCATAAAGATGTCCACGAATCAGAATTCTATCGGTACATGAACAATTCGTTTGCTCAGGACCTAAAAATCAAACAGTTGATGAATTGGTGTCTAATAAGAACTTTAAGAAAACTCGAGATTAGGAATTCGAAAAATAACACTGAATCCAAAAAGATTTCCCTCACTATTTTGAAGGATTTTGTTCGCGATATACGGAAGGGTGGCCACAAGATCGATTGGGAATCAGAAGGACCCGAAGCAGAGCCAACAGTGGGAGATCAATCAGAAATAAGCAATCTTTTCAAAGAGGGCAACACTGAAAACAACATAGTGGTAAACTCATCGCCTGCTAAGAACAAACCGGAGCCTATAAAATTGGCTAGGATACCGAATGAAAAGAATATTCAGAACAAAGAGAACTTACAAGTTCTGGAGGAGAAGATCAAAACTATCAAAGATGAGATCGAACAATGGTCTAAAGATCTTTCTAATGTTAAGATACCAACGTATCAATTACCGAAGCACCAGACTTCAGTTGTAAAATTACCGGATAATTTGCAGTTCACTGCAACAACAAGCGAATCTGTTCATTCAGATTTCCAACAACGCATGGATTCATTACAAGAAACGACACGCTTGCTGCAATCCTCTTCAATGTTACTAGATGAAACTGCAAAAATGAAGATTAAGAAACTTAACAGTTGTCTTGTCAGAAAAAAACCAACAGACAAGATCAGTACTAAAAAGTTGTTACAAGGGTTGAACAGGTCATTGATGCAATGACAGGCTCATCGTGACTCTTGTATGTTGATTAAAACATCTTTAGCAAGCTGAGCGCATCCAGACAAGAAAGTCGGTTCACGGATGATGCCGATGTATTATTACAGTTACAATTACAATTACAATTACAATATAACGATCGAAGTCATGAATAACTCGTTAAATTACTTTCTTCGTTCTCTTTCTATATTAATATATGTATAAATATCTACACTTTATCATTAAGGAAATAGTCGCTTTGAAAGCACCCTTACCTTGGAATCGAATGCCGGACTAGAAATCGGATCGTTGACTTTGTAAAACGGATTCATCAACGTCTTTAAATACAGTTCGTATACCTCATAGAAGAAAGACCTTGTTATCGTATCGTCTACTATTCCATTCCCATGAACCATTATGAATTTCATATTCCCATACGTTAAAAACCCACTCACTGCTAAGCCGTAAAAGCTATCAACTTTCCCCAAATATGAGTTCTCTTGCGAATTGTGCCTCGACCTAAGGAAACCTCCAGAATTCGCATTGAGCTCTAAATGCGGTTGTCGTTGCCACTGTAAATACTCCATTATATCCAAAGTTGAATGTACTATGTATGGATTCAATTCTTTGATCTCCGGTTGAAATGTGTGCTTTGGCGTGCTGAATTCTGCCTCATATATCGGATTATCGTCCGTGCCGATGATTGTAAAATAAAACATGGGTAAGTATTTATGTCCTGATATCCCGTATCCTCACAAGGTCACTTCTTTTAGTACGCTTTTTACTTTCACAACTTATACTAGACCTATTTCAGTATCTTCAAGATTGAATATCACCAATATTTCAAGTTTTGATGCTAGTATGTAACAAAGGAAAGAACGACGACGGATGAAGATGTCAGCGAATAAGGGTCTGAAGATGCAGTTCCCAGAACATGCCTCTGAACAGTTCATCCTGTAGCTGACAAAGAACACATTAGGTTGCGGCTGTTGGCTAAAGCAGGCTGTGAGCGATGAAACCATCTTACGTTCTACTGAGAAAGTGAAAGTAAAATCACACATGATCTTATAATGTGTTAGGGTCGGAGCCCACGCAAGTCTCAACATCAATAACTACTAAGCATCGGTGGTTTAGTGGTAAAATCCAACGTTGCCATCGTTGGGCCCCGGGTTCGATTCCCGGCCGATGCATTCTTTTTAGATTTTTTGTATTTCTCCTATTACATATCAAACGCTTGACACCGCGTCCTGTTTCATACCATTCAATGGGTTTTGCACCTCTTCCAAGCGTCCACAATAGTCACCATCTAATGGGTCTAATAGGCTGTGCAGCTGGCTTAGCTGGCGTTGCTGGCGTTGCTACCTTTTCTTTTATCTTTGTAGCAGCCGCATTTTTTCCACTTTGCTTGATTGTATGTAAATTATAGCTCATCTCATAAATTATAAGGTAGAAATAAGTGACATATATGAAGTCTTTGAAACAGACAACAGAGCTACAAGCAGATGTCATAGCGGGATCTCTTTATGGACTCACGAGTCAACGCAGAAAAACCGATATGTTCGACGATTCTGATGGCAGAGAAGATGACGCTCTTCTGGGAGTATTACAAGATGATCAAATTAAACGAGCGACCGAATTAATACTCGATTTGAAGCGAGGAATGATGGAGGATTTTAACGTCGAGTCTCAGTCTGCGCGGGTCGATGGAAAGTGGCAAGGCACGCTGAGGTACAACAGGCGTACTAGGGAACAAGCGGATAAAGTGCGGGTGTACCTTGAGTTTTACTATACGTTGATTGAGAAATATTCTACACCGCCGGCTGATTCTGGGCACAACGATGTGGATGATGTGTACAATCCCTTGCAAGTGATTCGGAACCGTAAGATCAGGAAGAAGTACGGTGACAAGACAAGAGACTTTCATTTGGCCAGACCTCCTGTGATCGCCATTAAGGATTTCTCTGAGAGAAATTCCAAATTCCCATGGTTTGTGGACATTATGGAAAAATCGAACGATATCATTTGGAGAACCAACCACTGGGACGAATTGAGGAAGCCCGACGGGACCTTATGGTTCCATAAGAGCCATAACAGGAAGTCTCATGCTTCGAAGAACTCTGTGGTCAGTTTAAGCTCGTCTTTGGATGGGTCGTCGTCAGAAGCCTCCTCGAGAAAGGGACGATTCGACCGTCGTGCCGGGGCATCAGTGACGTCGTCCAAGTCGGATTACAGGGATAATAGAACGTCCAAATCGATCTTGTCACGGCTGTCGCGAGGGTCTAATAGAAGACCTGAACCGATGGAAAACATTAAGAATAACGATTCGAAAATCTTAGTACCAAAGATCGTTTATGAAACTCCAAGCGATTACGCCAGCGGGAAATGCACCATCATTGACGTACCGATTGATCCTGTGAGAAAAAATGAGGAGGTACCGGAACCTCCAATAGATACCAACTACCAGAGAAGAAGCTCGTCTTCGAGGTCGGAATCGTATCTTCATACCAACTCTGGCTCGTTCTCTTCAAATATCAACTCTGGATACGCATCCAACACGTTAGCCAATTCAACGACCAATACGAACACTAACACAAACACAGATTCAGACCCCTCGACCCCCGATTTGAAGCTAAATGTCGTGGAGGAGGCTACAAGCAAGGCTTTATACGATGATTACCAGTCTTTAAAATGCCTACAATGCTCCTGGGACCTTCTACGACGTAAGAATATCCTGACCAGTATGGCTGCCAAGAAGAACCTCAAACACACTTCGAAGAAGCTGTCTAAAGACTTACAAAGTTTTAGAGGGGACATCACCGTTACGGAGTCTATTCTTGGCGACTTTGAAGGTGAGCTTTCCAAGAATTCACTGGTGCTCTCCGAATGGAAAAGCAAACTGTTGACAGATTACGCCAACAGAGTCAATAAGTTGATTTCCTTCAGTGATCGTTTTCTGTCGGACATCAACACGACTTTAGCACTCAGAGTGAAGATCCTACAAGAGAACATCGAGAAAGTGAGTCTGATAAGCCATGTCCAGAAAAGGGCATGGAGGAAGGTCATGTACAAGGCCCTCGAAATGTTCATCGTATCCAGCTTGTGGGTGGTATGGCTGATATTCTCCATCCTTAAAATCTTCAAAATAGGATTTGCTGTCGTATTCAAAGTCGTCAAATGGGCATTATTTTAATTGGCTCAAAAGCCTTGCACACTATCGTGCTATTTATAAAGTTCTAATTAGCATATTCAAGTAACGTTTGGAATGTTATAGTAATTTATTTGGGCAATGGTGCGTTGAACGTCACTCAATTACATGGAAATGAGACGCACACTAATTGGTGCTTCATTTACTTCTAGTGACGCTCGGCGCAGCAGCATCTTCTTCTAGGAAAATTCCTCTCTCGGCTGCTTCGTCAAGAATCCTCTCTCTTCTCCTCATCTCATCAACATAGTATCTGTCTTGGAACTTGATCAACTGCTTGTCAGCATTGAAAACTATACCCATAGAGATCCAAGAACAGTGATAAAACACCCTCACTTGCGTCCGCACATTTCTATACGTAACGGAAAACCTTCTTAGTAGTAACGCAGTGACCAATCCGACAGCTGCACCTTTTAGAGCACCAATACCTGACGCAATGGAAATTTCCTTAGTCAATTGTTTCACTGTGTTTGGATCATAATGAATAGGTTGCACTTGCCCCATTTCTAAGTCCTTTTATCAGAAATCGAATATAACACAGGTACAGGGTACTTTAGACGGTATTCTCAGAATAACTTGAGATTCCAGGACAATCGTGCGACTGAGCTGGGGCGATTGATGGCTACTTTCTCATCTATTCCCCCACACAGTGTTGTTTGGAAAGCTTTATACCAAACCGATAATTTGAATTCTGATTTAAGAGCAAATAAGGAATATCCATTAGGGAAACCCAGAACCAAAAGAAAAGTGGATTAGTCGAACTCTTGGACAGACTGGCGGGAGATGAAGATGCAATTTTGATTAGAGAGCTATATACGAATACATAGAGATATATATATGTAAAGAGGTGCCAATAATGGTGACGGGTAGCTGGCCACATCATTGAATTAGTTTATATTCCTTTTTTGTTTCTAGTTGAGACCTAGGGTTATGGTTATCTATACATATTGGAGGTACGATGAGCACACGGTCCATTGAAGCCGTCAGCTGCTGATGTTCAAAAATCCAACAGTAGAAGGCTGTGGCTGGGACAATGGGTGAGCGCTTCTGTTCTGTGGTACTAAATTGCTGGATCTCTTTATCGTTGCTATCAGTTCCAGCGGTTTTTGCAACCTGTTGTTTGATCTCTTGTTCAATGCGTGCAAGACAGACTCCCAGTCTTCCAAATTGGAGACCACGGACATGAAGGATAGGTCTGTCGATGCAAATTGTATGCAACTGCACCATATTTCGGCTATCTGCTCGAAACACATATTCTTGTAGTAATTATTCGAAGCTGTTTCGAAATCCGGTAGCTGGTTCAACAAATCCGTGGTGCAGTTTAGGAATTTCAACGACTGTAAAACGTTATCTGATTGTGGAGGGATGCTAGACAACAGAAAATCGATGGCACAGTTCAAGAACTCCATGATCGAAGCCTTCATACGACCAAACGCATAATCGTTCAACAGTCCGTCTGAGCTCTGATTGTACCTCGAATACGGAATGTCTTCGTATACATGTGACAACTTGTCCTTCAAAACTTTCGCGTACTGTTCCATGTTGAAGTTAAGAGACTGCACCTTTGAAAACAGCGTGTGTTGGACCTCTGGATGTTCTCTAATTAAAGATAAAAGCACGGACTGCAACAGCTGTTTATCCATCAGTTCTACAGACCGCGGGAACGGTAAGGGCTGGCCCTGGATGTAATTTCTGTATACCGGCTTCCTTTTACTGACTCGCTGAGCCAGTTGGGACACAGGGCCCATATGAACGTCTTCTTCCGCATGGCGTCTCTTAACCCTAGGTTTTCCAATACGGCGTCCAGATGATGCCAAAATGGCAGCTCCTGACGAAATGGATCCGTTCAAGGCACGATGCTGGCCATGCGCATGACTATGTGTACGCTCTTCTTCACTATGAGCTTCTATATTGCCGCTGGACCTCGCTTGTTCTTGTTCTTGTTCTTGTTCTTGATTAATACCGGTTAAACAACCGCTTGCAACACTGGGGCGAAACCCCCACTGGAAACCAACACTTTGGCTCATAATATCTAGTTATAACGAAAGAACTGTATCCTCTGCCGTACTTAGCCTATCTTAAGCTCCCCAGAAGACAGGACTCACAAGATTTACGTCTCTTTGTCCTTTATCCTTTACCCATTTCCTTTCAAAGTTGCAATTGTGTTATAAATAAAGAGTTAGGAATGGTATAGAATTTCGAGCTTATTCCAATAAAGCACAGCTCGTTGAAAGTGATACAGATACAAAACATTGCTCACTACCCCGATAGAAGTCCCAAATTGGGCCATGTAAGGGTTCTACACAGCGCAATGGCATGCGGGGTTCAACTGCAACGCACCAATGGGCACTCCAGCAGGCCAGAAAGCATCCATATTGTTCCAATTCGTGCCTTAGCGTTTCTTTTACATTGTTGGAAAGCCTTTTCTTTCTCTTTACAACCTGAAAAATTTCAGTCTTTAAGCTCATCTCATCTCATCTCATCACGAATATCAATTAGTAATAGCACAACCCTGGCTGTATAAAAGGGTTAGAGCTGTGTATAAGGCTGTTTCAGTGACCAGGGTTTGAAATTGTTTTACCAGACTGTACGGGATCGGAAGTTTTGTGTCTGTCAGAGTTGAAATATGGATAATACAGAGCTGAATATGGGGTCTAATGGTCCTGAAGAAGAGTTTATTGCAGACGAAGAAGTTGGTGAAGAAGTCGTGCTAGATACTGCTGATAATGGCAAGAATTTCGACAATGACGATGAGACGGAAGAGAACGATGAGGAAATGGAAGATGTAGATGAAACAGAGACCCTTGAGATCGATCTGGCCAACAATTCGTGTGGGTTTTTCGATAAGCATACGGATTCCATCTTTTGCATTGCTCACCACCCCAGCTTGCCCCTAGTGGTCACAGGTGGTGCAGACAACGTTGCGAACTTGTGGACGTCTCATTCGAAGCCTCCAAAGTTTGCTGGGTCGTTGCCTCACACAGAATCGGTCATTTCTGCGGGGTTCACGCCTGACGGGAAGTTCTTAGTCACCGCTGATATGAACGGTAAGGTATTCATTCACAAGTCCATTAAGGGCGGCGCTCAGTGGAAGTTATGTAGCGAACTAGACGAAGTGGAGGAAGTTGTGTGGTTGAAGGTACATCCAACAGTATCAGGGGTATTTGCATTCGGTGGTGTTGACGGGTCAGTATGGTGTTATCAGTTGAACAACGTGGATGGGTCTTTGTCTCAGATCATGTCCGGGTTCTCTCATCAACAGGACTGTACCATGGGTGAATTCATCAATGTAGAAGAAGGTGAGAATAATCTGACCTTGGTTACTTGTTCCTTGGACAGTTCTATCGTTGCCTGGAACTGTTATTCAGGTCAACCTTTGTTCAAAATAACTCAAGCTGACGTCAAAGGTATAGATGCTCCATGGGTCTCCTTATCTGCTGCTCCAGTGGCTCTAACAAATAAGACTTCTGTGATTGCAGCAGGGTCCAACAACGGGTTATTGGCAATTATCAACTGTAGCAACGGGTCTGTGTTGCATTTGACTACAGTAATAGAGCTAAAACCAGAACAAGACGAACTGGATGCGTCGATCGAATCTATCGCTTGGTCGCCAAAGCTACCGCTTATGGCCATCGGCTTGGTGTGCGGTGACGTACTGTTATACGATACAAAGACTTGGAGGGTGAGGCACAAGTTCCAATTAGAGGACTCTGCCACTAAACTACAATTTGATAGAAACAACGGACACAACCTGATTACCTCGTGCATCAACGGTAAGGTATACATCTTCGACGCTAGAACGGGCCAAGAGCTACATGCTTGTGTTGGACACAACATGGGTGTGCTCGACTACATCGTCATCGATAACGGTTCCAAGCTAATCACTGCTGGTGATGAAGGTGTATCATTAATCTTTGACTTGCCTCAGTGAAAGTAAGACAATCATGGGGTTTCTTTCATTTATCGATATATACATATAAATAATTGCAGTGTGTTTTAACTATTATTATTCAACATTTATACCTCCGGTTTTCAATCATTTGTTCAACGCTTCACTAACCTTTTCTTCCACAATCTTGGAGATTAACTGACTCAGTGTAGAGTTGGAGTTGGCAATCTGGGCCTGCAAATGCAAATCAATTTGCTTTTCAATGACCTTACCTGTAATGTCCACTTCTACGTTAACCAGATCGTCTACAAGTTTCAAAGGCATCACGACGTGTTCCTGGGTATGCTTGATCATAGCGATGTAAAAAGTTCCGTCGTTATCAATGGTAGTCACAGTTAGCGATGTACCATCTAAAGATATGTACCCTTTCTCAACGATAAACTTCTCATAAACGGCATCTCTCAGTTTGAACCCAAACACTATAGAGTTACCGTCAGCAACACGAGATTTGATCGTGGCAACCGTATCAACATGTCCTTGCACATAATGTCCACCAAAACGAACATCTTGTGAAACAGCTCGTTCTAGATTGACCTTTGTTCCTTGCTTCCAAGCAGCTATATCAGTTCTTTTAACGGTTTCTGGGGAGATACCGACCTTGAAAGAATTCGAATCAAACTCAGTCACTGTCAGACAGATACCACTGCATGCAATTGAATCTCCGATATGACAATCAACCAAAACTGGGCCGGCATCTTCAATCGTCACAGAGATACCATAACCACCGCTCTCGGTCTCATCTAACTGCCTATATTCGGCAACAGTACCAATGGTCTCGACAATACCCGTAAACATCCCCACTGATGAATTTCGTAGCCTATTGTAACCTTTTTTTCTGGTTGAGGTGAGGTGTCTTCAATTCCAGAATTCCTGTGTGACTCGTAGCTTTTCAAGCTTATATAGGCTTCAAAAATTGATGATGACATATTAAGAAAGAAATTAGGAAACGATCATCGAGAGAAAAAAAGAGGATAAAAGAATTTACACAGATTAATTCCCGGTGCAGTTACGGTCCAAAGTATATAGGAAGCTTTTGGAATGCTTTAATGTCTAACTGTGTATTGTTTTTTTTTTCCCATACGTTTTCAGTCACATTGGAACTTGAACGAAGTCCATTGCCAATAGCATATATGAGTGTCGTTCATTTAATCTGAACGGAAACTGTAGTAGGATATAGGAAACCTAAGGGGGAATGGGTCAGAGAGTACTGAATGCACAGAAGCCTCTTCACCTTACTATTCTATGAGACTTTTTTGGGGACTTTTCATGAAGGGAGTCTCAATGTCAGTTTAATTTTTACTTTGAATCGATTCATTGAAGATAAATGATTGAATAAAACATGGCCAAGATCATACACAGGAGACGACACGGTCTTAAATTCGTGGAAGAATTTTCAAGGATGGGTTCGTTATAAACAATCTGTGAGACTTCTCTTTTAACGGTTTTTTGCTTTGCAGGGCATGTTTTGGTGGGTGATTGACGACACTTTTTGGGCAACGGCTGGTCAAACACCGATTTGGTGCTTGCATTAGTATTTCCGTTCATACTCCAGGAGGAAGCCTTTGATTGTATTGTTTTAGGTAGTGAGCCCTTAGCACCTATTGATTTTATGCTTGTCCCGCTGGAGGCTTTGAACTGCCCTATCGACACTTCCAAATTGTCGAGATCATATACTATATAAGCACTTTTCAAAATAAGATCTCCTAGGATCCATTCATCACCACTTGCAATTACAGCTAACCCGCAATAGCTTTGACCGGAGTCTGGCAAAAATAGGAGGTCCTGTAGTGGCACTTTCAACTTCAGTTCACCGAAATCGAAGTAAAAAGTACGATCGTCAGATGAACTTGGGCAGCTTAAAACATAAAGACCGTCGCTTTCTGAGAAAACAGCTCCTAACTCTTCGGCAATCTTTTCAACTACATCTTCCGGCGCTCCCATAATGGTGCTGCCAGAATCGAGTAAAGCAGGTGCCATTTTGTGTGAAATGACGGTTTCTGTGCAATTAGATTCACTTCTTATACCAAGCCCTTGTAAAGTGACGTCAAAAGCTGCAGGTTGGTCAATCTGTTCATATATATTGACTAAGGGAAGAGTAAAAAGATTCTCGTCGAATTTTTCCACATCAACACCACCAAAAAGAACGGTACCGCTCTGTGAGTCCACGCCATCGAAGAACAGTGAATAAAGTACCCTGTCTATCAACCCATTATTTTTTAACATCTGTGGGAAGTTATCGTAATTTTCGTTTGGAGCACCATCGTATCCTTTAACAGCTTCCAGATTCGGAAGTCCAGCACCCAGTACACCGGCTGGAGCATTTGATGTATTAGCCACAGCAAACTGGACGTTTGGGACCTCCTTCCCTGAAATTGAAACTTCGTCGATAGCCCAGTACCCGTCTGAATAACTCCCGTCGAAATACTGTGTTGAAAAATTGTATCCAATAGTGCTAAAAGTCGTAGACAGATTAGGATCAAAAACACCAATAGAATCGCAATCCAAAGATGGAACTATATCTACCCCATAAAACTGAGTGGTGCCGTTTGTCGAAGGTTCATTCCCCAGACAAAATGGATTGGTTTTCGCGGGAACCCATAAATCTGATGAACCAGTATCAAATATACATTTGATGTTTTGTGGTGGTGTTCCAAGGCCGACCTCTACCGTATAGAAGTAATCTTGCTGATTCAATGTTGCTTCAAAATTTCCCGAACGTTTCCAGATCTTTTTGTTAGCAGGCTCGCGCAATTGTAAAGCAATGACTCTTTCTTGTTCGACATCTATCCTGAAGCATTTAACGATTAAAGTCAGAAAATATATAGAGATGATAGGTAAAAACATAGTGACCGTTTTTGTCACTTTTTGCTTCTTAGTGACCAAAGAGGATGACTGGTGGTACCGGTTCTATTTCCGCTGCACTACACGCTTTTATACTTGCTTATGATCAATGGGAAGCCGATTTGATAATTCGTCTGTGATATTACCTATTTAAGAAATAACGACGTCAGCTTCAAACTTAGCAGTTAAAAGCAGTAGAGCCTCAAAGTATCGTTCAGTTAACGGAAGGATGGTTATCCTGATATTCGTCAGTGTACATTACCGATCTGGTGATGGTTTCATTCGATATTTTGCGATTTTTCCTGTTTAGGCTACGACAGTAATAAGATCAAGGCCATCGAACCGTTTGGTAAATACGTCACAACATTGATCCAAACAGAAAGCACCTGGATCAAAAGTGCAATTCATAAGAGGGAAAAGCTGCACAAACTTCTCGTATGCAACATTCGTTTGTTGCCTTTTCGATGGTGATTCCGACCAAATATACATGAAGGAACATGGGCAAATATAGCAATAATCGAAGTAAGAGAACATTCTCAATTGTCAGTTTCAGTTACCTGGTAGCTCATGAGCCTTTTGTGCTGATTTAGTATTGCTCATTAAGGTACATACACACGGCTACTTGAAAATTACTATTATTGTTAAAGACACCCTCGTAAATATCGCAGTGGTAGCATAGCCTACCATACCAGATTCCAGGCTCAGAAAATTGTACCGCAGAGATTAAGAAAGCTTGTCTAGCTTTTTCAACTCCAATTGGATTTTTTTGATGGCTGCCTTTCTCTGCAAACGCACCTGTTCCTTTCTCTCTCCCTCTAGATTAGCTAGCTCAACACCGTCAAGATCCAACAATAGATGCAATAACATTTCATTGTAAAAGTTACGTTGGTACTGCATTGTCTCAGATGCAGCATCATAGCTGTCCAAGAGTTTGGTCAAGCCTTCTTCGTACTCATTGGTAAACTTGTCAACAACGTATTGGATAGTTTCTTCCTCAGACATCTTCTTCAGTTTCTCCTTCTCTAGCTCCTTCTCACTCTTCTTATCACCATGTTTCCTCTTCCTTGCCTTTTTAGACTTTTTTTTGGAACCTGCAGTGCCGGAGCCACTGCTAGAGAACCACAACACCAATGCTGTTACTAGCATTATACCAGAAACTCTTACTGTCATTGATTGATATGCATCTTCTAGAGTTCGTATTCCTCTGAACTCAGCCAAGTACGCCTTGGCATACTCTTCCAACTTGTCCATGGTTGCTGCCGAGCGCTGTATAAATAGTTTCAACCCTCGGTTCACCACTCTGATTGGGTGTTATATACTGTATTGCGTTGTTTGATATGTATGAAACTTTTCATCATGTGTTTTCAATCTTTAACTGGAATAGAACAATGCTAGCACAACCCTCGAGTGAAATAAGTCCAAGACCGGCCCCCTCTTCATGCTACAACGAGGAGATGATGTATTAGAGCAACACCAGGTCCCCCATACCCTTTCTGAAGTGATCATAACGTGTTATTTGTGATGTGCCTCAGATGGCCATATGGCAGATCACGTGGAATACACGTGACCATCCGTTCATGACCCCACATCATTGCATCAACCTGCACTGAAACCAAGTGGTAAATTTCTATAAGGCACACGGTACATGCCGCAGTCTTGTAAGAGTCACTAGCGGCTTTGCCAATGTTACATCAATGTGGGAGTATGCAGAACATTCGCCCTTTTCTTTACAGCTTTTACATACAAGGAAGGTTTGAATTATATATAATTAAGGTAAGGGATTAACATAATATTAGAGATTTAAAGGTACACAGATTATATACGCAGAATCAAAGAACAACGAAATTGAAAACCACAAGAAGACGATAATGATACTCCAACAACGACAAAGAGTCACGAAGCAGGTGCTTCTTGATCTTCGCAAGGGGCTTATAGGTGACCAAAGTGCCAAATTCACCTTTTACAAAGAACACAGGGATCTGTTTGATGCTATCATAAACTACAAACATTATCTTTCGTTGAAGCTAGATGTGTTGTTGATTTTGTCCCATTTGGATAAAGACAGCTGCAGGGAACTTGGCAGGCATGGCACGGAAGTTTTCGTGAGGATATTGGAGATGCAGATTCCAAACGACTCCAGGATTGAAGATATTGCCAAATATGTGAAACTCAGAAGAATATGCGTAGAGAACTGTACCGAGGCCGAAACGAACGAGCAATTCTTCTTCCAGGAGTTCTATTACGTCGAGCCATTGAGCTTTTTCAAACTTGCTGCGGAGCGGCTAATAATGACCGAGGAGTCCATTTATAGGGAAATCGTCTTGGAGTATATGACATACCTATCCACGCTACCATTTGTAATGACTAGTCAGGACTTGATCTTGATCCTCAGAGACGTGCTAAACTCTTATGTGAACAAATATGTGCCAGCTGTAAACTTTAAATATGCGGTGGTCACTACAGCGAAAGAATCCTATGGTATGGAATGTGATGTATTTTACGATCCCAATAACACGACAGCAGAACTTATGAGCAAGGGGGAAAGTTCAAGTGTTGTTGATGAAAGAACACAGTCGTACGAATCCTTACCACAGTCTTTGGAAATAACGGATGTGTTTGACATACAATTGATCTTCATAATATCGAATTTGTTGACAGTGTTACAGTCTAACGGTGGGTGCCAATTCTCATTTTTGTCTGATTTGAAAGTCAATGTCTTCTATGCATCTTTGGTTAGACATCCTGACATAAAGTTAAAGACATCTGCACTATCATTCTTCTATTGCCAGCTGGGCGATTCGTGGTATGCGGAGAATAGAAGTGATTTTAACTCCAATGTGGATAGCAATCTACCGTTCCCAATTAAACTATGGCTACCTACACTCATATCAACGCTAAATGAACCTGAACTACCACAGTTTTTCTCCCCGTTAGCGATTCTATGCTCTCTAGCCACGGAATACACAATCGCACACAAACCGGATAATGTTGTCATTGACACGTTCTTTGATTCCAATTTACTGAATGGTATGATCGACACCTTTCTCAGATTATTGAGTCTGGAGAAACAAGATACGGACAAACTTCAATTACTTTCGGACTATCTCAAATTCTTTTCTGAAATCGTAGGTAAAGACGAAAGATGTAGGTTACTATTCTTGGAGAACAATGCGGTTTTGCAGTATTTGGAGAACGCATTCAGCTCACACTTGTTGATTTTAAACAATTTTCGGGAAGATTGGGGCCAGTTGAGGAAAATGGCACCGTTGCCACCACTTTTCGATTCAGAATTGGTCACAAACTGGGCCAAATGTTTGAAGGCTTGTTCAAGAAGCGTGGGTGTCTTGAGGACATCATTGAAAAGAAACAAGCTAGCAGACTACACTTTGCAATTAGCAAGAGAGATTTATGAGATTGTTTCAATGACATACGATGAGGGAATCTCACATCTTTTGTGCCAGGAACTAGTCTTGTTAGGGGAACTATTAGGCGCAATGTCAAACTTCGTCGTCGAGTTTTCTTCTTTAAGAACGCTTATGAAGAATAACGGTATCATCAGTTTGATCAAGCACATTTTCGCTAATCCAGTCTTCAACACCGAATACATTGACCGCGCAGTCACTCCTGAGTTTTCTAAGGGAAACGCAATTGTAAATTTCCACAACGAGGCAAGTGTATACTCCCAAATCATGATTATTCAAACAAATTCGCTTTGGGTGTTGAGACATTTGATTTACAACTCAGAAACCTGCGATAAGCTGGAGCTATTATCCGAAATTGATTTGGAATCGATACTCAGATTTGTACATTCTACTGAGCCCAACGTACTTAACCAATGCTTCCAACTTCTAAGAAATTTGACGTGCAATTCTAGAAAAGTAATCAATATGATATTAGACCGGTTCAACCGTATGGATATTTTCACGAACGCTAACGAAGGTGCAATCGGTACCATTACTACCGAAACTAATACAAGAGAAACTTCGCGGGCAGAAGGTAACCAATTTCTAAGGTTCTTAGCCTCAAAGTTGAAGACTGTCTTACACGACGACAATTACTACACTGACAACAAAATCGCTGAGGCGCTTTTGTATATAGTTGTCAATTTCACCGCTATCAACGAAAACAAGAGAAATCTGGTGGTAGCCCAACATGAGCTCTTAGAGATAGTGAAGGAATACATTCTAATGTCCAAGGGCGATGAAATCACAAAAGCGTGTCTATGGATAATTACAAACCTTATATGGGACTCATCCGTTCAGCATGCTCCCTACAACAATTCGCTCCCAGAAAACGGAAGCCCCCGTTTCGAAGCAGACTGGGCACTGCACCAGGGTAGCAGCTCGACCGTGGAAGACAGAAACAACGATGCCATTAGCAGAATGCCACTTCCTTCACGCGGACCTAACTTGTCGGAAGAGGAACGTACAGACGAGGCAGATGATGACCCTGAAGACGACGAACAAAGTAACGACGAAGAAGACGTACCGCTAGACCCGCAAAAGGTTTTCCAAGGTGCGAACTCGCCCGCAGCGAACATCTCCGTATCAAGTCCGGCGCTGATACGATTCAAGAAACTCGATAAACTAGGTTTCGACGACGCCGTGAAGAAAATTTTGGACTGGAACGGGGACTTGGACGTAAAGGAACGTGCGAAAACCTTGTTGTACCAAATGGAAACGTTCAGGAAGTCCACCATCCCACCATAACGTAACTTTGGGGCATGATACTGCCGTCACAACGTCTAGCCCAAACAACGGCTAGCCCAGACAACGGCAAAGCAAAATCACGTGACACGTGACATACACTCACCACAGTTGTGGCTCAGCATGATTCAACAAGACAAAAAAGAAACCGAACTCACACAACTCTGGAAGAATGTACGTGATAAAGCTTCTTCATACGACAGAGAGAGGATTAAATTTGTGGAAAAGGTTTTCAACATACGAGAAATCTTTGGTTAGAGCTGGAACTATATATTTGGAGATTGTTATGTGTGTTTATTACATGCAATTTCCGTTTAAATTATGTATTTTGGTTACAGAAGCAATTGCAAAGTGGTATTTTTACGAGCAAGTTAACGGACATATTAATATATCAGTGTAACTTTGAACACGATGTCTTTGTCTTACGTGACCAATCCCTTTGGTCTGCCAACGGACGGCACTCACCTACCAACGTACACGACGCCAGTGAATGCGATCAACTCTGTCTTGTTTAGAAATCTGAAGAGCATTTTCAGTTACAAGACCTTTTCTGACTCTGATTTGTTGGATGCTTCGATCAAAAAGTTAGCTGTTAGAGAAGATGGACTGTTTTTCAAGGAACTCGATGTCAGATCCGGTGCTGGTTTGGCTACTTTAGGGTTTTCCAAGAACTCTTCTGCTGTTTCTGGTATCGTCGCTCCTGGTTATGCTTTGCCATATTTTGTCAGTGGTTTCAAGCAAGAATCAAGTACTACGTCTAAGTTTGTCTTCAACGTCGGTTCTCTAGACTATGATGAGGAAAGTGGCGCTTTAATCAGCGACTATTTGACTCCTTTGAAGGCAGCTAAGGACTTAGGGTTCCCTGTCGTTACCCCATTGCAAGTCTCTGAGGTAAAGGCAACCACCTTGTTGACTTTGGCATTGGCCAAGTTTGGGTCAGGTCTTGGTGCTGTCCAATTGTATGATGGTGCTCACTATGCAAGAACTGTCACCAAAGTGGATGACAAATTGCAGGATGAGTTTGTCGACTCGTTGAAATTAACCGAAGGTTCTTCCTTCAACCAAATCTTGGATGCTTTCAACGAAAACTCCCCTGAGAGACTGCACAATTTCCAATACTTCGGTGATGAATCTGCTGAAACCGTTTTCGTTACTTACGGTTCTCTAGAGAGCGAGCTCTTTGCGTCCGTCTTGGAGCAAAGCGGTTCAAAAGTTGGTGTTCTAGCTGTCAGAATCCCATTGCCTTTTGACACCGAAAAGTTCGTGTCTTTGATTCCAGCCACTGCCAAGGAAATAGTTGTCATTGGTCAATCTTTGACTGGTCAATCACCATCTTGGTTGAGATCCCAGGTCTCTGGTGCTCTGTTCTTCCATAACAAGAGAACTTTGAAAATCGCAGAGTTCATTTATCAGCCAAATTTTGTCTGGTCTCCAAACGCTGTCAAGCAAATCGCTACTAGCTTCATCCCAAGTTTCGAGTTGAAAACAGAAGGTAAAGCACAAAACTTTATCTTTTGGACCGCTGATAACAGCCATATCTTGGACTTGGCTTCTAGACTGGTGCAAAGTTTGTCTTTTATTGATAACATCGATATTTCTCTAAGAACGAAATTCGACAACATCGGCAATGCCGGAACTTTCCAAGCCCAGTTTACTTCGTATCCATCAGATTCAAAGAACATAGTCTCCAATATTGATTCTGCTGATGTCATCGTCGTTGAGGACATCTCTATTTTGAACGCCTACGATGTTGCTTCCACTGTGAAACCAGAAGGTACAGTCATTTTGTTGATCAAGAGCTCTTTGGCTGACAAGGACTTAAGCGACAAGAAGTTCTATACCGACGAATTGAAAATCAACGAACAGTTCTTATCTTCTGTGGTTGAAAAGAATATTAATGTTACTTTAATTGATGTTGAAACAATCGGTGACAAAGAAGAAACCAAGGGCCGTACTTTATCTTTCGTGACCCAGGCTGTATTCTGGAACGCTGCCACTGACGACGATAAACAAACCGTGATTCGTCGTATTTGGAACTCAGCAGGTCCAGATATCGAATTGCTTGCTGCTGTGTTGTCCGACACTATTAGTACTGCCCTTGAGACCGGCGTTAAAACTATTCCAAAAGAAAGTTACGCTAAGTTCGGCGAAGTCAAAGCTGATGGCAAGGAAAAAGAAGAAGAGAATGAGATTCCACAATTGCCAACATTTGTCACTGAAACTTCTTTCTCTGCGAACCAAAGATTCAGAGAAGAAGTTCCAGACATCGAAGTCGGCAAGATAGCCGAAGTTTCTAAGAAACTGACTTTCCAGGAAGCTTACGGCGTATCCCGAGAATTGAGACCTGATCTGCCCGTCAACAACTACGTAGTCAAGGTTAAAGAGAACAGACGTGTTACACCAGATGACTATGATAGATATATTTTCCATATTGAATTTGACATCTCAGGTACCGGAATGAAGTATAGCATTGGTGAAGCCTTGGGAGTTCACGCGAGAAACAACCTTGAGCAAGTGCAAAACTTTTTACAGTATTATGGGTTGAACGAAAACGATATCATCCAAATTCCAAACAGAGACAACCATCACTTTTTGGAGTCCAGAACTGTATTGCAAGCTTTTACTGAAAATCTTGATATCTTCGGTAAGCCACCAAAACGTTTCTATGAGAGCTTAATCGAATTTTGTACCGATGACTCTGACAAAAGCAAACTAGAGAACCTAGTTTCTCCTGCCGGGGCTACTGAATTGAAGCGTTACCAAGATGTTGAATATTACTCTTATTCAGATATCTTCGAGCTTTTCCCATCTGCCAGACCAGGTGCTGAAGACCTTGCTAAGATTATTGCCCCATTGAAAAGGAGAGAATACTCCATTGCATCTTCTCAACGAGTTCACCCTAACGAAGTTCATTTACTAATTGTCGTTGTTGATTGGATCGATAACAAGGGAAGAAAGAGATATGGTCAAGCTTCTAAGTTTATTTCTGATTTGGCTGTTGGCTCCGAGCTTGTTGTCTCTGTGAAACCAAGTGTTATGAAGCTCCCACCATCTCCTAAACAACCAGTTATCATGAGTGGTTTGGGTACTGGTTTGGCTCCTTTCAAGGCTATTGTCGAAGAGAAGTTGTGGCAAAAACAACAAGGTTACGAAATTGGTGAAGTGTTCTTATACATGGGTTCTAGACACAAAAGAGAAGAATACTTGTATGGTGAGTTATGGGAAGCATACAAAGATGCCGGAATTATTACTCATATCGGTGCTGCTTTCTCCAGAGATCAACCTGAAAAGATCTATATCCAGGATCGTATCAGAGAGAATTTGCCAGATTTGAAGACAGCAATGATCCAAAACGAAGGTTCCTTTTATCTGTGTGGTCCTACATGGCCTGTTCCTGACATCACCCAAGCTTTGCAAGATATTATTTCTGCAGATGCTAAGGAAAGAGGTGTGAAGGTTGATTTGGATGCCGCCGTTGAAGAACTAAAGGAAGCCTCTAGATATATCCTAGAAGTCTACTGAAGATTTTCAGCAGCAGTGGTGTGTGCTTCGTGAAAGCGGAGCTCATTATTATTACTATTGTATACCTCTATAATGGAAAAGTATTACATAACACTAACAACTGATGTACCATCTTGAAATCTAGTTCTAAACACCCTGTTGGCGTTGGTGAACATACCTTCTTTTAACGAAACAACAATAAACTGGGAACCCTTAAACCGTGTCTTGATTAGGTGACCAATATTCTGAGTATGACTCAAATCCAGTGCAGCATCAACTTCATCTAGAATATACATCGGTGCGGGCTTAAACTGGAGTAATGCGAGGATGAGCGACAACGCAATTAGTGAACGCTGCCCACCAGAAAGCTCAACCAAACTCTCTTTCCAGATTTTACCGAGCTTTACCTTAACTTCCAGTCCCTCAGTCACATCTTTCCCCTCTGACGGTTCTAACTTGGCAAATGAATTTGGAAGAAGGTCACCAAAAATATTTCCGAAATCCACACTAACTTTCTCCCATGTCTTAATTAAGGTTTCCCGCTTATATTCGTTGAGCTTTCCAATGGTCTCCTGAATTTTTTGTTTATCTTTCTCGATGGTTTTGATCATCGTTTTCAAAGCTGTTTCCTTCTTTTCTACACTTTCGATCATACTCATCACTTCGGGATTGACTTTCCTTCTCAAATTGTGAAAGGTTTCAGCTAGATCCTGACCACGTTTCTTGTACTGATCCAGATCGATATTTTTGTTTTGAGATAGGATATTATTCACCATATCGGTGTCCGATAACCAACTATTTTCAGCCAGGAGTCCTTCAATAGTTTGATCAATTCCCAAGGTATTGTTTTTGTACTTCTTCAGTTCATTGGAAATTTTTTGCAGCTCGGCTTCTGAATCAGAGAGAAGGTGGTTTTTACTTTTGAGTAGACTTTCAAGCTCCGATATTTCCTCCTCCATTCCTGAAAGCCTTGTGATTTCTTCCTGCAAGGTGGCCTGAATTTCTTGGAGGTTTGCCTTTTTTGCTGAGATTGCCTCCTCACATTGCTTAAGGGTAATTTCGAGTTCTGATAGTTTCTTCTCGGAAACTGAAATTGCATCCTGTGCATTGGAAATATCAGTATCCAGCTGTTCTGTCTCCAAACTCAAATTTTGGTATTCGTCAAATAGCTTGGACGTGTCAGCGTCTACTTTTTCCACTTCTTGAGATACCTCAGAAAGATTGGCTTGTAGCTGTTTTAATTTAGAGCCCTTGTCTTTATTGAATTCCTCCATATCTTTTTGAATAGTCATGATCTCCGTTTCATAGCCTTTTACCACTGAAGTCAGCTGAAGAACAGTCATTTCACGATCCTTCAACTGAATATCGATTTCTTCGTTACGTTTAAACAGTTGGATAGCGTTACTGGCATTTGCATTCTTTTGCGCTAGTTTGAGTTTGTGGGTGGCTATGTTCAATTCGGATAACATTTTCCTCGAGTTGGAGGCTCTCGTTTCCTGATCGTTGATTTGCACATTTAGTTCCCTCAATTCGATCTCGATTTTCTTAAGTTTAGATGATGCATTATTATAATGCTGAATATTGAGGAGCAATGAATTTGAAGAGTTTCGACTACCCCCTGAAAGGGTGCCTTCTGGATCATAAACGTCACCGTCCAAGGTTATGCTTCTAGCTCTTATCTGAGGATTGAATGTTATTTGCTTTGCGGTTTCGGCATCTTTGCAAATAAAGCTTGTTCCGAAAATGAATTCCATAGCTCTAGTCACTTCCTCTTCGAAACCAATCAAGTTCAAAGCCAATTCAACCCTTCCAGGCGCTATTTGCTTCGCTAAACTTTGTACGGACTTATTGATCCTCCTCGATGCAATTTTGTTAAGAGGGATAATAGTCACACGTTTACGAAGCCTACCGTGTTCCAGAAGTTGCGAGGCAGTCCTTTCATTATCCACTACCACATTGAAAAGTCTTCCACCAGCGCAAACTTGCAAAGCTGTTGAATTGTCCATATTAGATTCATCGAGAGTAAATAGCTGCCCAACAACACCCTTCACAGATGATATGTCAAAATTCTTAGATGGTGGGACATAATTGAAGTCCAGGTTTGAAACCTTTCTGTGCAGATACTCAGTTTCTTGGGTTAATTGATGTAGATATTGCTTGGAGGAACGCTCTTTGTCCTTCAAATTTTTTAACTGTATAGGATCGAATCCAAACTGTTCAAGTTTCTTTTCGATATCATTGCATTGCATTTGAATGCTTTGAATTTCTTGTTCGTATTTTTCTTTCTCTGCTTTGGCAGCTGAAAGTTTAGGGATATTGGAATTCAACTCTTCTTTTAGCATTTCCATTTCCATTTCCTTCTCTTTAATCTCCACTCTAGTGTGTTGCAGTTTCTCTTTGACAATAGATTGATGAGAGTTATAACCGTTAGCAGTAGTACCTGCCGATGAAAAACCTGTCGTTAGAGTCGAAAGCAACTCCTGTTTCTCTTTATGTAGAGCTTTCAACTCGCCGAGTTTTTGGTTTTGAGCGTTGTATTCTTTATTCTTGAGGTCGAACAGACTTTTCTTTTGGCGGTATTGTTCCTTCCAACTCTTGACGTTGTCAGTCAATCTGTCGATGTTCTTCCTTTCTTCATTAATATCCTCTGTAGTGATATTTAGAGTGGTCTGTGCTCTTGAAATTTCATTGGAAATGCCAGACTCTTTACTTTCCAATTCAGAGAGTTTACCACCGGTATGAGCTTCTCTACTTCTTTGTTCCTTTAGAGTATCCAAGTCAGTTTCTAAATTTTTCACTTCGTTTGTTATTCTTGAGATTGAATCTTCTAATGTTTGAATCTTGCTCTGACCGGTCGATAAACTTTCCTCAATGTGCTTCTTCGTATTGGTAAAGTGATCGAATTCGAACGCATGGACCACTCTCATGACATTTTCTAAATCAGACTGAGTCTCTTGGAATTCCAAGTACGTCCTTTTCTCATTTCTGAACTTCTCGAGCTTTGGTTCAATTTCCTCTGTTAAAAGCGTTCTGATTTCTTGTAGTTTAGTCTCTTTTTTAGCCATAGTTCTTTCTGCCTTCTCTCTTCGATCTTCAAACATCCTCGTTCCCGCTGCCTCTTCGATCAAAGAGAGAATCTCTTGAGGTTTCATATTCAAAACCTTGGTAATTTTACCTTGCATGATTAAAAAGTTGGGGTTGTTGATGTTCAATTGAACCGATTGAAACAGCTGAAGAACAGTTTGTTGTTGAGCTCTATGACCATTAATCAAGTACTTGCTCACTCCGCCGAGTATGATTTGTCTTGTGATTGAAATTTTGGGGTGGGAGTCGAATCCAATTGGAGAGTTGTTGGTATCGCTGTTGTCGAATACAATGGTAACACTTGCCTTAGTAACACCGGCTTGACCTCTCTTGTAGATCAAATCTTGCAAGTTCTGAGCACGCACGGTGGCCATTGACGAGATACCCAACACAAAACAAATGGCATCCAAGATGTTCGACTTCCCTGACCCATTTAAACCTGTGATGGCGTTAAACTGAGGATCCCAATCTGTGATGACTGTTCTTGTCGCGTAGGATTTGAAACCATCGATGATGAGCTCCTCTACTTTCATCACGTAGGAACCAGCGTATTCACAGCAGTTTCTTGATCGGTATTTGGGCTCGCGTTTGGCTCTTGACGTGCTATTGTGCCTTTTGAGCTACTAGATTCACATCATCAATTCGTTTGTTTACATATATCTGTATAGTCTTTAATTACGTTGATTTTCTCTGATCCATGCAACTGTACCGAACGAAAAATTGATACCAGAAGAAAAGAGAGAGAGAGAGACAGAGAAACGGTGCAGCTGGCCACTGGATCAGTGTTGCTGTAGGGTTTGATATGTCTTCAGGAAAGCTGACGAAAGGATGAGTGATTAAAAGACGCTGTATACACGTAGATTACTTATAATTATATTGAATTTGAAGCTTTGTATACTAATGGAATCCACATCGTTCTCAGACACAGATTGGAAATGACATTTAATAAAATTATTTTTATACAACAATAAACCTAAACATATGGAGATTGTTTAAATCTAATCTTGAGTCTTTTGAGAACCACGTAACAAACCAGTTCTTCTGGCAGCGATCAAACCAGCCTTTTGACCAGAAACAGCACCTCTGGAGATGGTAGAAGCCTTACCAATATGTTGATGGTTACCACCACCGTGAGGGTGATCAACAGGGTTCATGGCAACACCACGAGTCTTAGGCCAAGAGTTTCTCTTGACTCTGTACTTGTGGAAAGCACGACCAGCCTTCAACAATGGCTTGTCGATTCTACCACCACCGGCAACAACACCAATGACACCTCTGGCATCAGAAGAGATGATCTTCTTAGCACCGGATGGTAATCTGACTCTGGTCTTGTTGTCATCTGGGTTGTGGCCAATGACGATAACGTAGTTACCGGAGGCTCTAGCCAAAGCACCTCTGTCACCTGGTCTTTCTTCGACGTTAGAGATGATGGTACCTTCTGGGACGGAACCCAATGGCAAAACGTTACCAACGTTCAAAGAAGCCTTCTTACCGGCGTAAATGAATTGACCGGTGTGAAGACCTTCGTTAGCAATGAAGGTTTCTTCACGCAACTTGTACTTGTATGGGTCACGGAAGACAACCTTGGCCAAAGGAGCACCTCTACCAGCATCGTGGACGATTTGCTTAACAACACCACGGATGTAACCATGACGTTCAGCGTAATCCAAGTTTCTCAACTTGGCAGCACCTTGTCTCAATCTGGTGTGAGAGGTGAAGATAGAACCAGCACCCTTTCTTTGGTTTCTAATAACTCTACCTGTTTGAATATAACACTCGACAACGATATGCAAGGCATATCATGTTGAATTACTTTCTTGTTAGTAAATTGAAAAAAAAAAATATTTCATAAGATCATCATGGGGTTAGGCAGTGAAATCACATCTGAATTGGAAACTAACAACTCCCAGTACGCCAGAACATCTTTAGCTATGCTATCAATCGTGTCTTGTTCCTATCCATATCTGGGAAAACTTATTATCATAGAGAATCTCCTCTTTCCCTTCTATTATAGTATCAATTAGCACAGATGCATTGTATTCCTGTAGGGGTCAAAAAAAATCGAACGTTTACTTCACTATTTCACATCGTATCAGTATGCCATTAGCTGTGAATCGCTATTTGATACGCTGAGTAACGTATCATCCTTATCCCTTGCGAGTATCAGCCCCTGGTCTTAATTTCACATCGCAGCGTTTTCTTTCGTTCATCCCTGCTCGTATTCGTTCCTCTCATTCAGTGCTTTCAAATCCTCCTAACTCTATGCCACGGTATAAGACATACCCATTGTTTACTTCGGTTTGGTTGGACAGTATCAGAGTGATAATACAGAGATATCTCACACAACACTAATGCAAAGCTGTATTACTATATAGTTTCAATAAGTATCTTTAATTCTTTCTTCAATAACTATACCTACAATATTGAAAATTCACCATTTGCCAAAATGCTAGAGGATCTGGAATTCGACTGGGCAGGCATCTCAAACTTAGGCTCGCTCACAGTTTGAGTTGCCAGCCTAGCGATTACACGGGCTGACTGGAGCGAGCAGGGCTTGCGGGATGGCGAATACCTTTCCCAGGCTCACTGAACCGAGACTTCCCACTGTGGGAAGCCGCCGCGAGTCAGTGTCGCAGACTCCGGCACCAGGCAGGAAGCTGCGTAGTCTCAGTACTGCTGAAACGATGGCTTCACGGCAGCGAGTGGTTTCGGTGCGCAGGCCCACAGTTGTGGAACCTAACTTTGATTTTCAGAAAGGGAAAAAAAATTAAGTGTACGTGATACCCAAATAGGGAAACAATACGACTTTGACCGAAAAGTAGATACTGGATTATGTATAATGTATGGGTGTAATAAATAACAGTCCCAACGTCGATCACACCGATTTTCAAGTGTCAGTGACAAAGTGCTGACAGGTTGACGGGTTGATATATACACAGAGACTGCACAGTCGGTCCCCTCTGTTATATAGATCCTCCGATGTTCTGATATTGATAGGTTCGTGTTACAATTATGTATGAAGAACTTTAGATAATTGAGAAGTACATATTAGCGTATAAATGAGAGAGGAGTTTCATGCAGCTTGTTCAACAGATTGCTGAGCATCGATATGGGGGTTTGTGCAGGATATGGCCACCTTTTGCTCATTCAAGGGCTCTGCAGCTGTTTCCGAGTTCTTATCTGCGCGTGTTGGGTCTGAGATTGATACCGCTTCGGCATTGGCAACAGGTTGCGCTTCTGCACTAGGTGGAATCACCACAGCATTGCTAGCTTCATCGACTGCCGTGCTGTCAGCAGCGACACAATTATCAGCATTTTCTTCGTGAGAATCGGAGGTATGCGCTTCATTGATGCTTGGAGTTTTCTTCTCTAGCGCCAGTTTCACCTCGTTGACCTTCTCCAAGAAAGCGTTCTTCACGTTGATCTGTTTGCCCTTAAACTTTTCCTGCGATGCGTATTGCCTTGCATCGTTCAATTTATATGAATCAGGGAACGTTACCAACGCAGCGGTGAAATGACGATGGAAAGTGAATCCACGTCTGTACGTCCTGTTTTTGAAGACAACAATCTCTTGTGGTTCGAAGTCTTTGAAGTACTCACGTAATTGACTGTCAGTGGTGCTACGAGGGATAAACCCGATGAACGCGATGTTCTCTGAAGCGGGTCTTTCCACAGTCCGAAGCAAGACGTCATGAGTGTTATCAGAATCATCAGATCCTGGATTGATTGCGTCCACTGTAACCACAGGTTCGATGTGACCTTCAGCTGCAACGACATCTGGTTCTGGATCTTGGCTACTTTCCAACACGACACTTTCGTGCGTTTCTTGTGTCACCTCTTCGACCGTCTGTGGCTGTGCTTCCGAATCATTCACAGCGTCAACAGAAATTGGTGTGGGTTCTTCTCTCTTCCTTCTTCTGAAGACAGCCAATTTATGTTTCTTAGACTTTGGCTTACCCTGCAACCCAGCTGCAGGGGTAGGCTCAGTTGTTGGTACTGTTCCAGTGGATGTCATATTTACTGAACCAGAAGGATTAGCACCAGCGGAAGAAGAAGCAACCACGGCAACACTTGTCTTCCTGACTATTTGAACCTTGTTTGAATCGATAGGAATGTGCATTCGCAAATTCAAATGCCTTTCCATGAATATCTTCCCACTCAACTCTTGAATTGCCTTTTTCGCTTCTTCATCGCTGGAAAACTCGGCATATGCAATTCCAAACGGACGTACTGCTTTACTCTTCAAGCCTCTCACCGTTTGGCTAGGAATCAACACCGAAACTACATTGTAGTCTTGTAAATACTCGTAGAGCTGATTCTCAGTTGCCTCGAAACTTAAATTCGATATGTACACTCTTGGATGCGCCATCGTGAATTCGATAACTTGACTCAATTTGCTTTTACTAACGGCTGTAACCGGTCTTTGCAGTGAATATCAGATGATGGACAGCAGACTGTTGCGATTAAAGCTCCTGTTTCTGGCATATCCTTTTACACCAGTAGATACTAGAAGTAAGGGAAAGTGACACAAAATGTTTAGTCCACAAACGGTTCTTTATATAAAAGTGTCACGGATGGACGAGTGGCGTCGAAATGCTCATTTGTGACACAAAATATGGACGATTTCAGAGCCGCCGAAGAAAAAAAAAAAAGGGAAGCTTAGCCGCCGACGTAAAATGGCCGGGTAACGTCGAAGTTGCCACGCCGAATAACTGAAACTCGCCAAAGAAGATACCAACACGTGACCTGACCGGAAGTACGCCCATGCACTCGCGATGAAATCGGTGAACTACGTTCAATTGGGACTGAGCAGACAGAGCGGGTTGTAAAAAGGGAAAAGAGCTAGTTGGTTTACAAAAGTAACCGTCAGTTAATCTTAGATTGATGATATTATGAAAAGAAACATTATACAAGGTAGTTAAGTATGTCTAATTGAAAGAATGGGTTTGTTACCATTACTGATTTTCTAGTTGACAGAACAAAGCTTAACGTGTTTATTTCTTTTCAGCACGCTTGGCAGCCAAGGCCTTGGCAGTACCGTGCAAAGCGTACTTGTGGTTTCTTCTGAACTTGGCATCAACACCCTTCAAGGATGGGTACTTGTAGGTCTTAGGCTTCTTGATACCGTTTTTGTGAGCCTTTTTGGTTTGGTTATGAGCGGTATGGTTCTTAGACTTAGCCATTTCGAACTGCAGATGAGATATCAATGTAATGTGATAGATGGATGTTAGTAAAATAATTCAGGAATTGTGATAAATTGCGGCAGTATAACGCAAGTACAGAGGCTGTATCAGATCAAAAAAAAAACACCATTGAGTCTAACAACTGCGATTTTTGCAGTTTGTAGTTCTTAGGTTGAAGTCGTTCATGAAATCACATGGGAAGAAAATATTAAACAGTGCCTACACCACATCACACTGTTCCCTTGTGGCGTGTCCCAACGTGTATCTTCTGTTTCCCATCTGTGCAGCTTTCCCATATTGATAGAATGATCATATGTTTCTCTTTTCTTGCATTGATTCTGATTCCATTGCCCTTCAGATAAATTTGTAATTCAAATTGGAGTATTGTGTCGCAGTTTGGTGCATTCTAATGGTGAATCGATCGCTCTTCCTCTAGTACTTCGTATACCACTTATAGCCCATGTTTTAACGTACGTTTTCAGTTGGTTTCCGGGTCTATATGACTGATATTAACACCTATTCATCATACCTATAATGTATTACTTAACTACTTCATCTAATGTTAGAAGTAACTGGGTTTGTCTGAACGATGAATGATGGCGAGGACCTGTAATTCTGACGAAATTCAGTTCTGGCGTATGCCTAATCGGGAATATTTTATCTATTTTCAAACAAAATATTCATTTTCTTATTAAAAAAATTGCACTTTTGACGGACTGCATGTGTAGAGTAGATAATGTATGGGTGTCGAGGAGAAACAGTCCCGCAACTACGCTCTCGGTTCACCAAAAAAGTTGCTCGACCCTGAACGTCAGAATTAAAGGATTTATTGTACGTCTCAATATTTTTGTTGTTCAAGAGTAAGACATTACATGGACAGGCGCAGCGCTATCGTAACACACCAGTTTCCTCATCAATCCTAATCTTGCGCACGACAATTCAAGACCTGGTATGCCCATGCAACGGTAAACAAAACTACTTTGAATATGCTCTTATTTTTTGACGTTTATTTTTTTTGCCATACACAATTTAAATAAGCGTCAAAAGAAAATGTTAGATGGCTAAAAGGTTTTAGGTACAGATGAAATAAATAAACATGACTAAGACTTGGAAACAATTAACATATCTTGATCCCAATTTTTTTGTTTTTTGGTTAAAAAGGAACAGAATCAGTTTCGTATGAAGATAGTGTTCTGTTCTTTTATTTGTAATGCCATGGGGTTTTGAGAAAGATTATGTTCTTAATTCTTTGGAATAAAAGGAAGGAGAAAAGAAAAATGTCAATTCTGGTGATAGTGATAGAATCATGGTAAAGGAACACTTTTTCACTTGCTGATTTTTCACGAATTGCTATTCTTCAACTTGGTTCCAAAATACCCTAAAAGCTGTGATTGTTTCACTGATTTGTTAATTTTTTTACTCTCTTATTTTCAGTTTTAAGTTTATTGTGTGTTTCTAAGTCAATAATTCATAATAGTGTGGATGTGCGGGGAGCGAAGCGGCTGTAAGTTGTCACACTCTTTGCCTGTTGTTTTTTCCTTCAAAGCTGAAGAAAACCCAAGCCTGACAAACGGAACGTCCCACACCCCTTAGAGATTGAATGTTGATATATGTGTGAATTGTTAAGACTGGTTTTTTTTATTTTTTTTTAACAAAATTGATATTTTGACAGAGCGGGAACAGGAACCGTACTAGGGCCCCAGTTTAACCGATTACTTATTTCAAGTAGTCAAATAGCTTTGGAGCGGCACATTCATCCACAAAGTGCGCCAAGTGGAAGAATTCTTCCACACAGTCTTCTTTGTATGGCAAGTCGTCGTAACCTGGTTCTTCTTGAGACTTTTGCACTCTTTCGACACATTCCATATAGTGGTGAACCAAATGCTTACCTTCTTCGGAAGCTTTACATTCCTCTCTCAAGGAGTCTAATTGATCACCTTGTTCTTCTTCTTCTTCTTCGTCTTCGTCTTCATCCTCATCCTCATCCTCTTCTTCTTCATCTTCTTCGACTTCGTCTTCAGCCTTGGCCACAGTTGGCACGAAAGCGTCCTTTAGTTCTTCCAAGTAAGCAGCAATAGAGGAAATCATCTCTTCTATTTTTTATAATATGTGTGATTATGGGTTATAACAGGTTTTTTGTTTTTTCAATAAGAGTTGCACAATCCCAATCAGAATTATCCTATCAAACGCGCCTCTTGTTGCAATTGTTGTTTCTGTTTCCTTTCAGTAGTTTATTCTGTATATGTACCAAACAAAATAAAGCTCTAGCAATGAACAGTTGTAATGTTGAAAATTGTCCTTTAAAAGATAGTGTAAAACCAAATACCCGACGTATTAGTAATTCGATGCCGTGTTGAAACCAAAGAAAACGTATACACAGTCGTTAAACACTCCGAATTGCACTGCAAACAGTTATAATCTGTTATATCCGAGGTTATGGAAACTAGATAGATATAAAATCATTGATATATTATAATTATATTCAGAATTTCGAAATTTTTCAATACTCTCAATCTGTATACCGAAAAAAAAAAAAAAACACAACCAAATGAGAAAATGGTCAAAGGGCGCAGAAACGCCTGCACAAATGTGCGATATACTGTTTAAAGGAACTGTACATATTGTCGACAAAAAGAGCCGATATAATTCGAGAAGAACAACTCTTGGGTTCAATGAGCCAAAGCAGGTCTATTGCGACCTCTATAGGCGGGTATATACAGGCTTGAAATGGATGCTGGAAAACAAAGGGCGCAGATCTGTGTGCTGGTTGACGCTCAGCCAATGAAATAGGCTAGGCGATTCTGCAATACGTTTCTGAATCCGAGCTTCGTACTGCGGTTTCAGTTGCAACGTTGTATCGGTCATCACGACACACGGCAAAGTGACTCCCCTTCTCGAATAGCAGCTGTTCTCCAAAGGAGGAACAGCCGCTGTCAAAGCGGGAGTCCTTTGAGCGGGGGAATGTGTGTCACACGTGACGGTGGACCATGATTGGCTCGTCGTTCGTGATTTATACGGGTCCCACTGCACACGTGACTTTCAAACGGAAAGCAGGTTGGAGAATCACGTGATTGTGTGGTTGTGGAATAAATAGTACAACTGGCTCTATTTGAATGCATACGATATCGATATGATATATCCAGAAAGCTATATATCTCTTTCTCTCTACGTATATACATTAAGTGGCAAAGCGGACAGTTAGCATTAACTTCGGAAACGTATGCTGTTAAATTTTTACTGATTAGAGTTAGACTCCAGCAATTGGCGGATGTACTGAGCAGCAAGTTCGACCGTGGTTGCCTTTGAGGGGATAGCAGCGACGTCTTTTAGTTCTTTTGGAATCAACGCTTCGAGATCCTTTAGGGCGTTGTTCAATCTGTTTCTTCTACCTTGTTCAGCGACTTTGTGCACTTGTTTCTGTTTCTTTGCTGTGTCGTCGTCATCATCGCCTTCTTCTGCATCTGGATCGTTCCCTTGCTCGGCGTCTGCGTCTATTCCTTCGTCCTCGCTCGAGGACTTTGCCTTTTGAGAGGACCGGCTGGAACCCCTTAGAGATGCGCTGCGTCTGGGCACGGATCTTGTTCTGCCGGTAGATTTCGTGGAGCTCGTAGAGGAAGTGGTATTAGTGTTGGCATTAGCGTTAGAATCATAGTTTTTATTAGTATTAGTTACAGGCGATGAGACTTGTGCGATTGACGAAGAACTATTGTTATTCTTCAGTTTCGAGCTTGGGCCATTGCTGGATGTATTAGCCCCGGTGTAGCTTTGTTTCTGGATCGAAGACGACTGATTTTGGGCAGGGTGCTTTTGTGAGTTGTCTCCAGAGGCATTCGAGCCCTGTTCTTCCACAGAAGATTGGCGATGGCTAGCCGGGTTTTTGTAGTAGTTGTCCGAGTACTTATTAGGTTTGATTACCGGAGACTCAGTGGCTCGTAGCACCGACTCGTCGGTGGATGCAGGCATTGTATTTGAATTAGACGGAAGAATAATTTTGGGATAATTCATCAGCGACAATGGAGTCATTCTATCCGAGTTTGAACCGTTAGACGATGAATGTGTAGAGTTTGGAGTATGGTTGTGACTGTTGTTGTTGGAGGTACTTTGCGCAGCATGTTCGTTCTTTATCGAGGAGTCTGGCAACTTGAACACCATATCGTCCCAGTTGCCGCCCTTGAACTTCGAAATGGATCTCCGAGATGAGATATGCGGAGAATGTTTGATGATTTTGTTGGTGTTGGTCGCTTGGTTCGACTGTGTCGGTCCCATCAACGGGGTTGTGTGCGGCGTTCTCTTGGAGCGTGTGTTTGTTCCTGAGCTTTTCCTGGCGGACTCGGGCAGAGAGAAATTCTGCTGCTGCTGCTGTTGCTGTTGCTCAATTGCATTCAACGCAGGCGACGTCAACGGTGAAAACTTCGATTGGTGTTGGCCGTGCTGCTTGGACGCAGAAGTAGGCACCGAAGAGCTAGAATTTCCTGCCATGAACGGTGTGTTCTGCACGTTCCCATACGGAACCCCCGAGGGCCCCATGAAAGGCGTGTTGTGCAAACTGTTCGTGGGCATCACCATCGGAGAAACCATAGGGGAGAACACCATATCCGGACGCACATGTTCGTTGCCTTTCGTATCCTCAGGCTCCATAGAATGGGTGTGATGATGATGTTGGTGCGCATGCTCGCTATTATGTTGATGGTACTGCTGTTGCTGCTGATGTTGCTGCTGTTGCTGCTGGTGATGGTGATTCTCATCGATCAACGAGAAATCCAGCTGGAAATGCGATGGAGACGGCCCTGAAAGGTCAATAGGACTCAGCGAGTCCTGGTCCAAGAAAGACGCAGACTCGTGCTTCCCAGCCTCGCCGGGAGCACCGCCTACCGCGCTTGCACTTGCGCTTGCACCGGCATTCTTATTCGTATCTGTATTTGCATTTGTCGTACTCCTATCGTCGCCGCGATTTCCACTCAAGAGCGCATGCGAAAGATGGTCCAAATCCATGTCGATATCCTCAGTGACATACTGCTGAGAGTCCATGGCCCATGGCGTGTTCCTGCGCGCTGAAATGAACCCGTGCTCGTCGTTTTCCTGCGGCTCATCGCCTCCATTCTTGCCGTCGTTTCCCGCATGGCGATGCGAATTCAAATACTCATCTACCTGATCCAAGATCGCCGAAGTGGGTCCCATGTTCCCGTGGTTACTGTCGTCCTCGCCACCGGCTGCAGCCCCAGAATCGAGATGGGACTTCGAATGGCCAGGACTAGCATGGTGTAAATAGTCATCAGACATATCGTCAAAGTTTAACCAGACCAAAACAAAAAAAGAAAAAAAAAGGGAACCAAAGAGAGATGTGGTATCCCTACTGTATCAACGAAACGGGTCCTGATGGTTCCAGAGTCTCTTTTCCGTTCTGTTCCTGTCTGTACTTTCCCAGCGGGCCTCAAACCCTCTGAATAAATACCCAAAAAAGTGTCGAGAATCGCAACCGTAAATATACCATACAGCATATATTACAAACATATATATATATATATATATATATATATATATATTAATATTGGTGTATGAGTTAAAGTACATACATTATATTTAGTTTTTCATGAAGCACACATCGTACGTGAAAAAATATGCCACAGCGAAGCGAATTCTGTCGGCCTTCGCACCGCGACACCGTACAAAGAAAGGAAAAATGGAAGCCGTAACACCGTTCCGTTTTTCTGCCTCACAAATCCATATTCATATTCATATTCATGTTCATACCCATTGTATATATTTGCGTTTCGTTTTCGTTTTCGTTTTCGTTTTCGTTTTCGTTTTCCATTTCCAGTTCCAGCTCTATTTCGAAAAACCGAAGTGATTGCATTGTGATTACAATGCCGACTGCCAGCTGCAGAGCCGCGAGCTGCAAGTTTCGAGGCTCAAGGCTCGAGGGTTGAGGGTTGCACGGATCTGGATATGGATATGGATCTGGATCTGGATCCAGATCCAGATTCAGATTCAGATTTCTGTGCGGAAACAGGGTACGACACGGTACAAGACGAATCGTGTGTGCTGGCTAAAAGTGTGTATGTATATAGCGGTAAAGGGATGCGTCTATTGATCGGTGCAATGTGGCATTCTACGGTGGGGTATTGGCAATTCAATTGGGCAACTGCCCAATTGATAACAGGCCAATGGCCGAAGGCCAATGGCCAAAGACCAAGTCTTAGACTTGGTCTTAGCCTGCCCACATAGTGACGGGCCATTTTTTTTTTTTTGCCTTCGAAAACTGACGCTGGAGCGGCCGGGTAATGCCACGTGGGGTCCCCTCTCCCTCTCTTTCCCACTTCCATTGTTTGGTGGATATGCTGGTGTCTATTTTGTGTGTCGATTCTATACTGTACATACAGATAAGACTGCCAGTTTTCAGCCCAGCACCCACAACACGTGATACGTGTTGTGGGTGCAGTGATCTGGTGGGTGATTGCTGGTGGATTCAAGGATCCCCCCACGTGCTGACTTGGTCCTGGACTTGATCCAGGTCTCTCTATAAATTGGTTCGTTGCGCACGTGCGCGGTGATTCGGTGCTCTTTTCGGCTCGTTTCAGCTCTATTTGCCCTTAATTTTGGCAATGTCTGCTGCGTTGAGCTTGAGCCCATTGCGGGTGCTGCGCCCCACGCTGTGGATCTTCAAGCCAAAGTCTCTGGCCGGCTTTAATCTGGACCCGGACCCCGATCCAGAGCCAGAGCCAGAACCAGAGCCTCGGCTCTGGTTTTTTCCTCGTCCAATCCGCCTTTCTATGTCGTTCTTGTAAGTAGCGTCGATGCGACGGAACTCTCCGCGCGAGACACGTGACAGGACCGTGCCTGCGTCACGTGCGTCCTGTTCGTACTTGGTGATCCGCTGCGCGTGCTTCTTGACCATGCCCTTCCTGATCCCCATGGGCATGGACTCGAGCGAGCGCTGTTGCACTGCGTTGACGTCGGACAGCGACTGGAGTCTTGTTTCCAGGGTTCTGGCGCGCGCCTTGCCGTGCAGTTCCGAGTCGTGCAGCGTGTCTTTGTCCGTTTGGAACGCGCTGATCAGGTGCGATTCCTTCAGGAACCGTTGCAGTTCGATGTCCTTTTTCAGGTTGTCCCTTTCCAGGTCCGAGTCTTCGGGTTCGGAGTCCGCGTTGGCCTGCGACGCCTTCTCGATCGCGTGCAGCGTTGGGGCCCGCCCGCCTCGTATTAGCATCTGCTCCTTCTTGGTGGGCTTGTATTCGGTCTGGTGTTCTTCGAACTTGATCACTCGAGGCTGTCTTGGTTTTGCTGGCGCACTTTTCAGCACTGCTTCTTGCCCTGGTTCTTGTTCTTGTCCGCTGAACCCTTGGAAAGACTCGTCGGACGACGAGTCTTTAGACGAGTCTTCCAACCCACCTGAAGACTCGGCCTCGCTGGCCTGGTCTTCTGATTCCTCAACGGTTTTCGTCGCGTCTTCGAACCCCAGGCTCTCCAGCGTCCCGAACTGCGCCTCAAACGCAACACGCTGTGCTTCCAACTTTTTCTTGTATTCCTCGTCCATGCTATGTTTGATTCCCACTGGTTCTCACTTGCTCAAGCCTGCCCTCTCCCACATCTTGCCTCATCTCATCGCCAACTTCTAAATTTTTCACTGTTCTTTCCATACAAATTTTTTTTTTTTTTAGATGTATTTCTTTCTTTTAGACTATGGCTAAGTTCAAATATTTGACCTTTAAATCATATTCACATACAATCGACTTGATGCAATTCTTCCACTGTTGACAGGACTGGCACTCTTCCCCCCCTCGCGGCTTAGAAGAGCAGCAATGACGAAATTTGTTGGGTGCATTGATTTGCACGATGGTCAGGTGAAACAGATCGTCGGTGGAACACTTACTGACTCTTCAAACGATAAAGTTACCACGAATTTCGTTTCCAAATTACCACCTTCTCACTATGCAAAGCTTTATTTTGAGAACAAAGTAAACGGGTGCCACGTTATCAAATTGGGGCCCAATAACGACGATGCCGCATTGGAGTCTTTGAAACAGTGTCCGAATTTCCTACAAGTCGGCGGAGGCATCACGCCGGAAAACTGCGAGTACTGGCTGCAGTATGCGTCCAAGGTGATTGTGACGTCTTATCTTTTCGACAAAACTACATACCAGTTCCAACGCGAGAAGTTGTCCAAGCTCGCTGAGATTTGTGGCAAGGACCGTCTAGTGGTGGACCTTTCCTGTAGGCGAGTGGTTAGAGACGAGTCAGATGGTTCGGTTCAGGAACCCAGATGGGTTGTCGCGATGAATAAATGGCAGACTCTTACCGATTTGGAGCTGAATGAAAAGACGTTCCTTGAGCTGTGCCAGTACACAGACGAGTTCTTGATCCATGCTGCCGATGTGGAAGGGTTGTGCAACGGGATTGACGAAGAGCTGGTGGCACATTTGTACCAATGGACCGCTGAGCTTCCTGATGTGAAAATCGTGTATGCAGGCGGTGCGAAAAGCGTGGCTGACTTGAGAACGGTTGAAAAATTGAGTCATGGGAGAATCGACTTGACCTTCGGGAGTTCTCTTGACATTTTCGGCGGGTCTCTGGTCAAGTTCCAGGATTGCGTTCAGTGGAATCTTGAACGTTAATGTACAAGTGGTAACGACGGTTCCTAATAATTACAATTTATGGAAAATAAAACCTTCTATATAGAGAGATAGAGAGATATTAAAGCATGCACTGTTGTTGTTGCTAATTTTTTTTTTCCAGTAGAAAAGAGCACATTAAGAGATATAACATGAAGAAATCTTGCCGCCCGTGGTCGTATTTGGATATGCTGGTGGGAGTGTATGCGTTGATTTTCAGCAATTGCAATTATCTTCTTTTCTTTCCTTGTTGGAAGTTCCCTTGTATACTATATCTTATACAGGAGAGATTGGTTTTTTTTTTTTCATTTCACCATGCATCATCGTATCCTGAGCCCCCTGATGGCCCTCCGTAAGGATCGGTGTCTTCTTCCATCGGCACTTGTTGCGAAACATGCGTAGAGACAGCTCCTGCTGCGAAATTAACCTTCTCTTGATCCATCTTCTTCAACGAGAATAATATGTCAGCTACTTTATCCTGTAAAGTTTTGATACCGCGTACGACAACCTGCTCGGAAGTGATGGAACCGACGGACTCGACGTTTATATAGAATGTGCCTGGTTTAGCTTGGTAGTCAAAGTCCTCATCCTCGTTCGGTGGATCCTCAAATTCACAGTTCTTGGATTGAGGCCATTCTTCCTTTGCATCTTGTTCGTACCAGAAATCTGTGTGCTTTAGCTTGTTCCAAGGGTCGTATTCGAACTCTATAGCTGCTGCTGGTGACCACTTGGCGTGCTCCTTGGAAATCCCCTTCTTGGCAATACATTTCACTCTGATTTCTTGTCCCTTTCTTAGTTTACAAATCAAAACACCGTTTCCCTCTCTGTCCTGTATGATTGGATGGCCGACGTTTCTACCCTTCAAATCGCTTGTAATCTGTAAATCCTTCGCATACACATTCGTAGTAGACTCACTCTCACCGATTGCATGCAATATTAGTTCCACAGAACAACGGTCACAATGGTCTTCACAGTAACAGTCACGACAGTATACAATTTGATCGATTTCCGCACTTTGCAAAGGAATCAACCCAAGTCTATGAGCTATGAATTCATCCGCTAACACGGTGGTATTTGTTTCGATTTCAACAGAGTCGATAGCTAGCGTAGGAATCTCCGATATCATTACTCTACGGAAAGAGTTTGCTAGAGCCAAGTCGACGTTGGAAAGTATAAAATCGACATTGTCCTTGGTTGCTTCTCTAATCTTGACTTGAGGGCCCTCTTCGCTCATCTTAGTTTTCACAGTAGTACACCCTGATTCCTCACTGGTGATGCCAAGTACCAAAGATTGAGTCCAAGCTTTCTTTGCCTATTACAAAGTTCTCATTTACATCAATCTTAAGTTTCACCGTATTGTTAGAAATGTTGTGTTATCAATTTTTCAATTTTTGTTTAAACTGAAAATTTTTTGAACGTTGACATATTCTGGTCACGTGTACATACTTCCACCATCGCAGATCCTTTGTTGGTATGCAAACGCTTATCGATGGATCGGTAATACCCTTGTGTGTTTGTGAATGTTGAAAAGGTTCCCCACAATTTGTTTATAGCGCCTCATTCCTTCTCTTAGTGGTATTTGCTGCCTGGAAGACCTTAAAATTGGGTTTTAAACATGGAAAGTTCATGATTTATAAATATGTGATATCAAGACAAAGTCAAACTCAAACCGTGCAATTCACTACGATAAACGGAGTGAGTGTCAGCAAATAAGGGCCTCCAACCATGTCTAAAGGCATCGCAAAGTCAGACGGTAAGGTTTCTGTGAAGCCAACGGTGCCGGATTTGCGTTTTGAGCAAACATTTAGACAATCTTTGAAGCGTGAAGCGTTAAAGCAAAACAAACTGACGTTATCAGTAGCAGATGGATCGGTGATAGATCCGCCTATCACGCCTTATGTGGTCGCGAAAGTTGTTTTCAAGGATGTCTTATTAAGTCCATTTTTGCAAGGCGTTGCGCTTTCTTTGTTTTATATGGCTGCCAGGCCATGGTTGCAGCATTGCAGAGAAGCAGGGCGCAATCTTACCAAACGTATACTGTCGAGTCTGTTTGGTGGAGATCTGATACATAGACCACCAAAAGCGATATGATTAGAACGAAAGTTTACCAGCTTGTTTATTTTCCAAGTACTGTTACTGAGGATTAGAAGACTATTAACATGAATTCTCTTCTCGCTGATCTGCTTAATCTTTACCAAACAGAATCAACGGATGATCTATGTAAAAGATATAATTTAACTTGATATTATGAATTTATGCACATTAGAACCAAACCACACTCTTGTCATAATTTCAGCTTGAAAGCTTATTGCAAGTGTAGAGCATCATTACCAGTCATGCAATATAGAACAGGGTTTGACAGAAGGAAAGTGAAGATCACGTTGAAATAAGAAACTTTAGCTAGGAAGTTGAACATTCTCGCAATTTGAACCTTCCTCTAGCCATTATTTTTTTTTTGTTGATAATGAACTCGCTATACATTGCAGATTTTTCTTGAGGCTGGCTTGGTGGCACTGGTTTCGTATCATTGCATTTTTGTAAAATTTTGGGAGTCATGGTCATTAAGTGAATTGTCTGGAACCACCGCGTACGAATTCGAGGATCTTCCAACCTTCAGTTTCCTTGTCATCGACAGTTTCTGGGTCACGGGTGAACACCATAGCGTAAGAGCTCATTAATATACTTGATTCGGCACCAGCTGCGATTTCGCCAGTCTTTGCCTTTCTGTACAAGTGGATTTCCTGAGCACGGCACCCGACAACCAAAACTGGGATATCTTGTGGTGGTAGCAACTTGGCACTGACAATTTCTACACCTCTGATATCTAAGATTCTACCGTCTGCGAATAGTTCTTGTTCCCTGAACTGCTTCTGTTGAGCTGCGTAAACGTTGTATGGGGCCTCGCTGAACCATTGCTTCAACACCGCTTCGTCACCCTTTACATAGGCTTCCAAGATCTCAGGGATAATGTATTCTCTCAAGTGTTTGGTGAAAGCTTCTGTATTGAAAGATGGGTCCATCATCTTGAATTGTCCGAACACCCTTGCACTTTCGGTTTCAGCAAACAGTCCTCCGATCTTACCCGAAACAGTCCTTAGCATGACGACTAAAGGATTTTCACTTTCGTCCCAAAGTTTGATCTTGTATTCATGGATTTTACGGCCTACTGGAGTCTTTTCTTTAAAATCTTCGATCTTTTTACCGAATGATTCCTTAGATTCAATGTTGGTAGCAACTAAGGATGTCCCTGCAGCATCGTTTGACTTAACAGCTCTGGATCTCTTACCGGAGGCAATAGCTTCCTCTTTCATAATTTTTCTTTGTTCTTTGGTGATAAATCCACCGTAACGTGACGAATCTCCGTCATCAATAACGTCACTGACATCTTTGTAAACTTTAGTTCTCCTCACAGGCTCGAAGCTCTCGTCCAACTTATCGGCTGTCTTGTTCACCGCTTTCCTGGTGGACTTGGCAATTTCGGAATCCCATGCCTTGGAGGCAATGTTTTCCACAGTTTCACCGGTCTTCTGTAAAGTCTTACCGACAATGGTAGAGCCCTTTTGAGCCTTGACGTATGCTTCACGGGCCTTTTTATAAGCTTCCGATTCCCCTAATTTACCAGAGGCGTCTTGGAGAGCTTTAATATTGTCTTGTAATTCTTTGGATTTTTCCCATTCTTGTTTAAAAGTCTGACGGAAGATCTGTAAAGGAGACCTGGGATTGTTCATAAGCCTCGAGGATTCGGTGAACGTACGCACTACACCAGCACGAGCCGCAGCTCTGTGCATAATCGCTTGCTGGCCGTTAATTCTCAACATTATGTTCTATTAGCGATAGAGGTAAATTTAACACTAACAGTAAGATGCAAAACAAAAAGCGATAATATGGCCAAGCAACACACAAGAGTAGTGATTGATCGGTGCCTAAGTTGCAAATGCTTGATATCGAGTCCTATCTGATAACCAAAGTCCGTAGTAATACGTAGTTATAAAAAATCAACTCTATCTTTCAACACTGGAAGGTTAATTCGCCAATATTTTTCAGTAAAATCGATGATTGATCATGAAATTTCATTCTTGAACTAAAAAAAAAAAAAAAAATTCTCAAAGTCCACTTTAACTGAGTAATAATGATGGGGTTATCACAAGTTAAAAGCCCGACAGAATATCTTAACAGGAACATAGTACTTGATAACATCATTCTTGCAGGAAACACATATTGTTCTGTGTGCTATTGATGATTGTAAAATAGGTGATAGAATTGAAGTTATAGATATATGTAATTTATCTTTCTGTAGATACTACAAAGTCCTTATCATTTTTTCCTTACTCAATATAGAAAGCATAGATGCTTGTTCTGCAAATGTCTTTGAAACAGTTGACTGTTTGTCGGTCTTTGGATGACTTTTAATTCGTTTTGTTCAATCAATGGTTACAATTTCTACCTCTGTCCGGTAATCGTATAGTGAGGAGTCTGCGGTTTGTGGAGCAGCAGCAGCTGTTGTTGCTTTTCTGTTACTGCTTTGAAGAGTGTTTTCGACTGCATTTGCAGCTTCCGCTTGACTTCTGATTTTTTCCTCGTGAGCAGCTGCCAATTTTTTGTCCTCAGGATTACCTCGTTCTTGCTCAGCGATAGCTTTTTCACCTTGTAAACGAGAGCGTTCACGCTCGGCTTGTTGGCGTTTCTGTTGCTCCTCTTCGAATTGTTTAGCCGCAGCTTCACGTTGCAATGCAGCTTCCTTCAGAGCTTCGTCATGGGTTTGCTTCAGTCGAGCCACCTCCTGTTCATGCTTCAAGCGTGCTTCTTCAGCTTGCTTCTCTGACTCGGCACGTTGCTTTTCCAAACGTTGTGCTTCAGCACGTTCACGTTCCTCCTTCTCTCTAGCCAGTTGCTCTTCGTGTTGCCTACGTTCTTCTTCCAACCTTTTGGTAACACTGGAGAACTCAACTTTTTGGTTGGCAATTTCCTGCTGGATTAGGCCTAGGGAAGCAAGCAAACCGGAAATTTCGGTGTTGATCTCATTAACCTTTGGCAGGTATTCTTTGTTATCAATGCTTTCAATCTTGGAAACATTAACCTGGTGTTGCTCTTGAGCTTCTTTGGTTTCTTGTTCCAATCTAGCCTTTTCTTCTTCCAAAGCCTTGATTTCAGCATTGGTTTCTTCCTTTCTAGCCAGTGATTCATTCAATGCAGAAGTTTTGGCATCCAATTCTGCAGTCAACTCCTCAACTTGAGATTCGTGCTCTTGGTTTTCCTTGGCAGTTTCCTCCTTTAACAATAACAGTTCATCAATTTCAGCTTGAACTGCTTGATGGGCAACTTCTTGTTCGTCCTTGCTTGCAATGGTTCGGGTTTTAATCTCTTCAGTTTCCTTGTACAATTCACCCTTGACATTGATGTGCTTGACGTTGGTTTCCAATAGCGCTTGAGAGGTTTCCACTTGTTTCAACTTCAGTTTTTCCTCATGGTCCAATCTGAGTTGTTCCATTTGAGCATCCAATTCGGCAATGTCAGCTTCAATCGATTTGATCTTTTCCTCGTACTCCTGAGCCTTTGTTGCGTATTTTTCATCGTGCTTTTCTGAGAGCAACGTCAATTTACTTTGGTGTTGATTCTCATCGTATTGTAGCTTGTCATAGACAGACTTGGAAACGTAACCATCTTCTGTTCTTACAATGTACTCGGGGTCCTCAGGAGTAGCCACTGGAGCATCGTCGCCGGGGGCTACGACACCTGCGGCTGACTTGGCGGCAGCAGAATCAGGTTTCTTTGAGCGTTTGAACAGTGCGAATAAACCAGATGCCATGATCCCAGTTGAAGCGGCAGTAGCACCGCCACCGTTGAACGGAACACGGGGCAAGGAGTTGATATCTGGTGGAGGAGACACTGCTTCTGGGTTTTCAGTAGCAATGGCTTCAGCCTCCTGCAGGGCAACGACGGCTTCTTCTGGAGAAGGCTCAGTCTCAGAAACAACTGCTTCTTCTTCGTCATCTTGGGCAATGGCTTCTGCCTCTTCAAAGGCCCTCACGGCAGATTCTGGCTTGGCCTCACGAGATGGGTCGACGTACTCGTTGGCATCATCTTCTGGAGCCTTGTAAACGCCAGTTGAGTTCTCTTCGCCTTCCTCTTCCACCAGTGGAACCGCTGGAGTAGCGTCATCCGTGGTGGTGGCTTCAGCTCCAGCTTCAGCTCCGGCTGCATCGAAGGGCTCCACTACTGCTGCTGCTGCAGAAGGCTTGGCATCTTGGTCAACGATTTCCTCCTTGACCTCTGCTTCCGCCTCCTTGGAAAGATCGACATCCTTACTTGAAGTTTCCTTGCTAGCATCCACTTTGCCTTCTGCAGCTGCCTCAGCAGCTGCTGCGGCAGCTTCCTTCTCGGTAAGATCCACAATCTGCTGCGATTCTCTCCAATAACGTAACTGTTTCTCCTTCTTTTCCAACGCAGTCAACCTGACCTTTTGCTCTGCCTCAGTGACCTTCAACCCTGAAGGAATGGCAATGTCCTTAGGCTTCTTTGACGACTTGTCAGTGTTAACGCTGTATCCCAACTTCTCTGGGTCGGCAGCGGCCACACCGGCACCCGAAGTAGGAAACTTTTGCTGCTTGATCTGGCGCGCACGCTGAGTTTGCTCCTTGGTACGGAAAGGAGAATGGTACTCATTTTCATCAGCTTCTTCCTGCTGTTGTCTTGAAGTGACTCTTTTCAAGAGACTAGTGCTTTGTTCCGGTTGAGGCTCGGTCTCCCCCTCTGGTTTGTCGAGCAACCCGGCAAACGGGTCAATTTCGTTGCGCTTCTTGAACAAGTTCATACCTACCATGTTTGCTACTGCTGGGTTAGGTGCGTGTATGGTAACTGCAAGAATTCTGCAGTGGTATACAAATATATTAATATGCCAGAAGACATCAATTTAACCGCCTAAGTTGTTATTGTTAAATTAACTTTTCGAAATTCACTATGCAATATATATATATATATATATATATTCACATACATCGTGTAAGGGGAATAATCGAAGCAGAAAAAAGGGGAGACGTAATGTACGCCCGGGTAACGACAAGTTCGGGACAGCAGAACGGCAGCCACGGGTAACACAAACACAGAACCTTTTCACACGGTCTTAACGGATTATCCATGCGAAAAAAGGCAGAGCGCACCGGATACCGTTTGCTCTAGGAGCAAACGGCAATAGCAAGCGCAAAAAACAGAGAGCGAAACCGCACCTTGACTGTGGCCCTCGCAAACTTGCTCTGACTACCTGGCTCTTTGTTTCAAGTATTTACATTACCCGCCCTTCGCCCCAAACGGCTTATTTCCATGCGATTCTTCTGCGCGCACCCTAAACATCTGAGCAAAAAAGTGTACGTTAAAAAAAAAGGATTGGCCGAGGTCCCGAAATAAGGGTACTGCTCCGGGTAACGGCGCAGTCCCCTTTTTTTTCCGTGCAATACGTACTTTTCAGTGTGGAAGACTTTCTCTCTCTCTCTCTCTTTGTTTTTTTGCTGGCCGCTTCCTTCTCGTCTGCGCTGCTGCGCTTCTCTGTTTCCCTTTCCTTGGTTGGTATTGTGCAATTTTTTGCTGTTGCGCTGGTAAGCATGTTCTACGCCGCGGCTCCGTGTGCGCCGGACTGTTTTTGTTTTGGTTTGTTATGAAACTGGAAAATCAAAAAAACACTGGAACTTGCCCGAACGAACTACAGGCATGCAGGACTTTGAGTGACAGAATGCGGCACTTCTTTTTTTCTTTGGTCACATTCGATACAGAAGAGAGGGGAAGGAGCGAGCTCTGCGCGAGCGGCGCGCAGAGCGCTCTACGTCTGTCCATCGGCTGGAATAAAAACGCCGTTTCTATATTCTGCGTTTTCGTTTGGCAGTGCGGTTGCTTTTTAATCGAAAGCAACCGCACTGCCCGGCACTCTCTGCAATTACGTTTTTTCAGAAACTGTTTGTCTATTTTCCATTTTAAATTTTTTTTTTTTTTTCAAATGCTATTTTTTGCATTTGCATTTGTTATTGTTTTTTCCTCTTTCTGTATATAGTGGTTTTATGCAGAGCTTTTTAGGCAAGTGCAATATAGGGTCAGAGCATACTAAAGTCTCAGGCAAAAAGATTTCTTTCTGCAATTAGAGAAATGATTACATATATATAAAAAGTGTAGTTTCCCATCCTTTAATAAATAAGGAAGGTTAATTAGGTTTCTGGCTTTCAACTTTTCTTACTTACAGCTTAGTTCATTTCATGCTCGGTCTTGTGTCTTGTTCTCTAATTTAATTGTTCTTTGAGAAGTTTCACTGAAAGTTACAGAAATTACAACCTAAAGGTAACAGTTTGCGCAATATATCGTTTGACAGTGCAACTTTCGCAAGATAACTTTTAAAGGATAAAAAAAAAAAGACTCATATCAAAGGCTTGAATTGAAAAGATACAATACTCAACTCAATTCGACTCAAACAACTACAATTAAAGAATAGACTAATAAAAAGAGATGCTTTCAATACTAGACAACTCGCTTCGTGCTGCTAACTTTGTGTTTTTGATCATTGTTCTTGGTCTAGTGGGTAACTTGATTGCTACCCAGGACGACTCTAGTTCCAGAGTGAACTTCGCCATCTTCGCTGCTGTTTTCGGTATCGTTTTCGACTCGTTGTACGCTTTGGTCGCCAACTTCGTCTCAGCCTTGGCTTGGCCTATCATCCTTCTATCGTTGGACTTCTTGAACTGGGTGTTCACTTTCTCTGCTGCCACCGCTTTGGCTGTCGGTATCCGTGGTGGTTCTTGTACCAACGATAACTTCCTTGAACGTAACAACATTGCCGAAGGTTCCACCGACAGATGCCGTAAGGCTCAAGCTTCCACCGTGTTCTTGTACTTCGCTTTCTTCATCTTCTTGGTGAAGTTCGTGTTGAGCATCGTCAGTGCTTCCAGTTCCGGTATCTTCGGGTCCACTTCCAGAAAGGCCCAGGTCGGTGTGCCAACCATCTCCCAAGTTTAAAGAGGGAAAAAATGATGAACATTTCTAATTTCTTCTAGTAATTCCTTTCCAACGCACAGGGAGACTCGAACAGAGACCGCTTTGACAGGAAAGGGTGGATGCAGTGCTGTTAGTACTGAATTGGAAGACGACAAAACCTAATTGTCTCAACTTGGCTGGCGTGTTCTTCCATATATACCCTTCCCCCTTTTTCCTCTATTATATACCTATACCCCTATTTCCCTTCTTCTTCTCCTTCTTCTTCAACACTTACTCCTACTACTCCTACTATTACTACTCCTACTACTCCTACTACTATATTATAAGCCATTAATATATACCTCGGACATTGCTCTGAAGTATTTCAAATCCACCTTTTCTTTCATTTTATCTTTTGTACTGATTCTCCGAATCACGTTCAAATGCCTTCACCAAAAAAAAAAAAATTCATATTCTATTCTCTCCCTCTACTATTTCAACTTCAAACCCCCTCTCTCTTTCCTTCATTATTTCTTCTTCCAGAGTTCTTCGTTTATCTGACAGTTTCTTCAATGGAATTCAGACCTAAATTTGTTCAACTTTAAAATTATAACAGAGCTTTAAACCTGGAATACTAAGCAATGCTCAATTAAAATACGATCGATGCCTTGAAAATATTAAAAAAAAAAAAAAAAATGTAAAAAAAAAATTATTAATGTACCAGCAAAGACATACACTAATGGCTTTCGAAAACTGGAATTGGGAGATGATCGGCTTACAAACTGAATACCTAATACCAATTGCTTACCGTGCTTATACTTGAGTTTTTTCTCTTTTTAACAACTCCGTAACCGTAAGGCCCTTATTTCCCGTATTTTTTTTTTCAATTTTTTTTTTCTCGCCTTAAACCATTTTTCCTTTTATCAAAATACTCTTCAATTAATACCTTCATACGCCCAACACGTCGTGTCATGCCATATCAAATGACCGTGCTTGTGTGCCTGTATGTACATATAATAATAATTAAAATTAATATATGCTTTGTTACTGTAGATTTGCGTCTCGCGTTTCTTGCTTGATTGTAATTTTTTGTTATTTATTTACATGGAGTTCTTCTGGTCTCTGTGCTGACACTGAAGGGAACAGAAAAGGCGTATCCGTCAGTTAAGATTGAATTTTTGTTTTTGATAGTTGTTTGACTTGCCTTTTCACTTTTTAACGGCCGATGTTTAGTAGAAGAGAGTTTGGTGCCGAGTCTTGGCTGCCTTGGCCGCCCTTCGATGGTAGGTAAGTAACGTTTGGAGAGTTGGCCAAAGTTTCAGCGATTTCCTTAGAGGCTTCCAATCTTCTAATTAACAATAGACCATCGCCGGCTTTGTTCAATGCCTTGGAAATGTATTCAGCAGATTCGGCCTCACCCTCAGCACGGATAACAGCAGCCTTCCTCTCTTGCTCGGCCTTTTCGACTACAAATCTAGCTCTTTCGGCATCTTGTTGTGCGATTTGTTTCTGTTCAACAGCCTTAGTGAACTCTTGACCAAATGTCATGTGTGTGATACTGACATCTTCAAGCTTAATGTGGAACTCATCCGCACGCTTTGAAAGCTCGGCCCTGATCTTCTGCGACACGACTTCTCTCTGTGTGATTAGTTCTGCTGCATCAAATCTAGCAACAATGGCCTTCAACACTTCGTTACCAATACTTGGCAACACTCTTTCGTCGTAGTCAATACCCAAGTTTTGGTAAATCTTGGGTAGCTGCATCACATCAGGCCTGTGTAACACTCTCAATGTCAAAGACACCATTTGTAGATCCTTGGTACCAGTGTTGGTAGCGATGTTCTTTGGCTTAGTCCTGACATCGAATAAGATACTCTTTTGTAACCATGGGACAAGGAAATGAGTACCTTCGCCAATTACGGCTTGTTGGACACCTTGCAATCTATCGAAAATGACTGCTCTATGGCCACCTCTCACATCGTACATGGAATATTGGATGGCACTAACGGTTAAACCAACTGGAATGGCAATACGAGCCATAACATCAGCAACACGGGACATTTTTCTTCCTTTATTATGATTTGTTTAAGCTATTCCTAACTTGCGATACCTCCAGTGCTAAAACTCAAAACTTTTGATAACAGACGTCTGTAAGTACCAATCGATGAATTAGTTAATTGGTTTTGTTACAGGGAAACTCAAAGCTCGCTGTACTTTGCTTCCGCTAAAGTAGTCCATTTCCCCTTGCGTTTAGAAGTGGCAAATTGTCCTTGCTTCCCATTTTTTTAAGTTTGAACAATCTTTTTTTTTCGGATTTCCCTTGCTAGTCTATGAAACAGATATCACGTGACTTATTTGATATTATGTAGTGGATTGTATACATTCTTACATAGCTTTGCAGTTAGGTTTCGTCCTTTATACCGAAGTAGCCTTCTGGGTGTTCTAAAACGACTCCTTTCTGTTTCCAGAACGAAAGGATGGTTAGAAGCTTCGTTTTGGGGATGGACGTCAAATGGTGGAGCGATGTAAGTGTATGATGTCTATCTGGTAAAGAATGATTCCCCATTGTTGTCATACCATGTCTCTCTTGACCAACTTCGCCGTTTGCTTCGCTTTGGAAATGAGAAATGACTAGGTACTGCTCCATTGTGACTTTGAAGGATTTGGTTTCTCCTGAATTCAAGATCATATTGAAGGAAACGCGGCTGCTTGACCCGGTGTCAAATTTTAACGTTCTTCCAACATTTAGTACCTCGTATATTGACGTTAAATTGTCAACCAACGGTTTCATTTCATCGTTCCATTTGCGCTTCGAAGTGATTAGTCTCCCATTCAGACTTTGGTAGTGCCTCCAGTATAGCTTAGAAAGAATCTTGACATGCGGGAAGCTCCCTATATAAGCATTATTCTTATGTGCAACTTGATTTCTGAATCGACTGCTGAGCTTTAGGTCTTCAAGCATTATATCGACATCATTTAGATGTGTTAGATCGTCTTCTTCGGACGTAACAGCACCTTTTCTTGTTGCTTCTAAATGATTCAACAAAATGTTCATTATCTTCTGCCATTCCGAATCTAACGTGTATTCCTCAGATTCAATAAATTTGCCGCTAACGACACTCAACAAGTCGTCGACCAAAGCCCTCTTTGATTCGAGTGTGTCCAATAAAACGTGAATCAAGTCCGCTGGTGGTACGTATTTCACGTCATTATCTTCGGGCTCTTCTACGTCTAGCCTGATTCTCGGTGGCTCTGGCACCCAGTTTAAGTACTGTTTCAAAAGCTCATCGTTTCCATCGTATGTGCATCGAGGAAGGTGAGGTTGATGAAACCACGGCAAGGCGGTCGGCAGCTCGGGTCCCAAAGAGAAGTCACCAACCTCTTTAGCGAACTGTTCTAACTTTTGAAAATGTATAGAATTGCCATCGGACACACATGCAACTTTAATTCTTTCGTCATGGTGAAGTGGGAAGATTCCAAGAACCAAAGTTGTTATTAAATCAGGGCGTGAGTTTAGGTACTTTCTTACAGCCTTCGATAATGATCGTAGGCACATGCCCATAGGATCGATAATTTTCAAACACTTAACCGTCTTGATGTAAAAATAGAGTATCTCACAGGTTAAAAGACTTGAAGTGAGAAACCTTGAAACAAATCCGTGATATAAGTTTTCGAGCACTTTAGCACCCACGGTTTTGATGTCTTTGTTCAAAATGCTCCTTAATTCAAGTAAGCACTTCCGAGATGCAGGGAATTGCGGTACAATTTTTGTGTAAAACTCATCGCATTTGTATTTGGTGTAATTTTTTTCGAAAGATTGGTATATAATGGCGGTAAGTTCGTGATCATCTTCGGTGATTAGTGACTTGTAAAACTTGGACCAGAAGTCTTTGATAAAGTGATTGTAAGTGTTCATTACCAAATACCGATCATCTACGTTGTTTTTCATTAGTTCCTGTGACAGTTGGTCGACTTTGAGATTGATCATTTTGGCATTGAACTCAATTTCCTGTCCATCAAATGCAGGCGCAAGCCATTGATACAGTTGATTGAATCTATCCAAATCATTATCGAGGATATGTGCTTCTAATTTGGCATGTAACCGCTTCTTAAACTCGATATTCTTATTCATCAATACCCGCTTGAAAGATACTATTTCATCCTGTATCCAGTACACCGGTGCGCCCAATATAAATTCCACTTTTGATAGATAAAGTCTTTCCAACCTAACCATATCTCTCCAATTGACTATTGCATCAAACTGCGAAAAGAAGTGCGTTCGTATAAGCGTAAGGTAATATTGCTCTATCAAAAACCTTGCTCTCTCATCACTTCTCTCGAAGACCACCTTCAAACATTGTTTAATTCGTAGTGTTGGTATTTGTGGTTGGAACGTAGGACTTAACCAAGAAAGAACGATATCAATCTCATCTTCTGAGTTTGGCGTCACACAAAGCACAATTTTTTGATGGAGTAATTGAAGCTCCTCGTCAATCTTACTCATTCAGTCAGTGCGAGTTGGGTCTCTACAGACCTCACTTCTCACCATCCTTCAATATCGTTTGATGTTTGTTGACATATTTGAAACAATTCTTAAAAGACAGCCACATACATTTCAGATGAAATTTAATGAACAAAACCTTTATTTTACGTTTAGAGGTAAAGAAGAGGGATAAACCTGGGTCATTTAGACGTGACTACTCAGCTTGGTACACCTGTAGGCACTTGTGAAGTAAAATCAAACTGTGGTATAACAATGGTATGTTCAATATTGTCTCTTGTCTTTTAAAAATTTGGCCATATTGTGATGATGGCACTTTGAACTAATGACGTTACTAATTACTACGACGAATTACATATGGTTCTGTAACACTAGGAGAAGGAGTTTATGAACCTTACGGGGTGCACATATTCTGTTGCGCAAGAATATCTAAGGAAGAATGGAGGACGTGTGGAGTACGCCTTGAACGATTACTATGATAATGTCAATACAATTGGAGGCATGCGTCAATCGTATAATCCAGGCCTGGTGGCCATCTTTGAGAAGTATTCTAATGGGGTGCTGTCTACCGAATGGGACTCCTCAGGGCTTATAAAGTACATCGAGGACCTTAGCATATCGATAGAAGACCCGATTACTCTATGCTTATCGCAGATGCTATGCATCGATGACCTACTAAAACCAGTATCTCGAGAACAGTTCTTGGACGCTTGGGTTGACTTGTGCTGTGACAACCTCAAACAAATGAAATCATATCTCGAAATACTAGAGGAGCGCCTAGAAACAGACAAAGAGTACTTCAAATCGATATACTCCTACACTTTCCCGTTGAACGCAGAAGAAGGGTCTCGCCATTTGCCCAAGGATGTGGCTATCGAGTACTGGAATATTTTCTTCAAAGACAACAAATATGCTTTAAAAGTTTCTGAAACTAGGCTCGAATCATGGTTTAGTTTTTTGAATTCAGATGATTCAGACTCCAGAAGACAGAACATATCTAACGACATATGGCAGATGTTCTATAAGTTCGTTGATAAATATCCGAATGACGAGAGTTTAAGACAGAATTACGACGAAATGGCCGCCTGGCCGCTTCTGATAGACGAATACTACGAATTTTGGGAAGAGAACTACGGTACAGAATAGCAGTATTCAGTGCACAGCAAAACGTTGTGACCTTGCATCCGTATGCACTGACTGCATCTGTCACTTATACACATATAGAATGGTATATAGCATTGAAATTGACGTTTCAGGGTAACGCCTGTTTTGTTTTCCAGTCGACAAAATTCAAATTCAAAAAGATTTCAGAAGATCAACAAGAATAACGGCAAGTGAAAGCTGTGTTTTGATTAGGAAAAACAGCGAAGAACAGGCCAGCGCCAACGGTAATCATAGGTTTGGAGGGTGTTACGGTGTGCATTTAGGATAGCTTAATACGGTTAGCACAATGTCAGGTCAAGGGGGGAATGTACAGCTGCAGAATCTTACGCCAGCTTCAATGCAGCAGTTGGCGGATAGACTAAAGTCGTTAGTCAACGAAGCGAAGCGAATTGGCGTGGACACGAAAGAAGGGAAAGAGCTTTTGAGACAGGCCGCGCGTATTAAGGCTTTGTATGAAGCGTATAGCAAGCAAAGACAGCAGCAGGCGCAGGCTCAGGCCGGTGCACAAGGTGCTGTGAATATCACTACCAATTCAAGATCTATGGAGCAGCAGCAGCAGCAGCAACAGCAGCAGCAACAGCAGCAACAGCAGCAAGCAGCAAGTGCCAACAATGTCACAAATAACATCAAGGTGTTGTTGACGCCTCAACAGCGCGAAGCGTATAACAGGTTGGTGCAGAAGTATGAAGATGATGGTCAAAATATCAAGGGAGAATTCAACTTTCTAAAACGTAACATTAGTGTCTTGGACCAGGAGATTAGAAACAGAAGGGGCAACAGTTTGTCCGTGCAACAGCTAGAGGTGAATAAGAACGAATTATTGATGAAAATCAGGGCATTGAGTGCGCAGTATTCGACGTTACAGCAGAAGTACCAGGAGGATAGAAGAAAGTTTTACATAGAGTGTTCTCAAACCAATGTTGACTTGAGAAGATACTTACAAGCCCAGCAACAGAAGGCTAACGCTTCCAAAACTCAGGGCGCGGTTACTGCAGGTGGTGGAACAGGAACTGCCGTTCCCGCTGGGGCTCAAGCTGGCGTCTCTACTCCGGGAACCAATACAGGGACACCACTGCCTATGAGCTTGAACAAAACATCCAGTGGTAGTCCTCAAAACACTATGGCCCAAAGACAAAACATACCGATCCAAAAACCTGCTGAAAGCTCAGTCCCGAATACAGGAACTGCTACGACGGCAGCTGCTTTGCCTGTCTCCGCTGCAAATGTGAATGCCAGTACACCTGGTGCAGCTAATGCAGCTAATGCAGCCGCTGGTTCTGCTGCAGCCGCACCTAGCACTGTCGCTTCTGATAAGTCTTCACCGACCCAGGTAACCACTGTTAACGCAGCTGCAAACCAAGCCGCACAAAGTAACACAAGACCCCCAATTTTCAAACAACCAAACCCGTCTATACCTATAAGTGAGACTGTAACCCCAACTCCAACAGTCTCGGTGTCATACAGAAGCAACAGGCCCACAGTAACTGGTGGTAGCGGAATGAACGCCCCAGCTTTGACCACGCCAGTAATGACCAAACTACCCCCATACGAAGTGGACACTGAGCGTGTCATGTCCAAAAGAAAACTTCGTGAACTGGTAAAGACTGTCGGTATTGACGAAGGTGATGGTGAGACCACCATCGATGGTGACGTGGAAGAACTTTTACTCGATCTGGCGGACGATTTCATCACCAATGTTACGAACTTCGCCTGCAAATTGGCAAAGCACAGAAAGTCTGACTCACTTGACGTGAGGGATATCCAAATGCATCTGGAACGTAACTGGAATATTAGAATTCCAGGTTTCGCCAATGATGAGATCCGTAGTACCAAAAAATGGAACCCAACGCCGTCCTACAATCAGATGATAAATGCCATCAACAACAATAAATCGTCTCGTACTCATCCTGAGAAAAAGTGAAATGTGAATGGCCCCAAACCAAAATTTTCATATTCGTGAAGGCATATGATAACATTCTTTTTTCTCAACTCATCCGTTTTTGGAGGGAAATGCGTTTCGAAGTACCGGGTTTTGTGTATATATAGTTGTATGTGTTAATGTAACAGTTTAATAAAGTACTAAACAAACGAAAATTAACGGGTAAATGAATAAATTAAAGGAAGGAACTAACAGCTTTCGGCATATCTATATACACACTTTCGGTGCCGGCACTCACTACCCCATATACCTCGCCTATCGTTATTGTCTCTGCACAGCATCTTGATGTATCCTGCGCTTTTCTTTTTCACATCTTTAAGCTATATTTTTCAAAATTTTCCATTCAACTTTAAAAAATATTGAAGCTCATCTCATCTCATCTCATCGCCATATAAAATAGTGATTATTTACAACTTCAACTGTTCAACACAGCATATAGTAGTAGCAGTTGGCATTGCATTTAGTAGTGGAGGTTCAAGTCGATACACAATGGTTAAGTCATACCAACGTTTCGAGCAAAGCAGTCTTTTTGGGCTCATTTCTACTTCCAGTCAATCCATATTTCTTCCAGCTAACAACTCAACCTCTGCGAAGTTGATTACGGGTGGTTTAGAAAACATCCAAATATGGACGTTGAAGACCAATGAGGTTCAAGTTTTAACTGATGGGTTACCTATTGGGGCTGTTGAAACCAAACTTTCGAAGCCTGCCGTTGTAACAGCCATGTGTTTCCATAGACAAACGGAATTGTTATGTGTCGGATATGACGATGGTGTAATCAAAGTGTGGGATCTACTTTCTAAGAGCGTCTTGATGCAGTTTAATGGACACAAGAGTGCTGTTACTGTGTTGAGATTAGATTCCGAGGGTACTCGGTTGGTTTCTGGTAGTAAAGATAGTGATTTAATTATCTGGGACCTTGTTGGAGAAGTGGGGTTACTAAAACTTAGATCACACAAAGACGCCATCACTGGTGTCTGGGCAGACGAGAAGATGGACTGGCTTGTCAGTGTTGCCAAGGATGGTCTTATTAAGGTATGGGATTTAAAGGCTGGTGGTCAATGTGTAGAGACACATATGGCGCACACTGGACAGTGCTGGTCAATGGCCATCGATGAAGAGGTGATAATAACAACGTCTATGGATTCACAAGTAAAGGTGTGGGAGCTTGATTTGGAGAAGAGTAACGGAGAAAAGATCATTGAACGAGGAACTTTCGAAACTGAGAGTAAACAAAGAGGTGTTTCCACTGAGTTTGTCACTGCACCAAATGGGACCAGATTCTTCTACATCCAAAATAATGATAAAACTGTGGAGATCTTCCGTATCAGACCAGAAGAAGAGATTAGGAAAGCTCTAAACAAAAGAGAAAAGAGGCTCAGAGATAAAGGTGCATCCGAAGAAGAAATTAAACAGGCAATCAACCCAAACGACATAAGTGTTTTATTCCATCCGTTATCAACAGTACGTTCCACATATAAGATCAAATCCGCAAACTGGGTTCAGGCGAGTAACACAAAATTGGAAGTCGTCGTCACAACTTCCAACAACACCATTGAAAGTTATCAAGTTCCATACAACAAGAGAGATGCAGAACCTTCAGTAAAAAGGTACAACGTCGAAATACAAGGTCATAGGACCGATATTAGATCGATGGATATCAGTAATGATGGGAAACTTTTGAGCACAGCATCAAATGGAGAATTGAAAATTTGGAATCTCAAGACAAATAAATGTATTCGTACTTTTTATTGTGGGTATGCATTGTGTTCGAAGATGTTACCAGGTGGTTTGCTAGTGGTAGTGGGTACAAGACAAGGTGAACTTCAGTTATTTGATTTAGCAAGTTCAACTTTACTCTCTACTACAGAAGCACATTCAGCAGCCATTTGGTCATTAGATCTAACTGCTAATGGTAAAAGATTAGTTACTGGGTCAGCAGATAAGAGTTGTAAGTTTTGGGACTTCGAGGTTGTTGAGCAATTGGTCCCTGGTACTAAAGACAAATATCTTCCTCAACTTCAATTAGTCCATGATACAACTTTGGAGCTAACTGATGACATTTTAGCTGTAAGGATATCATACGACGACAAATACCTAGCGGTTTCCTTGCTAGACAATACTGTGAAAGTCTTTTTCTTCGATTCGTTGAAGTTCTACCTAAGTCTTTACGGTCATAAATTACCTGTTCTTTCCATTGATTTCTCGGTAGATTCTAAGATGCTTATTACATCATCAGCAGATAAGAATATCAAAATTTGGGGTGTAGACTTCGGTGACTGTCATAAATCCATCTTTGCCCATCAGGACTCCATCATGTCCGTTAGATTTGAGGCAGACACGCACAACTTTTTCAGTTGTGGTAAGGATGGTGTAGTCAAGAGATGGGATGGTGACAAATTTGACTGTATTCAAAAGCTCAACGGACATCAAAGCGAAGTATGGTGTATGGCAGTTTCTCCGGATGGAAGAACTGTGGTCTCTACGTCTCACGACCACAGTATCAGAGTATGGCAAGAAACTGATGATCAAGTGTTTTTGGAAGAAGAAAAGGAAAGAGAAATGGAGGAAGAATACGAGGAAACCCTATTAAAATCTCTAGAAGGAGGATCGGGAGATGACCAATTTTCGAAGGACAAAAAAAGCGCAGAAGACGATACACTTGATGAAGTTAGTGGTGTTAATAAGCAGACACTCGAATCACTCAAGGCCGGTGAAAAATTAATGGAAGCTCTCGATTTGGGTATTACAGAAATTGAGTCCTGGGAACACTACGAAAAGACTCTTAAGTCATGGAAAAAGAAGAAGAGTGGTGAACCACCAATAAAGCCTCAAGGCAACGCCATACTTATCGCCATGAAAAGCAAACCCGAAAAATATATCTTGGACACTCTAGCCAAAATCAAGCCATCACAACTTGAGGATTCTTTGCTCATTCTGCCCTTCTCGTATGTCATCAAATTCTTCAAATTCTTTGATGTGGTAATGAAGCAGAAGAACTTAGTGCAATTGCATTTGAGCCTCATTTGCAAGATTCTATTCTTCGTAGTTCGTACCAATAACAGAGAATTGGTAGCTCAGAAGAACGAAGAATTGAAGCAGAGAATTGAAAGAGTCAAGACTAACATCAGATCAATGCTTCAAAAAAATGCAGATGATCTCGGATTTAACATCGCTGGTTTGACCTTCATCAAACAACAATGGAATTTAAGACATAACTTAGAGTTTACTGATGATTATCAACAGCTTGAGCACGAAAAGAAAATTGCCAAGAAAAGAGTTTTCGAAACTGTCCGTTAGTACATCTTTCTGTGCGAGTATTTTTTTTACTGTATATTTCAATAATCAAATACAACTTTATAGACTGTCATTCTTACTACATTTGATCCGTATCTGTAAACATTCTTGGCTATTTCCTATATTTCTCTTTATCAGTTAAATATTGACAAAGAAGTATAAATGTCAAAATGAGAAAAAGAACAGAGACCTTACAAAATATAAAATGAGCAGATGATTAAATGAAAAAAGGTAATAGTATTTCAGTTGTTATATATGTATGTATGTACCAAGATCTTTATGTACCATAGAGATCTTGGAATCGTCATGGGGCCTACAGAAACGATTCGATCTATCTTAGAAAACATTTTTAATTATTTCTTCAAAACAATCTTTCCTCAAATCTCAACTCATCTAGAGCTGGTAGCCCAATCAACAATCTCAAAAAGTTTTCTAACGCAGCACGTTGCTTATTCAAACCGTTAATGGCTTTGAAACCCGGTCTAGTCAATGGTGCCTTCAACCAGTAACTTAGCATAGTCAAAACAGGATAGAAGCTCTGGTACTCACCGGAAACGTCAGTTAACTTTCTATACTTGATTCTGGAACAGAATTCTGCCATAACCAACAAGTCAATGATCAACGGGGTGGCCAACAAAGAATCCTCACATACGTTATGGATGGAAATCCTATTGTGACCGCCGAGCATCAATTCACTGTAGTATTCGTCCATGGCAACCTTTGAATCACCGACAGCTGGAATATACTTGATGACAATACAATGGTCAATTTTGTTACCCAGCCTATCGTTGTAGAGAATCTGGTTTGATGCGATGATATCGTCAACGACACTGGCCTTGGAGATTTCTTTAGATTTGAATTGCTGTGGTGAAGTCAAGTTGTAACCATCGTTGTTACCCAAATGGTTGTAAGAAGCGATGGACACTGGTCTGATACCTGCATCGACCAAGAACTGTGCCAAGACAGATTTCATCTTAGTTTGACCACTCTTGAAATCGTCACCAGCAATGAAGGCGCCTTCCTTTTCAGCCAAATCAATGACACCGGGAACAAATGTGTTCTGTGGAGAACCGTTGATGTATGGAACGTTTTCCAAGATCGATGCGACGGCAAACACGGTAGATGGAGCAATTTCGGAGTGATCGTTCTTGATGGACTCGATCAAATTCTCAGCGGTATCGTTTACACCAGTTAGAACTTCCGCATAGCGCTCAGTGTTAGCGGTCCACAACACCAAGACTTTGTCCAATTCATTCTTCTCTTTGAACTGACGGATGTCGTTACGAATGTGTTCGACGTGACTCCACTTGTCAGCGACAGACACGTGACCAGACTTACCGTCTCTGTTGAAACAGTTGTCTGCACGGTTGTCTTGGTTGGCGGCAATGAAGTCCGGGTAATAAATCGAAGGTAGCGGTTTGTTAGCGGACATCTCTTTGCGCAACTGGTTTTGCAAATCGACGCCAAGAACTTCTGCTCTAGCCATGGCTGATCCAAGGTCGGCACCGTTGATGTCCCAACCAGAAACGTAGAAATCGTTTGGAGACACCATAGGCACCAGACTGTTGAACGGAGCGTACACGTCGTTCCCCTCGGCGTCAACACCAAGTTTCAAAGTGGAAGACTGCGTCACAGACCCGTAGTAGTTGGCATCTTTCAAACCGTCCTTGGTTTGGAATTGAACCTTGTGCTTGTTAGCCAAGACAGAGGCCAAGAAAGTCGTACCGTTGTTACCACCAAGACCAACCAACATCACACCGACTTTTGGCAACTTCAAATCAACTTTGAACTCGTAATCTTGCGATAACGGTTCCACGTTGAAAGTACCGTCTGATCCCTTTTCGACAACAGCATTGCGGTACGTATACTTGGTGATCAATTCGGTCTCAGTGAACTCAGCAGCATCACTGGCAACTTTAACAACTGGCCTGAAAACTCTTGGTGAAGTCATGGTAGAATGGGAAGAAAAATTATTACTTTTTGTACTATAATTGATTGCGGGGCAGCACTAGTATAGATTGCTTCGCTGTTGAGTATAATAAGCGAACATAAAGAAAAAGGCTAGAGAGAACCTGGATACAACCAGCTGAGTACTATGGGATGGTACAAGCAGCAAGAAGAAAGAGAAGACCCAGATTCAGAGATAAATTGACCCCTTATATACGCGACTTTTCCAACCTGCATGCTCGCCGAAATTTCGGCGAAAAAAAAAGTTGGAGTTACAACAACTAACTACGACTTTTTCCCACAAAACCGCAACACCCACTAAGAGACACACGCCCTTTTTTCTGAGTGTCTCAGTTTCCAACACTATTCATTGGACGGCGAGATCGGTGAACTGGAACCACGTATCTCCCGTCAAAGACACTAGGGCCGTGTCTACACATGCGCTTGTCGGCCCCGGAGCCTGTTTCACGTCCAATGCGAAACGAATTAGCTACGTGTAGCTTCGCCACTGCTACCATGTGAAAATATAGCACTTGTAAAAGCTTCCTACGTGTCATTTGTGAGACCCGTTTGTGCTTGGTTTACTACTGGAGTTTCACTCTTTTTCTATCGGTTTAAGCACATGTAAGGCAAAAAACATATACCGTAACATTTGGACATTTTCGGCGACACAAAAAAAAAACAACAAAAAAATGTAGCAAAATTACGACGTTGGGACATATATTTCCGCCGAATAGTTTTTTTTCTTCTTCTTTTGGCAGAGAGGATGAACATCACGTGACCGAGTAATCAACACACAAACGTAATTGTGGTCACCGTCACCTTTCCCATATAACATGACGCCAGGGAAGCAAGGTGATCAAGGTGAGCAGGCCAAGCAGCAGGTAACTGTAGGAATGATCGTTCGTCTATAATATTTGGAATTGTGTTTTGTGTAAATAGGATGGTATTATATAAGAATAATAAAACGGTACAGATGAGAATGAGGGATGTTCCCCCCCCCTCTATTAGCAGCGGCATAAGCTAGCACTATTGAATATGAGGTTTAAGCCCATTTTCCTAGCAAGGCCATCAAACCGGCACCCCAACACATGGTGAAGAAGGCAAACAGCATCTTCTTCAAACCGTGTGCGCCTTTGAAGTTGTCGGAGTACAAGAACTCGTGGGCCATAAGTTCGACCAGACCGGTGTAGATCAAGATACCGGCAGAGATGGCATCGAAACAACCGTTGGCGATCAAAGCGGTTCTTGAACCTGGGGCGTAAGAGTGTCTCACACCAATACCGATGGCGATTGCAATAGGGGCGACCAAAGTGAACGCCAGAGCCAACAACCATGGGGTGAACCTTTTGGAATGGGTCCATGGGACCTCAGCGATTCTAGCACCCAAACCTAACCCTTCGAACATTTGATGGAACACCAACACGATAAACAAAGTGTTGAACTCGTCGTTACCGGTGACGGCTAGCGACAAACCCACGAAAACGGAGTGGAACAAGATACCGAATTCCAAAATGAAGACGGATAGCAACTGGTTGTGGTATTTTTCTTTGGTCATAACCTGGGCTGGGGTACCGATGTTGGCCAAATCCTGGTGACTTTTATCGTGAGAGAAGTGGTTGTTACCTGGCATGGATGGATGAGGGTTGGCAGCAGCGACTTCAGCACCTCTGACGTTTTCGTTTGCATCGGACAGACAGGCGTTTTCCTCGTCGACCTTTTGGTTGTACTTGTCGGTTTCCTCATCTTCGTCATCGTCTACCGATTTCTGGTCCCTAGAGGATGGGAAGTGGGAATGAACGTGGTCGTTTTCAAAACCGTAACTCTTGTTGGTGTAGTATCTGGTAATGCACTCACTGAAAAACAAAGCGAACAAAGACATCAAACAGATCCCGAAGGCCCATGGGTATTCGGCAAAAGTACCACCCAAACACGAGTTACTCAAGGCATCAACGGCTGGTTCCAACAAATGGATGAACCCTGTAGCGACAATGACACCGGAACCAAAGAATTTGGCAATAAAGAAACACCAGTCAGGCAGTCTGATGAAGGAGAATCTCGAAGATAAGATTGGGAAGTAGGCACCCATCGCAGAAGAAATCATGATGATGAAAAGCGCCAACACACGCATGTTGTCGCGACCATCGTATTCGTTGTCGGACTCACACTCGGTCACCACATCTGATTCTGCGTTGTGACTGCCGTGTCTCTTGAACAGCAGCTCTGTCGCAGCAAGAGCAATAGCATCCAACATTTTTATAACTTAGCTTATAACTCAGTGTGTAATGCTGTGTATACAAATGCGCGTTTTCCAGTCCTAATTATCTCTGGGCTGGTGCAGCGGATGTTGATTAATTTTCACACCTAACAAAACCATAATAAATAATATATGATAAATAATATATATATATGTAAGGCTATCCATCAAACAATCGACATACTCTATATCCGAACAACCCCTTTCTTATATATACAATCTAACTCCATCTCCCTCTTCTCACTCTTTCCTGACCTGCAATAACGGTCGCACTAGTTCTCTCCAAAACTAAGCTGACTTCATCAAGAAACGCACCAAATGGCTTGCGGGCTCCACTATACTATAGAAGGAACCTAATTGCATTAACAAAAAAAAAAAAACGAAAAAAAAATTACCAAAATCTGTTAAAGAACACCAGAAACAATAACCTTTCTCATGCACCATATTCTAATGCCCCATCACTGTCACAAGCACCGCTACAGAACAGCCCACCTCCTGTGACCTTTATCGTGGTTTTGGGCCGTCGAAACCACTGGTGACAAGAAAAAGCCTGCGATGCGATACAAACCCAAGAATGGTATTCGACCAAGAAAATGAAGAAAAAGACGAAAAGTGAAAAAAAAAACAAAAAGCTGTTTTTCTTTTTTTCCGCGGCACTCTGCGGGCGCTTCTGCGCTGCTGACGAGCCCAGAAAACATTTACGCAGAATCAACTCAAAGGGTTACGGATAAACTTTCGCTTCACACCACGCACTTGGGAAGCGAAAGCCTGGCAAATCAGGGAATGGTGATGTCCTTTGACGGCAACAGGGAATGAGATCCTGGCGCTGGCTATGGCATCGCCATAGCCAGTAATACTCTTCGCTAGTTTCGTTCACCGAAACTAGCGATTGTTCCCCGAGAGATCTTTTACAAGTGTTAAAATGGGCAGAAGACAGTACGGAAAGGGAGAACGAGAATGCCGAAATTTCCCGTTGTGTGCTTCTGGAAGGACACTCGTGAGTAACCTGCACAGTACCCGGCCTTCAGGCCGGGTACTGTGCGGGGCACGAGCCATACGTCACTGGTACGCTCAGGGTGCACGCAGTTTGTTCCTTTCATTTCCGGCATTTGGGCCTCAAGAAGGCTCGGCGGCTATTCGCCTCGCACTTTGTCGTGCGTCGATATAGGAAGCGGAAGTTAGCCCGTTTCGGAAAAAAAAAGAGGTTTCCTGCTCTCTGGTAGTAGCAGCTGTAGCTGCCCCATGCCATGTGATGGGATGCGAGCATCCTGAAAAAAAAAACAAAAAAAAAACTAGAAACAAAAAAGGACTGGAAAGGTTGCAAGGAAGCCAGCGAGCTTGGTGGCCCCCTTGTTGTGAGGTATGGGTGTATATTTCCCGGGGCGGGACCAAAATTCACCGCAAAGGTTATCGGAGCCTCCACCCAGCTTTCTCCCACGGCCGGGGTAAAAACTAAGCTTTTCCTCGTCTTAGAGTATATAGCGTTATTTAGAGGGAGTTCGTAAGGCTTAAACATGGTTTTAGTTTTATGTAATTGGGTTTTTTTTCATTTTGTGCCTGTCAAGGGTCCAAGGGTACAATGGTTCAAGGGTTCAATGGCCCGTCGACGATTGGTTGTACGTGAGCTGTTCTTGCATACGCAGGGCTGCAACGTTGTGGCCTCTTTGGATGTTTTCTCTGATCACGTTTGGCATCTTTTTCGGTGACACTGGTTTCCGCACTTGGCTGCCCGTTTGTCTCGTGGGCGACGACAACGCGGACGCCGTGGCGTCCACGTGACCGTAGTAGTCGAAGCTGTTGTCGTTGTCTCTGTCGTTGTCCTCTTGTTCTTGTTGTTCTTGTTGTTCGTCGTCGTCGTCGTCGTCAATGGTGCCCACGTGACCTTTGCGCTCTTGGTGCTTGGCAAGCGAGTCCTCGGAGTGGAACTTCTTGCCGCAACCGGCACAGGAGTGGCCCTTTTCCAGGTGTGACTTCTTGTGTCGTAGCAGGTCATGGTTTCTGACGAAGGCCTTGTGGCATCCGGCGAAGTCGCACTTGTACGGTCTGTCGCACAAATGCGTTTGGATGTGCGTTCTTGCGTTGTACCTTCTGTTGAAGTGCTTCTGACAGTCTTTGAACTTGCACTGGAACTGTTTGGGACCCAGCTCGAGAATGTACTTGTCTATCTCTTCTCTCGGTAGCATGCCGTACCGTTTCCCGTTTCTTCCACCGCTGACGACGGGGCTGCCGTTTAGAGACATTGCGCTTTGGTTGTGCGATGCTGCAGACCCTGGAGGCCCCAGAGAACCCATATGACCCAGGGAACCCATGAGACCCAGGTCGAACTGGTTGTACTGGAAATGCACAGGGGACTCCGTGATACATTCGAACCTTTCCTGGGATCGCAGGATCGGCGATGGGGTCTGTGCCTGAACAAACTCGCATTCGGGTTCGTCCTTTTCGTCACGTGATATCACGCCAACACCGGTGTTACCACTGCTAGCAAGATGGTGGCCGTTTCTGGCGTCAGGTCGTAGCGAGGTAGTGACGGTCTTGTCGAATATCAGCTTCTTGGTAGGGGTGTGTTGGAAGGCGTGCTTGACGGGCATGTTGTTCTCCTGGTTCAATTGGCCAGTGAATTGATTCTGAGGCGATTGTTTCTGCTTCAGTGGGGTCGTTTCGCTGGACCCCGGAATCATGGGCATCACTTGCAATTGCGGCGGTTTCTTCAGCTGAACCCTGCTATTTAGCGTGATGCCAAGTCCCAGACTAGGTGCGTGCTGCATGTGGTCCGAGTCCTGGTCGTCTTCGCATTGCATTGGGATGGTAGACGCTGTAGATATCGTACTATCTCTTGCGAAATGTTTGTTTGAACCACTTGGCTTTAAACTGTTGTTATTGTTACTGTTACTGTTCATGTCGTCCGATGTTTCTAGACCATCATAGCTGGTGCTAGAGTTTTTATAGTTACAATGCATCGATGGGGTCTTTGGATTGTCATATACTTGATCCTGTGGCGTTATAGGAGGCCGGCTGGAAGTCTTCTTGTTGTATCCAAAACCGTTCGATGAGACCTGGTCTTGGTTTTGGTTTTCTGTCAGCTCTTCAAAATACTTGGACATCTTTAGCAGTTGGTCCGTGCTGTTGCCAACGGTGCTCGTGCTGGATATGGAAAAGTTCATAGGAGGTGCTAAGTGGTTACGATGTTCTTCGACTCCCTCGTAGTTCTGTTGGCGCCGTCTCTGGGGAGACCCGTTGACAGAGGCTCTGGAATATGGGGAAAGCAACCCGTTACCATTTTGCACTGGGTAAAGTTTGTTCGAGTCTTTGTTGTGTGGTTCGTCTTGTTTTGCAGTGTCTGTCGTTCTTTGTTGAGATGAGCTTTCAGAAGATGGTGGTGGGAACTGGTACTTCCCGTTTTTACCGTTGGACGTAATGATTATGCTTGTTTGTGGCCTTGCCGGTGTGGAATCGGGGATTGTAGGCACTTGCGGAAGAGACAGTTGTTGCGCCTCCAGGGCTCTCTGCAACTGTTCTTGTTGCATCTTGTTCATTCTCAACTGGTTCTCAAGCTTTTCATTCATTTCTTTCTGTCTTTGCAACGCTAGCTGCAACTCTTTCTGCTGCTGCATAATCGTCTCGCTCATTTCCATATCCGCTGGCTGAGACGCCTCTTGCGATTGCAGAATCTTTTCCTGCTGCTGTTGTAAGAAAGCTTGCTTTTTGTCGTCCATATTTACCGTCATAGATCCAATGCTCAAGGATTTGTTATGCTGCGTGAATCCAAAGATCGCAGTACCACTTGCCTGCTTCTTGTGATTTGCTCGCATGCCGCCTCCACCTGGCATAAGTTTTCTTGGCGTTATGGATGGAGCACCTGCACCGCCGTTTCCATTTTCACCAGCAGATGCATCGTTATCGTTATCGTTAACCACATTCCAATCTATTTCCGCGCCGGGAAACATATCCAGATCAAGTTTCGACAGTTCATCCTTGGGTAGGACCGGTATGTCAAGGTCTTTTAACTCTTTCGTAAGAAAGTCCTCTATGTTTACGTTCATGATGGGATTGAAGCTCTCAAAATTTTCGTCCGGAAGAGGATACTCATGGCCTCCGTACCCTGACGAGCCCAACCCATTTGAGTTGCTCCGAGAGTTTAGCAAATCCATAACGTTATCTGGAATCTCAACATCATTGTCGTCACCTGCCTCGTACGGATTTTTAATCAAATTCGACCATTGCTCCGTGCTGCTCATTTGGCCAGATTGATTAAATGATTGGTACACCTCTTGCGGATCTGTTTCAGCAGTCGTAATATTGAATGCTAGCAGTGTCGTTCTGAATCGGACCTGATACCTGTCTCTTGTGTTTTTTTCTTGCTAATAAAATGTCGTCTTCACTTTTTAACTTCGTTTGTACCTTGTTTGTTCCGATGCTTCCACAGTTCTATTGCACCTAATCTCACTTTGGTGGGCCGTCTTCAAAACAAGTGCAGAATGGGTCGTCGTACTCGTCTTAAGAAATCAATGATACCCGCCCTGGAGACAAATATATAAATCAGACTACTGAAAAAGCTTCCTTTGTTATTCTTGATTTTAACAACGTTATAAGAGAGTACCTCAAAGCAACCCAAATATTTTCTATTGTTTAGATTCTAAGGTACTTTACCAAAATTGATATTTAACTATGCAACTGTAAACACTTCTCCATGAGCATCAGACTTCTTCGAGCGTTGTTTTTCCAACCGGTTACCCAATTAGGCTCAAATGAAAACATTTACGTTTTTACCAAAACAAAGAAATAGACAATGCATATTACTGAAATAGGCTTAATTATAACATGTACAAATACAAAGATTTGGGTCATGTGACCACATGGCTACACCTTTCTTGCTTCACTGACTAGCAGTGGTAGCTCAGAGTACAGCCTGGATGATTTCACATAGCGTTTGCTGCATATAATTTCCATTGCTAGTGTAAATATTCTGTTTTAGAAAAGGTACGGCTAAAACGGTATCGATATTACGTCAAGCCCAACCTCGGCTTTGAACTCATCGCACCTAACCAGTAGGTTTGATCTTAGATGTGGTATATGGGACGACGCCTCAGCTACTAAAGCTTTCTTCGTGGATTCCGTGAGTTTTTGAGCGTCTTTCCCTTTGCTATTAGTGATAGAATTTGCAGCAACTCCAAACGATATATGAGCTGTTTCAGCCTTCACAACCGCCGAGCTGATAGTTGACGGTAAGTTTTTTTTTATTGCATCAAGAACGGGTTCCAACTGCCGTCTTGACGGTTGTGCCAGGTTCAAAGTTAAGAAAGAAAGACTAGCATCAAAATTTTCGTATAGACACCAGTTTCCGGACAATGATATAGGTATCGATTTTACTTTCAAAGCGGCGATGTCTTTCTTTATTTGTGCGATGCTTGCGTTCAAATCCGCCCTATTGGCAAAATTTAACGAGGAAGTCAGCGAAACGTGCAAGGGCTTGATTGTGCCTAGCTTACCACGATGCAATGGTTCGAAATTCTTCAGTTTGTAAGCATTCATCACTGAGTTTACGTCGTTCAGCACTATATCTAGTAACTGGTATTGCTTCGAATCAAGCCGTACTTGGAAGAACATGAAACATGTGGTTTTGCTTACTGGTGATCTGTACATTCTATCATTCAAATGGTCCAGCACGGGCGGTTTATTGAATCTGTTGATAATTTTGTCCGGTAAATCTGGAAGCGATGAGATGTGATTTTGCACTTTATCTTCGATTAACTCTCGGTCAGATTCTGAATCACCCTCTTCACTATCACTATAATATGCGGCCGAAACCAAGCTCATAGCATACTCATGGATACTCCTTGAGACAGATCTCTCAAAACCTTACCTATGAGAAAGCTGGATGGTTGTGATGTATTCCAAACTTTCATTCCAAATTGATGTTTAAAGATTTTGAACAATTATGGGTTATTAAAAAGTGCATAGAAAATCCCCACGTATAAAAGGTTTACCCATACAAGTTTGGGACAGGAAATTCATTGCCACTTGTATCTAGTCAGGCTAGCCTCACCCTCATGTACTTCAACAAACTCCAAACGGAAGGTCTGCTACTCTCAAAATATCCAGCTTTCTACCCTCATCGTAAACGGGTGCAAGATCACGTGTCCTTTAGCTATGGCATTGTCAAGAGTATCTTTTTTCACATGCTGAATCAAACTCTTAGCATGTGACTTTTAATTCATTGATGGATTTTCCTGTTTCGTAGGACTCTCAGGCCAAAGACACAAACCGAATCTTTTGGACTATTAAGGAATACAGGAATTATATTAGCAAAGTTTGTTGGAAACAAAAACTTCTCTATAGGACCATTTGCTATACTACAGCGATCGCCCAAGCATTTTACAACTTGACCGAAAGTGCATACTTGTCGTTGGACTAAGAGCATACCAATCACAGTTTTTGAGAGCTAATTCAAATCATTCACTTTAAGGCAAGGATTGCATTTGACACCTTTACATTATTCATTGTTTTGAAAACGAGTTTAACTGACCAATGATTGATCTACGTCCGACCCGTTCAGTTGAGAAAGGGGATTCTACCTACATCCGTGCCAGGTCTCGGAGTAAGGGTCAAAAACCACCTCTTCTAAGAAGAAGAAGCTCTTCATCTAGATCTATAAGGACAATTCCAATTGAAGTGGAGAAAGATGGTCCAAATTCACCACAGTCTTTATTTTTGGGTGAGAGTATTTCCGTGCCTTACGTCAAAAGCACGTTAGACATATCGTTACCATTAGACCTTTTGCAAGAAGCTTTAAAGGACACAATCATAGCACTACGTATCAACCATTGGTACAAGCACGATATTGACTCCAGTAAAATCAAAATTGTGAAAATAACAGGTGCTATGACCAACGCAGTGTTCAAAGCTGAATATGAAAATCTTCCCTCTTTGCTAATCCGTGTGTATGGCCCGAATGTCGAATCTGTGATTGACAGAGAATACGAGTTACAAGTGGTAGCGAGATTGACAATTCAAAACATCGGGCCCTCATTGTACGGTTGTTTCGAAAACGGTAGAATTGAACAATTTTTGGAAAACTCTCAAACTTTGACCAAATCAGATCTTAGAAATAGGAGAACTTCTCAGCGTATTGCGCGTAGAATGAAAGAGTTACATTCAGGTGTCCCGTTGCTATCTAAAGAATTAAAGGACGAGCCTGCTACATGGAAGCGGATTGAAAAATGGGTTAAATCGTTGAGCGAAAGCACATGGATTGAAAATGATGAGAACATCAAGAAGTACCTTATGGTGTCTAGTTGGGAAAAGTTTGTATCAATTGTGAAGAAATACAAAGAATGGCTACAGCAAAAGCCCTCTTATACGAAATTGGTTTTCTGCCACAATGATGCACAATACTGCAATTTGCTTTTCGCTGCCCCAGTTATACCCGTTGAAGCAGACTCTGAGATTCAACATTCGATTTCGAACTTGTCAATATCTGACTCGAATTCATCGCTGTTCCCATCATCTAGTCATGTCTCCTTAGAGGAAATTATCAACCCATCAATTCAAGAACAATCGCAGGATAAAAAGTTGGTTGTCATTGACTTCGAATATGGTGGTGCTAACCCTCCTGCCTATGACTTGGCAAATCATTTTTCGGAATGGATGCATGATTACCATTGCTCCACTCCGCACGCCACTTATCATAGATGGTTCCCGACTCAGGAAGAGATGCTCAACTTCATCTATTCCTACTTATCGCATTTGAATCCGAACAGAAAGCATATGGACGAAGAAGCATGCGAGTTGTACAACTCTATCTTGGACTGGAGAGCTAGTGTTTCTTTACACTGGGCTCTATGGGGTATCATACAATCAGGTGAACTCACAACTGTGAAGAACGAGCGTGAAATCACCGAAGAGGGGCCAGGTGGTGAGAAGTATATTATTACCGTTGATGCTTTGGAATCTCCAACTATTGATGGCGATGAATCAAGTGACGAGGAAACTGAAGGTGTCGACATCGACACTTTCAAGTATCTGTCTTATTCTAAAGACAAACTGGAGATCTTTTACACGGATCTAATCCAGCTCAACATCATCGATAAGTCAGATGTTTTGAACTCCGGTAATTTTAAGGCAATAAAAATGAAGCGCTTGTAAATAAATGCATACACATCATGTCAATATAAATAATGTTTAGGTTAGTAGGTCCACCTTAATGAAAATAGAGAAAATATAAATAATAATCAATAGGATAGACCAGTAGAAGGTGGAAAAATAATTGTATGGTTTACATAATAAATCATGAAATAGGTTGTCGTAATCAAGAATCGGATTAAATAAAAGGTGAATGAATAAGCTGTTTTAGTACCAACATAAGGCACAAAACGGATTAAGGCAATAACGAAAAAAAACAAAAAAAAAACACAGAGAATCAATCCTCAATAAATATGTCATTGCTGGTATCACTACCAGATAGTAAGGCAACCCATTGTATTTATTTCTTCTTTTGAACCGAAACAACCTGATTCATTTTCAAATACCGTTTTTTGTTGTTTAGTTTTGCATTATATGTTTTGTAAGCATTGTAACCTGTTCTTTTGGTGAACTAGCATCTGAGAACCGCCATACGGATCTGTAACAAAGCAGAGCGCGTTTGGCCAAATTCTTTTAGAATACTTTTTTTTTTTTCTTGATGTTTGATACATTAAATGAGTGGGGTAGGTATTTCTTTTACAGGAGAGACAAAGATCAATCTATACAGAAGAAAACCTTGTTAGATCAGATTTAAGCCAAAAGCATCTTTCTTGGATCTTCAATCAACTCCTTGACGGTTCTCAAGAAAGTGACGGCTTCTCTACCATCCAACAATCTGTGGTCGTAAGTCAAAGCCAAGTACATCATTGGTCTAGAGACGATTTGGCCGTTAACGGTGACTGGTCTTTCCTTAACACCGTGCAAACCTAAAACGGCAGTTTGAGGCATGTTGATGATTGGAGTACCGTACAAAGAGCCGAAGACACCACCGTTAGAAATGGTGAAAGTACCACCAGCCATATCTTCCAAAGTCAACTTACCGTCTCTAGCCTTCTTACCTAGTCTAACGATTTCTTGTTCGATTTCCAAAACGGACAAGGATTCAGCGTTACGAACAACGGGGGTAACCAAACCCTTTGGAGTAGCGACAGCGATAGAGATATCGGTATAGTCACGGTACAGAATTTGGTCACCAGAGATGGCACCGTTGACAGCTGGAATGTCCTTAGCGGCCAAAGTACAAGCCTTGGAGAAAAGACCCATGAAACCGAATTTTACGTTTTTCGTCTTGATAATTTCGTCCTTATACAGCTTTCTCATTTCCAACAGGGCTGACATGTCAACTTCGTTGAAAGTAGTCAAAGAAGCGGCTGTGTTTTGAGATTCCTTTAATCTCTCAGCAATTCTCATTCTCATACGGTTCATCTTGACCTTGGTTTCGTTACGAGAGAATTGAGTGAAGGATGGGATAGAGGACTCAGTAGCAGAGGATTCAGCTTCGGCCTTCTTTGGAGCAGCCTTTTCCTCCTTTGGAGCAGCCTTCTCTTCCTTCTTTGGAGCAGCCTTTTCCTCCTCCTTTGGAGCAGCCTGTTGCTCTTCAGCAGCAGGAGTGGATGCAGGAGCGGCACCGCCAGCAGGGGCTTCACCAGGCTCTATTTGCGCGATCTCCTCGCCAACAGTGACAGTGTCATCTGGGGAGAAGTTCAACTTCGTGACGGTACCAGAGATAGGAGAGTTGACTTCAACGTCGATCTTATCGGTTTCGATGGTAGCCAACAGCTCGTCCTTTTCGATAAATTCACCAACTTTCTTGGTGAATTCTTTCAAAGAACCCTCGGTTAACGATTCGGCCATAGGAGGAACCGGCACAGAGGTAGCATGGCGAACAGCCATGAATCTGGTGTTCAACTGAGAAGTAGAACAACGGAATTGGAATGGAGTGGCAGAACGCAACCCGGATCTCACAGAGACATGGGCAACTGCTCGGCTAGAACTCAAACATCTGATAGCTCCCAACTTCGAAACAGTAGCGAAATGAGCCACCGGCTTGTGCAAAGCAGACTTAGCTGCAACTCTAGTAGAACCCCTCAACATTTTTTTTTTTTTTATGTGTGTGTGTGAGATCAGAATATTCGTTGGAAACGGTATGTTATAAATAAATATGCCTTTATTACACTCAATACGTGGAATACGCGATTGTATGACCCGCCGTGTGATGATCGCGTGGACGTGTTTTTAAGGAAGATGAGTGCTATTCTTCAAAGACAGAAACAAAACTTGTGCCAGTGTGACTGTACTGTTTTCAATATGACTTGTCAATTGTGATTAGCAGCTTTCGAAAAAAGAAAAATTGTTATTGGTATGGAAGATAAAGTGCTAGACTTAATTTTTGCCAAAAAAGCTTCCTTATTTTCTCTTTCAAAAGGAATTGATTATCAACCGAATACGAATGGAACGAAATGTATGGGATATTTGTATGCGATTCAGAAAACCACAAATACTTGAACGTGAGTGCGTGAGTGCGTGAGTGCGCGAGTGCGTTTGTGTGTTTAAAACTGGCTGTAATACGAATCAGAATTAAATCCTGGGGTTGCACGTCACAGAGAAACACTAGGGTAGCGTTGCTCTATCACAGTTTATATATATTCATACACACACATATATATATATATATATATAATAATTGCATTAAGTACTTGGAAACATGCTAACAAAGTGCCAGTACGATACCAAGCCAATTGCAGTAACAAAGCATACAAAAACAGCGCTGCCTAAGAAACAGCTGGGAAAACTGGGAAAAAGGGCCTTTGGGACGGAGTCCGTTACCGGATCTTCCTACTCGTACCGCGTTATGCACGGAGACTCGGCGCCGAAACAGCACTGCTCTGGTCGTCCGGGGTGATATTCGAGTCACAGGAGCTGAAATGAAAATACACTCAACCGGGGAAGCCAGAATGGGAAGGGGAGGGGGAAGTTGAGGTCTCGGGGGGTTTCGAACGGCGGGAGGATCACGTGACTCGTGTGTGTGTCGTGCTTTTTTTTTTGTTTTCTTTCCTTTCTTGCGGTGGTATCTCTTCTTTATTTTCGCTGCGTTTTGCCTGGTGCTGCCTGGTATGTTGCGTTTCGCTTGCTGCGCTCGCTACAGACGATTGGCAAAAAAATCGCGTCTTTTCCAGTTTTCACAGGATTTGAGGTTTGACAGTGCCATTACTATTCTTGATTCAGAAATATGAAATTGTACACATTATCTGCACTGTACAAATGTGTGAAACCTCCCTCTCATGATTGATGTACACATATGTGTATGTATATATATATATATATATATATATATATACGTGTGAGTACGCGACAGAGACCTGGTTTCTGATGAACTGTGTGCTGAGAGAGACTGCCACAAGATTATGTACCTTGGCGAGACTGGAAGTGAAATAGTTGGCGCAGAAAGAAGTATTTTCTTTGATCTTATTCTGATAGTCTGATAGTTTTCCTAATGCACGATGGGCTGGAAGAGGCTGGCCGGCATTTGATGATGGTCAACGACCATCTGTCTGAAGATTCGGTAGAGCAGGGTGATATTTGTATGACGCAGGTTCCTGCTATGTTTTCTGACGATGAGGAGCAGGAGGAGCCGGAAACTGAAATCCCGGTACAGGACGACGATATACTCATCTCTACACAGGTCCAGGGGGCAATAGACGAGATAGATCATCAGGAAACTGTGGTGCACAGTTTCCGCAACGTTTTGTCGAAGTTCGCGCTGGAGACCCAGGAGCAAGAAGTGACAGAGGATCTAGCACCAAGAGCCAAGAAGAAAGTGCCGGTGAAAAAAGTCATTAAGCCATCGAAGCCCAAAATACCGACGGTACGGCTGCAGAAACGGATAAAGAGTATTACCCAGTTTAATACGGATAACTGGGAGTCCCACAGGGTCAAAGATCGGGCTCAAAAGATGATATCGATGCTCTCAGGCAAATCGGTCAAGATCAAAAAACTGGTCTCGAAGTTGAACTCTGAAGCGACTGCAGATGCAGAAGATTCGAAGGACTCTTTCCCGACAGAGTTTGCCACGTTTGATGAATCGGAATGGGGCCATATCGTTACACTGCTCCGAGAGAAGCTACCGAAAGTTTCGAGGACCGAATTGAACTCTGTGCAACAATACGTGTACGGTAACGGTGACGAGGCCCGCAACCTTTGGGAGGCCTCACAGTGGTCTCCAGAAAAAAAGGCTGTTTCACAGATCTCGGATGGAGAATCAGAGACCGTACTTCCCGGTTTGACACTGGACCGGAATCTGCCGGTTTATACACTGTCACAGCTTGTGGAAGGACGTAGTGTTGGGGGCGGTGACGAACACTCCGTGCTTCGTGAAGAGTCATACTCGATTATAGAACAAGAGCCACCGATCAGTATAGATGTCCCTTCCTCTGAAACTGAAATACCGTCCCATGTTGCTGATTCATGCGATAGCGGGTCTATTATCAGCTTCGAGGAGCACGATTTTTTAGCTCAAAACAAAGACGCACTTGAAAACTACAATTTACTCGGGTTATTACCGCCAACAACTCTGGGTATACCCACAACAACCGGGTTTCGAAGTGATTATATCAAGACTAATAACAATGATCTGTTGCCAAACGTATCGCAGACTTCGTACGATATAGTCTCGTCAATAGTGTCGCCCACGAAGGCCCAACGCACTGGCACGATCCAAGTACCGGCAACAAGAACAACGACGTTTCAAGACCAGCAACAAATTGTCAAGCCTCTTAAGGCTGCTGTGAAAATTTACGTCGATAGCAATTTTGACTCGAATGATGATTCGAACGGGCCAAAAGCCGATGTAGATATTCAAGAACACGAAAGTCTGTCGACACTGACGACTTCAATGTTGCATGATGATAACGAAATAATAATTGACAGTGAGGATGAAAGAGGCAAATACTCTATCATGGAAGTTCTTGACGTCCCTCCACTAGATCCAAATCAGTACCGTGATCCTCCCGCGTCTCCGCCGCAGAGGCTGAAAACGCCGGTTTCTGCAGCCGACTCATTAGATTCACAACTCCAACAACCTCTTTTGACTACTCAGAACGCCTCTCCCAACACCGCAAAACTGCGGAAATCCTTCAAGACAATTGGACTAAAACCGTGCAAGAATAAAATTCAGATGTTGCAAGTGTGGGAAACATTGAAGGCTAAGTTTCCAGCATCCTCTGATGAGGATAGATATCTCAAACTCAAACAATTCCTCACAGATCTGATAGTCCAGAACCGAGACGAATCGGCATTTTTGATGGAACAAATTTACACTTTCGAACCTATTCGTTACGAGAGTTTAAAAAGGTGGCTAGTAGCATTGAATTCGTTCACCGAACTGATAGATGATAGTTTCATAAAAAATTGGGCGGACCTAAATGGAATTGTGTTCAGAAACGACCCTGAAAACCTTTCTGAGTCGCAAACTCAGACTCAATCACAATCACAGATGCTGTCACAATCTCTATCCCAGCTTCAATCACCGTCATTGTCTCCATAGCATATCCGTACTCTCCCCAGAAGCCATTCAATGTATATTCCCGTAATTTAGAACATGATTTGTGTATAGATAAAATGGAGGCGCAAATGGCCAGACCATTCAAGAAAAAGCATTTCTCATAAAGTTAAATACATCCCGCCAATCACCCCAGTTCGGCGCATGTAAAAAGTGTCTACTCTCCAGTGATTGGCACTGTCCAACTGGTTATGTCTGTGACTTGCGGCTCACAGACTTAGTCGGGTAACAAATTCTGAAAAACAGTCCACCAGTATTTCATCAGACGGATCCATTTAGAAGGAATGTTTTGAAAACAAACAAAACACGACAAAGTAAAACTGAGAGAAACAGCAGAAAACTCCGCTAGCCCCCATTGCTGAACATAGGTGTGAAGTGTTGCTGATATCGAACTGGAATTCGAGATTCCATACTCAGCTGCAAGAACTGCTTCTTCCAAGAAAAGTTGAGAGTTATAGCGCTAGAGGCGACTAATAAACCAAAAAAATATGCCTGGAAAGGGATCTTCTCATACTGATAAACGATATAGTCGAGATGAATTGAAGTTGAAGCTGAACAGATTACAGGAACAACAACAGCATCAACAAGATGTTTCCCACGAAAAGTCAGGGGAATTCGGTTTGCCGTTTTCCGACGTCCTGAACAAAAGAGACAACAGGGCATCGCTGCCTGTTTTCGCAGGCAGTCCTGCACATGCTGGTGTAATAAGTGCTAATTCAGGCGAGGATGTAAACTTTGTCGTTGGACTGAGTGAAAATTTACTTGTTGAATGTAGGCGCTTACAGTCTCAGAACGAACGTAAGTCGGCCAAACTCTCATCATTACAAGCTGACTATGAAAAATTGAAAATTAATCTTGAGCGGTTAACTACAAAGCATGAGTCTATGACTAAGAACGAGGACTCCTTAAAGGATACGAATTGGCAGTTGGAAATGAAATTACAGAGCTTGTCCCAGGATTTCCAAAGGCTAACCGAAAATTTTAATAGAAACAAGATCGAACTGGAAAAACAGATGGAGCTTTCCAGGGATATGAAAACCGAACTCGAGGAAAATACCCTGGTTAGAATGGGGCTGAAGTCTGAGCTTGACTCTAAAAATCAAACCCACTTGAATGAGATTAAAGAGCTAAAGGGTCGCGTGGAGGAGTTGAACAATGAAAATGACCAACTACACAATTCAGTTAACGATTTAAGTGAGAAAGTCACTACATTGACGAGAGAAATGGAAGCCAGGAAAAAGGATTTGGGACAAAATCCGACTGAATCTGCAACCATTCCTTCTGGAGGCGAGCTAGATTTTACGTCCAAGCCATACGCGACAGATACTCCATTATCATCTGGTGAGGATTCCAACAGTAGAGGCATCATCAATCCTAATCTGGAAAATCAAACACTAAAAGCGAACCTTACACATGCCAATCAGGTGATTTTAAAGCTGAAGCAAAAACTTAATAGGTCGAAATTTGATAATACCACAAACCTATCAGTAGTTTCGAAATCTTCCAGAGAGAAAAGCAAAGGACCACTTACTTTTTTCGGATCTGCTTCTACTCCACAGAAATCCATTCACTCTAGCATTAATGGAGAGTTTACTGATAACGAATCAAGTACTTGGAGCCCAGGATTCTCACCTAGTCAATCCAAACGCGGTGATATCAGTGATATCGATGCCGAAAGTTTTATTTCGGAAACGATGGACTACGAGAGAGACCCAATTTCAGGGAGAAATTTACAGGAGGCTGATGATGATTTGATCAATAAACTTGACTATGAAGACATAGAAAATTTTGCGAAAAGTCACAACTTAGCACTTGTACCTATTGCTGACTTGGACGAATTAAAGCAAGGAAAAACTGATAATACGAAATCATACGAAGACGCCTCACAACGCGTCATCTCCGAACTGACAATGTTAGGATATTTCAATATTTCTGACTCGAACAACAACAAAGAAATTGATATAAAAAGTGTCGTTGAAAATCCTAGCAAAGACTATTTATCATCAAATCTAAAAAAATATAATTTGACTGCTGTCAGTGAAGAAGACTATCAGTCGTTGAGCAACCCTTCCGTAGAAACTTTGAGGAAAACTTTAGAGGGCAAAGGATACGTCGCATTGAGCGAAAAAGCTCATAAGGATTTGCTTCATGCTTCGGAAAATCCCACACTATCATACCTGCAGAACAAAGCCCACGAGCTAAAAAAGAAACTTGTCGATATTGGAGAGTACGATAGTCTAAGAGAACCGGATGCTGCCACTTTGAAGAACTACGCAAAGTCCTTAGGACTAGAAGTGGTAGACCAGTCAGAACTTACTGAGATAAAAGACTCATTAGCGAATCCATCTATCGATTATCTGGAAGAAAAGGCAGAAGGCCAAGGACTCGTAGTACTATCAGAAAGCTCATTCGCACATCTCACCGAACCGAATATTGATGATATTCAAAAATTGGCGGATAGGTACAATCACTCGGTGCTACATAAGGACAGGTATGAGGAATTGATCAATCCATCCATTGAAAAGCTGTCTCAAATGGCCACAGGTCACCAGTTCTCGTTGATTTCACAGAAAGATTTGAATGATCTCAAAAATAAGGCGGAAAGGCCTGATATCGATTCATTGAAAGCACAAGCAAATCTCAATGGTTATGCCATTATTCCCGAGAAAGATCATGCCAGGTTATTACACGAAAAGGACCATCCATCAATAGGAACTATACAGTCATCAGTTTCTGCTGTCGATATCGATATCCTATTACATTGGTTAGCCGAAAAGAAATCCATAACTATTGTCGATAATAGCGAGTATTCCAGGTTATCGCAGCTTGCAAACTCGCCCTCGTTAGAACGTATCAAAGAAATCGCCAAAAAGTCAAATCATACCGTGCTTTCACAAACTGAATTAGATAGCATTAGGAACTTAGCGCAAGATCCTCCTCTGGATCATCTGAAGGAGAAACTTGATAAATTAGGTTTCGTCACAATCACACAGGAACAGTTATCGACATTAAACCGACAGGTGGAATCACCTTCTTTAGAAACTTTATCGAAAAAAGCGGCAGAAAAAGGCTACGACGTCCTATCAACGAGTGAGCATTTGGCTTTACTGAAAAAGTCCGCGGATCCTAGCATAGAGGAAATGCAACATTTAGCGTCTGTGTCAGGCCACTTGATCGTATTGCAGGACGAGTTCGATCGTCTAAAAAAGACTGTGAATGAGCCATCCAAAAACTTCATTATGCAGAAGGCAAAAGAATTTGATATGGTCGTTATAGGGCAGGGGGAACATCAATCGCTTGTTCACAAGAGTAGCGATAAGTCCTCGATACTTGAATCAGTGAAAAACTTCGGATTCATTCCTGTTCCTGTACCTGAGCTGAACTCTCTTAAATTAGGATCCGTGGAAAACGTTGGTCTTGATAAGTTAACCAACAGATTACAGGCTTTCGGATACATCGCGATTACAAATGAAGAGTATACGGAGTTGAAGGCTCCTGCAAAAGAGAAAGTAACGGTTGATGAAACCATTGAACTTTGTGGAAAACACAATTTGAAACCTGTTGCCTTTGAAGAATATCAGAAATTGCAGGAAGACTCTAAGGCCGCTCTACTGTCAGAGGATGAATTAATCAAGAAGGTGAAAAGCCACGGATATGTGGTCCTAGATAAAAAAGAATATGAAGAAACTATCAGGAAGTCTGAAAAACCAGATTTGGTGCATATATCTAAACACCTACTTTCTTATAAAATGGTCCCCGTTGATTCTGAAAGATACGAAAATCTAAAGGCGATTGAAGAAGCCCCCTCCATGGAGTTCTTAAGAAAAAAGGCAACACAGCAAAACCAAAGGATAATCTCATTTAAAGAAATAGAAGAGTTGAAAACTAGTCTTGAACATCCGTCACAGGAATACCTGGAGAACAAGGCAAATGATCTAGGGCTTTCTGTGATGCCTGTCGAAACTTTCGAGCAGCTTAAGTCTTCATACGACACACCTACTATTACACATCTATCAAACAGAGCAAACGCTGTTGGTAAACGTTTGATAGACCCAATGGAATATGATAGTATGAAGAGGCATATTGAAAATCCCACACGGAAAGAAGCTGAAGAGCTCGCGAGCAAAGTCAAATGTAGGATCATACCTTCTGAGGACTACGAACAGCTGCAGCAAGAACTCTATAGTCCTTCTTTGGAAAAGCTGACCCAGCAGTGCGAGAAAATTGGATACCACGTACTACCTAAGCAGGATTTTGACGAGCTTTTATTGATAACTACTGCCCCATCTCCAAAATTCTTAGAAGAAAAAGCCCTAAAACAGAACAAAGTGATGCTTTCTACCAGCGAACATGATAGACTACGCGATTCGATGGTCACTTGTTTGCAGGACTTGCAGCAAAAAGCTCAAGCTTTCCAACAAGTTTTGATTTCGAAATCCGATTACGAAGCTTTGTCGAATCCTTCATTAAATGAACTGCAGAATCAAATAATAGAGAAGGGGCACGTTGTTCTAGATGCTGAAAGTTACGAAACTCTCAAAGCTTCAAACGTAGAATCAATCTCGAAACAGGAAATCATAGAGTTGTGCTCAAAATTCGATCTTTTAGCCTTGCCAAAGGAAGACTATGCCGAGCTGAAGGCCCCTTCAGTGAATAAAATAAGGGAACTCGTTGAATCATCAGGACATGTCCTAGTTGATAGGGAGGAATTGGATTCTCTTAAAGCCAAAGTTGAGAATCCGGCTGAAGAAATGATTCTAGCAACTGCTCCAAAGTATGGATACAAACTTGTGAATGAAAGAAAATATGAAAACTTGCAAAATGAAGCAAGGATACTTACAGAACCTACCAAAGCTGATGTCGAAAAGCTTGCTTCTAAATTAGGCCTCGTTGCATTGAGCGAAGAGTCTTATGACGCTCTCGTTGGAGAATTGAAAATGGTCAGTGAAACGTCCACAGCGTCTCCAGGATCCAAAGTCGCTGCAAGCAAACTGTACTTCGAAAACGTCATTAAAAAAGAGAACTCTAGCAAGGAAGTGGTATTGGAATCAGGAAAATCCTTAGGATTTGTCAGATTAGACAATGACGAATATAAGAGACTACTTGAGAATCAGCAGAAGCATGAACTAACTATAACCGATATTTACAATGGTGCAAAAACCTTCGACCTTACCGTTCTTCCCTCTGAAGAATACAAAACCTTACTTCAACGGAAGATTTCAAAAGAAAGCGTCACGTATGATGACTTACAGATGCATGCTTCTCGTTTCGCTCTAAAATTAGTTCCTGTCAACTTCGTGCGCGACACCCAAGAAGAAAGCCCTTCACAAAGGAGCCTCGATTATAGCTCTGTTCCAGCATTGACATCATATCCATCTACAAACAAATCAACCGCAAGTCTCAGCTCTACAAACTCGACTGGTACGGATTATTATGATGCCCAACAAAGTAGCAATTCTTTCGGTCTCAGAAACAGCCCTTCTAAATCAAGTATTCACACATCATCTACGTACTATACCGACGCTGATGATTTTGCTGAGATCGATGACGATAACGCGTCATTGACATCAACAATAAAGGACGGCGAACCAACTTTCGAAGATTTGGAAAGGCACGCTCAAGCTTTTGGGTACATTCTGATTCCAAAAGAACATCATGTAGAGGAGAAAGATGTATCAACTCCAGTTAAGTCTGAGGAGTTGACAAAAGATGTCATTTACTCGGCCGCGCCTCGGTTCGGGTTATCTGTATTGCCAAATGAAGAATTCAAAGAAATGGAAAAAATCCTTACTTCTGAAAGGCTGTCGCCAGAAAATATTCGCACAAATGCGAGAAAATACGGGCTTGTTGTTCTAGGTGAGGCCGAACATTCTGAACTTGTGAAAAAATCATCAGTACAAGTTACTCCCGTTCCTTTGATATCAAAAGAAACAGTGAAGCAAAAGGCAATAGAGCATGGATTCGTACCCGTTACAACGAATGAGTATCTGAAGCTAATTAAACCCGATAATGCGGATGCTATCAAAGAGAAGGCTTCAAAGTTGGGAATCGTCACGCTATCACAGGATGAGTACGATGAAATCAAACAACCTTTGAATCGTGAACTGCTAGAGGCAAGAGCCACCGAGATGGAACTTGTTACATTACCGGCTTTAGAATATACCGCACTCAAGAAACCATGGACTGTGACTGACGTGAAGGAGAAATGCGAGGAGTTGGGTTTAGTGACCGTAGAAAAACAAACTTATGAAGAAATGCTCAACAAGTTCAACGATGATTATCTTGATATATGGGCTAAAAAGAATGATAAAGTTATCGTTTCAAAGGATGAGTATGATCACCTGTTAGATATCGAAGACCAGGCCGCTTCTGGAGCCATGACTAAAGATGAGTTAATTGAAAGAGCCCATGAATTGAACATCGTACCTATTGATGCTGACAAGTTCGACGAGATTCAACGCGAGCTGGCTTCTTCTGGAAGAAACAGTATGACTGAAGATGATGTTGTTCTGAAAGCTAAAGAGCTAGGGTTCGTACCCGTACCCGTTTCCCAATATGATCCAAGCGATGCTAGAGAAATTTCAAAAGATGATCTAGTTGAGCGTTCACGAGAACTAGGGCTAGTTCCAATCCCTATTGAGCAGTTTGAGCAAATCAAAAAAGAGTTGGAGACTCCGACTTTAACGAGAGAACAAATTGTCGAACGTGCTACTGACTTCAATTTGGTAGCATTAGATTTGACAGAATACAACAGTTTGAAGAAGGGTTCTTATATACTGGACAATGACAATGACTTTGATACCGATGAAGAAGCAGAAGCAGATGAAGAAGGAGAAGAAGAAGAAGAAGAAACAGATAAAATTGATTCTGAGATTAAACAGTTGAACAAAGCTGCCAAAAGATTTGGCCTACTATGCGTCCCAGAAAGTGCATTTGTCGCTACATCTAATGCAAATTTCCCCGATGTCGCTAATGTTGTTGTTTTACCTATTAAGTACTATGATACTTTGCTACATCAAGAATCTGAAAACTGGGCTAGGATTACTGATGAAAGCTTGCAAGCAGAAGCAAAGAGACGTGGATTCCAAGTCGGAGTCAACTTGAGAAAAGACTTTGGTGATAGCTATGCTTACGGTCACAGAAAAAATCATTCATTAGCAACCCCATCAGTAATCTCTGAGGATACTAGAAGATCCATGTCAGAAGCTGCAGCAGTTGCTGCAATGGAAGACATGGAGCATCAAACTAGATCGAGAGCTCCATCAAGATCATCGTCAGTTATGCGCCCACCGCCCTCTGTCCAGACCAACCATGCGTCATTAATGACTCACAGCGATTCTATAGCTACTGGGCTATCATTGGTCACAATGGCATCTTTAAGCACTCCAAGTATAATCCCGGCTTTAACTCAAACCATGATAGGTGAATACCTGCATAAATACTATCGTCGTTTGGGCTCGCTAATCCAATCTTCACGTCACGAAAGGTACTTCTGGATTCACCCGTACACTTTAACATTATACTGGTCTTCTTCGAATCCTGTTCTTGAGAACCCTGGAAACAACAGAACAAGAGCTGCTGCAATTATGGGTGTGGAAAGTGTCGATGACCCGTATCCATTCCCCGCCGGCTTATATCAAAAAAGTATCATTGTAAAGACAGAGGGACGTGACATCAAATTGACTTGTCCTACTAGGCAAAGGCATAACATTTGGTTCAACTCTCTACGTTACTTACTGCAAAGGAATCTCGATGGGATTAACCTTGACGACATGGTGAAAGACGAAAATAATCTGAACTCGAACAACATCTACCAACTACCTGGAGAAACCCCTCAAACAGCCACTAGAAGGCTATCAACAACTAGAAGAGCAAATTCGTCTTCCCATGTGATGCATTCTAGTTCTAAATGGTCTTTACGTGCAACATGAAATTATACTAGCACATCAACACCATACGGAAAGAAGGTTCTCAGTTCCTGATTTCTACGGCTGTAGCCGAAAAAATCACGGCGAATTTTCGGACTTCATGTATTTCCTTTAATCATAGAAGACTTTATCTTAGATAATGAATCACCAAAGAACAGTTTATTAAATTGCATGTTTAGATGTCATGGAGATCTCCGAGATGTCTTTCCTAAATAATCATACATAACGAGATACAGCATTCGGTAAATGCGTAAACAAGACTGAAAAATACGTACATTGACCGTCGAGTGGCGATACCCGATCGACTCAGGTGACATTCATGAGTTCCTCCTCGTACACCTTATCATAACTTTTGCAGCCAATATCTGAGAAATGAAAAAACACATAAAAAAAGACTCGCCTCCTATAACAACTTAGCAAAATTGTGAACCCTTAAAGATTGGAAAGAAAATTGTATTGTTTATACACCATCACTCACTCTAACAGACATACGGAAAGTGGCAATTGAGGTCTACTAAATTCTCGTCGATCCTAAGATGACATTCAGGAATGTCAAGGAATATCGTGCTGACATTAAGCATGATTTAAACGATATTGAAGCTCAAAAGACATCCAGCTCAAAAAAGACATTAACCAAGAAGCTTTTGTTGATAGCGTTCCAAGTGTGCGTTTTATGTTTCGCCGGTAACACTGTTTTAAACTATAGCTTTTCGTCTGAAACTCTGAGAGATAGGTCAAAAGCTACCCCCACCGAATTGGCATACCTTCAAATATTGGATGATACCAATTATGCTGGAAAATGGTCAGAAAAATTGACTTCAGTGCCACATTTGGCTGGTCAAGGTATCGAGTTAGTCGATTGGACTGCCTCTAAGTTTGAAGAGTATGGTCTAACGACGGAAGTGGAAGCTTTTGATATCTATTTAAACTACCCCGTTGGTAACGGGTTGACCTTGCTAAGTAACGGTGAACCAATCTACCAAGCTAACCTAACTGAAGACGTTTTGCCAGAAGATTCAACCACCGGCGGCGATGACGTAGTTCCAGCCTTCCACGGATACTCCGCATCGGGTAACGTGACTGCGGAATACGTTTATGTCAACTACGGCTCAAAAGAAGATTTCGATTTATTGGAAGAGTTCGGTGTATCTTTAAAGGGACGTATCGCAATCGCAAGATATGGAAAGATATTCCGTGGCTTGAAAGTCAAATTTGCCCAAGAGGCAGGGGCTGCCGGTGTTTTAATATATTCCGATCCAGGCGATGATTTCTTTCAAGAAGCTAAAGGTGACAAGCCGTATCCAAATGGACCAGCTAGGAATCCATCTTCATTACAGCGTGGCTCCGTCCAGTTCCTATCCCAGTTCCCAGGTGATCCAACGACCCCAGGCAGACCTTCACAAGGTGACGACGTTGTCCGTGATGATCCCTATAAGTCTATTCCAAAGATTCCATCGTTGCCCGTTTCCTTCAAGGAAGTTAAACCTATCTTGGAGAAGCTCAATGGCCATGGTTTGAAAGGATCTACCATTGGTGGTGACAAGTGGGTCGGAAATCTTTTAGGATTTGACTACTGGACTGGCCCCAACCCAAAGAACACCATTAACCTATACAACGAACAAAAGTACGACATCGTGCCAATCCACAACGTTTATGGTACACTTGAAGGCTATGACCCTAAGAGCGGATACATTCTCGTTGGTAATCACAGAGACGCATGGATTAAAGGAGGGGCATCTGACCCTAATAGCGGTACTGCAGCTATGCTCGAAATCATGAGATCGCTCCACAACTTAACACAGACTGGCTGGAAGCCAAGAAGAACGATCAAATTCGCTTCATGGGATGGGGAAGAGTATGCTCTACTAGGATCTACAGAATTCGGAGAGAAGAACGGCGAAGAATTGAAAAAGAACTTACTTGCCTATTTGAATGTGGACGTTGCCGTTAGCGGCAGAAAATTACAGATTTCTTCATCGCCCTTCTTGAACAATGCTATCAAAGAGACGTTGCCGTTAATTGATTATCCGTTACAGGAAAATTTAACACTTGAAGAGCACTTTTTCAACCACTCTAAGATCAACATTTTGGGGTCTGGTTCCGATTATACTGTTTTCTTAGAACATTTGGGCATTGCGTCCTTGGATGTTGGATTTGGTGCTACCGCTGAAGATCCCGTTTACCACTATCATTCTAACTACGATTCTTTCCACTGGATGTCTACTATGCAAGACCCGGGTTTCAAGCTACACAATACCATCGCGAAATTGCTCGGTACTCTTACATTGAGACTATCTGAGGATAAGATAATCAACACCAAGGTTTCTGATTACTCAATAGAATTAGCCAAATATTATCATGCTATTGAAGCGAACGTCCCACAACAGTGGTTGAATATCACTAATCACAGAGGCAAGCCGTTAATCGATTTGATTCATAAAACCAATGTCAAGTTGGATCAACTAGCTACTTCCGGTAGTGCTTTTGATGACTATTTGACAGACTTGAACAAGCAATGGGACGGTGTCGACTCTCTACCATGGTGGAACCGTATCAAATTGCATTTCAAGATTGTAGGAGCAAACTTCAAGTTATTTTACCTCGAGAGAGTATTCTTACATGAAGAGGGTTTGAAGGATAGACCTTGGTTCAAACATATTATCTTTGCATCTGGCAAATACACTGGTTATGAAGGGTTTGCATTACCTGGTCTAAAGGAAGCCTTGGATGACACAAACATCAAAGATTTTGTCCACTGGAACAAGATTTTCCTACACACAATCAAAGGTTTGGTCGATAGTTTCGATAGAAAGTGATAAATATTACACAACTCTATCGATGTGCCGTTAACGTAAAAGGTTCAATAGGCATTTATTTCCCCAAACTTATAAGAACTGGTTTCTTTTTAATCTTTATTAAGACTTTCACGACTGTAAAAATAGAATATGCGATGATTGTAGTAGGCTCCGTGCAACGTAGTAATTAAATATCGAGGCTGGTGTATGTACATGTAATTCAATAAGGCAAATTCTGTTGTAAAATGAAAAAAAAGAGTAATAAATAATACTTAAATAACCAGTATTTAACATAAGATAAAAGCAAAGAAGCCACATCCTGTTGACCGTTCGAACAGGAATTCAATGATTGCGAAGAAATTGTGGTGGCTATACGAATTTTTCTGCTGCATCAAGCAACAGAAATGTAGACCAGAGAAAAAAAAAGTATTGTTCGATGGGTTACCAGGTCATCTTTTGCAAGGCCTTCACGTCAGCATGCATATTCTTCCTAATTGGTTCATCGTCAATCTTCTTGATGTGTTTAGCCTTCACGTAAACTTGAATATCTTCATCGTCACCATGCTTGAAACAACAACGCTTGCCGTAACGACAGTAGCCGTATTTTTGCCAATTGACGCAAGGCTTGGTTCTGAAGTTATTCGAACGTTCCTTCAATTTCAACTCGTGCAAGCCATGAGCAAACTGACATTTATTACCATACTTGCAAGTGTTTTTGATTGCGAAGGATTCGCACAGCTCAGTCTTGTACAATTGCTTATTGACTCTTTCTGATTGCTGCTCTTGCTGTTGCTGCTCGGCAGCTGGGGTAGAGTGCGAGTGAGCGAGTTGGTGCCCACATTTTTCGCTATGAACATGCTCAGTAGAAGCTACAGCAGGCTGAGCTTGTGCTGGTGCCTGAGCAGGAACCACAGAGTCAGGCGAGGGTTCCTGAATCATGCGCAAATTCTCGCTTGTCAACGGCATGATGCCGTTGGCGGGACGGTACTGAGAGTTAATCTCAACTTCTAAAGATGGTTCCTTGAGTGGGACCTTTTGCGGCCATGGGTCCTGGTACTCGAACATAGGTCTCTGGAACCATTGTTGCGGCTGCTGTTGGTTGTAATTACGAGACACGTTTGCTTGCGAAATGCTTAAGTCTGTCTTTTGAACTTGGGAAAAAGCGTCAAATGCACCGCGAGAGTAAAGGTTTGGCAGCTGCTGGTAATGAAACTGAGGCTGCAACTGCAGCTGCTGCTTAGACAGCCCATCGTCACCCGATTCGTCATTCAGTAAAGTCTTGATGTAGTACTCTTCAATCTCACGAATTCTCGCATCGTAATCCTCATTTTCGTTCGAAAACACAGACGAAGTCTGTGTTGAATGAGAAGAAATACTATTGGAATGGTTGTAGTTCTTGTATTGCATTGCCATTGTTGCTTGTTCAATTTGGAATGACTCGTTATTGTAGGACCGCAGAAACCGATTACTTATAATGCGAAGCTTTCTTGTCAAAAAAAAATGTTAGCCTGTACCCTATTAACAAAACGTCTTTCTTGCTAAACAGTCTCAACAACCAAACTTCCAGACCAAACTATATCATGGCATCTCAGCAATAGCACTGACCTTCATGTATGCACATATATATATATATATATATGTATACATATTCGTCACTGTCGCTAAGCTGGTATAAAGTCTCACTGACACCCAGAAATCCATGAAAAAGGGAAATCTGGGTGCTTCAGCGATGACTTGCCCAGAACGTCCCGCACAGATGCGGCCCAACTCGACCAACACTTTGACTTTTAAGCCCTTCACAATACCCTTTGTATGAAAGTTCCAACTTTCGAGCTTTTCAAGGTGCGGCCGTGCAGAGTGACTGCACCTCGAAACGGGATCATCACATCTACACATGATTCACAAGCTTCTGGCCCTGGGTACGGCTGGCCGTGCGAGGCTCGTCAGCGCCCATAAGAAAGGGCAGGCTGCGCTCCCTTCTCCGCCTGAGCATTGCACTGCACTGCAAGTGCAGTGATGGAGAAGGTGGAGTCGGGTTACCCGGTCCTTGGCCACAAAACCGGTTTTCCGAGCTGTGTTTTCGAAAGAAACTGCCACAAAACTGCCACAAACACGGCATTTGCGACACCCGGAAAATTGGCGGTTTCGGATTATTCCTTCTAAGCTTCTAGACAAACTTCATTTAATGTCCATGACTAGTGTACAAAAAGGTTTGTTGTCGTGGCAGCCATCCTGGCTGCCAAGCCATACGGGGTATCAGATATGAGGGTGCGTCGGCTGGGCCTGAACTTATTGCCGAATCAATGTACAGTTGGAAATACATTCAGTTGTCTAAAGACGCCCGGTTTAGCTTGTGCAGTATTGTCGCCAAGCCTTTTATTTCCGCCGCGCATCATATTTTTTCTTTTCTCTTGGGTTTTTAGGGGTGCATTGTGGCCTTCGGTGAAGTAGGCCGGGTAACAGAAACCGATCTACTGATTCGTGTCACGCTCACGTGACGCGAATCAAATCTCTTTATGTCCGGGTAAAGAGTTTCCTCCCAAGTTTGTCTCTCTTTCAACATGTTTGAGCTTGGAATTTCATCATTGACAATAATTTGATGCATCACATCACATCCATCGTTGAATGAAAATGATTCAAGCTTAGTAATAAAGTGGACAAACTGTCGATACAAGAGGTGCAGTAGCTACGGAAGCAACAGTTGTTTTTTTTTTTTGCTTCAACTAGATACTATACTGTGACACCATGGACTACAAAGAGGAACAGTCGCAGGAAATTGAGATCTTGGAATCTATTTATCCCGATGAATTGACCGTTTTGAACTCTGATTACCCAAACATCGAGATACAAGTTGACATCAAACTGGAGCCCGTGCCATTGGCTGACTCGTCTTATACCGCGGATTCAATAACAAACCATCATATTCTGCATGCTACGTTCACTTTCCCCGAGAACTACCCTGATGAAGCGCCTGTTATCAAGGTTGTGCCTGAAGAAGTGCCAAAACTCGATAAAGATGACGAAGAGGACGATGAAGAAGAGGACGGCGAAGATGAAGTAGAGTACGATGACCATGGGAATCCGGTGGTATCGAGGTTTGAGAACCTGCCGGATAAGATTCATTTCCACGAGTTTGTTCCGCAATGCGTGGAGAAGCTGAACGGGCAGATCGAGGAAGACATGCTTCTCGGGATGCAGATGTGTTTCGGCTTGATTTCCAATATCAAGGAATACGCAGAAGAGTGGTTCCAGGAACAGTTGAGCGAACTAGAAAGGCAGCATGACATATTACTGCAGGAACGTGAAAAGGAGGAACAGAAGAAATTTAGAGGTACTGAGGTGACCAGAGAAACTTACCTCGAATGGAGGTCGAGGTTCAGAAAAGAACTCGGATTAGACGTAAGAGATGCAGACAGACGTCTTGCTGCTCATCAGGGTAGGCTTTCTGGTAGACAAATCTTTGAGCAAGGTCTTGCTGGTGACGAGGATCTGGATGAAGACGACGAAACGTTGATCACAGAAGGTGTAAAAACGATGGCAGTTTAATAAAATACAACTGCAGTTCTATCACCCATCAAAGATTATGTCAATTCCATAACTTGAAGTAAGGATAAAATCCTCAAACACTGCATTTCCCACCATCATAATCTTTTTCCTCTCTCCCATACCTGCTCTCAAAGCTCCCTCCTGAAGGTCCGATATTATAATAATAGTGATTATATTTTGTAAGAATATACAAATGTGCATTTTATAAACCTGTGGTGACGTCGAGAGCACCTCTGTTGCCCACGTAGTAAAATTTGATGCCATTCAGTTACATAGTCTGCCGTTTGGATTACAGGAATGTCTTATACACTCGGTTGCAAGTATGAACAAGTTCACACATCCATTTTTGACTGTTCATTTTTGTATTGGATGTCTCATATTTGGTTTTTAGACATTGAGAATAGATCAGCGAACGCATCCGTCTTATTGTTAGCGGGTTTGCTGTTGTAGTTATTGTTGTTTGTGCTGGTCGTGTTGCTGGGTCCACCAAAATCTAGAAGATCGTTTAACGCAGCGGAGTTGTTATTTTTACTTTTATCATTATCATTATTAACACTGCTGAAGTTCCCCGAGTTTTGCATAGCAGATCCAGCCGGAGTGGGACTTTTCTCACTTTGGAAATCACCAAATTCATCGTCTTCGTCATCGTCTTCACCGAAGCTACCGAATGAATTGGCGTTGTTGTTATTTGAAGAAGACACGGGTGGTGCAGCTGGTGCATCGTCGAGATCCAAAAGATTGATTTCTGGTTCTTGATTTGATACCTTTCTCTGGTGTTCACTGTTACGAATTCTTTCTCGCAACATTTCTCTTCTTTGTCTTCTTTGCTCATCAATCGCAGATGACCTGCGATCTCTATGGCCAGTTGGCGTGGCTTCGTACTCGAAATCGTCAGAGTCGTCGATGCTGGATGATCCAGCGATGGAGTCTGCGCTGATGGAAATATCGTTATAGAATGCCTCTGGACGCGTTCCAGCAGACCCTGCAACGATCTTCTGCGTGTTTTCAGCTGTCTTAGCACGTTCACGCTTCAGATACGAGGTATCTTCAATCAATTGGATGATATTCTCACACTTCTTCTTGATCCCACGCTCGTGAAGCTCCATCTTACCGTCACTACTGAATTCCACATGGTAGTGCATCGTCTCCTTCGTAATGATATGCTTATGGGCTTGCAAACACGACAAAACCTGATCGAATTCCTTTCCTCTGTCAGATCTCATCAAAAAATACTCCACCAAAACCAAGCACTTCAAAACAACTCTCCACTCGTTACCATAGTTGACGTACTGTTTCCTGGCCTTCTCATAAACGTTCTTCGGTCTCTTAGCCATGTGATCCACCAACCGTTTCAAAGTATATTCCGTCATCAAAAACATCGACACTTCATACCGGTGTCTCATCACTTTGGCCAAGTGTTTTGGCGTCGGACCCCACGAATCGGTGTTCGTCGCACGTCTTATATCGATCTGGTACGGCTCATACTGTACAATCACGTTCTGAGCGAATCTGGCCGCGTTTCGGATATCGTGCAGACCCAAGTTGCTCAACTTCTTAGAAATAGAGTCCATTCTTGATCACAATTGAAAGAACAAAATACACAACGAAAAAACCCCTCCCCGATATTGATCCAGTCAATAAGCAACAATATAACAAGCTGAAACTATCAAATATCACCAGTAATGCCCCACAAAAGAAGTAAATGGCTGGTTGCAGCTATATTTTCACTGGAATAAAGCGCAAATCTGTTGAAAAATATCAATCTTCACATTTTCGGTGCTAATTGAGCCAGATTAAAATTATCGAAATTTCAGGTGTGACGGAAAACTGGCGAAAAAGGGCGAGGCCGGGTAAACACGTATGTACTTGTAAGAGCAAAAACGTAGACAATGTTATGTTATGTTATTTATGATACGTCGAATCAGGCCAGGTTGAGAACCTTGTCATAAAATGTCCATTGCTATGTAAGGCGTTTACGTAAGTAGTTCATAACGATCTTGTGTCAATACACACAAATCATTGTTTACATAAAGACAGAATTGCCACAGCCATAAAAAAAGGGACGACGACTAATGGGAAACGTCAGTCATTTATAATTCACCAGATTCGGCAATGACGATTCTAGCTCTGGTGGAACCGGAGTCAGTACCCATAGCTTCGATCTTCTTGACGACGTCGAAACCTTCGGTGACTTCACCGAACACGACGTGCTTACCGTCCAACCATGGGCATGGAACAGTGGTGATGAAGAATTGAGAACCGTTGGTGTTTGGACCAGCGTTGGCCATGGACAACAAACCTGGCTTGGTGTGCTTCTTGGAGAAGTTCTCATCTGGGAACTTGGCACCGTAGATGGACTTACCACCGACACCAGTACCGTGGGTGAAGTCACCACCTTGCAACATGAAGTTTGGAATAACACGGTGGAAAACGGAGCCGGCGTAACCGAAACCCTTTTCACCAGTGGCTAGAGCTCTGAAGTTTTCAGTGGTCTTTGGGACAACATCGTTGTACAATTGGAAGACAATTCTACCCACGCTCTTACCGTCAGCTTCAACGTTGAAAAATACCTTGGACATCTTAGTTATAGTTAGTTGTGATACTTGGTTTGTTATGCCAAAAACTCAATTATAAGAAGAAGTTCAGAAACACGATTGCTATAACAGAGGATGAGATAGGAACCAGAAGTGAATAGAACATAACGTCTATATATATCCTGATAAGCCATTGGATCGAGAAAGTGGTTGGTAGTTGCTAAAGAAGGGTGGCGTTGGATTTCCAAAATGCCAATGGCGCTGGAAAGTAGAAGAAACTAGAAGAGAAAAAAAAAAAATAAATTTGGGAACAGAAATTAGGGATTACCGGGTAACACTCAAATTCCTTCCCTTCCCTCCTGTCTCCCCTAAAACAACCGGACTGGCTTTCGGGATCACGTGCTAAACACGTGCCTCTTACCACGTGACTGATGCTGGACTTTCCGCGATTACCCCGCCTGTTATGCAAACAAAAAAATTTCGTCCCAAAAAATTTGTTTGACATGGAAAAAGTTACAATGAGGCTCTGTGATCAATGCGATGCGATGAGATGAGATGAGATGGGAAGTGCTGGAGCGGCTGCACACGCAAACGGACACGCATTACCCACCACACCACCATGCTAAGGGGAACGAGAAGACCAGCAAACTCTACGCTTAACACACCGGTTGTAGTCCATTCCGTTGGAGAACCATCGTACTTGTCCAAAGAGGAAATCTTGCAATTCCTGTCGACTTTCATTGCAGACAAGGAAACCGTGCCAAGCGTGACGCTATCCTCCAATGACGCCGCAATAAACCAGGGTTCTGTCACTTCAGGCGGTATTGGTGCCGACGAAATGGCCCTGGATACACAGCTTTCAAGCGCTCTGGCCCAGTTGAAAAGGGTCGAGAGAGACTTCAAAGGGCTTCCTCCACAAGTGCTGGAGGCCGGACCATCACCCATAGGCTCTGCAGCAAACGCAGATGAAGATACCGTAGCGAAATCTGCTACTGGCGGGAAGAAGATCAAGTTTGCCGATGTACCGGAACCCTCGGTACCTTCCGAGGAACCTTCCAAGGAACAAGCCTCTTCCTCGTCGTCAGACTCGTCTTCCGTCTCATCCTCGGATTCCGAGTAGGAAATTCGTGCTGCTAACAACCAGCGGGGAATCATCCAACGGACACTCTTATGTACACTATCGATCCAGCTCTATTTTCACGCATATACTAAATAATATCACCCAATGCAATCGTTACAAACCTCATGGCCCAATACCACGTGACCATATCTGTCAACTCTTTCTTTCTTCCTTTCTTTCTTAATTCCAGCTCACGTGTTCTTTCCACAATGAGTCAGGATTGGAATTTTTCACCAAAGTGACATCAGCTGGAAAAGAACATCGTTAATGGACGTTTTGATCATCTCGAGAGATATATGATATTCCGTATATATATATGTGCAAAGATCCTCTTTGATATTGTGTGGTCAATTAGTTCAGTATTGTTATTTTAGTTTAACGAGACTCGAAACGTAAGCTTTTTGTTCAGAAGATCGAAAGAACTAACATAAATTTACAATTTCAGCATGGTTAAGAAAGTCGCTGGTGTTTTAGGAGCCACTGGTTCCGTTGGTCAAAGATTTATCTTGTTGTTGGCTGACCATCCAGACTTCGAGTTGAAGGTTTTGGGTGCCTCTCCAAGATCAGCAGGTAAGAAGTATATCGATGCTGTGAACTGGAAACAAACCGATTTGTTGCCTAAATTTGCCGAGTCAATCATCGTTTCTGAATGTACTGCCAGTGCGTTCAAGGACTGTGACGTTGTGTTCTCTGGTTTGGACGCCGATTACGCCGGTTCCATCGAAAAGGAGTTCAAGGAACATGGTTTGGCTGTTATCTCCAATGCAAAGAACTACAGAAGAGAAGAAGACGTGCCATTAGTGGTTCCAATCAGTAACCCAGAACATTTGGAGTTGATCGAAACTAATTTGGCAAAGGCTAAGAAAGAAGGTAAGCCAAAGCCTGGTTTCATCGTTTGTATTTCTAACTGTTCTACTGCAGGTTTGGTGGCTCCTTTGAAACCTTTGGTCGAGAAGTTCGGTCCTATTTCTCTTTTGACCACCACTACTTTGCAAGCCATCTCTGGTGCTGGGTTTTCTCCAGGTGTTCCAGGTATCGATGTTTTGGATAACATTATCCCATACATCGGTGGTGAAGAAGATAAAATGGAATGGGAAACCAAGAAGATCTTGGGTTCTTTGAACGAGGACAAATCTGAAATCAAGCTATTAAGCGATGATGAAATCAGAGTTTCTGCTCAATGTAACCGTGTTGCCGTCTCCGATGGTCACACGGAATGTATCTCCTTGAAGTTCAAGAATCAACCAGCTCCATCCGTGGACGAAGTAAAACAATGTCTAAGGGACTACGTGTGTGATGCTACTAAATTGGGATGCCATTCTGCTCCAAAACAAACCATCCACGTCTTGGAACAAAACGATAGACCACAACCAAGATTGGACAGGAACAGAGACCACGGTTACGGTGTCTCTGTCGGTAGAATCAGAGAAGACCCTGTCTTGGATTTCAAGATGGTTGTATTGTCCCACAACACCGTCATCGGTGCTGCTGGTGCAGGTATCTTGATTGCTGAGATTCTACTGGCCAAGAACGTCATCTAAGCTCGAAGTTTGAGAGCTGCTATAATGTAAATGGCTCATGCGATGCCGTTATAACAGAAGAGAACAATTGATTGAACGTGGCTAACGTCCGTTTGACTATTTTTCTTTTTATGTACTCATGTTTAACCAGATAAAATATAATACCTAAATTAATATCACACTTAAAAATGTGTTCACATTTCATCGCCTTGATGGTAACGAAAAAGACTCGTGGTTGCTAGTCAGTAAAGAAGCCTGTCTTTCACGAATGGAATTAGTACCGCTCGATGAAGTTAGTCTATACGAGTACATCTTTGAACGCTATGTGGAATTAGAAGCAAACGCAGCAGACCTTTCACAGGACCTTGGCATACTTTCAAGAAGCGAATCAGAATTAAATGTAGACATCCAGCCACACCACATAGTGAAGAAGAAAAAAGCAGTGCAAAAGGACGAATATTCGTTCACAGTTCGTCAAAGTTTAACTTCTTTGCACTCTAATCGGGACAATAACAATTCCACTACTGGCTATGTACTGTGGACCACTTCAACTTTTATTCTTAAATGGCTATTATACAACGAACATGCTACTTTGTTCACAAAAGGTGGTGTATCTAATGACGTAGAAGTCCAGTCACTCTTCCAATGCGAGCAAGACAATAAATCGCGTTATATCCTTGAACTCGGGACTGGGATGTCTCCAATGTTTCCTATCGCCTTTTCAAACTACGTTGAGAAGTACGTTGCTACTGACCAAAAAGACATACTTCCTAGACTTAAAGATAATATCCAAGAAAACCAAGCCGAATGTAGAAGAAGAATACTCAAATCTAGCACAGTGTCTCTTGAGAATCTCAAGCGACGTACTGAGTTAGAATGTGAACTTGATGTTGCACTACTGAACTGGGAACTGTTTACTACAAGCGAAAAGGCTAAAGAAGATCCCGTGCTTCATTGTGATCCTCATTGCCATTTAAACATAATTGCAATGGACGTGATTTACAACGAGTACCTAATCGCGCCCTTCCTGAACACACTCCAGTCACTGTTTGTTTGGTATAGTGGACAAGGACTGACAGTATCAGCTTCAATAGGAATTCAGCTAAGGACTCAAGATGTGCTCGAAATGTTTCTCGAAGAGGCCATCATCGAAAGAGAGTTCACAGTGCATGCGGTCAATGAGGAAAAATTGAACCAATCGCGCTTCATTCTGCTGCATATTACTCTAGATCACTGAAGTCATGCACATCAGTCAGATAGTAACCATCTTCAATTCTGTACTCACACCCTTCCCATTACTTATATATATATTTGTTCTTAATCTTCATGTATTATTTTTTTGGCATTCGAAAATACATTGAAATATTCGAATGATAAGTCAACCATTGCAACGTTGTTTGAATGTCGCGTAGGTTGTTTTATCGCTAAGCAATGGTACAGCAGCGGTGCATTGAATCCATGTTAGGGTCAATGTTCGGAGTTTCTTCCATTCCACCATCTGGAACGCCTTTCAGCGCTCATAGAAACTCCTCTTCGCCCAAAATACTCTCTCAAAAACGCAAGGCCAAGACGTTTAATGGTAAGGCATCCAGGATGGCACCTATCGGTAACAATGATGCTAGTATAACGAAAAAAATGGTACCAAGTTTGAGCGATGAACAAAACGAGGCTATAGGGTCATTGTTTGGTGGAAACCCTGCTGCTCTTGGCTTCCAACCGCCAGCACAATCTGTTCAGCGGGAACTGCCGAGGTATCTAATAAGACAAGCCCCGATCTTGCAACCTGTGCCTGTGCTCCAAGATCAATGGGACAAAGAGAACCAGGAGCGCATGATTCAGTTAGAGAATAGTATACCGGATGTGACCACACTATGGGAAACTTTGAAGAAGATGAGGGATAAGGAAAGAGAAGTAATGGAAACAAAGGGACTTGTCGATAAGGCAGATCAGGCGAAAGATCTCACAGAGGCTATCATATTTCAAGGTACATGCCAGGATATGTGTCCCATTTTTGAAAGAGCTAGAAGAAGCGTCGAAAATAATGTGGTGCGGTACGAAAAGGCCAAACCGGGCGATAAAAAGATTGATAGACACAGAGCTTTGAAAGTTTTCGCTAGGCCTGCAGCCGCAGCAGCCCCGCCATTACCGTCTGATGTGAGACCACCGCACGTTTTGATAAAAACTTTGGACTACATTGTAGAAGACATCGTGCCTTTACTTCCTGATTGCGAATCCTTTTTATGGGACAGGATGAGGTCAATTAGACAGGATTTCACATATCAAAATTATTCTGGGCCTGAAGCTATCGATTGTAATGAGAGGATTGTTAGAATTCACTTGTTGATTTTGCATCAAATGGCAAAGACAGAAATAACTTTCAGTATTCAACAAGAGCTTGAGCAACTGCATAAGGCGATTATAACACTATGTGAAATTTACGACGAGGTGAGAGACCAAGGAGGCCAATGTCCCAATGAAGCAGAATTTAGAGCATACGCACTTTTGAGCAAGATAAGGGATCCCGAGTATGACAAAATGGCCCAAGATCTACCCTACGATATTTTCAATGATGATCTAATTCAATTAGCAATAACCTTCAGAAGAATACTAGCAAACTCTAATCATTCGGAAAGAGGTGTCGTGGTGACAGAAAACTGCATGAACTTATATGACAGGTTCTTCCAATTAATTCAATCTGACGAAGTTCCATTTTTCATGGCCTCGTTTTTACAAGTATATCTTAACGAGATACGCTTTTATGCATTCAAATCACTTTCGTTAGCAGTCACTAGAAAGGGTGGCAATCTACCGTACCAATACTTTTTGGAACACTTCTTATTCCGGGATGCTGCTGACTTGGAAGCGTTTTGTCGTTACTATTCTATAGACTTCGGAGAAGGGAAGATAGCATTGAAAAGTCTTACTGGAACCTCCCATTTCATAGCGGAAACACAACCTATGAGAAAGAACTGGGTTTTCTGTGTGGAAGAAAAGTTGCAACGGACTAACACATCGACTTTGGTTAATGAACGTAAAAGAAACGTAAACACAATTCCCTCTAACAGAGGAGCCATGTTGGATATAGTCTCTCAAATGAAAGGATTGCAGCAGCACCAATTTGTTCAAAAACCTAATGAAATATCGGCTACGGAAAATATGCCTGTAAGCACTGGACAACCTTTCAATTTTCAACGTAATGTCTTCTCGGATTCGCAAAACGTTACCAATTCTAATATATCAGAATTATCCGAGTCCAACGCCCCGTTCGCGTTAGGAACCCAGAACAATCAAAGCCCAGACAACACACCCCTTGTAAATACAAATGCAAACAGCAACACCTTTTCAACTTTTCAGAAATCGGACAAGTTTGCTAAGAATCAAGAGTTGCAAAGGAAGTTAGAAGAGCAGAAGCAAAAGTTGATAAACCAAAAAGAATTAGAAGAACAAGAGCGCTTGGAAAAAGTGCAACAAGAATCATTAAGAGAAAAAGAAGAAAAACAACAGAAACAAATTGAAGAAGAAAGAGCTAAGGAAGCCGTCATACAAGCGAGAAATGGAATTATCGCTGAAGCAAGCAATGCATTTTATAGCACTTTGATTGAGCAGCAGCTCAAAAGTGTCGTCAGCACTGAAATTCAAAAGAGGAATGCCAAGACAGTTCAAATCAAAGATTTGAGTAAAAGCTTATTCCGGTCATTTATACATGAACAGATTTACTTTATTTTTCTTGAAGTAAGAGCAGACAAGTTTAGAAGAAGCTCAACAGTGAAGCTTGTCACAGAAAAGTGGAAATTTAAATTTAACAGACTTCGAAAGTTGAAGGAAATAAAAGAACGTCGGCAAGAGGAAGCCTTGAGATTGAGTAAGGACCTGGGAATTGGAAGAAGAGTGCACTCTTCACGCTCCACCACAAAGCCTAATAAATTACTGGAAGGAAACTCTACCTTCGAGGCAACTTCGTTCATAAAATCAACAACAAACAACTACAGTACACCATTACATCTGGAGGAAAATCACTTTACAACACCAGTGAGGAACAACTCCAATGTTTGGTCACCGTTAGATTTGAGACAAGTCTATTTTGATGTGTTGTTATCTAAAGTCCAAAAAATTCTGGATGATGGTCATTTAGATAATAGTGAAACTAAATCACAAGTTGATATCATTCTTTATTCAAAAACTTGGGATTGTATATCAGGGCAGTGGTTACTCAATAAATTCAACTTAGTTCAAAACTCAACGTACAGAATCGATAATCCCGTACTAAGTGCATCGTTCATAAAGCTCACAAACGAGTACAAAACCGAGATATTCAAGAATGTCAATCTAGTAATTTTTAACTCCGGTGTCACGGATTCTGATATTTTTGATTTAGACATGAAACTACAAAAAGATGGAGATAGATTAGTAGAACTGATATGTGGAATTGCTTTTAATACAAACTACAAGTTCAAGCTTGTAGTGATTTATTGGGAATCCATTGAAAATCCAAAGAGCACTACTGAGATAAAACATCAGTTGAAAATCAATAAGATTTTGAAGCGGTTTGGTGATATCATATACGGTATCGATGTTGTCAAAATTGTCGGGTCTGATCCAGAAGTATTCATTTTTACCGCTTTAGAGAATGCAGCTCGCGACTTCAATTTCAAGTTGACCGATCGTGGATTCTATAATAAAACTAGGAAATACCGTAATCTGGTCGGTGTTAGTAACGACAGCCTTCATTCAACCACAATGAGAGAGCCATCTACAGATATCGACGAAAAAATGCAGTTAATGCTGCAGCAAGAGAACGGAAAGAGTTCGAGAGGCTTGAAAGAAAAGACAGCCTACTCACACTTGAAAAACCATGTGTTGGCCTCTCCAAAGTCGAGATATAAAAAATTACCAGTATTGTTATCGGAATCTCACAAACCGAAGTACAAAACACCAACAGCATTAGTTAACAGCCGCCACAGCTCCATCACTTCAGATGATATATCAAATCCGTCACATCTAGTGAAGAAAATGAAACCTTCCAGAGCTCATCTGCCTGCACACAACATTTCGGGAAATTTCGGAACCCCAAGTCAACCTAGAAATCTACTGAATCACACAGCTGTTCTCGCTACTCCGCAATTGGCAGGAGTTGGATCACAGAGTGCATCAGCCAGCTCTAACGCTGCAAACGTATCTGTTCATTCAGATTTTACTAATTCAACTGCAACTCCTGCTCGAGCAAAACCAAATACAATGTCATACACTACAAATGAACAATCTTACCACTTGGAACAGGCTGAACCATCGATCTTGGACAGCGCGGAAAAATCAGCTAACCAGGGAGATGTCCCCCCTAGTATCAGGGAACTACAAAACCTTATTGCAAGTGTAAAGAAAAATTTACAAGACCATCCATAGCTAAATAGTTCTACATAACGGAATGTGCCTTTACTCCAAAAAAGTAAATCACTTCGACTCCTATTTTGTGACACTAAAATGATTGAGGCTATACTTGATGATAGCACGCGTGACAAACTGCACCAGCTGCCATATCCTCACTGTGTGGGATGCGAGCCGTTTGAAGATATTTGTCTAGTGGACCCTGTCTGTCTCATTTTTGAGATTTTGCTACAAGTAAAAAAGAAAGCATTATAGCTTTTTTGTATACTTTGTAGACATTAGACAGGTTGAACAGAACAATGCGAGCCCATCAAGTTTGCGATACCTAGTATACCGTAGATCTGAACAGTAAAAGAAGCAAGCAGCGACAGTTCACAACCAGTCCATTGCATTTGAGTTTGTGAAAATCATAACCTAGCCACATATCATGGTATGGTCACAGCTAGAGGTAACTCATGCGCATGTTGCGTATGCCTGCATTGGTGTGTTTTCTTGCGTCTTCTCGTTAGTTTCCTTGTTCTTCAAGGAGAAGCTATACCTCGGTGAGTCCAGTGTTGCTGTGCTGTTTGGTTTAATTGTTGGCCCTCATTGTTTGGATTGGTTTGATCCGACAGAATGGGGGAACTCGGATAGTATAACGCTTGAAATATCTCGAGTCGTGCTCTGTTTGCAGATCTTCGCAGTTGCTGTGGAATTACCGAAAAAGTATATGCTAAAGCATTGGTTATCAGTGACAATGCTTTTGGTTCCGGTAATGACAGTGGGTTGGCTTGTTGTAGCTCTGTTTGTGTGGATTTTGATACCCGGTTTGAACTTTTCAGAAAGTTTGTTAGTTGCTGCTTGTGTAACGGCAACGGATCCTATCTTAGCGCAATCAGTTGTTTCAGGTAAGTTTGCGCAGAGAGTGCCTGGCCATTTGAGAAATTTGTTATCTGCAGAGTCGGGTTGCAACGACGGTATGGCATTTCCTTTCATCTTTCTATCTTTGAATTTGATATTCTACGAGCATCATGCTGGGGAGGTAACAAAAGATTGGATTTGTGTCACTTTACTATGGGAATGTTTATTCGGTTGTATTCTTGGATCCGTCATAGGATACACCGGTAGAAGAGCTATTAGATTCGCGGAGGAGAAAAAGTTGATAGATCGTGAATCGTTTTTAGCGTTTTACGTATTTCTATCCTTGATGTGTGCTGGATTTGGTTCCATTTTAGGTGTCGATGATTTGCTAACTTCATTTGCTGCAGGTACCGCATTTTCTTGGGATGGTTGGTTTGCAACTAGCACCGAGGAAAGTAACATCTCTACAATAATTGATTTGGTTTTGAATTTGGCTTATTTCGTCTATTTCGGTTCCATCATCCCTTGGGATCAATTTAACGAAGCAGCAATCGGAATGTCAGTGTGGAGACCCGTACTTCTAGCCATTGCTGTTATATTTTTGCGTAGAATTCCAGCAGTTCTTTCGTTCAAACCTTTCATACCCGATATCAAGAGTTGGCGTGAAGCGATGTTCGTTGGTCATTTTGGTCCGATAGGTGTGGGCGCTATTTTTGCAGCTATTTTGGCAAGATCTCAGTTGGAAGCACACGTCACTGGTGAAGAGACACCACTAAAAGAAATTCCACCTCAGGGCAGTGAATATTGGCAACTTATGGCTGTAATTTGGCCTTTAGTATGTTTTTTGGTCTTAACTTCAATTATTGTGCATGGTTCATCAGTTGCTGTTTTCACACTTGGTCGTCATTTGAATACAATAACCTTGACCAAATCTTTCACCGTCCACACAACGAACGGAAATGGATTAACCTCAAAGTGGATGGACAGATTGCCGGGTCTAGAGTCAGAAGGAAGATCATTTTCTTTACGTCGTGTTGATACAATGGCATCCGATGCCAAGTCTCTGGGTAAATCAGACACCATAGAAACAAGTGGAGTTCGGGCTAAACCTGCCGGTGGTATGAAACGTCGGGATAGAAAGACTAAAAAGAAGAGAGGGTTGAGACATCGTGGCAATGGCGACGAAAAAAAGAACAGTCTTGAACTTGAACGAGAAATTCGTCAGAGAGAGGCACAAGCAGCAGCATTCGCACTATCTAAAGATGAGGAAAGTGACCTCGGAGCCACGTCGTTCACATCCTTGGAGGATCCAAATTCTTTAGATAATCAGCAGCAACCTTCATTGAATAGCGCTGATGCTGGACAACAAGCCCCCCAGCGACAGGTGCCACATTCCTCCATCACTCCAAGGCCTACATTCATGGATGAGAAAATACCATTCCCAAGAAGTCAAGAGCCGAACACTTCTGAAAGTAGCTCTAAGAAAAGTGAAGAAATTCTTCCGGCAGATGATGCTCATATGGCTTATCAAGAAGGATCACGTTTGATACTCGAAAACAATAAGGGAGAAGTTGTTAATGAAGCTGAGTTCGTTCCAGATGAGCACGGCACCATAGATCATACCGAATTGTCAAGAACCTCAACAAACCGTACGCTTGATTCGTTGAAAAGAATTCTCACTCCTACGAAATTGAGACGTAGTACACTTGTTGATACTGATACATCGAAGAAGTTTTATGCCTACAAATATGGTAACCATTTAGTTATAGAAACCGATAAAGGTGAAATATTAAGGCGGTACCAAATAAATCAACACGAATCACCCACATCAGAGTCTCCTACCGAAACAAAACATAGAAGCAATAGTATGGTTGCCAAAGCGCTATCCATGGTTAAGTTAGGGAAGTCGTCAACTTCAAAAAGTGCAGCCTCAGGGCAAAGGCCGCATTCAGAATCATCAGGATCCTCTTTAGCTTCTAAGCAAAACATTAAGAATAAAATGCTTGCTCGGCAGTTAACACCGCTACCCATAGTGAGCAGCTTTTTAGACGAAGAAGATGAAGAAGATGACGAAGAAGAAGAAAACGATGACGATGAATACTCTGGTGAGGATTCTGGGTCGATGTCATCGGAAGAAGAGGACTCAAGTGTCGACGATGGCGAAGAGGAAGCTGAAACGGAGGTAGAAAGAGCCAGAAGATTGACAGCATTAGGTGTATCTACTGCACCAAGACATTTGGACGATGAAGAGGATTGAAAACATCCTTTTATATCAAATACTCACGTAGACAAATAATTTCCGCAGTATTAAAGTTTGTCCAATCACTCGATAGTGGAATACCTTGGCATGATTTTGAACCTAGCAAACCATCCTCTAGGCTGTCGATTGTTTATAATTATTTTATTTATTTGTTTTTAGTTTTGATACATTTACGGTACGATATTTTTGGTATTGCCTTTAGAGATTTAGTGAGTTACATGTTTGAAAGTCAAATTATAAACTAGAGAAAGTCCAGGACATACCTGTATCGAATGATTAAAGGAAAGGTGGTGGCCATGTAGGCCAACAGGAAAATGGATGATGATCATCCGGGTGGAGGTTTATTCCCCAAACTCTCCAAAGCTAATGCTCACAGTAACAAAATTATCGAAGAGATACCTTCAAATGAGGAAACTTCAACAGAAAACTCAATCAGCGAATCGAATGGGACGGACTCGATCGATTCATCAATACTAGCAGAAATAGTGGAGGAAGAATGCAACACGAATGCTGATAATTTCAATGAGAGGATGGGTTCGAACAAATTTTTCCTCAGCCAACTTTACAATGAGAAAACGGGGCTACATAAGAATGACAAAGGGTACACAGATTTTGCTCATTACAATAAACACATAGAACAGGAGTATAAATTAAGGCTCAAGGTCGACAGAATTGTTCATGGCTCTAACATCAAGAATGATCTGAACATACTTAATGCCAAAGGCTTACACGAAAGTTTTGTCGGTGGTGACGAACTTAAAGTACCGAATTCGACTTATTCCTCCATAAAGGATGCTATAGGCAAAATCAAGAAGCCTCACTCTCTAAAAAAGGCTCCCTCTTCTAGACGAGAGCATAACCTGACACTTGTAGAAATGAATTCAAATTCTGGGGATACACAAATTATTGACATGGAAAAGCACGGGGAGTGGCCTATCGATCATGACCACAAGAGTGAATCTAGGGCTAATAAGTTAGAATCATGGATATCCATCTCAAAGGACTCCAATGATAATTCCAAAAGGCACAACCCATCTTTTTTAATGAAAAGGTACAACACTATCATGAACTCCGGCTACAGTGTCCAGCGGAAATTAGAAGCAAGGCACATACAAATGATTGCTTCGGGATCTTCGCTGGGCGTTGGGTTATTTTTGACTTCTGGAAAAGCTTTGACTATAGCAGGTCCATTTGGAGCGCTAATAGGATTTATCATATGTGCAAGCATTGTGATGGCTTCAACACTATCATTTTCAGAGCTATGTGCATTAATACCGCTAACATCAGGGTTTTCTGGTCTTGCTTCGAGATTCGTTGAAGATGCGTTTGGTTTTGCCTTGGGATGGCTATATTGGTTTTCGTTTATTATAGCGCTTCCAAGTCAAATGGTAGCAGGCACAATGCTGTTAAATTACTATCAAAGTATTCAGGTAAACTCTGGAAAAATTGCAGGCTTTGTCACATTATTTTTATTATTCGCCATCTTTGTTAATTTATGCGATGTCAGAATCTTCGGAAACTTTGTATACTACGTCACGGTACTGAAAATTGCTTTCACAATTATAATGATTTTTGTCATGATAGTGCTAAATTCAGGAGGTTCTTCTCTAGGGTACGACAGAGTGGGATTCAGATTTTGGGACTCTAGTAAATCAGCGCCTGATTTATTTTATGGCCTGTTCCGCCCCACATTTGATTTGAAAGATGAAGGGAATGGAGCCATAAATGGTATACCAGGTGCAAAGGGAAGACTGTTAGCAATTTTTCTTTCGATGTTGATAGCTGCATTCACGTTTAGCGGAATCGAAATGACCTTCGTTGCGTCATGTGAGGTGAAAAATCCAAAAAAGTCGCTTCCATCGGCAATGAAAAAGACACTATATATCATGTTGATGATTTACATCTTTTCAATATTTGTTGTTGGCTTAAACGTATACGCTGGCGATCCCAGGTTACCTCGATTTTATGCTTATTCCGAAGATACTTCCAGTTACAATGCTGTACATAACATCGGCATGAATTGGCAAGTGACCAAAAAGTGCCAATCATCAGTATTATCTTCAGGCACACTTGTCAGTGATGGAAATAGAAGTGCATGGGTAATAGCGTTAAGAAGTTTTGGAAGGTGCACTTTCGCATCAGTACTCAACAGTATTTTGATATTCTTTGCCGCAACCAGTGGTTGTTCATCGTTGTACGGAGCGAGTCACACTTTGTATTCTATGGCTATTCAAGAAAAGGCACCAAGAATTTTTGCCAAGTGTTCTTCATACGGTGTTCCTTGGATTGCCGTTCTTTTTTCTGCACTTTTCGGAGTCATATCTTATATTTCTGTCGACAGATCGTCGTTGAACAACTTCCAGATTCTTGCTAACATCGCAAGTGCTACCATCTGCATCATTTGGGCAGGAATGAATGTGGCCTTTTTACGATTCTTCTATGCTTTGAAGATTAGACCCGATATCATCTCAAGAGATGACCCAATGTTCCCGTATAGGTCACCTTTACAGCCGTATCTATCATACTACGGGCTGACGGGATCCCTGGTTATGATATTTTTTGCAGGTTTCACTTCATTCTTCCATGGCTTTTGGAGTATACAAATCTTTTTCTCGTGCTACGGTGGCTTACTCTTCTTTATTGTATCATACTTAGGCTACAAAATCTTTGGAAATTCTAAGTTACAGCGTCTGGACCAAATAGACATGGATATCGGCCGTATTGAAATGGATAGAACCATTTGGAACGAACCGGTCAAGTATCATGGGAACTGGAAGGAACGGCTTTACAATCTGATCACGTGGATATATTAGTTTATATTTCTTTTTACCTTTTCTGTATTATTTAATATCTGAGATGAGCTCTTCAAATGAAAGATATTTGTCGATAGTGTGCAGACGTTTACTCTGCACTAGTATAGCCTACCTTTCGTGTTCGAGCACATTGCACACTACAGTTCAGCGGTATCATTGAAGAGGTTCTAATAGCGATTTTCCAGAGATAGGAACCTTTATCTATTTCTGTATAACTTCGACACCAGAATTGAATTAATTTCAGGAACTGTTGTATTTGAAGCAGTGTACAATCAACAAACTTGAAAACTCACAATGGAAAAGGCAATCATTGATGCTAGGGAGCAATTGGGTGTTCAGAATGCCAAAGAAGCTCTGAAAACATTGAAACCATTCAGAAAATCCCTTCCAAACGCTGGAAAAGAACAACTGGAATTGATTCAAGTGTTTGCAGATGCGTACCTAGAAAATGGGCAAGTGGAGAAGGCATACTCTTTAATCCAGAAGTCCTGCCAACTGGATGCAGATGGTAAAATAGGCGGATGTGCGAAGTTTTTCTCACTAGGTCAGATTACAGGTGGACCTGATGGAATTTCAATTATTATGAAAGGTATTGAAAACATTTCGGCCATCGCTGGCGATTCTCTCTCTCAAGAGCAAGCAGCCATGATGGTCAACGGATTACTTGCAATGATAGAGATTTGGATGACTGATTTGTGCATGGAACAGGAGGCTGAGACAGAATGTGAAGAGTTGATCAGTAAAGCTATGGAGATTTCAGAAGGTAAATCATCTGAGGTTTGGTCAGTGTTAGGCTCCATCAAGATTTCCCAGCAGAAGTTCAGCGAGGCTTCGGAAGCTTTCACAAAAGCATGGGAGTTTTTCCAACTAAAAAAATCGTACATTGAAGAACAACTAACACAAGGAGCGGTGTCAAGCCATGCTGAATATCTCGAACTGCTACAACCTGCAATTTCCCTAGCTAAAATGTGCATAGAGATGGGGTTGTACGAAATAAGTCTGCAAATAGTGGGTACTATAAAAGAAATCGATGAAGATAACTTGGAAAACTACTACTTGGAGGGTTTCACCCACTATTTGGTAGCTAAACTAGAACAGTTCAGACAGCAAAACCCATCCTTACAATTGTCCCCAGATAACATCTATGAATTCAATACTCACTTACAAGAGCTACCATTGGATATAGGTAATGAATTGTTGAAGGAAACCATATATGATGCCCGTGCTGCTTTGAGTTTTGCTTGTAAAATAAGCGAAAATGCCGATCCAGATGATGAAGTGGCCAAGGAGATCACCGAGGGAGCTGCAGCTTTATTGAATGAACTCGGCGGTGCTCTTGATGTAACGGAACTAATGAAACTGAAAGGTGGAGAAGAAGTCACGGCTGTTGATGAAATCGATATCGATGATCTCGAATGATAACGTCAGAATCATAAGTAATTATCCCATTAAAGCACTGAAAAATCCTGTACTTATACTTTATACAAACAAAATGCCTATGTACCATAGTACTAAAACGACGTTTAATTAATATTGCAAGATTTACACACATATATTTAGTACATACCGCGCAATGCTAAAGATCTAACTTTTCTTTGATATCATTTGCAAGCTCTATTATTTCGCTCTTTTGGTTTGATTTACTGCCCGTTCCGTTTTCAAGTACAGATTTTTCACCACGAGAGTCACCATTACTAGCTATTACGTTCAATGAATTCAAATTTTTAGAAGATCGCTGCAGGCTTTGCTTTTCTCCATTGGTATGTTTTTCCGGTTCCTCGTCGTCCTCGATATCCTCCCAATCATCATCGTGATTTTTAGACATACTCTGTGTTATCATTTGAGTAAGGTAGAAAGGCCGCGGTTTTTCATCCAAATCCTCATCTCCTTCTTCACTTTCGAGCAGCTGTACATACTCTTCTGGTACCAATCCAGTTTTAGACCTATCATTGTTTTCGGCAACTAACCACCCGTGACCATGTTTGTAGCTTATATACACGACATCTCCTTCTTTTAACTCAAGTTCGTTATCATTTTCAGGAACAAAAGGGTACATCGCTATAGCTCTTCGGTTAACAATATACTCGTCTGGGAGTAAGATACTTTCTCTATTACCACTCAATCGAAGATTGCTCTGATCTTCCTCTTCTTCCTCGAAATACCCAAAATGCAATGGATTTGATTCATCATACGCGTAATCTTTTATGGATATATAACCAACCACATCATCATCTTGTTCAACCTCATACTCTGACATTATGGCAATTATTATCGTTGAACTGGTTCTGTCGTAACAAATATGCTGTCTGCTGTAAACTCAAAGCCTTTATCTGCAAAGCCTTTTTCAAAAATGGTGTTTGAGTCGATGATCTGACCTTAACGTAATATTCCACGTGAACTTTATGCACTGTAAAGTTATCCAAGACGCACTCACAGAACGATTTGCTATTGCTACTATTATAGAACTGCTTATGTTAGTGACCTCTTGTCTCTTACTTTAATTAAGTACGGAGTGTAAATTTAACATAGATTCATGTTTTAAGTTTCAGATTAGCATTTTTCCACATTGAAACATGAAAAAGGTACAAAGGTTAAACAAACCATGCTAAAAGGAAGGCTCAAACTCAAAACGAACTGCTTTACAGTTATTGCTGAATCATCGGTTGCTTGTTAACCAAATAAGAATAACTAACAAATTTTGCTGTCGATTGATTACACTTCTGGTTGCGGTTAGAAATGACTACATCGCACAGACCTCAGTTGGAGGCTAGAAATGGTGCAAAGAACATCGAGTATGTACCCACATCCACCCAACATGCTAGACTATTGCCGGGGCACAAGGAGGTCAAGTATAGAAGCACAAAGAAGAGGGTTTCAGATCATAAACTTGAATCTACCAGGTCCGATGATGCTCACAAAAGAGCTAAATCTTCGTCTGAGGACGGTGGTTTAGAAAATGAGCAACTACAAACTACAGACAGCAGTGATGAGTACGAGGAAGAGGAGGACGAGAGTGAGGACGATGAGGCACTCTTAGAGGAATGGAATAAACTGAAGCAAGACCGCTTGAACAAGAAGCTGAAAGAACAGCAGGCCGAAACTACACAAAAGCAAAGCAAAGAAGTACCGAGCTCTCAAAAGAATGGTAGTTGGAGGTCTAAAACAGTATTCGGTAGGAGATCCGCAGCGAACAGAACAAATGCCAAACAAACAGACCAGACCCATAATAACAAAGAAAAATATGTGAACGATATAACTAGGAGTGAGTACCATAAAGACTTTATTCGAAAGCACATAAAGTAGTCTTCTTTATACATAAAACTTTATATAAGTAATCAAAGGAACCCTGGTGTACGGTGAAAACGAACTGAATAATTGTTTTAATGATGTCTATAAGCTCTTTATTACATGATATTTACAAGGTTCTCAAGCGTCTGTTATAGATTTATGATTATTATGGTTTAAAATTGTAAAACGTCATTTATGAACTGTTTTACAACTTCCTTCCCTACGGATTCTTTAGTGCTGATGAAATCTATGGATGATGTGTTTCCTCCCAGACTTCCTCCTTCGATCTCTGATAATTGTACCAGAATGTCTTCTTTGTATTTGAATCTTAACAAACGGTGTTGGTAGTGGGATAAGTGGTCATATCTTATCTTTTGTGTCGTCTCAAAACCTTCTAACTTCACTTCGAACAGGAATGAGGAGGGGAAGCGGGGTCTTTTCATTTTAGTGAAGCAGAAGCTGCCATCTTGCAAAAATTTTGCGAAGCTTGGTTGCTCATTCTGGAGCCAACTGTGGAATTGGGAACTTTCTAGATCTTCTGGAAATGCGTCAACTGAGTCTGTAACAGTAACTCTATAATCATGCGAAAGAGAAGGAGTTTGAACGTATGCTGAGTTTTCTGAATATGTATGGACACACCTGACACTTGATATATCGGCTTGATTGTTTTCATCTAAATTGAACCAAACCTCTAGTGGGGGTACGTTAACTTTGTGAGAAACATCGGCCAAGTTAGGAACAAATTTCATCTGTACTAAATACAAATGTTGATCAATTGCATATTCATCTTCCATGAAACCCTCATTATCCCATAAAGGTAGTTGAAGGACTTTTGGTATTATTTGTGGAATCTTGGACTGAAACAAATATTTTTGCTGAGAGTTCTCAAGTATGTGACCCAAAGCTATACTTAAAGATTTGGTCTCATTAAAACCTGTTGGTTTAGCGCAGTTTTGTTTGTTGTTTTCGAACGCATTCCAAATTGCATCGATCTTCTCCGAAAGATCGAGTTTTTTAACTTCCAGTTCTTGTTTGATTGCAACTGGCTTTTGAAGTCTGTGCCAGTTATCTTTTCTAGAAATCCAGTTTACCCAATCATAATCCGTCAGTGGGTATTTTTCAACTTTTTCTTCTCCATTATACGGCACCAAAGTCTCAGAGATTTGAGGATTGTAGTTCAGGACCCATAGTAATAATGAATTGATGATGTTCATGTTTTTGCGTCCAATAGTACTGATTTTATACCCTGAATCGTCTGTGACTTCGACATAACTGCATGATTTGGTTTGCATCAACGCAATAACCTCCTCGGGAGCCATTCTTTCGACGCCGTCCACTGCACTGTGGTTCTTGATGAACTCTTCAATTGAGAAATCGTCCGAGACAACATTTTCTAATATTTTAGAGATCGAAACCTCCACATATTTGAAAATTTGCGACGTTGCGCGAACCACTAGCTTGTTTTCATCAATTACAACAGCGATGGTTGCTCCAATTCTAGCCAAGTTTTGCAAGATTCTACCGTTCTTGGTCAAGAGTAATAGGTATATGTCTCTTGTTTCAAGGGAAATTTCGTTCTCCACAATTAAGTCGTCATGTTCACTCTTATTGTAATCAATCGAACATTTCCATAACTTGGCGATTATGGTCGGAATCAGTTCCTTCTTCGGGATCCGAGATTTACGAACACCGTGCTTAAGAAAGCAGTAGTTTCTCAATTGCTGTAAAGTGAACTGCTCATCCAAAACCTTCTCCAATTGCTGATATCTTTTCTCTGATATGCCTGCTGAATTGGGCTTACAACTTTCGATGGCCTTGGCCATCTGCTCGTTATCTTCTTGTTCCTTAAATTTCATAAGTTTAGTAGTCGTTTCTTGAATGTTCGATAAAATATCCACGCCTTGAACTTGTGAAACGCTCGCGTCCCTATTGGCAGATCTTCCAAGATCAAAGCCGTCAAGAACAGACAAAGGGAAATTAGGCTGCTGCGACTTATATTTCTTCGGTAACCGCATTACACCGGTCTGATGAGGGGTCAATACAAGAAAGTGACCCTGCTTGGGCTTCAACTTTTTCCCATGCTTGGAAAGTAGCAAATTGACTTCATTTTCTGATCCTTCTTGCGTAAGTATTCTTGCCGTGCTGTGTATGAAACGTACACCGGGAATTCTAAACGGTACTGGCAACAAAAACCTCAGAGATGCCATTTTGTTTGAAAAATTATTGGTGATTCTCTTACGTTCGCTATGTCCTCTATTGCAGACTAAACCAATTTGATTCAAGTCAAACTGATTTCGGACTGTTCGAGTGAATCTGAACTCAATGGCTAATTTTCAACGTATAGAACTATTGTGCCACCAGTTAAGCGTCGAAAACCTTTATTAAGACCAGCCAAAAAGAAAACCCCACGCTTTCTGGTTCATGCAGTGATACACAGAAAAGGCACACTTTTACTAATGTTTCCCTATAATCTCCGTATCGTTAATCCATCGCATCACATCAAAAATCCATCAAAGCATCTCATATTCATCAGTAAAAGATCTTAAAGCCTGAGACTAACTAAAATTTGAAAAGAAAAAACATGGAAAAAATGTTCAGTATGGGACAGGTCTTGACAGAGCAGGTCACGTGGCTTAGAATTACCTCTGGTACTAGATATACATATACATATGCTTTGAGCCTTGTTAGGTGCGAGTAAAGTATCAAATATTCACATACCTCACGTATAATCCATAGGTCAACGATTCAAACCTGAATGGATGACCCGTTTAGAGAGCCATTGGAGTCACGTGACTTAGCTTCACCAAATGTTCAATTCAGTGTTTTTTCCCACCTCAGTTGAGGCAAGCTTAAACCTTTAGAGACAGATTTTAAAGAAAAGTGCAAATCAAGTTTTGATGCGATGCGATGCGATACAAAAGGAAAGCTTTCAGTGCGCAGAAAGAGCCAAGTGCAAGTGTTCTGACGTCCTTCTACTGTTGTGTTTTTTTTTTCTTGTGTTTTTTAAAAGAAGATGTCCGATGCTGTAGAAACAGAGATTATTGATGAGCAACTCGTTACTGCCTTGAGCAGCTCCCCGGATTCATCTGCAACGGAAACTCAATTGCAGGAGGCTGCCGAAGATGATAAGAATGCGAAGGGCGGGAAGGGAAAAGAAAAGAAGCGGAAGTACGTGAGCGAGATGAGGAATGCTTATAAAAGCTGGTATATGGACGAGGCATACGATTTTTTCGTCCCATTGGCACATAACAAAGATCTGAGGAAGTCGCGTATACATAAGGACGGGATTTGCAAATATCTGCAGAAAGACGACGCCAAACTTCGATCCGATGAGGAGCTAGGCGGCATGGACGATGGAGCCAGTGATTCAGACTTGGAGTATTCCGACGAAGAGCGCCGAAGCGGTGGGTACCTCCAAAACCAGGGCCTCGGAAGCTTATGGACCGGCAAGGAGAAACAGGTGTTTTTCCATCATTTGGCGCGTCACTCTATCCATGCGTTGGACTCGTGGTCTTCGCAGATACCGGGAAAGAGTAAATACGAGATACTGATGTACTACCGTGTACTTCAGAGAAATCTGGAGGAGTTAAGGCGATTGCCAACCAGGAGACACGGGGGCATACTGGATTACGAAAAGCTGCCCATAGCCTACGAGATGACGGAATCGTGGATAACGCTAGAGGAAGAATTGAGTCAAGAAGTGCAGGAAGACGTCACGACGACGCACGGGGATACCAGCAACGACGACGCGGACGAATCGTCACTCACCCTCATCGATTGGAGTAACTGGTACAAAAGATGGGACACGTTTTACGCCAAACACCGTCTACTGGAATACTACCCAAGCAACAGGAAACCAAACATGTTCACTCCAGAGTCAATGCAAATCATGGAAACGCTGGCCAAGCGCTACACCTCGAACCTGCTCCGAGAAACCATCATCCCGACCCTTGAAAAGAAAAGTGTGCCGAAAGAACTTCTGACGTCTCAGAAGTTGTTCAAGAAATCCCGGAAGAAAAAACTACGCAGCGCTTGCGAAATCGCAAAGCCACTCGGTGGTCAACAGAACGAGGACGACGTGATCGAAATCCAAACCTCGAACCATGAGTTCCCACACATCGTCACAGAAAAGGAAGTCATAAGCGCCCTTGTAAGGCTGCGGCTGTACCACAAGAGTAAAGTGTACCTCACGTACCCTGAATCCATAGTGGACAGTGTACGGAAATTCCAAGTAGACTTGGAACGGGGCAAAATATTCAGAAACAAAAACGTTCTACGGCACCTCATAGTCCTACTCTACCTACAAAGCAGCAGAATTCATTCCAAGCAACTATCTTTCCCCAAAGAAGACAAGAACGAGAAAATCGATTGGTACTCTGACACAACTTCTACTGATGACGAGAACAAGGGAACAAAACGGAAACAAATGGACCCACTCTTCGTCGACACTCCAGAGTACAAGAGACAAAAGGTACAGGACGAAAGCTTGGACCAAATGGACCAGCTCAGATCCACCAAATACACCCACACCTTGCTGACGTGGTTGGACCTGTCACGTGACCGAAACCCTCGACAGGAACACGTATCGACGCCGACCCTCGATCGCATCCACGTGACCTGGTAGCTTCTCCAGGCTCACCCTTACACCGCGAACTACACTCAGGCACAGCTCACACCACGTCGCTATGGCCTTCCATTCCATTCACTCTTCCTGAAAGGAAAAAAAGCCAGTGCGACCTTTATCAGAGACGGAACAGGATTCCCGCCCGGGCGGGTAACTTCACGGAACTGGGCTCCCGCCTATCGACGGCCTGTATGGAGCAGTCAAGCCGATCTATCTCTGTTCCATTTGGTATCTGGAAATCGCCATGACTATACTATCTGCTGCAGTGGTAGCATTTATCTAACCGGGAGAAAAGCGCATTGCTGGGCCGTTGCAAAGTGAGCTTTAAAGGGCATATTCCAGCGCGCTTTGTATCAAGCTTCCAGGTTTGGTCCTGAAGCTTGTTTGCGCTGATAGTCCAGTTTTTGCATGAGAAGGATAAGCTGGCCCGATACATTTTTGGAGTGCTGCAGGTTCTTTTGAGAGGACATCGCATTGCATGGTATGGTATGGTCGATATTTGGCTGATCCTCTCCAATGGTGAGGAGAGTCGATGCGATATGGATCAGAGAGGCGTTTGAAAAGTATATAAACGGTGATGCATGTATTCTATATTTCCTGTAACTTTGTAAGAGTTCTATCTTGTTGTTCGATCTTGCTGTAGTAGCAGTTGGAAAGAATACTCACCAAAGATAGTATCGTTGAATTGCTGCAATAAAGAGCGATTAAGTCAGAATTAGAGCCAGATAGCTTGTTGCACTGTTTGATAAACGCTACATTTTAAATTTCAATTTTTTTACTTTCCGTTAGTCGATATTACTTTACTGGAAACTGATTAATCTCTGTACCAGTCCTTATTGAAAACCGATTTAAAATAATGCTATCGCTTGGATCCAGAGCTGCTATTAGAACAGCAGGAAGAAACGGCGTTAGATCTGTACCCATGGGGTTAACACATAGATTTGTTTCGCAAACCAATGCTACTAAGAGCACTTTAGCTACTCAACCTACCATCCACGACGCTGCACCTGCCCACCTCACAACACCAGCCCCTGATGCTCATTTGAAGACCCTTTCGAAGAGTGAGCTGTTTTCGCTTGGTATGATTGGTATGTGTACCATCAACAAACCAATCTTGGATTTAGTCATCAAACTCTTCCCATTTGTTCCTCTGTTCATGGTCAAAATATTCATTTCTCCCTTGTACTGTGGTGGTGATACTCCAGCAGAGGTTGTTGAAACCGGTAAGAGATTGCAAGAGAGAGGTATCAATAACATGATGCTTTCTTTGACTATTGAGGATGCTGAGGGCACCAAGAACATAGATATCAACCACATTGTCAGCGAGACTATCAGCTCCGTTCATACCATTTTGAAACCACTGTTGTTGGAGCAATTGGAAACAGCTGAGGATATCAACTCTATTCCTCCTGGTTACATTGCTTTGAAACCATCTGCCTTGGTCGCTAACCCAGCCAAAGTTCTGCTCAACTTCGGTAAACCGGAATGGAAGGCTCAACGCGATGATTTGGTTAGTAACTGCTCTAGAATTACCCAAGAAGTCTTCAACTTGAACCAGGAACTTCTAGCCAAATACCCAGAAAGAAAGTCTCCGTTCTTTGTCTCCACCATCGATGCTGAAAAATATGACCTACAAAAAGCTGGTGTGTATGAATTGCAAAGAATCCTGTTCTCCAAGTTCAACCCTGTCTCTTCCCCATTGATCTCTTGTGTTGGTACGTGGCAACTGTACCTTGCTGATTCCGCCGCTGATTTGGCCAGGGATTATGAAAGAGCTAAAAAGGAGGGCTACAAGTTAGGGTTGAAATTGGTCCGTGGTGCTTACATCCACTCCGAGCCAAACAGAGATGTTATCTATGCTACCAGAGAAGGTACCGATGCTAACTACAACTCTGTCATGACTTCTGCTATCAAGGATCTGCTAGCTAATGGCGAAAAATCGTACTACGGTCATTTGGTCGTCGCATCTCATAATTACGAGTCCCAAATGCTAGCTACAAAGCTATTGCAAAGTCAAGAAAATTGCGCCGGTAAGGCTAACGTTACCTTGGCTCAATTGTTGGGTATGTCTGATAACGTTACACACGATTTGCTCACACACCACAATGCCAAAAACATTATCAAGTACGTGCCTTGGGGCCCACCTGTAGAGACCAAGGACTACCTGCTAAGAAGACTCCAAGAGAACGGTGACGCTGTCAGAGCTGATAACGGTTTGCCATTGATTAAGGCTGTTTTAAAAACCGCCTTGCACCTATGAAATACTCACATTTGATTCGGAACAGGATTTAAAATATAAAGGAAATCCTATTGTTATGAAATATAGCAATAAACCACAAAAACGACTGCTTCCTAACGAACAGTTAAACTTTTATGACCACACTTCAAGTGGAAAGAATCACAACTGAGTTGTGATTTTTCTTACTGTCACATCATCGGTACCAATCTTTTGTTTTGCATTGTACCATTCACTATTCAATTTTATACACAACATTATTCGTATTCTGTAATTTTAACGATAAAGATAAACTTTTCTAAAACCCGAGAATTTGGTATGTATATGAAATTCATGTTGAGGTATCTCGAATCTCAAAAATGAGCTAGTTGAATGCTTATTCCCTCTGCTTCGGTCTGCCTCAGCTCATCGCATAGCATGCTCAAATGTTGTTGTTTTCTTTTTTCGTGATTGAAAAAATGTTTACTGCATTATCAACCATTTGACTGATTTATCGACCGATGACTAGCAGACAAGATCTGTTCTAGCTGTAATGTATTCTACTGCATAGGATAATTTGATCAAGTTAAAATCAGGTGAAGATAACTATGAAGTTTGTCGGGTTAATATCAGGCGGCAAGGATTCGAACTATAATATTCTTCACTGTATTAAACAAGGACATGAGTTGGTAGCCTTTGCCAATTTACATCCTGAGAATGAGGATGAGCAAGAGCTCGATAGTTTTATGTTTCAGACTGTTGGACACGATTTGATAGGTTTGTATCCAGAATGTAGTGGAATTCCGCTATACAGACAACCGATTCAGAAAAATGGCTCTAAAAATGTCGCCTTGAATTACAGTAAGACCAAGGACGATGAAATCGAAGATCTATATGAGTTGTTAAAACGAGTCAAAAGAGAAATCCCTGATTTGGAAGCTGTGAGTGTCGGCGCGATTTTATCTGCATACCAGCGTACTCGTGTAGAGGATGTGTGCAGCCGATTGGGTCTTACGACGTTAAGCTATCTATGGCAGCGTGATCAATTAGAACTAATGCAAGAGATGTGCTCAATGTCAAAAGACGTAACGGTACCGGACGACTCTCGTAAAGCAGGAAGACTTGATGCAAGGATAATCAAGGTAGCTGCAGTCGGCTTGAATCAGAACCATTTGGGAAAATCTCTTCCTGAAGTTATGCCAACCATGATAAAATTAAATTCGAACTACGATGTTCATATATGTGGTGAAGGAGGGGAATTTGAAACAATGGTTTTAGATACCCCTTTCTTCAAGCATGGTCACTTGCAGTTGAAACGTGTCAACAACGTAACAGATGCTTCCAATGATGGCGTGTTCAACGCATCTTTGGATGTACAATTTGTGGGAGAAGAGCTGCCCTCCACTAAATTGGACGAAGAGTTGAAAAAACTCCCAGTTCCTCCAGTACTTAGCCAAAAGTGGTATGAAATGTATGAAAGGATGCTAAACGTAACTCTGGACGATTCCCAGCTTGATAACTTTCATCAAAATATCTCCCCTTCAGTTCCAGTGTCCATTAACGAGGTTGGAGAGATTTTGTACATTTCAAACATCACTCCTTCCAAAGGCGATAGCTTGCGGGAAAAGTGTTTAGATGTTTTTACCCAGTTATCCTCAATTTTGAGTTCAAGATCTATTTTCCCTTCGCAAATTTTATCGTGCTCTCTACTGCTTTCAGACATGACTTACTTCCAAGAAGTTAATGGGTATTACAATGACTATTTTAGTGTCACTAAAATTGGGCCGCTACCACCAGCAAGAGCTTGCATAGAGACTTCTCTCTTAAGGCATCCGCTTCAACTTTCGGTGATTGTTGATCTGTCATCAAATTGTGTACCAACAGATAGCGGCACCATACTCAACGGATCCAAAGAAGGTCTACACGTTCAGGGAAGATCTTACTGGTGTCCTTGCAACATTGGTCCGTATTCGCAAGCTACTTGGAATCGCTCAGATAGAAATAAGGTAGCATATATCAGTGGACAAATTGGGTTGGAACCGTCATCGATGAAGCTTTGGAGAGATTCAACTGACTTAGAGCGATCAGATGTAGCCGAAGTCGTACTATCTCTCAGAAACTACTTTACGCTATCTGATACAATTAACAGCAACAAGCCACTTACAATGGTTTGTTATATCTCTCAGAGCAGCATATTACCGGCTGTACATTCTGCTTGGTCATTATTTACAAAACACTTACCAGAGGACTCTGAATTATGGTTTGATCAAGAACCAGTGGAAGCTGACTCATTAATCATAGTCAAGGTGTCTAACTTACCAAGAAATGCGTTATGTGAGTGGAGTGGAATAAACTGTCAGAACCAAACCATAGAAGACGACTACGACGAAGATGACCTTGCTGCACAGATTCATATGAATCTAACGCTAAAGAGTCAAGCGGATATCGAACTCCCTGATTATGCTAATCATGTAATGATATCAGAAAATGGATTGAAAAGACATTTCATAACAGTATTCCTGGATTCTCAGGAGCAGCTCAGCCATACTCTTTCTGAATGCAAAGAAGCTCAGATCACTCTATTCTTCACACAAGGCAACTCAGTTCCTGAGTATACACATGTTGAATACATTCCTGTCGAACAGGTCTTTGATCGTACCTCCCTAGCACGAGCATATGGGTTAATTATAAAATATTAGTGAAATAATGCATAATATACAAAGATAGAATACTTACCTAAATACGCGATATATACATGGTCATACACGAAACCCTGTTTTCAAAGCAATCCCACAGAGGCTTTTCACAGAGCGATGATCATCATCATCACTCCTCTTACTTCCCTAAATTTTCTTTTTAAGATGATATTACCAAGAATTACCAATTAAACAAAAACAAAAGCCAACACTTCGGGTATTACACAGGGCTCAAGTTTCTATAAGATGAGCAACAAAGAGCCAGTGTTGCGGTGCACATAAACATAAACCTGATTAATCTCACTAGTTCGTGAATAATAAGAAATAATGGCAACGAGCCACCAAAATTCTACTTTTAGCATACTCGAAGAAGTGAATAAACTCAAACTATTTTACGAAAAAGTGTTGAAAGAAAAACATAACAGCGGAGAAACAAGTCGTAGGTCTGTTATTGACAATGAACTACAGTCTACCGCAGATTTGCAGAGGGAATGCAATAAATCTTTCTTGAAGAATCATTTGCAATGTGTACCGTGCAGCTATTCCAAGAATTTCTATCCTGATATACAAGAATTAGTATCGGCTAATAAAATATTTGACGAAAGACTAGCGAAGCTTCGAAGCAATACAACAAAGCCAAGTTGTCTTGACCTTTTCAAACAGAAGCTGGAACAGGAATCAATAAACGGAGCTTCATTGCCAAATCATGGTCAGCAAGTCATACACCAAAAAGATGAGGGAGCCAATACTCGAAGCCATGAGCCCGATCACAAAATGCAAGAAGTAGTGAATAACACAGTTTTAGTGAAGTCACTGCTGAACTCGTTCATGAACTCGTCAGTATCAAATCCGCAGAACTTGTCACCGCCTCCTCCATTGCCCGTTTCAAATACACAACCAGGAGGCTTACATAACTCTCACGACGCAGCTGACTCAAACAGTAATGCCGTAAATGTTGGGGATAACTTCATCAAAAAGATGGAAAACTTTTCAACGGTTGTGCAGGATTTCTTGGAGGTTATGCAGCCTTTAATTCAAGAGCAGAAAAATAGTTCGCGTATAAGTGGTTCCACAGAAGATAACAAAGCTCAGCCTCTCCAAAATGGTCGAGACATACTACGTAATAGCATCAAAAATAGCGTCAGTTCCAAACCATCGAATCGTGAGGTTCAAAGAAAGAACCGAAAAAGCTCCCATAATAAATGGAATAATGATAGAGTTCACAAACCCAGTTTTCCAGTTGTTTCTAACAAAAAAAATACACCTAAGGCGTTAAAGAGAATGCAACAAGTCGCAAAAGATCATGGCCTTTAAATTGGTATGTTATTACTACATAATATAATCCTATATTGCATTCACCAAATGATTAGATCTATCATTTTCTTTTCAAAAGCCTTGAAAATTTACTTTGTTTCTTAACAGGCTGGGATTCCTTCTTTGCTGCATCAATCCCATTAGTGCGGGATGGTTGCGATTTCGAAACTGTATGAACGTGTTTGGGTGCCGCAACATTGGTTGGATTGGATGCCGTCAAAAATTCTGGAGGTTCTTCCCGCACTGGCACATCATATATTAACCGTAGTAACTCTCGCGGTTTAGTCAAGTCTTCTACATTAGACATGAACTTCAAAGGAGTCCAGATAGAATCACTACCAATAAACACATCTTTATTGTTGAGCTTACTTTGTTCGCAGCATGCTCTTATCTCTGAGTGTGTTACACCACCAATGACGTAGAAAAAGAACCTTTGTCTGTTCCCTTTAGGATGAGTGGTAGTTTTTGCCCAAGCTGCTTTATGGCGAGGGTTCCTTAAAGATGCTGGTTGAGCAGATTTCATGCTTAGAGAATTGGCGATATCAGCCTCAAGTAATTCAATTGGCTTGTCCTTAACATACGGGAATTGTTCCTCTTTCAGGAGTAGCGGGTTTGTAATAACCTTCCCCAATAAAATTCCGGCACTAGGTATATACCTGGAAGTTTGATAAATGGTGGAATCATTAACAATAGTATCGTGCATCCATTCCTTTTGAAATGGTTTATCCTTTGGCCGGTCTTTCATCAATTTGAATCCCAAATAGTTGAAGTTTTTGAAAAGTTGCATGAAGTGGCTAAACCAGGTATTACTCTTGTCGATCCCAATAAATGCCAAAAGTTTTATGAAATCCAGTTCAATTATTCCTCCTCTGTAGAGTGCATACTCGATAATATACCGTACTTTATCTGTTACACCACTGTTAGAATCGGATAAGTGTTCAATGAATTTTTCAGTAATATGTTTACATTTCTCTCCGTCGAACTCTGTTCCGAACCCTGCTAAGATCTGCTCTATTTCTGCATGTTCAGCCAAGTTGCAAGTTTTAGAGTGTTCGAAGCACTCGTCAAGAAGGGTCCTATGCAATGCAATTCGCCTTCTTTCTTCATCAAAGTCCTTCAAATGTGCAACCACATTTAATAAATCAGAAGTATCTTTAACATTACCACGATCCACTAAGAGAGGATTTTTTGCAATCAGTTCGTTCACCTTGGAAGTAAGATATTCGCTAGCATCGACGATATGAAGATGCTTCATAGTTACCCAATCAGGATCAACTAGATCGGATATCACTGATTTTTTCGGTTCCATGGTTCCAGCTTCATTCTCTACTTGATATGAGTAAACGTTCGTGTTTGTATTAATGCTCTTTGATACGTCATATGCAATAGCTTGGTATGTGAAATCATGGAGGACCGGACTGAAGAGATCCAGTACTCTATCTGTAATCAGCATTATAGCTCTTGGTCGGCTACTTTGAGGAGGAAAGTCACTGTGGTCTCTAGTATAATTATCCAACTCCTGCTGGAAAGCTATCGCTACTCTCTTCGCTAATAGAGTTGCTTCATTCAATGCATACTCTTCTGCTGTTGGTTCTGAGTACCTTACTATTGGATACTCACCGGTAATTATGCAAACGTTCAAAAGACTCTGCACAGTTTTGTAAATTCCAATATCAATAAGGCTTTTACAAGTTGGATTATAAAACACTTGGAGTGGTCTATCAATCCCATGAGTTTCGAAGTACTGAAACTCTTTTGGTGTGAAAGCACAGTTCACTATCTTCAAATCGGCTGTGTTGCTGGTAACATACCGGCGTTTGTTAAAATGTTCAACCAAGTTCTGGGGGAACTCAGAAAGAAATCTGATATGGGCCCTCTTGTATTTAGGAGTGTGATTTCCAAAGTCTGCATCCATGCAGTTGATATTGAACTTTGTTGCTCTTAATAAATATATCACCTCGACAGAGGGCTCGCCTTTACGTTTCGGGGAGTCAATTCTATCCACAGCTGTAACAAAGGTTAAAAGTTCATTTCTGTCTGCAAATAGAGAATCGAGCAGATCATCAACAAAATCATCTATTACTAGAAACTTGATGTCGTGTTGGGTATGCACTTCTTGTAAAGTATTTACAATGAGGTTCTTTTGCAATTCAATCAGGTCAGACATTATGTTTCGCAAACAGCAAACGTTAGTTGTCTGAATTGTTAGCTCAATCTATCTGTGGGCTCAGACTTGTAATTTTACTTCTGGTAACTGAACGTATCTCGTTTATTTTTAGGTGCGTACTCTTAAACAAATAGTGATTTAAAGGTTTAAATCTTTACTTTTCGGTAAACACAGTGATTTCAGATGCTAGAGCGAAAACAAGAGTCACGTGAAGATATCAACTCGTTGTGAGCACCAGTGGAAATTGATTACAAACCTAACATTTACACATAACATGAGGCAGACATTCGGTTGACCTTTGCTTGGCTGAGTGTCAGAAGTTGTACTCAGTGTTAAAACTTGTACGATCTTGTCTCAGACGAACTACTGTATAACATATTGACGGAATAGAGACAAACGCGAACTAAAAAGTAACCACGAGTGATATAAGCCGATTGATCCTTGCTGTTCATAAGATCAGTGGAGGGTGCATAAAATGATTCCATCAACATAGTAACGATCTTGTTATCGCATCAGTATGGGGCCCCAATTAGGGTCAAGTAAATTCGACCTATATATATCATGGGTGAAGCAATTTCTGGCACTATTAGTTCATACTCAAAGGAAAGCACCAGAGTATGTTAAAGACCAGGTCTTACTTTGGCCACCATCCAAATATGCGTTTTGGAAGCTGCTGCTATTGAAAAAGTTGTACGAGGTTGTTGGATCATATAATGCAACATTCAACATTAGAATACCTCTCCACCCATCAGTAACGTTGCCGACAATTGGTGCTAATAGTTCATCCCACTCTTGTTTGACGAAAGTTGGTGACCTTACAAAAGAAGAAGCTGAAGTAACGGGAATAGCATGAATCATTTGTATATATTCCAAATTGGTACCAAAATAAGTGGTATGATCGATTTTGTTCTCGAATAGAATACCGCTAACTTTATTTGGAATATATTGTGATGGCTGAGTGGTATTATTATCGAGATACAAGAAGTAGTTGTTCAAAGAGGTCTTCAAAACGCCAAGCATCAAATTACCGATATTTTCTAGATTACTATTGCTGCTAGCAAGTCCCCATAATTTTAGCGCATAGGCAGCGTTTACGTCTTCCGAGGACGATTCTTGGTCTTTACCATCACCACTTTCAAATAAGCCCTTGGCCCAAGAGTGACCATTGAACCAATCAAATGATCTGAACACAGGGAAATAGGGATCACTTTCGGATGGGTTTGCATAATCCCTGACCAAGTTTTCAACCCAAGCCTTGTTGTCATTGTACCATGACCCATCCCCGGTATCTTTGTCAACTTTAGCGATGATAGCAGCAGTAATAACATGATAAGAGTAATGGAAATGATGATCATTGTAGTAAGAGTTACCGAAATCCTGGGAACTGTCACCAGAAGAAATGATACCAAACCATGTTTGATCGTATCTTAGAGGTAAAACTTGACTGTTTGAAATAAAACGTCCCAATGCAGCTTTCAATTTTGGTAGAATCGTAGCGACTAGACTGGAGTTTTTAATAATGTATTGACACACATACAACACCCATGCGTATTTTGCCAAAACTTTACCTGAAAAGTACATAGAATCGAGGTTACTCTCTGCTGAAACATCACCGGTGACATCTGAAGTAGCAGCAGCAGTGATAGCATTCAAGACGGCATCTGAGTAGTTGGGACCTGATTTATTCGATATAGTAGTGAACGGGTCATATTGTAATGTTGATGGCACTGCTACTTTCATTGCTAATTCGTTGGTTAAATAACCTTGGGCTTTCCCCTTTGTTGTAGTGTCTAAAGTAGAAACAACCGCCTTGGATCCCATAGACGAATCAAAATTCTGGTAGTGATGTGGTAAAGCATACACTAGAGGCAAGCCGCTATTAGAAGTACCTTGTGTACCATACTTCAATTGATAGGTACCATTTGCACCATCGACGGCACCTTCCAAGGTACAAGAATTAGCATAACAACCCGCAGCATTGTCGATATTCGTGTTTGAATCAGCAATTATTTGAAAGATGCATCCATTCACAGATTTATCACCAACGATTGTGTTTCCATTGGAAAGAGCTAGACTTAAGGATTGACCTGTTGGGATAGTGACGTATAATGTCCATGTGACATTGTTTTCGAGTAGAATCTTATACTTGCTGATGCCAGATCTGGGCGAAGTATCGCCGGTGATACTCTTGAAACCAACAGCGGAGAATAATCTTGGAATCAAGTTATAGTAAATAGCAGTAACAAAGCCCATGCCCTGTACAAGTGGGAAAACGATAAATTGTGTGTCTGATTTTTTCAATTGAACTTGAACGGAAAGCTGTTTTATGTTGTAAAAGGCTAACGACATATCAGAGGCGGAATTGAAGTCAGTTGACGAGTAAACTAGTGATTTAATTCCGGTGGGACCAAAGAAAAATTGAGGTGGAGTCTTTGTGGTATCGAACACTCTTTGCGATGCCGTGGTTTGGTTCAGAGCTAAACCGTAGTACGAATCAGTGGAATACCAAACCGAGTATGGATGAGTCCAAATCGGGTTGGTACCGCCACCAAGCATGATGTTCCCATAAAATTTGTTCGTTTCAGTTGGTTTTCCGGAGTTATTTGTTCCTGAAGGAAGAGATACTTCATGATTCACCTTTGTGAAGGCTGCCAAAGGTGCATCAGTGGAAATTGGCGATGCGAAAATGTTTGTCGCAGAGATATTAGTGGACATTAGTTGATTAGTTACTGTTTGGAATGAGTTAGTAAATGGATTGTAGTTGGGTTCTGCTGTCTCTCTAGCCTGGTTTTGTGTCGGAGGTCTAGGAGGTAGTCGGGGAGGTCTGGCAGGCAATGGAGGTACGAATTCTCTCGATTCGTAGCTATTCGAAGCCGAATTTTGCACTGGTCTACGCGGGAGCTGTGGAGGTGATGGCGAGTTCGACCCCAATGGATCAGTTTCAGCATACGGAGGTGGGATTGGCTCCCTTTGAAACCCATCCGGTACGTTGAACACAGGTCTATTATAAGACATACTTTGAATTGAGCTTAGAAATGAGCGTATCACTAAAAAATTAGACTCGAGGGCTATAAGCTTTCTCGGAGAATGACGATACTCAAGTTACAGTTCTGAGCCAGAATTAAAATCGAATACAAACGTATCCAAGACTTGATAAGCAGGTTAATCGAGTGGTATACAGATTTCGGCCAAAAATTTACTCGAGCGTTAAAACAGCTCGATTTTATACTTTTCCTAAATTCTGTACCAGACACTTGGCACAACAGACTCGGAGACTCAAAGTGTTGAAATTACCAACACAAATTCTTGTGTTGACACAAAATCCAATAGAAAGTATGCGACCTTTAGCTTCAGTCGTTCTTGCGACGCAATTGACGGAACGAATTGGTTTGTGCAATCTACTTTGATTCGCACAAAAGCCTATCGGTGAAATGACAGTAAATGATACTCCAACAGTAAGCAACAGTAGCAGTTAGGTCCAGGGGTAATGGGATGCATTAAGTAGAGGTTAGTTCAATGTATCATACTTATAAAGCAGAAACCATATATGCCAGTTGATAAAGGGCGGTGCAGTCTTTTGATTTTCTGGAATTACATGCATTTCGAGCCTTCTTTTTTTTTGCGGGCAGGATTCAAAAAGGTAAACCTCGAGGAAAGATCCAAGAATCGTTGGGATATTCAGCTGATGAGATGAGTTCAGTTCAGATGTGCTGCAACGAAAACTGGTGAAAACCGAAACAGGGATTGGCCGTATGAGGCAAATAAATTCAAGGACACGTTACGCTTAAGGAATTACTTTGTTCAGTAACGTAGAACGAATATGAATAGAGAAACAGAGGTGGATAAGAGACTAGTTTTACAACTTCGCCAAGAAGTGAGGATAGTGTGCCTTTTGTATCACCGGAACAAGAACCAGCACAAAACGTCCGTATGGTGGAAACAGTTGAATATTTTGAAACGTAATGTAGCACATGTTGTGCCTCTGTTAGAAAGTTTGGTTTACAAGGGAGTTCGTCACGACAAGGACCTGCTCAAAATACATTCGTTACTGCATGCCATTTTGAAACTACAAATCAAGAAGATGTATTACGACTTCAACGGTGTGATCTCTTTGGGACAGTTTGTTACGTTAGGCGTGGTTCTTGTTGGTGCCCTCGCTCGAATATACAAGATATATTCGTCTGTGTATGATTCATTAGCTAGCGAATTTTACCGTGTCGGATGTGTAAAGAAAAGCGTCAGCGGTGCACAACAACTCATGTTAGATAAGAAAGTACGAACAGCGTTAGAAGCCATCGTAGACGAAGAGATAGGTGAACTAATAGAAGAAGAATCAAGCACGCAGAGCAGCATGGCTAGTTCGAAAAGATCGAAGGAAAATGTAAATACTACCACAACCAAGGCTAGCTGGACTAAGGAAGCAAAGAAAAGTAAGAAAAAGAAGCTCAAAAAGAAGTCTGCCATTGACGATCTCTTTGGTTGAAAGAAATTCAGTATAATACTCTAACATCTACATAATGTCTTTTCAGCTGGTAAGATAATAAATTTGCAGTAGTGTATAAGTATATGCAGTGCACTAAGGTTTTAGTACCTTTCCAGCCCATGTAGGCAAAACAAATGCAGCGGAATGTATTCCACGATTGTAATATCTCATATTTGTTTGCTCTTCTTCAGTTGGCACTCGAGAAGGATCTGTGGGATTGACTTTTGGGTTTTTGCAACACGTGATCAAGCCTAGCTGTCCTGATGTGTAGGTTGGAAGCATCGTGCTGCAATATTCAGCTAGTGGGAAAACAGCACGAGCTGTGTGCAAAAGTGTTTTTAAGTAGTCGAGGTTCAACCAAACGTTTTCAGATGCCTGGGCAATAACAACACCATTGTCATTTAAAGCTTTGTAAAGAAGCTCGAAGTATTCCATTTGGAAAAATGCCTCTGCAGGACCATCGGGGTCGGAAGAATCCGTAATGATCACATCATATTTAGTTCCTGATTCAGCAACGTCTCGCAAGAACTGAAAACCGTCACACAGTTTCACACGTACTTTAGGATGCTTGAAAGAACATGCCATTCCCGGCAAATATTTCTTTGATAACTCGATAACTCTGGAATCGATTTCGACTAATGTAGCTTCTTCCACACACGAATGTTTCACTACTTCTCTCAGAACTCCACCGTCACCACCCCCAATGACAAGAATTTTCTTAGGGTTTTCATGGGTATACAGTGGAACATGAGAAATCATCTCTTGGTATGCAAACTCATCTCTTTCGCTCACTTGGATGATACCATCAAGCACTAGAACGTTACCATAATCGGAAGACTCGAATATTAGTATATCCTGAAACTGGCTCTTTTCGTGGTATAGCACTTTGTTGACCTTCAAAGAAAAAGCTTGGCCTGGAAATGATTTATCATTAACTTCGTTAAACCATCCGTCTGTTATGCATGGATGTTGAGATGACATTGTTCAACTAATTTCTTAAACTGTCAAAAATCTCTTAGTCAACGCAATTTAAAAGTCTCAATTGAAGCTGAACTCGCTATTGACACAAACGGTAGCTAGTGGTAATACACGGTGATCCTAGAGACTTCGCCAGACCCATTTGTTCATCGATGCTCCAGATATTAAGTACTTCTTCACTTTCGAGAGAAGAGCTTTCTTTCTTTCTTTTTGAGGAATTTTTCACCAGACAATACTGCAGGATTCATCTCTGCCCATTTAGTTAATGCATCATTCAAGTATTCATTTGAACTCAAAACGAAACGTAAATGATAGCAATCGATGCAATTAACAGTACCGTCGGTATCCCCGGATATCAATGCTTCTGCGCGTCTGAACGGGGACCTCTTTAGAAGAGCTCTGCTTGTGAATTTCTTCATTTTGGACTGTGCCCTTATTAACTAATCACTGTATACATTAAAAAATTTTCTAGCTCATCGCATCGCATTTTTGATAAGATTGAATTTGCAAAATATGTATAATTGATGGACATCCACGTAAGTTAAGATGAAGCTACAATTACGTTGAAGGGGGATTCGTAGCAGCTTTCAGTAATTCATCGTAAATCGAGCATTGATAGAAGACTACAAGCCAAAACTTTTTTTCAATTCTGCAATGCTTCATCCGTTTCAATCTGTTTTGTTAAACAGAGACGGCTCTTTGTTATTCTGCGTGGTTAAGAATGAGATCAAGGCATTCAAGCGCGATGGAAATGCATACGTTACATGTGGAGAGTGGGTAGATGATCTAGATAAGACATCTCTGATTCAGGAAAAGGTCGTAATGGAGCAGAAAAGACAACTGACAGAGAACGCGGCCAAGAAATTAAAGACAAATGACGGCGAGTCAGTTCCACAGCCAAAGAAGAAAGCGAAGGTTCCAAAACCTGGCGTAGGTGCTCCACCCGTTTACCAATATATCAGAAACCTGGGGCTATCCAGAAATGGGAAAATGTTGCTTGGTTGCACCGACTCAGATAAAGCTGCTGTCATCTTCGACATAGATTTAGATAACGACAAAAACATCTTGAAACTCATTAAGCGTCAACCTTACCCCAAGAGACCAAATGCAATCACTACCTCGATTGATGACAAGGATTTAATTCTGGCTGACAAGTTCGGGGATATCTATGCGATGCCAATCCAGAATGATGTGGTCAGTTCAATCAACGAAGAACAAGCTCCAATTTCTGGTCATGTCTCTATGCTTACAGATGTTAATATGGTAAAAGACTCAGAAGGCAAGCAATATTTAATTTCAACGGACAGGGATGAGCATATCAGAATCTCGCATTACCCTCAAACTTTCATCGTTGACAAATGGTTATTTGGCCACGAAGAGTTTGTTTCAACAGTCTGCGTTCCTGAATGGAGTGATAAACTAATACTCAGTGCCGGAGGTGATAAATACATCTTCTCCTGGAACTGGAAGGCTGGTACTCTTTTGTTCAAATTCGACTATTCGGACTTGATTGAAAAGTTTTTGACTGATGATCATTTGGCACCAGGGAGGTTCCAAAACGAACAAGGAAACATCATCGAATACAGCGTTTCCAAGATCGTCACTCTCAAAAACTTGCCATATATTACCTTTTTCGTTGAAGCTACCAAGATACTCTTTGTGCTCAAAGTTGACGTAGACACAGGTTCTTTGTCGTTTCACCAATCTTTGGAGTTCCAAGATAAAATCGTTTCTTTGGCCAGTGCTCAAGACGCTAATACACTATGCATTTCATTAGATAACAGAGAAAATCAGGAGGCCGATCTGATCAAACTTCTATCTCTTGAAGGAGATAAATTCGTCGAACAGATGGACACAAATTCTAACTTGGCAAAGACAATAAGATCGGCATTGGAATCAGACCCCGTAGCGAACGTCGAACTAGATGAAATATATCCGTTGTACAACAGCTTATCGATGAGAAAGCATGGAGAACATTTTTCTTGAACTTGTACTACTGTAATTGGTATGCCAGTAAATAGCACACTATGTAAGCCAAGGTAAATTGGTACTATTGTAGTGAGCCGGGTAATAATAACATATATCATTTATTTGTAAATAAAAGAGACAATGCTATAAGAACAACTGTTTATGCCATACTACATCCAGCATTGAATAGAGTGCTCCCCGTTATAAACTCAGCAGATCAAGGCGACTTGATCGAAAGGTAAAGTTGCCAGTGTCAAAATGGAGAAAGGTCCCAGCGCAGACCTGAGAATTGCTAGTGCGGCAGATTCTGGCTCTGAAACTGTGGTTACACAAAGTGTTTCTCAGTTGGTTCAACGATCAATAAGTATGCAGAAAGAGATAGAGCAGCTCTTTGAGGAGTATGAATCAAATAACAAGGACATCAGGATGGACGTGGATGATTTCTGTGAAATATATGAGACTTCAATGAGTAACATTACGCTAGGATAATACTATCATAGAGGATATGTAAGATATGTGTTGCGTGATTCAGCAAAGGAAGACAATAGCAAGTCACAGATTACTTCAATGATGCGAACTGAATCTCTGTTCTGTCCAAGTTCGAGTTCACTATGGGTTCCGTTTCTTTGATTATTCTCTGCATACGCGGAACGTCATTTTGGAAACAATTTTGAAGACATGCTATCAAGATAGTGCGTGTGTCATCGACCAATAAGCCCTTTAAGACCTTTTCGAAAAAGCACAAGTCTACCGTTACTTGGAGAAGACCGTCCGATGAGACATTACCAACGTAAGGTTTGAATGCTTCAAACAAGTATTTAGCAATGAAAACTTGGGTCTCTTTGAGAATTTTCTCTATCAGTTGTGGGCCTATTCTAAAGCATTCACTATGGATACTGATCAAAACCATCAATGTTTCAATAATGTAATCGCTGACTCTGAATGAGTTTGAGGTGTATGCAGACCAATTTATATCATGAAATTTATCCTCGAGCTTATCTCTCAAGGAAAATTTCAAGTCTGATAAGTAGTTACCGAATATCGAAGATTCCATCTTCGCCAACAGGTTGTAAAGCTCTAAATTCTTAGACGAGAGGTTCATCTCAAAAGCATCGTCGAAGTGGTGTAGAACTTCTGGGAAAGAACGTGACTTTATGTGGTTCAAGTTGTTCAATGTAAGAACAGTATGCGAGTTTCTTGGGTTATCTTTGTCTTTGGCGGCATTTTTGAGCACAGATTCTAAAACAGATTCCATTGAAACAATCTGCTGGATTTCGATACCAGTTAGCAGTTGCTTCGATGGATAACCAATGACTGATATTCCTTTAATGACGGGTAATTTTTCGTAGAAGAAAAGAATTTCATGAAGAGTTTGAATGCTGTACTGTTGGAGAGACCTTGAAATTTCTGGAAATTGAGTTATGCTGTAACGGTCACCATCAAAAGAGTCGAAAACCTCCCAGTCTTCCAAAATGTACATTAAAGATAAATCTCTAAGCCTTGTCGATGAGATCGCAGATACACAACGATCCATGATGAAAGCATCTAACTTTCTCAGGGTTTCGATTGATTCAGTGTCAATAGCAAGTTGGGCTAATTCTGTGGTGAATCTAAATATTGGAGCAACGATTTTTGGCAAGTATCTCAAACAGCTTAAACAATTGGATCTTGGAGGAATAAATCCGTAAGATGATGGTGTTCCTGAATCTTTACTTGAAGGAATATTTTTGATCCCGATGTTCTCTTGAGTCGATCGGAAGAAGTTTATTAAAATTTTGAAAATGGATTGAATAAAATAAGAACCCTGCTTTTTTAGAATTTGCACCTCTTCCTCTGTGAAACGAAGCATGTCTTCGTCATCTGTTGACAGTTCATCATTTGCTTCGATAATTTTGTTTTGCCTCCGTTCATTCAATAGCATAGTTTGGTAGGTATTGTCCAGAAAACGTTCAACATGTTCCCAGAATTCAACGAAAGAAGCAGAAATGTTGTTTAATTCGGTCATAAACTTAAGGGTTAATAACCACGTTTCTACGACTGCTGGGGCATCTGTAAGGCTTCTTTGCACCATCAATGTATGATTTTGTGCAGATGTGAGAGACGATTCATTTTTGGTCCCCGAATCGTCCGAGTATAGGTTCATCGATAGGTAAAAGTGAAGATCAACGTCATTGCCAGAGCTATTTTCAAGTAAACTTTCTGCTGACCTGACGATATTTTCTATCATCTGAGAAGAGACCCTTTGAAGTTGCTCTTGGAAATTTTCCATTCTGGTATCGATCCACATGATGATCGGATTTTCTGTAACCTTAAGATCGATAAGTTTTGAAAGCAATGGTAAGAAAACTTCCTGAGAGTCGCTTGTTCCAATAGCAGGTGGCATTAATAATTTCGCCCAGCTGTATTTTCTATACTTATCCATAATCAACTCGACTTCGTTCCATATCTTTTCAATTACCGAGTTTTCGTTATTGATGTTTGAATTTCCATTGTGCCTAGCAGATAAGCTCGCGTGGGTTGCTTTGGCTCTTTCGTATTCGAACATCAAGTTTGAATAGTCTTTATTTAGTAGAAGATTTTTGAGAAGTTTGGGTAGGTCAAAAAAGTATCTGTTTTCATTAACAAACAAGATAGCAGATTGGAACTTCTGTAACTTTTCATTGTTGCTAAGTAAAGGCTGCAACTTCAAAGATGTTTGCTTCATTGTTTCGTTCAACTTTTCGTTCAATCTCTGCACAGATAGTTCATCTTCGTCATAAGTCTGAGCTTCAGTACTGTTCATTAATGTGTCAAACCTGTTGTAAATGTTATCTAAATTCGATTTAGATCTCACATACTTGGCAAAGTTGGTTTGAATTAGTTGTTTAAGCTCATACGATTGCTCTTGTAGTGATCTGTCTAGGACGTCCAAAGATTTAGTTAGCTGTTCAAAAGTGTCTTGAGTATGTGCCTTTCTCAAATAGAGCTTCGGTTTGAAACTTTTGCTACTGATTAAATATTCATAGCTCTTTCCCGAAGTTGGGTCGATGGGCAAGCTTCCTAGAAGTTCCATTGCTGAAACAGAGGGGTTCAATGGATCTCTAATGTCCTCCTTTTCAGAATTTGTATTGAAGCCTTTTGTTCTGTTAAACTCATGTTCCTGCTGTAAAAGATCATTCAACACTGCATACGACGTTTCTAGATTGTCTTGTTCCCATTGCACATCTTCTAGTTGGTAAACCAAAGTTGAATCACTTTCCCATGAAGTGGAAGGATTCAACGAGTTCAAGTGGTAAAATTGAAGCAGTTGGTCATCTGATACTTCAAAAGAACCATTCATTTTACTTCAATGGCACTTGTCTGATACGCTCGATGATTACTGGTTGTCGGAAAGAAGATAGGAGGACACGAACGGTTTAGTTTGTTCCAAAACTGTAATTTGTGAAAGTTACTCTTATTTACGAATTTGTTATTATATATAAAAATGGAAAAGAATCGCACAGTTCGTATCGGAATGTGAAGGAACTATGAACTGGTTGAAAAATTTAGTGCAATTAGTTACATTACGAATTATTTACTGTTACATTATCACCTGAAATATGGTTTATCAAACACCACGATCTCGGCAACTGAGGGAATCGATTTATCTCCTCCTTGGTCCACGAATTGGTGGAGGTGGTTTCGATACAGCACTCTTCTTTAGTAATGGAGCGTGCTTCAGCATGTCCGGTACAACGACAAGCTTTATGTTTGATCCCCTTATAAATACGTCATCCATCCTTGTCATTTTTCCGTTGGCTTGTGTAAATATAACGTCTCTGAGCTGACAGTTCATGTTATCCTCGTTTTCAACCAATTTACCTCGATACATGTCACCATTATTCAGCTCTAATGTAATTTCATGACCTTGACTCTCATTGAGAAGCTTGATTGGAATCGCTGACATTACTCTTTTCAATACCTATCGGTTCACACAGGATTCTGCTAGTTGCCTGTACTTGTATTCAGTGTTTGTAATGTTTGTTCTTTACGAACTGTCATGCGTAATGGATTTATATCCAACTATTTCGAAATAATTTCAAGATACTACTCGCTAAACAAAAAAAAAAGGTTCGCTCTATCGAAGAGGTATACCAGCAAATATTCATACAAAGTCCGCGATAGCAGGTCGTGTTTTCGCACATCAACCCATTGTTGCAACCATGGACATGAAAACTTACGCGAGGGACGAAATGTCTTGTCAAGTGGAACATGTGTCTCTCAAGTTTATAGAAGAAGTGAATCAAAATCTCTGCTGTTTGCAGGTACAATCAAATACGATGTTTATTGCATTGAAGACGGGTCATATTTTCATAATAGACCTTGATGATCCCGCTACTGTTCACTCTTTTGTTCTTCCTATGCTCATTAATAGCCAGGAGAAACTGCTACACGTATGGGTTAATCCTCAGGCAAGTCTTATACTCTTCAAAACTAACTTTGCAAAGTATCATCTAGGTCATGTTCAGTCCATCGTCAATAAAAGCAAAGACCCGAAGTTGACCACGTTGAAGAAACTCAACAAAAAGAGCTTCGATGTTCGAACCGTTGACTGGAGCTTTGACGAATTTGCTTTGTTGGCTGGAACAAAAGAAGGGATAGCATATTACATTAGCTTTGGCTCATCTGCTAAAAGTGTCGGGGAGGATGCCCATATTACAAAGATACATTCGGCTACAGAACCAGTTGATGGTATAATGTTCCGTAAATCTCTTGGAGCCTTGTTGATAATAGGTTCACAAATAATGTATTGGGACGGAAGCATCACCCAAAAGATGGACCCAATTGAGACTTTTTCGTCAGTTAAGCCTACCGCTGTAGAACGATATCAGCAGATGGATAAAGAATGTGGCTCGAGGTTTAGTTTTATGGGTAGCAGGTTTGCCTGGGTCACACAATCAGGTATTGTAATAGGTGACTTCACTGACGAAAAGGTCTTGGCAAATGCAAAGGTGCTGTTGTACATTGAACTTCCAGCGTCAACGCACCGAGTGAAAGACGTTAGACTAACAAAATATCATTTAATCTTGCTCAGAGGTTCTGAGGTCATTGTGGTCAATCAACTTACAATGAAAGTAACGTTCCAGGAGTGCATATTTAACTCAAACGACACGGAAAAGCTGCATTCGTTGTGCGTAGACTATAGTCAAGATCCATTAACCGTATGGTGCCACTCTGGGTCCAATGTTTACGAGATAGTCACGAGTGGTGAAGACAAATCAGTTTGGAAGCATCTTTGTGACCTGCATCGTTTTGAAGAGGCATTAACTCTCAACGGATTATCTCCCATTCAAAGGGATTATGTACACAGTCTTTATGGCGACTATTACTACGAACAGCAAATGTGGTTGGAAGCAGCTACTCAATATAGTAAAATCAAAATGCTCAACAACTGCGGGCCAATTGCGTTAAAATTCATGAATGATTCTTCTCAAGTCGCATCGTTGCAATTGCTTCTAAGCAATTACCTACAGGGCACTAAGGAAAACTATCAAGTCAAACAAGTCATTCTTGCTTCATGGATTGTTCAAAATTACATGAACCAATTGAACGATATTGATGAAAGGATATCTCGGGAAGCCACTAACACTGACCTGGGCAATAGTAAAACGGAAATTGTCCTGGAGTTCGAGTCATTTGTAACGCAAAACTTTAATAAAATGGACAGAGAAACAGTGTACCAGATAATCTCTAGACAGAACCGTAAAAAAGAGTTATTGTTTTTCGCTACATTGGCACAAGACTATGAGTATGTTCTTGCCTATTGGATCAAATTAGAAAACTGGTACGAATCGTTGAAGCTTTTGTCCTCTCTCCAAGATCCCGAGCTGATATACAAGTATTCTACTATTTTATTGATAAGCTCCCCAGACGCTACTATAAACACTTGGATGCAGATAACATCATTGGATCCAGTCCCATTGATACCCTCGATTCTATCGTACTTCACGAGTCACCAGAAGAGAAAAGCTGAAGGAATCTATTCTAATGTTCAAAATTATGGCGCAAATTATCTGAAGTGGTGCATTCGGGATCAACACAATACCGTTCCAATTGTGCACAATACCTACCTGTATATGATGATTGTGGATAAATCCGCTGATAAAGACCAAGAAGTCATGCAATTCTTGAGCAAGTACAGTAAAGATTATTTTGATAAAGATTTTATTCTAAGATTAAGCTTAAGGCATGAAAGGTACTCCGTTTCAATATGTATATACTCCGAAATGTCTCTTTATGAAGAAGCTGTTACATTAGCCCTAAATTATGGGAGATTACAAGAAGCTAAGAACGTTGCCAGCACCGTTAAGGATCCTGATATTAAACGAACACTATGGTTAGACATCGCTGCCGTCGTCATCAAAAAGGATAAAGACATTAAAAACACATTAACTGTTCTTATTCAAGAATCTGAAAATGTCTTGTCGGTAAAAGACTTACTGCCGCTATTTGATGAATTTGTTACTATTGCAAATATAAAGGAGGAGCTTGTTAGAATTCTTGAAAAGCACAGTATGCGAATCACCAAATTATCCCAAGAAATTCGTGATTCCCTCAAAATCAAAAAGGAAATCAAAAACGATATCGTATTGTTCAAAAACCGCTACGAAAACCTCAAACCCGGTGCATCATGCTCCTATTGTTCTCGACCGCTACAAACCAGGAAGTTCTTTGTTTATCCTTGTGGTCATTCTATTAACACGGATTGTATCATTAAGATTATTATGGGTTCGAACGAATATGCTCTGAAAATGAAAATTCAAAACATGCAAAAGAAGCTGCTGCGCGATAAGAATTTGGTAAGCCCAGAAGAACTGGAGGAACTTTTGTCTGCGCAATGTCCACTCTGTAGTGAAATTTCAATCAATAACATAGATGAGCCGTGGGAAGTTGATGAAGATAACGCAGTAAAGTGGAAAATATGAAGACCATCTTGAAATCCATGCATGTTTCATGAGAACTAATGCTCGTCTCATGAACCAGTCTTCATAAGTCTTGTAATTGGTATAGTTGTATATATTCTCATCTACCGGAACTTCTATAATATCAATAAATCTTTACACCACACGTTAGTTTTGAGTTTTTGTTTATGGATATTTAAAAACCATTACTGAGATGAAACAGATATGGTGAATACGTGAACTATTGATGAGCTAGAGGTATGCTTCGAAGAAACAGCGTGTCCATACCCAGATCAGTACAAAGATGAGTGACAAACCGTTTGAGGATATTGATGTTGACGATGAGATGAATGAATTTGATGACAATGAAGAAGCCCCAGTGGATAACGAAGGGTTGTTCGGAAGGGCTGAACAAGAAGGAAGCGAAGATAAAACAAAGATAGAAGATGGAAGCAATAGATTGTTTGAACTCCCGGAATTTACACGTAAAGACAAGACACTACAAGAAATCTTAGACTTGATGGAAGACAATCCACCTATCATTCCAGATGCCGTAATAGACTACTACATGACAAAAAACGGTTTCGACTGCTCGGATGTGAGAGTAAAAAGGCTACTAGCGCTCGCTACCCAGAAATTTGTTAGTGATATTGCAGCGGATGCTTATGAATACTCCCGAATCAGATCAGCTATCACAGTACATAACTCTAATAATGGACAAGCTAGAGCTAGGCAGTTGTTGATTGGCCAACAATTGACACAACAGCAACAGCAACAAAATGAGAAGACCAATGCCAACAAGGTGGTCTTGACCGTCAATGATTTGAGTAGTGCTGTAGCAGAGTACGGTTTGAATATCAGTAGACCTGATTTCTACCGTTAAGTAGTAACTATATGTAATATAATCTCAGTTTCTTTCAAATGGAGCAGGCAGACTTGCCCAATTAGATCACATGACTTTTACCTCAACGCCTTTCTACAGAACTTACATCGAAATTAAGGAAGAACAAACATTTTATAAAAGTATATAATACATAAGATTAAACGGTTAAAAATATGAGATAAGCCCAGTGAGAAAGAAATAACATATAAGGTAGGGTAGGATCAATAGAGCTTTGCGTTGAGAATAGTTTCTGTAGTTTATTGCTAGGCTTAAGCTAAAACAATGGCAATCGATTATTCAAAATGGGATAAAATTGAAATCAGCGATGATTCAGACGTCGAGGTTCATCCAAACGTGGACAAGCGTTCATTTATCAAGTGGAAACAGCAGAGCATCCACGAGGAACGTGAAAAGAGAAAGGTAGACATTGCAAATTTAGAATTCCAATTGGAAATGTACAAGCATTTGAACAAAAGAGTCGATAAACTGATGTTGAGTTTGAAGAACGATGATCTCATCTCAGCAGAGACTGTCTCCAAGTTCCTAAACGCCAATTTCGACAAAACTGAGAAAGGGAGTGGCGAAAACGTGGACCCAGACCTTCCACCATATAACGAAATGGTCTTGGATTTATTCGAACAGTTGGAACGCAATGCCAAAAATGACAATAAAGATCCAAAGGATGGTTCTGTAATCAGAGAGGAACTAATGAAGCATAGAGCTAAAATTGCAGCTGTAAGCAAAGAAGCCGATGAAAAGTTGAAGAAACTATACATCGAAAAATCGATGCATATCTCATCTGAAGATATACATACGGGTTTCGATAAAGGCTTCATAAATGCAAAGCAGGAGGATGCACCAATTCCAGATTATGCTAAAAACGCAACAGCAACTAGCGAAGTAGCTTTACCTAAACCAAAAATACAGCCAATCGATTATAAAGATGATTTTCTAAAACTTGCACCAGAAACTAAAGAGTTTGGCTCCATTAAAGCCGGTAATTACGCAGAAGCTAAGAACTTCTTATTAGAGCATCCTCAAATATTTTCTGAACAACAAAAAGATGCATTGATGATGAGCGCTTTTGAACACGAAATCGCTGGCGAAACAGAAGTTTCATACCAGGTCATTCACCAGTCAGAACTTTTGGGCTATTTGCTAGAGATTTACGCGATGAAAAAGCTACCGGAATTCAATGTTGCAGAATTAAAAGAGGTCATTGAAATGTTTTTTGAAAGGTTGTTCTCTCCTCGTTCTAATCCAATGGCCAAAAAATCATTCCTAGAGTCTGTTCAGACAAAATACGAGCACGTTAAGAATCGTAGTAAAGTCATGCAAGAAGAGTCTGATAATGAAGGAGAAGGAGTGGAAACTATTCAGTTGAAATCTTTGGATGATTCTGCAGAATTGCAAGTCAATTTACCTGATTTCTTTTCTTCTGATCCGAATGAGCAACATAAAGTGCAATCTTTCAACAAGTTGCCCTCAAAAATGCAAGAAGCAGTCAAATCTCAGAGCCTCGATGCTATAAATTCAGTTTTTGCGGAGTTGCAAATGGAAGAAGCAGAGGCAATCTTAGACATATTCCAGGAAGGTTCTATCATCGGTATTAATGCAGTTTTAGAAGATGAAGATGAGTTCAAAGAACTTCAAGAGAATTACCAGAGGGATCAAGACAGGGAGGATCTCGCAATTCAAGAAATTGATGAGGAGAATAACGACGAACGTAAAAATGAAGATGCGAACACTCCTATTAGCAGTGCGGATATTGTAGATTGATTAAATCCCGACTTTGAACATTCAATTTTCATCAAGCATATGTTAAAATGACGTTTTCTAGTATTATTTACAGTTTTACATATAAAAGATGATATCGCTTTTGAATAAAAATCATTACCCCACATATTTACTTATGACTTCCGAAGCCATTATTATCTGATTAGCAGAAATCATAGCTTGGGAAGCTTCTTCTGGCCCAATAGTTTATGTTCCACTTGATTATACCATAATCTGTTCCTATAACCAATGAACTACCCTCTTGATCGCGTAACCATTCTATTCCAGATATATTGCATTCTTCCCGTTCTGGATTTAAATCCTGTGTGCTTCTTCCGGCAGTATGGTTCCTGGGTCTCCTTCTTAACAGGCGAGAAGGCATTTGGAATGGCCTCATTGCAGGGATACTAGCTGTGGAAATATCGTTATATGTTTGACCCAATGTTTGTACCGTTGGTGGGAATGTTGCAAATGTAGTATCTTCATGAGAAGGGACCTCTACGCCCATTATTGTAGGATCAATGTTAGCAGAAGGTTCCTCATCTACCTCAGACAATGCTCTGCTTGAAGTAGAATATCTCCTTACAGTAAAGTTAGAGTTTGTTCTATCGTTTCGATTTGTTTCTGAATCAGGTGCAGTTTCTGATTGGTATTGTTCTGCACCATAAAATTCTTCATCTTCGAGATACCCTTGACCACTCAAATCTTCCTCCGAAGCATACGAAGAATCAGAAACGCTCGAGTAGGGCAAGATTGTGGGTTGCAAATGCTGAATAGGAATTTTGGTAGCCATTGTAATGTATGGATTTTCTGAAAAGGGCTCCGAGTTCCTTCTTCTTTCAGCACTCGCAGAAGTGTCGTGCCAGCTCCTGTGTTCATAAGCCAATGGAGAGTCTGGATCATCTTCAGTTACACCGGATCCCTTGTACTTGTAAGGAACCATTATTACCTGCCGATTCATGAAGTTTCTCGTATCGATAACGTGGACGCGTTGCTGATGCTCTGATATAAAGAGCAAATCTTCCATTCCTTCACTGAATTTGCAAATTCTGAAAGCTCCACTTTGAGGAACAGACCCTTGTGACCTAGTAGTACGGATTTCTGTTAGAGGACTTTCCATATTTCTGACATCATACACATAGCAGTTTCCGTTTTGGAATACCGTTGCCATCATCATGTCATTCTCGCCAAAACTGGTAAAGAATCCATTATCAGCGCCTGGAAGTTCATATATGTGGTCGACGTATGAAGAATTATCCGGAAGTGCATATCTTGGGATTCTTTTATGGGAGTAGATAGCGTTCGATCCAGAGCTGTCTGTTTGACCTCCAGATAAACTGTCGTAATTTAAGCTGAAAACGTCTGTCAATTCGTTTCTTTTGTACATTGCTAGTTTGTTAGAATCCCCTGTCACGCACATTGTTTTTCCATCATGAGAGATAGCAGTGTTATTTAATGCAAATTTAAGATCAGCGTATCTCCGCTTTAGAATGAAGTCACTGTTGTTAATTTCGCACTGGTATAGGTGGCCGTCATTGTTACATGTGTAAAGATCGAACTGATTATTAGAAGACTCGTATAGTTCAACGCAGTTGTTAATATATTGACCCAACTTGCAAGTTATCGATATGTTTGTATTTTTGTTGTGGAGAGAGATGATTCCCTTCCACTGCCTAGTGTTACTATAAGCTGTGTGGTCTGAGAGAATATCAGCGTTTGCGATTTTAACGCAATTTATATCCATCGATCTTTCCTCTGGGGATATAAATCCTCCATCATAGCTACCCATGGGTCTGGAAGGAATGTATCCGTTATCATCGTTTCCAATATGCCCACCACAGACTATCAATCCGTTTTTCTCGTTAAATGATCTAGGTTTGAACGGGAATTCAGCGACTTTATTTGTTGCCGCATGAAAGTCGTTGGTAAACGGTACACGTCCCACAGAGCTAGAATACCGCCTTTTTCGCATCCCCACATCTTCTGCTAGAGACCTTGTGTCTAGCGATCTTATTGAGTGGTCGAATATGTAGTAAACTGATCCAGGATTAACGGTATCAACGGTTATGCAGTTGCGTAACTGCCAATGATTTATTGACACTTTTGCGTCAAATAACTTCAAGTAGTTCATCATATAGTGCTGGTGGACCCTGGGTCTATCAGAAGAACCATGTATATTATATCTTTGATCTATTGTCATTTTCACGAAGTACAAGATATGCTTCTCAATAGAAATAGAACCTGTTTCTCTGTATGTAACGTTCCTCGTCCTTCTCCGATTCTTATGATGATCACAAAGATAACAACAGCTAGCTCTTTTGATTCGAACTTGCAAACGTTGTAATTTAAAAAGCCCGCAAAGCTTTCAGTCCAATCAGAAACCCTGTCACGTACAGCACACAGAATCTAACTCTGTTCGTATCCTCAATAAGCTGGTGACTAGCTTCTTTGCTACTGTAAGTATGACGGTTTAATTCTAAGGGGATTAAAAATGAGCGAGCTCAAAGGACCTTTATTAACAGGATGACTACGGAATTTGGGCTGCCCGAAAACGGCAGAAACCCAAAAACGAAAAAATAAAAAGTCAGGCAAGATTAACGGTGTGATCACGTGATATAGAAAGTTGGAATATTATTGTTACACCTAAAGCCCTGCATACACCGCATGTTGACTAGAAAGAAAAAAATATGACTATAGATATACCAGATACTAGTTTTAGGTCAAAAGGTTGGGGCCATAAGATTTTGATGGAGTTTTGTTCATTATCAGAGCGCGTGCTATTAAATTAGAGATTGATGTATTTTCTTTTGCTTTTTCTTGTCTTTCGTTCAGTCATTTTAAGATCAAGATTGAGGTTAGGATTTTAGGGACATTAGTGCGAACGCGGCATCTTGGTCGCGGGGACTCGCAGACGTTGGCGAAGAGCCATGTTCGCGAAGGGTTTCTGCACCAATTGCTTGCCAATCCTCTTCGTCTGTATCGGAGTGTACGATGTTTTCTTGATTTTCCTGGGAGTGGTTATGTTTGTTTAGGTGAGATGCCAATGTGGACCTGATTGATGATTCGTTTGTGAACGAGAGACGAGACTCCCTTCTAGAGGAAGTGATGTGGCCAATGATATCATTGTCCGTTTCTGATCCGCTGAACTGAACTACGCTCTTGTTGCGATGATCAGAGTGTGTGGACATTCGTCTAAGCGATGGATCTGATAATAAAGTTTCGCTGTTATTAGAATGCGTCAAAGAGGCAAAGGAGGATCTATAAGGTTTTGTCACAGAAGAAGACCGTCTCTTGCTGGATGAAGACTGTGATATTCTTTGCCGTTGTACACTTCTAGACCCACTTCGGGAGCCGTCTTTCAACTTCGTTCTGACTGCCAATTCGAGCTCATTCGGGGGAGAATTGTTGTCACTTATAACACTCGATTGGCGTCTTCTGAACACATCTTGGTTCAGTCTGAAAGCATTGAATTCTTCTTCGTCCTCTTCGTCGTAGTACCTGTTATCGTCCTCTTCATCGTCATCATCGGAAACAAGTACGTTTTCATCAAGAAACGTGGATGTGGACGTGGACGTGGACGTGCTATTCTTGGCCGCGACTTTCGGCGGCACAAAAGGTGCCGCTGTTGTCGTACTACTGTTCCCGATTCTATTCCCACTTCCACTTCTGCCACTGTTAGGATCTGGTATTGGATCCTTTACTTGCACATTATGAGAAAGTCCCGTGGGACGAACAACACCACCACCGCTGCTTCTTCTCTTATCCGAGGCCATCTGGTCTTTTATCTTGGAGTTTGCAATATTGGTGATCTCACGCTGCCTAACGAAATCTTTTGGATCCTCTACTTTGATAGCAGACCATTGGCCCCACCCTATCTTGGCAAACACAACGCTATTTGTTTCATCGCCGCTTTCCAACGCACTTGTTATCAATCGCCTCTGCTTCGATGCAGAGAGATCGGCAAATTTGGGTATTTCCTTGGACAATGCCTTTGTGATAAACCTTATCGCCAAGGGGCCCTTCTCTAAGAGCAATTGGGAGAGTTTCTCCGGTGTTACCTGTTGCGCAGCCTGTTGCGCTTCAGGGGAAGTGGTACTAATTGGCTTATGAGAAAATACCATCTTCTTAGCGTTCGACTGGTACTCAGTGTGACCAGTTGAAGGTGTTGTTCTGGGGCTCACCACACGGCTACCTGGCTTGTAGACTTCAGATTTGGATACTTGACGTTGACTCATAACTGAATTTTCGTCTTTCACCACTGACGAACCTGAATTCTCCTTCGTGTCGGGTTTTCCAGTTTGATTTCCAGCGGGCTGCCCAGCAGAATCACTATTTTGGTCTGTACACACACCATGGGCTCTAGGCTGAGGCTCTGTCATTCCCAGTAGATTTATGTGTAGATTTTTTTTTTCAATATTGGAATCTATATCTACCCTTAATTATGTTGCCGTAAATTATTCCAGCACCACGAGGCTTAACAGAGAAATCGTTTGAGAAGAAACTAGCGAGTTCCACGCACGAGACTTCTCAACTATGAACCACCTTGAGTACTTATCAGCCAAGTAACTCGATGAATTCAGACTACTATTTGAAACGAACAAACGGTTCACTGTAATCGACTTTTTTTTTTTCCAGTGTGCGCTTTAGCTCGCCTTTTTTTTTTTGTCAAATATTAATAACGCGTCTCTCTTTTAAATGATAAAACAAAATTAAAGAATTTGAAAAAAAAATAGGCATGAAAACCACAAAAGTTCGAGCGGTGTGCATTAACATCAAACAAACTTTATTCCACAATGCGTGCCGAGTTGCAAACCACCTCCCGATCTACCAGCCTGCATCTCTGAACCGCTCACCCAAGGAGGGGAGCACAAAAGAAAGGTATATACATGGTATGTAGAAATACGAGGCTTCACGTGTTTGAGGGGCCCGGCCACTGCCGATCTTGAACTAAATGATCTTGCACAGGGCTAAGTGTCTGTGAATTCGTACCCAACATTGCGTGAAAATAGAGTAAATGCGCCCCAATTACCAGGGCAATACACACAAATGCCTTTCGAAACATTTCCGTTAAGCATAGGCAGGCACAGGTACAACGAAAAACATATAGGGGAAAATGCACAGGTAAACTACTGTCGAATACAACACACTCAATAGTCACGTGCAGGAAGTCGTAGCCACGAAGAGAACCAGTTGATCCAAAAAAAAAAAAAAAACACAAAAACACAATAAAACGGATTGGTGCTTCCTGAACGGATCGAACCGGGGACATTTGGGCAGAAAGAGATTCGTTTCCACATTTATCCACATTTATTTTTTGTCAGATCATCGCGGACGGCGTCTAGTTCTCGTCGCCCCTTCCCCCCCAGCAAAAAAATTTTCTTTTGCTAGAATCCACCGATCAATTTTTCATCGCTTACATTTGCCCTCACTGTCAATATGGTGAAATGGACCAAATTCTCATTGTGGTGAAAAATAAAATAAAAAAAAATTATTTCACCAATCTTTCATAAGAGACAGTCAGTGTGTTTGTAAGATGGAAAAAGATACGTTTTGCATTTGAGCTTGCTTTATAGAACAGTTTTGTATATGTTTCCAACTTGATATATATTTGTTTGTAGTGCTGTTTAGAACACGTCAAGCAAAATCAATCAATTACCATGTCCGTATGTTGAAGCAATGCCTTGAACTAAAACGTCCGAAATTTTTTTTTTCTCACAGTGGGCCAAGTATCTGATGTTGACGGGTCGAACAGCGAGAGAACCGACCGTCGACGGATCATGAAGCGCCGATTGGTCAGATAGACTGAAGCTGGTGAGGAATTTGGACTTATAAGAGCGTCTATTCATTAGTAAAATTTTTTTTTCGTCAAAATTGCCATTTTACTAACAAGTACCAATGCTGCCAAAAACGAATTCAACCTCTACTGCGTTTTCACTCTTTTTGGACATTGCATCATTTCATGATGCAATGGATAGAAGCAGAGTGTGAGAGTATGTACAGTTTGATTGACTGATTGATCGCAACTATTAAAATTTCTTAGCAGAACCCATTTGATTTACTAGGTAACGACGTTGAAGACACAACCGTTGTTGTTTCTCCTCCAAAGGAACTTGTCAAGAAGAGCACTTCTTCCAAGAAGGCTGACGTTCCTCCACCATCCGCTGACCCATCTAAGGCCAGAAACAACAGACCAAAGGCCACTGGTAACGAAGCTGTTATCAAGGACAAGTCTGCTGGTAGAACTCAAAACAGAAACAAGGATGCTCCAGCTTCCACCAAGCCAAAGAGAGACAACAGAAAGACCACTGACCGTCAAAACAGAACCGGTAAGACCGACTCTTCCAAGAAGGTCAAGCAAGGTTGGGGTGATGACGAAAAGGAACTAGAACAAGAACAAGCTGCCATTGCCGATGTCAACGCCGAATTGGCTGTCGAATCCGAAGAACAGCAACCAGCTGACAACAAGAAGTCCTTGAAGGAATACTTGGAAGAATTGAAGGCCAACAGCGCTTTGGACGCCCCAGCTGCCAAGAAGGAAGTCAAATTCGATGGTGAACAATTGGAAGCCAAGGAAAAGGATGTCTTCGCCCCAGCTACCAAGGTCAAGAAGGTAAAGTCTAAGCAATTGAAGACCAAGCAATTCTTGGACTTCGACGTCACCTTCTCTGACTCTTTGCCAAAGCCAAGAGCTGACAGAAACACCAGAGGCAAGAGAGACTCTAGAGACTCTAGAAAGCCAAACCCAAAGCAACAAGACGCTAAGGCTCCAGCTGTCACCCACTTCCCATCTTTGGCTTAAGTCCTTTGTTGATCTTGACGAGTTAATTGGAAGTATAGCTGTCAGTTGCAGGTCCCTCTGTTTTCTAAAAGTGTTGTAACTATCCTTGGCCTTGACTAAGGAGAACTATACCTTTTTTTTCGATATTCTGGGTTCCATTTCGTAACATCTGTCCAATTATTCTCTCTTTATCTTATAGTATTTGGTTGCATTCTTTCCAGTTCCGTTGTATTTCGTTATAAGAACAGGAGGAAGCACCTTCCAAACTCCCCTGCAAAGTACCACAAAACTACGTAAACTTTACCACACATTATCTATAATAAACGTTTATCGTGTTTTTTGTCTATCTAAATACTAGAATCAAGCTTCATGTCAGTACAGTGAGCTTTCGATTGAAAAGGTCGAAAACCTCTCTACTAAAAAGTGATTCTCTTCAATAACACGCATAAGATTACCAATTAAGTACGACAATAAATATATATTCAATAACTACTGGCAATTAACCTTCTAACCGGACTAGAAATACAACAAGTATGTGTATTCGTTAAACTTATAATCCATTCAATACTTGGCGGTACATTTTTTGACGTGTTCTAAGTAAAAACTTGGAATTACATCGGCATATTTGAAGTGTCTTGAGTTCTCAATCATTCCGAGTTCCCAATCAGTTCTGCTTCTATCTCTCATCTGTGATCCAAACTCGTGGAGTCCGTAGATCAAGTCTTCGTGGCCAACCTGAGAGTCACTGTTTTCCCCAGTGACAGCTCCATGGGCTATTCTAGCAACGTCATAAAGAATCTTGGCAGTTAAGCCCCACACATTTTTACAAAGCACGCTCTTAAACTGTTCATCGCCGGAACTTTCATCTAAAACGTCTTTCACCCATTGCGACTCGCCGACATTTTCCATTGGATAGTAATAGTACCGAAGCGGCCATCTTAAACCGCCCCATTTGTAAACTTGTTCCTCATGAGCAATGTATTCCGGCTTGTAACCTTTCCAATCCTTATGTTCATGGCATACCAAGTCACTTAATGGGATGGAGAACAACGAAGAAGTTTCCCCCACGTTCAACTTGGCAAATATCTTGGAAATGTTTAAAGGTTCCTCGAAACGTTTGACATTTCCAGAAGCAAATTTACTGTTGTACATAAAGCATACCAACGGCTTAACGCTGAGAAACGTCTTGGAAAGGTAATGTGGCAACGCTTCACATACACGGTCAACCTGTAACCCATACTCGTTGCGTAAGATGGAAGGATCCCTAGGCAATCCGATTTCCTCTTCCGTTTCCCTTAATGCGACGTCTTGGAACGATTCTGTACCGTTGTCGGCCTTCCCACCGGGCAAAGACACATGACCCCCGAAGGATCTCAACTTCCTTGACCTCTTCGTCAATAGCACTCGAAGCTCGCCCCTGGCACCAACAAACAACAGAACCAGAACAGCAGATCTTCTGGTGACAGGCCAAGTGCATGGAGTCGGAAGTGACAGATTCGGCCTGCTGAATTTAGACAAATTGGCAATCATTCGATTTACCTGAACCATCATCGGAATCGAATCACGGATATGTGGACCTGATCGGTAGATTGACCTTGGATAATTGTACCTAACTCAGCGAAGACTATAAGTTTTACTGGCTTTCTGAGTCGTGCAATTCACAGCAGTTTATATCACTACTGGGATTTATAACTGTACCTTAATTTTTCTTTTTTTCTTTTTTCCGGATTTCCTCTCGAAGACAGAGTAAACCTAAGTATTTGGAGTATGGGAAGCAGTTTCGCCGTATTTTCTGCTTATGAGCCAAAGTAGAGAAAAAGATGAAAAGTTCGAAAAATAAAAAAATAAAAATACGAAAATAAAGATTAGATTGGAACAGAACAAGAAAAATAATTTAATGTTGAAAACGCTTTCCCAAACATAATAAGAAATAAAAAGCGAATAAAGTGAATGGGAAGAGTCCAAGGCTAACTCAGAATCGTGGATTTTCTAACAAGGGTTTTATAAATGTTAATGAGGCTGCAGTAGGCAGTGTACAAGGAAACTGCACTCGTTTAGATCGGCTTTAACAAACCTGTGCAGCCCAGCCTGGCTGAAATGCTGGCAGCCAAGTCTCTCTTTCTCCCATGCCTAGCCCGCATTGCACTGAAGAACTAACTGCTCTCTCTCTGCTGCTGTGCTGTACTGTTGTATGTATATTGTTGTTTTTTGTTTTTTTAGATTTTTTGGAGTGTTTCCCCGCTGTTTCTGTTTTTCCAACAGAAACGTTTCGGAAACAAAAACGAAATCCGTAAGATAACAAGTTGGAGAAGCAAGTAACTTACGGCTTTGGGTTTGGCTTTGGCTTTCATTTCGCCTTTGGCTCTGGCTGTTGCTTATCTGTTATATCCCTCGTTGCTTCGCTAGCTTCGCTAGCTTCCACTATTTCGTTCCAGCGTCAGATTTGTGCTTTCTATGTGCCCATAAATAGATAGATAGAACGTTGTATTGCCGCATTTGGAGTATTGTTGAGAGCCGATAGTGGTGTATCAATGGGGTAATTTACGAAAGTCAAGAAAAGGCGGAGATCTTCTCTCCCCAAGTTAATCCGTTTCCCTTGGCAGTTTTGTGGTTAGCGGGTTTATCAGTTTGTGGCCAGTATTTTCACTTTAAACGATACGCCGACTATGGGAATAATTTTCCGGTACCATCGTACAGTTGACTGAGTTATTTATAGTTGCAGCGGGGACGGCGGTTATTTTGTCTTTTCTGGGAAATTTGTCTGCTTTTGTGTCATGTGAGAAGTGTCCGAATTTTTATGTACAGGATACGTAAACGTACACGTGAGGTCACATGCTAGTATTTGAGGTCTACTTTCAAGGTGTAGGACACGACAAATGGCAGCGTGATGAACAAGAGGGTGTACTGGACTAGGAAGAGGACCGAAAGGCAGTCCATCTGTATGTGTGGGCCGTCCACAGGTGTGAAGAATGCAGTGAAGTAGACCTGGGCAGTTGCCGAGGGCATTGCGAACGTAAGAATAATCACTAGTTTGGCTATGTCTTCTTCTATCCAGCCCAGATCAAATATCTTGTTTGTCCATAGCACGCCGATGATCGGAATGACGGCTAGTCTTATAGTGGCTACTGCGATAGCCACAGTAAGGAACCCTTTCGGAAGCGACCCGATCTTCAATCTGGCTATCGTGCCTCCTAGTAGTAGAAGCCCCAACGGGATACATGCGTTTCCTATGTAGGCAGTAGCATCCATAATGAAATTTAGTACTGGTAGTTTGTCTGGTGCGTGGTGCACATGCACATAAGTGTTCACGAATAATGCCTGTACCCAAGGAATCATTGAACACACAATTCCCAGAACTGCGCCAAGTGATGCGGGTCTGAAAAAATTTATTATTCCATATTGGAACCAGCCCAACTTGTGTCGTTGGAACCAGGAATTAACTTTCCTCAAAGATTTGTTAGTCGCAGTTCTTACTAATTGCAGGGTATTTCCGTCTTCGTTATCTGGCACATTGAGTTCCTCATCGTTGTCTGCTGTTTGTGAACTTCTATCGTCAGCTGCTAGTCCCGCGTTTTCTTCTCCAATGTCAGCAGTTAACGTCAATGGTCTTCTTAAATCTAACTCACCCGCTCTTACTTTGTCCGCTACACTATACTCGCTGATGACATCGTTGATTGTTTGCGTTCTTTTCCCGTATCGAGCCCTGTTCATATGTGAGGTCGTCGAGTTTGAACTGGCGGTAGTTTGCGATAACGACCGGGTGCGGTGCTTGTAATTGTTGGTATTTTCGATGGAATGTGAGGAGGCCATGTCAGACCCCGTACGTTGCTGAGTTGATCGTTCTTCAGACAGGTAACTTGTACCTTTCCTGAACATTTGAGGTTTGAGTATCTCTAGATTATTCTCAGAAGCCAGGTCTGATTCCGGTATACTGTTCAAATCTGTCAGTTCTGTTGAGTTTTGGTCAGTACTGTGGCCTCCGTTTCTATTTTTCAAGTTTTTAGTTTCAGACGACAATACAGCTTCACCTTCGCTTTCTGATTCGTTTCTGTCTTTAGAAGAGTTTAAGTCGGTGACACCTTTGGACCTAAGCTCATTTTCTTCTTGTCCGGTATCAGACAACGATAGCGAGTTCTCTGTGTCATCCAACGGTTGCCTGAAATCCAAACCCACTAACCGGAACATGCCGAAATTCATCATTAGAAAACTTTGTGTAGTCAAAAAGATACAGCAGTATGCAACACCTTTATCAGCGTCTTCGCTATTGAATATTAAACCAGTTCCCATGCTCTGAACATATGCGATGGGAAGATCAGAAATATTTGGGAACAATCCAGCGAACATGAGTCCCCAAAGCCATTGTTTGGGTACGGGAAGTGCAACTCTAACTGCAAGCGAGAGCACGCCACCAATAGAAAATAGCAATATAGCTGTGAGTACAATTGTGCCTATTTCTTTTATATCCTTGGCTTGTATATTTGCGACAATCTTATTGAAAAGTAAACATGGTAGAATGGCGTTCACGACCATATTTGATATAGATCTAGCAGCCTCAATGCCAACAATCTGGTACTTGGCGAGCATGAAACCTACCCCTAGTATAAAATATATCTTGAAAACTGGTTTCAAAGCTACATATATAATTGCACCTAGGCTGATTGGCATTGTTAATATGTGGGCATACCCTTTAATAAAAGCCACTGAGATTTATCTTGATTACGGTGCAGCAGGGCATAAGAATCGACTATGGTAAAAGATGCTGCATTTGCAAAACAATTCGTATCCATATTGTAAAATTCTGGTCTTCGTTGCGTAATGAGGCAGAGTTAAAGAAACATATCCTCCTATCATTTTCCGATTATGTTTAACCGTTGATGCAAGGCATTATTTTTTTGCCATAAAAATATGGAAAAGAAAAAAAGTAGACAATGGCTGCCATTATGAAAACGGGGAAGAAGCATTTATGACCGGTCGGGCGTTGGGCAAGAACGCATATCTACATGTTGAAAGGCTATTACTTCAACTATGTCGTAAATACTCGAACCAGGTTTTTGGTAAGACATAGAGAACTGAATAAATATCCTTAAAGGAAGATGATGTAGTGAATATCATACACGTAATTTATATCGATATATATATAAATGTGAGCACATACTGTGCTTATGGTGGATTTTTTGCTATGGATGCACTCTATCAGATAATGGAGAAAAAAAAGTTACAGCTGCGAGAAAATCGATAAGGCCCCAGGTGTAGAGAAGTAAAATGAAGGTGAAATGATTTCAGTATCATAGATTTGGATGACCCACAATTGGGAAAGTCAAACGAGATATCACTCTTGAAATCCAGTAAGCAAAATCATAATATACAACAAAGAAGGTGAAACTGGATCACCAATTTGGACTTTTAAAATTTTTTGATGCTGGGACCTGAGCGAGTATCCGTTTCATAGTATTGAAGTTGTGTCCTTAATTCAAGAATCTATCTGAAAGCGCGCTTATTTCTTAACTTGCTTGAAGAATTGGTTGTCGACAGCAGCGATAATAGATGGGACAACATCGGCGTTGGCGAGTGTGCTCAAATCACCTAGTTGTTCTGCTTCATTGGATGCGATCTTTCTCAAGACTCTTCTCATGATTTTACCAGATCTGGTCTTTGGCAAATCGTTGACAACAACAACAGTCTTTGGGGCAGCGAATGGACCAATTTCACCTCTGACCTGAAGAATTAACTCACGACGCAAGTTATCTGGGGAAATGTGGTTTGGATCACCCACTACTGCATTCTCGGACAAATAGCCGTCTTTCAAAGACACAAATGCAACAACAGCTTGACCTGTTAGTTCATCGGTGATACCGACAACAGCAGCTTCAGAAACACCCTCGTGTTCAGCGAGAGCAGCTTCTATTTCAGCGGTGGAAAGTCTGTGTCCTGAAACGTTGACGACATCGTCAACTCTACCTCTGATCCAATAGTAACCGTCGTGGTCTCTACCAGCACCGTCACCTGTGAAGTAATACCCTGGGTATGGCTTCAAGTAAGTTTCCAAGTAACGGGAATGGTTGTTCCAGACAGATCTGGCCATTGAAGGCCATGGAGATTTTACAGCCAAGACACCTTCAACATCGTTACCCTTCAATTCTTCACCAGAGACTGGGTCGATGATACAAGCGTTGATACCAAAGAAAGGTACAGTAGCAGAACCAGGCTTGGTTGGGACAGCACCTGCTAGTGGGGCGATCAAATGGGAACCGGATTCCGTTTGCCACATGGTGTCACAGATAACACAGTTATTCTTACCGACCTTTTCGTGGTACCATTCCCATAGATCTGGAGAAATTGGTTCACCAACAGAGCCCAACACTCTCAAGGAGGAAGTGTCGTACTTGGCGATTTCTTCTTCGCCAACACGCTTGATTAATCTCAAAGCAGTTGGAGCCACGTAAAAGTGGGTAGCTCTATGACGTTCGATGATTCTCCAGTATCTACCGTAATCTGGGTAAGCTGGAGTAGATTCGAAAATGATGGTGGCGGTACCTAAGGTCAATGGGCCGTACAAGGCATAAGTGTGACCAGTAATCCAACCGACGTCACCAGCAGTGAACAACACATCTTCTGGATGGATATCGAAAACGTATCTGGTGGTCAAAGCGGAACCCAACAAGTAACCAGCAGTGGAGTGTACAACACCCTTTGGAGAACCAGTGGAACCAGAAGTGTACAACAAGAACAATGGGTCCTCAGCGTTGACCGGAACAGGTGGCAAGTATCCCTTTTGCTTGGCACACTCCTCGTGCCACCAGAAGTCTCTAGCAGCCTTCATTGGGATACCTTGGCTACCAGTTCTTTGGAAGACCAAGATTTTTGAAACGGAATCGACGCCGGTTAAACCTTCATCGACGATTTTCTTGGTATGGACGGTCTTACCACCTCTCTTACCTTCATCGCAAGTGATAACGACTTTACTGCCAGCGTCGACAACTCTTTCCTTCAAGGAACCAGCAGAGAAACCGGCAAAGATAACAGAGTGAATAGCACCCAATCTTGCAACAGCCAACATAGCGACAACTGCGGCTGGGATCATAGGCAAGTAAACGGCAACGGTGTCACCTTTCTTGACACCCCACGATTGCAAAACACCAGCTACCTCAGAGACCTGTCTCAACAATTCGCCAAATGTAATGACCTTGTTTTCAGATTCATCGTCGGCCTCGTAAATTAAAGCTGGCTTATCTGGGTTGGCAAACGCGTGTCTGTCAACACAGTTATAAGAAGCGTTCAATTCACCGTTCAAGAACCAGGCAATATCGCCGTTGTCTAAAGAACCGCTTTGAACTTGCGTGAATGGACGGTCCCAATGCAAGTACTCCTTGGCCATTGGACCAAAGAATCCTGCTGGATCTTCAATAGACTTGGCGTACATCTCACGGTAGTGCTTTTCATCAGTACAGTATGAGTCACCCGGTTGGGATTTGTAGAAATGTTCTGGAGCAAAACGAGGCTCGACGTCGTGTGCTTCGTGCACAACCTTGTGTAACTTACCCGATGACATTGTGCTAATTGATCAAAATTGTATGATACTTTGATAAGCGATTTGATTCCCTTTTTTTCAATATTTTCAAGTTCAAAAATAGAAATACTAAACGATAGAGTTAACCTTGCTTCCTGCGCGTTAACGATGGTTTTCTTGAATCTGCAACTAGTCAATTGAATGAACAGCGGTTTACTTCGACAAAAAACGAAAGGTAAAGTATAAACTTAGTGCTGTTGGAAAACTGTATAAAAAAAGATTTTCTTTGTAACAAAACCTTTAAGACCCCAAAAGATAGACACCGAGAGTATGTAGTTCTAGGAAAGTATAGCTCAAGATCCAATCAATTATATATAATAAAAAATACGTCCTACAAGAAAACAACACCGTGAAACAATTGAAAACAAATTAATTTTCCTGCTAACGTCTTACTTTCTCAATTCAAACCCTCAAGCATATTTTTTCCTAATCCACCTGATCTCATATATATATGATTTCAGTTTTCAGCTAATGTGTGTTTTTTTTTTTTCCTCGCTTCCAAAAATTTTTTTTTTGGTTGGAATTTCAACTGTTCCTCTATAGAACGACGGACGATTTCAGTGACAACGCCTGGCTACCATTGGGATATATATCGGGACAATCAGATAGAAAGTAGCGATTTAGGCATCGAAAAAGAAAATGGAAGTCCGTTGTGAGGCTAATTCTAGGGTCTGCTCTGGTTTCAAGAGCTGAGTTTTACCAGCATGACTCAGGACTTAACGGACTCTGACTACCACCCCGATAGTCTGCTCTCTGTTGTACTAGATTAACTGCTCAAACCCAGTCTCAACAGACGCTACTGGCAAGAGCGGATACGTAGAAAAGAAGAATAGAGTGAATACGAACGACAGCATGTCCCAGGTTGAAGCACCGGGTTGCTGAGGCACTGCCTTTTCCTGGTCAGCAATCAGGCCTCTCTGGACGGATTGCGACTGTTGTTTCACGCCGACACGGTTTAATTATGTAGCATTAGTAGAGAGATATAGTGTTCAAGATAATCATAATCAGTGAAATTAATTCGTAGTTCTCGAGTCCGATATTTCACTGAAACGTCAATACAGAAAGAAAAAAAAAAAGGATACAGAGGGGCATAAGAGCCCCTCAGTCGGCTGTTGACTGCTGGCTGGCTGCTGACTAGGCTAGGCTAGGCTCAAGCAACTCCTTCCACATTGTTCTCTTAGTCTCGCCGCTGAAGAGCGAAAGGAAAATAAATTAAGAGAAAGAAAAAAAAAGGGAGACACCATGGCTAGCGTATGCTTGCAATGCAGAATTTGTAACGGAACAAACCATACAACTGCAATTTGCGCAACAAAAAAAAATTAACGTTCTTCGTCCGTAAATGAGCATGCATCTCTGTCATGTGTAACTGACGTTTTGTATTTGATGCGAGAGACTGTGATTTCAGTGACCGGACTGGTCGGCTGAATGAATAAAATTAAAAAAAAAATTGGAAAAAAGAACTGACTACCGAAAAAAAGATCTGTTTCAATGGAACGTGAAGCTGATATTACTTCTTTGGGATTTTTATCGCTAGGCGATCTGGTGCTAAACGAAATTGTTGGATATTTTGGTCTGTTTTTTTCTTTTTTTTTGTTTTTTCTAAAGCAGTTACATGATTTGAATTTCCTACGGGTTTTGAGTCTGGCGGTGGGATTGGAAAGTAATTTTAAACGAGGAGAGGAATTTGTTCCTTAAACATAAGTAGGGGCCTGGTTAAGCGGTAAGCGCTTAACCAAGCAATATATGTAGATAACTGCTACTTTAATTTACTATAAGTTGCATGGATAGTTATAGTCTTATTTCACTTTGACACTGCGTCTTCAAGGAAGATATCCCTGGTTCTTGTCAGGAAGAGTCTTATGACGTGGCGCAGGTCGTCAGGACATGGTTTGTCCAAGATTTGTAGGATTAGGTCGTACATGGTCTTGCATTGTTGTTTGAAGTCGATGTTGTCGAACTCTGAGTAACCCTGGATGATTTCGACGATAACTGGTCTCCAGTTGTTGGTGGCTCTTTCGGAAACACCGTCGTTCATTGCTACGTATCTTTGAACGATCAAGACGCAGATGGTTACTATTCTTTGTAGCAAGGTCTCTTGATTCTTTTCGGTTTCCTCTGTGGGTTCGTATTGCGATGGTTCTCTGTTCAGGTAGAGCTTGAACAGGATGTTTATCAGCACCGCAGACGAGCTGGTCTCTTGTTTGACCAAGTTCGGGATCTTATTTGAGACTCTTGCCTCTACGAGTCTAGTTCTTAGGTCGTAGTCGTCGTTGAAGTCACGTGCGAACTCGTAGGAACGTTCTAGTAGCTCAGTGAGTTTGATGGCCTGGTCAAACGGAATGCTGTTCATGAACTGCTCCACTTCGAATAGTTCGCTGAATGACTCGATCATTAGTAGTTGGAGAATACACTTCACAACTATTGTGTTCTTCACGCTGACTTTCTGTTTGAGTTCTTCGCTGCTCTTAGTGTCCACCAATCTTCTTGGGGGCAACGCATCGATGTCTTCGTTGCCGAGAGTACCTTGTTCATTTCCAACGTCTTGGCCGTTTTCTTCAGCGATCGCTCTTTCCACTTCTTCTTCGATGTTGTTGTTGCTAACCACATGCGAGCCGTTGTCGTTCGCCTGGTTTCCAGTAGCAGTACCAGCCGTGCTGGGGACAGATGGTCTTCTACCTTGTTTCAATGGATCGCTTTCAAATAATTCGTTGGCGGTTGTCAATTCGAATAATGTGCTGAACGCGTCAGTTACTTGGTTCCAGTGGACGCTAGTGAATTCGGACAAGTTTTGAAGAATCAATTGTTGTAGACATGATCTACCGATTCTGGCAATTGTGTCGTTTTCTTGACATATGCATGAGACCATCAGGCCTAGAACACCATCTAATAAACCGTTCAAAGAGTCGAAGTAGTGCGTGAAAAGTGCAACCATATTCCTTAGTGCTTGAATCAAAGTAGTTGATAACCACACACTCATATCGTCATGACTGTTGAACTGATTTACCTCCCAATGTTTGGATAAGATACCGAAGATTGGGAATAGCAACTGCGTGCAAATTTTGTTCCAGAACTCTTCGCTAAATTCAGAACCGTTGGCAACTAAAGCATCGAACATGTAGTTAAGGGCTCTAGATCTAACTTCGAGATCAACAGCGGTCATGATTGTGTCATTGAAACAGAATAGCAACGGCAGCCATACATCTTCGAACTCATCTTTGCCGTGCAATAATTGGTGCTCACGATCCTTGAAGCACAACTCGGCTACCTGATTCGTGATTCTCTTTAATGTCTCTAAAGAGTGCAATGCAAGTTTCTGGTGTTTTTGATTTTTGGTAATTTCTTTGAGGACCACCACTAGATCAACAAAAGAGTCATCTAATGCGAAAACGTCGTAGAAATGATCCTTGGCAATATCGAAAGAAACCAATTCGTACGTTCTTGTTGCAATTCTCTCATTTGAGGATTGGGCAGTGTACTGCAACGATTTCAATATCGGTTTCCAGCCTGATTTGATCTTTCCCGACTTGGTTAGAATGAAGTTGTGGAAACACTCAATACACATCTCCTGAACATCAATATCTCTAGTATTCTCCACGATATGTTCAAACGGTTTCAAGAAATCAAGCTGGAATTCAAACCCAGTTAACTCGTCGATATCCAAGAATCTTATTGACAACTGACGCAAGGAGTCGATGGCAAAAAATACAACAGCCAGATTAGATTCTGTCCCTATCCTGTTGAATGCCTCGCCCATTATATTCCAGATAGGAGTCCATTCTAATCTGATACGATCCATGTTATAGTAACACACATCTACCATTTTTTGCAGAGAGAACATCCTAGGTGTTTTAGCATCTTGAGAAGACTCAATTTCTTCGAAAGATACCTCAGTCAAAGCTTCTATAAAGTCCACGATAGCAGACCCAGACAAAGCGGAGGAGTTTGTAAAAATTTTGTCAATCAGTACAACGAGCTCACTTGATGTTATGAATTTTGAGATGTTTGGTGATAAAGTTTGATTATAGTGCTTTTCTTGAGCAATCTCAACTGGTGTGGCCTTTCTCGTCCATCTATCAAAGAAATTCTGGTTTGTTGAAGAACGTGTTGACTCGAACGAAGATCTATGGTTGGCCAGTCTTGCCTGAGCAACGTCAGGTACAGTTTCCCTGTCGATACCCTTCGAAATAAGTTGTAGACGTTCAACTTGGGAGACTATAACTAGTATGTCTTTCCAAGAATCTTTCATGTAGTTACCTTCCGAGACAGCGATTTCGAGTAGGGTGATAATTGCGTGAACGTTCTTTATCTTGATTTCTTCGAGATTCTGAAGGTTTGCAAACTGAATCAATGCTCCCACGAAAGATGCTCTAGCGAAATCGATACCGAATGTTGCGGCAATTTTGATAGATGTTTTGATACCTTTGAGACATAGTTCGGAAGTTTCGATATCGTTATACTCTTTGAAGGGAGGAGTTAATGCAGCCAAAAACGGCATCCACAAAGTTTCAAATATGGATTTAACGTGTTCAACATGTGAAGCAGCGTAATAGACAGTATCTTTATTTTTGCTTAAGTTTTTGAAAACTAACTCGGTTTTCGACGATATCTCTTTGGAAACTTGAATATACGCTTCGCGTTCATAATCTTTACCATTAAAGAATCCGAAGGAAGATTGTTGTGGTGCCAAAGCAGGGGCGTCACCAGATATCATTGCCTGGTGTTGCTCCGAAAGTAACTTGATTTCGTTATTTGATATTTCATCGTAAATTTGTTGCATGAATTCTTTAGGCAAGTCCTTGCCGTTATCTATACCTGAATTGTTCTGAATAAATTCTTCGAAAGTCATCTTCTTTTTTATTTGTGAGGAATGTAAGTCGGTGTTCAAAAGTATAATAGAGTAAGACAAAACGTAAGCAGTATCTGCCTTAGAGAAGAAACTAGGATTCTGGTCCACAAAACGCTCGGCAAATTTGAGCATAAATCTATCAATTTTTTGGCCTTCCCCTGGTAGCCTGAATTTCTGGAGGAATAAACGTAACGCACTAACAATTGAAAGATTTGTGAATTCGAATTGGTCAACAAACGCATGCATGATAGCAATATTTTTTTCATCACCTTCGCCAAGATACTCTCCTACAGCAGAAAGATCTAGGCCATCGGTGTTCAACAAAAATTTGGCAATAGCAGCATTAGAATCATCCTCGATAAAACCTTTTTTGATCGATTCTGCAATTCCCTTTTTAGTTTTGTAGTTGAAGAGCTTTACACAGTTCAACAGCTCGGTTTTCCTCAACTTCGCATTTTCGAATTGAAGAGGGTCGTCGATTTCCTCGTTGCCTGCCGATTCGGAAACAGAATTTATATCGGTGTTCGACAATGAACTTAAAGCAGAAGTTGAACGAGGTCTGTTTGTTGATAAAAAGGAAGTAGAGTCTGCTCTCTGGCTTAAAGCTTTTGTTTGGCCACTAGTTGCTGAGTTTATTGAATTACTGTTGAGTGCCTTGTGTGCCCATGAACTTAATGATGTAAGGAATGCGACCATGCAAGTGAGAGCTGTTTGCTTCAAAGCATAATCGACAGGAAATTGAAGCTGAGCGGAATCAGATGATGAAGGCACATTTGAAATGGACAACAAAGGAACCTGATTATAAATGAACGTTGCAAGGGGCTTGTTAAGAGACTCGTTGTAGTACGCTCTTTGTGACGGCGTGATTTCGACACGGGTTAGTGCCAGCTTTGTGAGATAGTTTACTATTAACTCAACAACATTAGGCATATGGCTATCGCAATCATAATTGAGGTAGAATTCAATGAGGGTTCTAGGGTCATTACAAACTCGTTGGATGATACTCAAAAAGTACCTTTTCTGGTGGTTAGTTGAGGTTTTCAACTCTGAGATTGGGAAGTAAATGTCGGTAAGGAAAACGGGTATTTCTCTCTTGAACTCAGACCTCAAGTTTGACACTATCAACCACATAATTTCTAGCGTGATCTCATACACTGGGGCAATTGGGGATGCTGCATTTCTGGCCAAGGATAGGCACAAATATTGATTAATCGCATAGACCAAGCTAGTCTGATCTATTCCAGGTACCCTGACATTTGGAGACAAGAAAATCTCAATGTTGTCTTTCAATATTGAGTGAAGGGTGTGAAGAGATAAAAGTTTCGATCTTACTGCATGAGATCGCATATCCAACGAGTCCTCTAAAGGTTTTGCGGATATTTTCGCCATAGCTCTAAATAAAAGGAATGCGTCTTTTATCGTCAAAGCTTGTTCGTCAGTTATAAAATCATTAGGTTTTTGGATATTTTCTTCTTCATCGACTAATCTTTCATTTTCATCATTTAAGGTATCCAAATTTTGTAAGGTTAGTGGATGTTCAGATGACGGTGTAAATGTCCCTCCATTTGGAACACCAGTCGTTTTCAAACTAACGGTGGAGAGTGACCTTTGTTGGTTTAAAGTTTTGACGTCAATCTTACTGAAAACAGTTGTAACAATTTGAGTCAATGTGGCTTGAGCTATCCCTTGGTTGGATGAGTGTAGGGAGAAAATGAAAATATTATAGATTTGTCTGATAGCTTTGAGCAATGATGCACCATGAACACAAGAAGTTTGTTCATCGGTTAAAGTGCAGCTAGCTAACCCACGAACGACTTGCAGCTCTACCCTCGAGTCTGTGTTTTCCCCTTCAAAACAGTCACAGATAGTGTCAATGACTGCATCGATAAGCTTTAGTTTTGGGGGCGGAGTAATTCCAACGTTCTCAGGGTTTTGGTCATTTGAAGCCATTGAGTTTGGCGGATTTACTAGCAAAGACTCATTTAGAGCCTGGAAGGAGAAGAGCTTCGCCAAACAATCTAACGCTTTGATCTGAAAATCAACAACTTTAGACCTGCAGCAGGATCTTAAAGCTTCAAAGACTAATAGCGAGTCCATTTCGATTGGGCCCCCGTTGTTTGGTTCTGAGAACTCTTCAAAAGATTTCAATGTTCGTTCTATATCCTTTTGACAGCTTGTTAACTTTTTGAGATCCTTAGATTTCAGTATAGACTCCAACGTCGACTTTACGAAGAGAACAACAGATCGAATGTTGGCGCTAGTAACGGATCCAATTGAAGCGTTCCTAACGTGTGAAGTTTTCTCAGTGCTATTATTTACAGTTATAGTTGCCATAGTAGACGGTATCCCATTCCCAACAGATGCAGGAGGCGTGTTATCTTCCACCTTCGCAGTGTCGGTTGCATTATTAGAAGAGATATCAACAGTACCCGGAGATTGTGAGCCTTTGAACTCAGCTTCTTCAGGAATTGCTGGCACCGTTTGCTCAACAGCGTCGTCCGTCATGCTTGCTTATACTCTGTCACGACGTTCGGCCTATCTGGATAGATAGTTGAACTGTTAACTGTTCTATCTAAAGTCGCCATATTAACGATATTTTTAAATCTCTTAATTTTTGTTTGGGTATTTTTTCTTTCCATTTAAGGTGGCTGGCATAGTTTCCCCTATATAGCTGTACACTCAGATTCGCTCAAAGAGGACAAAACACAAAGATACAGCTGAGTGGAGTACATTATTTCGTAAACATGTTTCTGACTAGACGAAGTCTAGCAATTCTCTAGCCATGTAAACTTATTCAGGATATGGCGAGCCTTGTTACAATATTCTTACATATATAGAAGGCGTAGAGTTGCCCTTGCGAATTAACGTCATGTGACCTATTTTAGTCACGTGATCGGGGCTTTCGCGCTCGCTCTCGGTATGGCACACGCGGTATACGTACTAGCTACACGTCTGGTGATCAGCCAAAGCGTCTGTAGCGTATCTGGCCAGTCGATCTCTTTAGCCAGAAAAAATGGTACCCCACTGCATTTATTTTGTTTCTCATCCTTGTGTCCGTAACTGAAGTTTGGATATTCAAAGTCCCGTTGGAGTTCCTAATATAGTATGGAACACATTGAACTATGTAGAAACAATATTCAATTCTCGAAAGCAAATACCTGAATAACCACTCACCGGTCATGGGTTCACAGGCTTACCTACCGGTAACGTTTGCATTCGAACGACTTTCAACTCCGTAGGAGATTGCTTGTAGTATAGTATGTTTACGTTTTACTACGATGGTTTTAGGGGTTTTTTTCAAAATACTTACTACTCCGAAGGAAGTCCGTCGGAGGATTTCTGACATGCGTCAGTAGATTTGACGGTAGGATACAGATTAGTATGAGTTGGATAACGAAAACGTCTATGAGAGATAGATAACAAAATAATGGGAATCAATGACAGCGTGAGATTCATCAGTAAAAGGATTGTGGTACTAGTGTAGAGTGAAAATCAGATGACCAGCTTCAAAAGTATATAAAGGGGTATGGATTGTTAGATAGAAGCAGTTTCAATTGGTAGTAAATCTATGAATCCAAACACAGAACAGCAGACATTAGTATATCGATCAACGACACTAAGACATACAAACTACAAAAACACCTCTACGACTATCAACTGAAAATGGCTACGCTTGCTTCGAACAAGAAAGAATCAGTACCATTGGAACAACAGCAAATCAAAGCGACGCCCGTGAACGATGTTCTTTTGACCACTTATCCTGAAGATTCCTCTCCTATTCCTATGAACTGGGGGGCCACTGATTACCAGGAAAGGGGCCCCATCGTTCCATCAAAAAGTAAGAATGGTATCTCTAAACATAATTGTATTGGTGCACACGCCGGTTCTTACTGCATTTACCAAGCGTTGGCAATTGCTTCAAACCAGTTGAAACGTGACCATGTTGCCGATTACACGAACGCTCAGCCAGCATTTACTGTCCCAGAGCAACCAGAATGGTTCAACAAACACGATATTGTGTCCATGGACGCTTTTGGTCATTTGACTCAGTACTTGTTTGACGACGTCTCCAAATCAGAAAACGTTGATATCAAACCAACCATTGCCATTACTAAGGCGAACATGCAATTGCTAGAATTGAAGGAGGCTGTTGAAAAAGGGGAGTTGAAGATTGATGGTGATATTATTACCAACGCTAACGGTGATTTGAAGGTCTCAAAAGTTGCAGTTGAGCCTGTCTGGTACTTACCAGGAGTTGCTGAAAGATTTGGCATAACTGAGGAGACTTTGAGAAAGTGTTTATTCGAGGATACAAATGGTATGTATCCGGAGTTAATTACCAGACCAGATATCAAGACCTTCATGCCTCCAATCGGCGGATTAACAGTCTACATCTTTGGCGATCCACAAAACATCGCTAATCCTGAAAAGAGGATTGCATTGAGAGTTCATGACGAATGCAACGGATCCGATGTGTTTGGCTCCGATATCTGCACTTGCCGTCCATATTTGATGTTCGGTATCATCGAGGCTGTTAAAGAAGCTCAAAATGGTGGTACTGGTGTAGTGGTGTACTTCCGTAAGGAGGGCCGTGCACTTGGGGAAGTTACCAAATATTTGGTATACAATGCCCGTAAGAGAGGTGGTGACACTGCTGATGAATACTTCCATAGGACTGAATGTATCGCTGGTGTCAGGGATATGAGATTCCAACAATTAATGCCAGATGTTCTTAAATGGTTAGGAATCAGGAAGATTGATAGAATGTTGTCAATGTCGAACATGAAATACGATGCCATTGTTGATGCTGGAATCGAGATCATTGAGAGAATCCCAATTCCTGATGAAATGATTCCACCTGACTCCAGAGTTGAAATTGATGCAAAGATTAATTCTGGTTACTTCTCAACAGAAAAAGCACCAACCAACGATGAATTAAAGTCAGTTCATGGAAGATCATGGGAGGGTATTTAAAATTATACACGACCGTATGCTGGATAACCCCGTTACAATTGTTCAAAAGTAACTGACAAAAAAAAAAGGATCAACTTTCAATAAAAAATCAAAGCGTTATTATCGTTGGTCCAACAGTGATAGACTAGTGGTTAGATTTAATTCCACGCCTTTTAACAAACATCTGAACGCATTTTTATAGCTGAATGTTCAATTTACATAAGTTTTCTTCCCTAGGGTATATCGTTCTGGAACGATATTCTTCTAAAATTATGAATATTAATTATTGTTACCTAGTACATACTAAGTGTTAACAAAAGAAAAAAAGATTATCAAATAAATAAAGTTTAACAAATAAAGTTTAATAGATAAAAGATTGACAACTCTCGAGAAAGTAGCGCGCTGAATTGTGGTATGAATGATGTGTCAAAGCTTTTGTAGCATGTCAAAACAATAATGAATATCAAAAATTGTAAAAAACTGAAACGTCAAGCAGCTGGTCATGATGGCCCACTGACTGATCCCGATGAGATGTTACTGTTCAAACCCTCCAATAAACAGGAAATTGACTTTTACGAACAGCTGGCCGTGAGAGAGGTGAAGGAAAATACCAACGACGTTCCGTTTCAAGATTGGACTCCTACATTTTTAGGTGTTTTGCAAGAGAATTCTGATCAAATAAATGATAAAAATGACGGTATTTTAGCGGAAGAGATGGGTGCGTTTCTACACGAAAACAAAACCGCAAATGCTCAATCCGATGGAAAGACATATTTGGTTCTTGAAAACCTGCTGTATGGATACGTACGACCAAACGTACTAGACATCAAGTTGGGGCGAGTTCTGTGGGACCATACAGCGGATGAAGAGAAAAAAAAGAGATTAAATGATGTAAGTAAGTCCTCCACTTCCGGAAGTTTGGGATTTAGGATATGCGGAATGAATATATCGGCGAACAGAGCTACTTTTGATTTGGATGCAAAATATCAAGTGCCACAAGATGATTCTCATATTTTTATCAACAAATACTACGGTCGGGAGTTGAGCGGCTCTAACGTAATTGACGCGTTCGATTTATTCTTTGGTGATGACAAACTTTCGGCACAGAATCGCCAGGAACTGATTGACATGTTTCTAAAAAGGCTTCAGCTTTTCTACAATACCCTTTTGAATGAGGAGGTACGGATGGTTTCCAGCAGCCTTCTTTTCATTTATGAGTGTGATGCCACTAGATGGGCAAACCTATCACAAAATCAAGAATTGATACATCCCCATATTTCATATGATTCTGATTCTGATGAAGCGTCGAGTGAAGATAATCTTACGGCAAGTACGTCAAAGAAGAAAGAGTTGAGCCGAATGTCATTGATAGACTTTGCTCATACCAAGTTCGCACCAGGTTCCGGAGTGGACGATAATGTTATCGAAGGAGTTGAAAGTCTTATAAAAATTTTTGAGAAATTAAAAACTAAATATACAATCTAGAGTAGAAACCCGGTAAAGATGCATTAAGTGACATGAATCGCAAATCAGAAAATCAGTTTTCAAGGATCTTCACAATTTTACCAATTGCGATAGTAGTACCTTGATCTCTCAAGGTAAATCTACCTAACTGTGGGTAATCATCATAAGTTTCAACACACACTGGTTCTTCTGTTTCGATGACAGCAATGATCTTCATACCTTTCTTCGCAAATGCAGGGGGCTTTTTGGATTTTCTGTTCGAACCCTTTTCGAGCTTGTGTAGTAGCCTTGTGATAGTGACTTCTTCTATAGCAGTATGGATATGCATGACACATGAGAAACCAGCTGACATAATGGATTTCAATTCTACAATAGCAATTTGGGCAACGAACCTTGTCACATTCTTGACTGGATTTTTTGGAGAAGTTAAAACGAAACCAGCAGATATATCCTCTTCTTCCACACCCTTGATCTTGAGCCTAACTTGTTCACCACACACAGCCATATCAACTTCACTTTCAGTTTCATTATAGATTGACAGAATTTCAATAGGAACTCTGTTAGGCATTAGTAGAGTTTGGTTACCCTTTCTGATGTGACCTGACTCAATTTTGCCTTCCACAATCGTACCCAAATCCTTCATCTTAGAAGCAATTGGAAGCATGAATGGCGCATTGATGTGACGATCAGTGGTCTTCATGGCATCTAGATATTCTAGCAAGGATGGTCCCGTGTACCAAGGACAATCCTTAGGATCAACGTGGTTTTTCAAACCGGCACCTGTGTAACCCGATACTGGCATGAAAATAACGTCTTCTTTAACATTGTAACCAACGGCTTTCAAAAAGTTTGTTAAGTTGCTAACACAGTGGTCGTACCTTTCTTTGTCCCATCCAACGGTAGGGTCATCCATCTTGTTAACAACAACGATCATTTTGTTGACACCTTGCGTCTTGGCCAATAAAGCATGTTCACGAGTTTGACCGCCCTTTTCGAAACCAGTTTCGTATTCACCCTTTCTGGCAGAAATAACCAAAATACCAATATCGGCTTGAGATGCACCACCGATCATTTCAGACACGTACATTTTGTGACCTGGAGCGTCTAAGATAGTGTAACGTCTCTTTTCGGTTTCGAAGTATGCTCTTCCGACTTCGATGGTTTTACCATCACTTCTTTCTTCCTTGTTGGTGTCCATGACCCATGATAAATACCAACCTTGTCTACCGGCATCCTTAGCCTCTCTTTCATACTTTTCAACAGTTCTCTTGTCAACAGATCCGGTCAGGTACAACAAATTACCACCCATAGTGGACTTACCAGCATCGACATGACCCATGAAAATAATTGATACATGATCCTTACCGCCAAACATATCTTTGACAACTTCTTCATCAACTTCATCCTCCTGTTCCTTGATGAGGACGTCAACAGATGAGGCTGCGGTAGAAGCTTCAGTTTTAGCACTACTTTTTTTTTCTGAAGAGGCTTCGCTGGCTGCCACTGGAGTGCCCTCTTTAGATTTGGGTTTTTGAGAGTCTGAAATCTTCAAGCTATCGATCTTTGGTAAATCAGAATTTTTATCTTCTTTGACTTCGGCCGTTTGAGTTTCTTCCTTAATATCGTCAGCCTTGCCTGCAACAGGCTTCTTTGCTCCAACCAATTTGATACCAGAGCTAGAAGCTAACTTTAACTTAGGTTTTGGTTTGGCTGCACTGGAACCAGACTGTTGATTTTGAAAATCCTTCAACGTCATACCCTGAGATGGGGCAGGTGCTGTGTAGCCAGTTGGCTGTTGGGCATTGTACCCCTGGGGAGCTTGGTATCCTTGTTTGTTATTGTAGTTATTATTGCTATTTTTGTTGCTATAGCTCTTGTTGTAGTTAGCATTGTATCCAACTTCTTGCTGGGCACTATTGTAGCCCTGGTAAGCTTGATAACCCTGGGCTTGTTGAGGATTGAAACCCTGAGCTTGTTGAGGATTGTAACCTTGGAAGTTGCCTTGAGGTTGCTGCTGTTGTTGTCCGTAAGCTTGGTAGGCTTGGTAGCCTTGAGGGACGCCTTGCTGACCATTTTGGTACTGTTGGTAGCCCTGTTGATAGCCCTGTTGCTGGTTATAGTACTGGTTGTACTGACCGTACTGGTTATATTGATTGTAGCCTTGACCTTGGCTTTGGCCTTGGTCCTGATTTTGTTGATCAGCCATTTTTAATACAGTCTTTTGTTACTGGTAGTTAAATAGTTCGACAGCAGTCTCTGTAAGGGCAACAAACACTTCAACGGAGATCAATGCCTGTGATGATCTTCTCGAACGCCCATCTATCTTTGTTCTTATATAGTACTTTAAAATTTTTTGCAAATAATGATGTTGTAATTTCATACGACTTTACGTATTCTCATGAATAAAGCAGCTAGCGACTCACTACAATAGTAGTAGCTAGCCAAGAATTTCTGATGAGAGTGGACCGTTGCCTAGTCGCGGTTTTTATCAATAATTTATCGACCCGTAAGTTGTTATTTAGGTTTTTTATGCATGAGACGTTAATGTTTGAGATATTGTATGTATTTACGTAAATGATCTGAGGCTTAAGGCAGATTATGGTGAGGTGAGAAGAAAATGTGCCGGGTGATCTAGATTTACTACTGACGTGGGGCAGCTTCAAACACAAGTTCTTCATCTGGGACTTCTTCAATTACGATTCTTTTCTTGGGTTGTGGTTTGCTTGCATCTTGCGGAATCTTTGGAACCTTGATTTGAAGCAATCCGTTGAAATATGAAGCCTTGATCTTTTCGTCCTCGATTCTTGGTAGAACAGGGAATTTGACACTTCTTTCAAAATCGCCATATTTTAATTCTGAGATTTGCAAATGCTTTTTGTCGATGCCAAGCTTGTTTTCGATGGTACCTTTGACCAACAATTCATGAGATGAAGGGTGGAAGTCAATCTTGAATTCTTTTGAGTTCGCTCCTGGCAAGGCTAATACGACAATATATTGTTCATCTGTATCGTACACGTTAACCTCAGGAGAAAATGGCAAATCTAATCTCAATTCTGGGTTCGACACTTGCAACGGCGTAGGAATAGGCGAGTTGAAACCTTTGTTCTCATACGTGAATCTTTTCTTATTTTGTTCTCCCTCTGAGGCGGCGGTTGGTTCGTCTTCCGGTTTCGCTTCAGCCTGCTTATCAGATTCGCCTCCGCTGGTCCGTTCATTTTCCAGTGGTTCTTCTTGGCGGGAATCTGCAACACCTTGTTCAACAGCAGCAAGTTCGGCAGCATTAAGTTTTTCTTGCTCTTCTTCCTCACTTTTACCACGCTCTCTTTGGTCTGTTTCGTCCGAATTGTTCACAAGGAAGTCAGCATTACCGCCGGTTAATGCATTCAGCAAGGCTTCGACAACGCCATCGCTAGCCCCAGTATCAGCGGGTCTTCTGGAAGCCGCAGCTGTTCTGCGGGGGTTGAGGTGGTGGTGGTGATGGGCAGGTCTCCGCTGGCGCTGTACATCTTCGTCAGTATAATAAACTGGTTGATAGTAGGATGCTTCAGGAACAGAATAGTACTGGCTGCCTGGAATGTGTCCTTGTCTTCTGCCGTAAAAAGGGTCTTGTCTTCCGTACAACGTCCTTCTTTGTGGCTGTCTTGGGCGATATGCGTTATCTTCGTAGCTTTCTCCTGCACTTGCTTTATTGGTCAAAGCGTCAAGAACATCGTATAGTGATAATGATGGTTGATAAAAACTCATGTTTTGAAAGGTATTGATCGTGCGACTACTATTGTTTGAAAACTCGCCACTGTAAGACTTTGCTTCTGCTTCTTGTAAAAGTAAAACTTCAGAAAACACTTATTGGCGTTGTGGAAACTGTAGAGCTGTAATTCAAAAGATGGCAATGACGTATATTCAACTGATTTAACTTCAGTAATACACATTCGAAAGCTACATATTGTTTGAGACGTTACGGTTTATATACAATCCACTCCCCTAATAATGCGTGAATTCATTACTTTTTTTTTTTTTCAAGAGTGCAGATCGAAAAGTCTAGCAATATGCAGAACATTAGGGAAATCCATAGAAACTGTATTGCAGTAAGTGATTCGAAAGCGGATGAGCAATGATGGTAGTTGTTGAATACCTAATCGGAGGGGTAAAAGAGCATATCCTTTGATGGTGACACGGCTGGGGAAAGTATTTGCAAGACGAGGCCACTCTTGTATGGTCATTTTCTCGAACCACGGTTGGATTAAACCTGGGGCATTGGAATGATACTGGAAGTCATACAACGGTTGAACGTAAGTAAAATGCAAACCTCTTCTTTAGTGGGACTGCAGGTCGAAACGTTTGCATCTGTATCGTGTTAGTGAGACAGTTGTGCAGAACAGCATTCTACTAAGAATATTCCGTCTGCGTAGAGTGCTGTTCTGCGAAGATAGAAAGAGGAATCTTTTGTGCATGTAATGTTTATGTATCAAATTATAAAAGTCACACGAGCAATGTCTCTTCTTATTTCTCTTAAAGAATTGTTGTCTGTTAGCAATCTATTCCGCGAGTAAATATAAATGAACCTGGGGTCTTCCGGTCTGATCACTAGTTAGCTGTATATTATAAGATCAGCTTCGCTTTATGCACGTTGTCGTGTTCCAATGTCACAAAAAGCCAGCTTTAGTCGCCTAATATATTCGTACCCTTGAGCACGTATTCTCGAAGACCTCATGATCCACGCCTCCGATCTACAGATATATTCGTGACTATGAATTCATACAGAGACATCACCCACTGGATCTGGGCATTGCGATATTTGACTATATAAGTTACAAGAATCGGAACTTGGAAGGCCTGTGCTGCGCGGATCCGTGTTAAATAGTTAGTTGTGCGTATATAACTGGTGGTGATGTTTAAAGTTGGAGTCTGTTTATATCGCTATAAGTAAGTAGGAAAACAAATCTAGTTGCCACCTGTAGACGTTACCGTTTGACCAACACACTAAAGACCGGTTTTTCGCCTAACGTAGTAATGTTCCCTGACCTTGCCCTATGACAGACATCAGCAGATTAGGCTGGCGATTCTCCTGTGACACCATGCAACATGGTTGTATAGTGTAGTGGTTATCACTTTTGGTTTTGATCCAAACAACCCCGGTTCGAATCCGGGTACGACCTTCTTTTTTTGCTCCCATAACATACTTTGGGCGTCTGCCAGCTACGGACTTCATTCTGAAAAAATTAATGCGCAGATACTCATATGCTCGTTGTTTACTTCTACATAACACTTGTTCGATGAACAAAAGAACATACCAGCTAGCAATGTACCTATCCTGTTACACTGATCTCCACCGCGACTCGTAGTGCTTGAATACGAGAGACGCTTACTTGCACAGTACTGTAGTGGCCGCCCGTCATTTCCTTTTTCTCCCATCACACCCTTTAGCCTGGCTTCGGATTTGACAACAGCGGCCATCGTAGAATATCATATATCCCATACGAAATCCGAGGCCTGTCTAACTTAATTTTAAAAAAAAATTTGATCGCCTTGTTGAAACTTGATTAAGCTCGAACTCTTTCCTCCACCTTTTTTCTCGAAAATATTTAAGCAAACGGTAGATAAAAAATGAAAAGGCGTTTTAACACGGGGTAAACAAAATGTTATTGAAAAACATTTTTTTGGCTCGATATTAAAACATTTTCTTAAACGTGCTCTCTTTTGTAATATTTGCTAGAATCAGAACGTTTTGTGCCTGTCTTTCTAAATTATTTTCCCAAGTCTTTTGAAAAAACTAAAACTCTTGGGTCATGGTGTATTCTTCTGCTTCTTCTCCTTCTACTCTTTTTATTATTTTTCTTCTGCTCACTAAAATGCCCATCCTTTGGGAGGACTATTAGCATACTGTGTTCCTCTAGATGCTTATAAGAAACTAAAGCCAGTCAGCTTATTGCAATTACAAGTCCAAAAATAACGCCAGATTAGATACCAGCTAATAAGCGATAAACAAACTTTTCATTATTTTTATATACCCTATACGATAGTATATCTCAAAGAAAAGTTTATTTTCATAGATGTTCATGATACAAGCAAAATATATCATTGCTCGAGGGTTTTACAATATATTAAATTGCATGTTAAACACAAGTACATACGTTTTGGTTATTTGAGGGACCGTTATCCAAATACATATTTAGTTCTTTGGGCAGGGCGTGATTAAAAGATTTACACCACACCAACTGATTCATGACGTGCTTCACAGCTCATTTCTTACCAATTGTGCATTTAATTTAACCCCACGTATTTTGTCCTAAACTATACCTTTTTTTGGGCTTTTTCTATTGTTATCAAAATTTTCTTGTATATTTTATATGGTAATTTATTTTACTCTTTTTTACTAGTTTCCTCTAATCTACCCCGTCATTTTGTGGGGGTTACTGGAACCATTGCACCAACTAAATGATATTGAGTTTCACGCCTTGCTCGAAAAATTTAAGCTATCCACCTGTAACCTGAATATGTACATATATAAATGGCCACTTTGTTTTATGATTCTAAACACAGCTGTAAGAACTGTAGAAATAAATCTCATCAACATTTTTGTTGAAATGTGTTACTGTCAGCATGACGATATTCTTATTGGCAATTCAAATTAGATTACTAGATACAATCATTGCGGTTTCGTGTATCCCAATACCCTGTTCGCGAACTATGAAATCTAATAAGTTACCCCTTCGCTCTTGAATAACAAGCTGCTTTCATTCTATTTTTTCTGAAAACACTCTTTTAAGTCCTATATTATTAATCCCGATCGGGGATTATACATTTTTAACATCAGAGCTCATATCTGAATGAAAATAAGCTCAAAATGGTGCTGCAAGAAAATAAATAAAATTATATATTTATACAGTAATTAAATATAATTGACAGTAAAATACTGTTCACACAATAAATATGAAACTTTATTATAATACATTGGTACCTTCTTTGCAGAAAATTGAAAGGTTACAAAAAATATAACTTTTTGCCTCATTGACAGTTACCCTGTTTGGAACGAAGTAGTATCATAAAATTTGCCGTTACCCTGTCTATTTTGAAGGGCTGGCCAATCATATAACAGAAATCATCAAATTTCAAAAAATTCAATGAAATCTCCTAGGCTCGGTGATATTTTCTTGAAAGGAGATTTCAAAAAAGTCAGAAAGATTTAGTGGGGAGCTAGTGGAGCCCCTTCAACTGAGTCCTTTCCAAACAGACCTTCTAGAAAGGTCCCGGAAGGAAACTTAGTCTTCCACGTGAATCCGCCCAAGATTTCAAGATGTCAGAACCTAGTATTAAACTAAGGACCGCCAAGGATTCTGTACGTAACTAACATACAAAGTTCCATTACCGGCTTGCCATTGTTAATAATAAAATCATTTCACAACAACAACAAGAATCATTACCGACTGGCTTTTTCAAACTACCCTGTTATGTCATGTCTTTTATATCTCTATCGCAGCCTGAACCTTAACTACCAAGTTTACTAACATCCACAACCTCGATATCAATAGCTAGTCTCTTCCTTATTTGAACTATCAAAGTCTGCTAACCAAACTGCATCATGTTTGGTTGACTTCTATCATTCTATAGGAGACGATGAAGATGAAAGAATTGAAGCTTTTACTATCTTGACTGAAGCTTTGCAAAAACTTACTTCTTCAACAAACCAATTGAATTCTATCAGCACTGAGTTGACGAACCCTATTGAAGATGAAAAGGACATTCCTGTTGTCGATGCTGCTGCTAAGGTTCCAAAGAAAAAAATTCCACGCGATCCTTATGCTCCTAAGAAACCTTTAACCGTCTTTTTTGCATATTCAGCGTATGTTCGTCAAGCTTTGCGTGATGAAAGACAGCGAGCTGGCCTCCCACCATTGTCTTCGACTGAGATTACTCAAGAAATTTCAAAGAAATGGAAGGACTTGGGAGATTCAGAGAAGGATAAATGGAAGCAAGCCTACAACGCTGAACTAGGAAATTACCAAAAAGAGAAGCAAAAATACTTGGAAGCCAAGAAAAACGGTACTTTGACTTTGATTGAGGGTCCAAACTCTGCTCCTGTCCCACTTCCTGAATATTTGCAATCGCCAGAAGATTTCGGTATGCCTCATATCGAAAAACGGTCATACGATGAAGAAGGCTCCAGTGAGAAGAAGAAGAAGAAGAAGAGAAAGGACAAGAAGAAGGAGAAGTCTAACAAGGACTGAAAACGCTGTGTACCCGTTGCTTGCACATCTTCGTTCCTCTCTGTGTAAACATATATGTAATAAATGTGTAATATTATACTTGAATACTCAAAGCTTTTTAAGTCACATGATTTGGTGATGTTTTTGACGACCGTTCAATTATTTTTATACTTTCCCCGCCGAATGTTTTATTCCGTCCACTAAATTTAAAAACAAAGCAGTTTCATCATTTTTATTATTTTAAGAAATTCTTTGGGTGCTAAGTGTTGACACTGCATAGTCTAAAGCAGTTTACAGGGAGTGTTACGAAAAAAAAACCCATCCGAGATGCGTGAGCTGCACGTAGCTAGTGGTGGTACCACCGACTCTGTACTTAAAATAACGTTTACAACATAGCAGACATGGTTGCCGAGATGCTAACATACTGATCATTGATTCGTATGTACATGAACTATTTACAGTTATTACAAATCATATCGAAACCATTTAAAGCTGTCTTTGCAACAGATCAATGAGGTCAACGTTCTTTTTAGGTGCGTCTTGCGAGCGTTTCCACTCTTCTGGGAACTGATAGCCACGCTTTTTCTTACGCGATTGTCTCGCTATAATATGTCTGGTATCCAAAGGGACATCAGCGAAGTCATCAGTTGAATCTTTAGCCTCCTTCAGTAATTTTTGTAAAGTACTGTTCAGGTAGTTTGCATTCTGGGTTGATTCCTCGTAGCGATCAGTAGACATTTTCAAAATATCAGTTGTAGGATCGTAGCGTGTCTTAGCCAACAAACGTAATTTATGAAGTTCCTTCTGATTTAGGCCCAAATCCGAAGTTTTCACGGACAATACAACCTTACGAGAATTAGGATGTTCTTCACCTAAATATGTTGTGTAGCGGTAGGTTACAGGATGTGTTTTGGCCGAAGGCTGTCTGTATTCTTCACGATACTGCGCAAGTAGTGGAAGTTCAAATGCCGCCAAACGGTTATAAAAGCGTTGCTCACGGTGTTGATGAACCAGAAGTTGAGATTGGGAGGGTAAATCATCAAACTGGTATTGATCCAGATTAACATGCTCATCCAGGCCTCTGGCAATACCCATTTCAGCTTCCACTTGCTCAGGTGTCTTGTAGTAGTATTCTTTGAAAAGCTTGGCTGGGATTCCTGATTTCTCAGCTGTTGGCAACAGCGCGTTCAATTCCTGTTCACAAGGAGCATATAGCGAGCCTAATCTTGCTTTTCTTTCGTTATGCAAGGATAAAATTTCCTTACTATCCAAACCGATCCATTTTGATGGATCCTTGTAAAGAGCTGCTGAGATAGCATGTCTTTCTTTCACAACGGTGGAATTGGAACGTTTGCCGTAAAAGCAGGCGACACGCTGCAAAGATGATCTAGCAATCATTATTTGCCGTCCTCACTACTCACGGATATTTAAGCTGCTCCAACTTCGGGTCGCAACGTTATTGTCAGGACTATCAATTACCTTTTATTAATGATTACAAGTTCCACTTAAGATATTGGAAAATTTTTTGCACGGTAGGTCTTTATATCACGTGATAATAATATAGTCTGATATTCCTGCAGTAACAGTTAGCTGAAGAAAAAAAAACAATTGAAAAGAATATAGCCCTGTAAAGTTAAAGTGAAGTGAAGCCTTATAGCAATGCAACGAACTCTGCAGTGTTAGATTGGGATAGTGGATTCCAACGATTGTTACAAGGAAACAGAAGCGTCTGAGGGTTGTTCGTTATTTGTCAACCATGTCGAGAAACACACGGAGAGGTAAAGGGGTTAGAGAACAGAAAAGAGATGACGCCGGATTGCATGAACCATCAAATATTTTAAACTCAATGTTGAAATCATTGGACCTAACCTTTGAGAATGATATTGGCTTACTGAACGGCAAGTATGTCAGAACGATACCGGAAAAGCCTATATTGCAAACGACCAAGGGCCAATTGGAGAACTTAGGTAAATGTCTAGAGAAGATTGCCACAGGCGATCAAGAAAACATAGACTTCATCAAAGAAATGCGCGAGGATATAATGAGAATTGAAGAAGAAAAACAACGAGAGAAAGAAGAAGCTGAAATTGATGCTAAAAAGGCAACTGAAAATGCAGAAAATATTTCAACCAAAAACTCCAATGAAGTTGACCAAGAAGTATCTGAAAAGAGATCAATGGAAGAAGAAAATGACGCAGCAGAAAGTAGGACTAAAGATAGCACTGAAAAAACGGAATCTGAATCACCAAATGCCCATGTATCAAAGAAGGCCAAACTCGATATCGATAAAATGGAAAACGATCCTAATGTCAGAAATCCTAAATCTGAATTTGTTGTATCCCAAACGTTGCCGACAGCTGCTATGAAATTAGGTTTATTCCAAGAAGACGGTCTTGAAGCGACAGGTGAGGAATATCTCAAGAAAAAGTATGGGGTTGTTAGCTATCCTACAAATGACTTGCAGGAACTATTACCAGGGGAATTACCAGACATGGATTTTTCGAAACCTAAACCTACCAACCAAATTCAGTTTAATACATTTCTCTCATCTATCGATGCATTCTACAGAGAATTCAATGATGACGATCTCAAATTTTTACAAAACAAGTTTATCATTCCTCAAAATCTGCAATATGCCAAATCCTATGACCCTGAAGTTACCCCATACACCATTCCTAAACTCGGTCCACTGTATACGGATGTATGGTTGAAGGAAGATAATAATCAAAACATTGCTAACTTAACTCCTCCTCCTATAAGTGATCCTAGCAGCATCTTGCCCAAGATGTCGGGAAATGACATTTCTGATGCCGTGTTAGACAACGAAGAAGTGTCTTGTGGACCATTGGTATCGCGGCTTTTGAGTGCTATACTGAAAGACGACGATATCATAGCTCCTAAAGAGGAGTTGTCAACAAACAGTGCCCTCGACTCTTCAGCATCAACCCCAGTTAGTGATCTAGACCATGCCACCCATTCCTCCTCTTCGTCGTATGGAATTTTCAAACAACATGGAGGTATGGCCAACAACTCTAACATCGATTATGTTTCCTTTGAGGAACGCTTAAAAAAAGAATTGAAATTTGTCGGTATATATATGAACCTACCGAGAGAGGACGGAAAAGCAAGTGAGGATCCGGATTGGCTAACAGGTAGAGAAGATGATGAGATTAGCGCTGAGCTAAGAGAACTACAAAGTACATTACGACAAGTGACTACCAAGAATATAAAGAGGAAATCATCACTTCTTCCTCTGTTGGAAAGAATGCTTGCATGGCAAGAGTATTGCACTATACTGGATAATCTCGATAAACAAGTTGATCAAGCATATATCAAGCGTATCAGAGCTCCTAAAAACAAGAAAAAGAAGCAACATACTCCGGGACCAGATCCATCAATAACTGGATCAACATCGCAGGCAGCTATTCAGGCTGCCCATCAGCAAGCTGCCAATTCTAGTTTAAAATCATTATTAGATAAGAGACAAAGATGGATTAGCAAGATTGGTGTCCTATTTGACAGACCTGAGGTCATGAAACGTATTCCAAAAGAAAGTGTGTTCAAGGATATAGATCAGGATGATGAAGAAGAAGAAGCAGATGTCTTCAGTAACAGTATCAACGGTAAGGATGAAGATTTGAACGAAAGTCTGCAAAACAAAGAAGAATAGACATCGAAGATTAACGAACCGAGCTCGAACGGGTTTCAGGGCTGGTTGGAAATTTTATCGCCGAGAATCTCATATAAATTATATTTATAAGTAATGTGACTATCTATATTCGATGCGATGAGTTTTTATACATGTTGATCATTCGTCATTGATCATTCCTTAATTGTTCATGTTCGCCTGAATATACGTTAGGGATGGGACCGTCTTAACGTTTCCCAACGCGACCATAGATACCGGTTTATTCAGTAACCTATAGTTTGCCCACATGATGATGTCCTGTTTGGTAATCTTATCGACCTGTTCGAAAACTTGCTCTGGTGACAACCTTTGGCCAGTAGTAACTATTTGCCTGCCAATGTCTTCAGCTATAGCCGTAGATCCATCCAAAGAAAGGAGTAAAGAAGCTTTTAACCTTGCCTTTGCTCGATTTACCTCCTCATCAGAAATGCTACCAGAACGAATCCTTTTCCATTCCTTCAAAATTTCATCAATTATCAGCCTGACGTCGTGCTGCTGAGAGTCGGTAACAAGGTACATACCCCATAGGCCAGAATCGGCGTAAGATGTCGAGAATGACATGTACGAGTTTGTCAAAGAACCATTTTCAGATGCGGCAACAGCAAGCGGCGAAGGGGAGTTGGTGCCTGTTCCCAAAGCTCTGTCCCAATTTCCAATAATTGCTTGCGTGCAGAGTGCAGTAAAGTAGTCTGGAGCAGACCAAGAAACACCTTCAACGGCCAAAGCGATATGAGTAGTCGGTAAAGTGTCTTCTTGAATCTTCAATTCGTTCCCATGAAAGACGGGTAAAGGACCTCTTGGAGAACCAAGAGGGATAGGAGTCTCTGATTTTCTAACGTGCCCAAAAAATTTCCCTGCATGTTTCACCAACTCATCATGATCTACCGCGCCTGTACCGACAAGTACCATTCTATCACCTGTGTAATGTGTTTCAATAAAATGTTGTAAATCTGACCTTTTGATACTCTTGATATTTTTAATTGGTCCCAAAATCGTTCTCCCTAGAGGCTGGTCTTTATACGTTATTGCATGAAGGTGGTCGAAGACGACCTCGTCGTACATCTTATCAACTTCTTCAGACTCTCTGATAATCACATCCCGCTCCCTTTCAATGGCCTTAGGATCCAGTACAGAACGAGTCAGGATATCAGCAAGAATATCCACTGCTTTTGGTATGTCTTCTTGAAGGGATTTAGCGTAGTAAACAGTATTTTCTCTCGAAGTGTAAGCGTTCAAATGTGATCCAACATTCTCAATCTCAAGTTCAATACCGGTTTGTGATCTGTTCTGCGTTCCTTTGAAGGCTAAATGTTCTAAGAAATGTGCTGTACCGTTGTTCCTTCCATTTTCTGCACGGGATCCAGTATCCACAAAGATCCCAACGGTAGCCGTATTAGTATTTGGCAAACTCTCAGATGCAACGGTAAGACCGTTAGGTAGCACTGATGTAACAGTTTTCGAAAGATTTTTACTCGTGACGGTTGAATACCGTAACCTGGATAGGCCGCTGAAGGCAACTGTTCGTTGTGAACGTCCGATAGCTCTGAACATTGTAACCGTTGGCCACTAAATTATTAGAATTTCACAACGTTTGCAAACTGGTACTGGTCTCACTACTCTGGCTTTGCTACAGTATTCAGCGATTGTATGTATCCCAGTGCGCACATTCATTCATACAAAGAGTGTTAGTTGATACATTAATATATATAGAAATATGTAGACGCACATAAACTGCGGTAACAATATCATGTCTAGGCATTTCCATTTTTTTACTAATATTTTCGATAATATGATTTGTAACCTCCAGAAAGAACACTCAGTGCTACCAGAAGACAATACGAAGTCACGTGCGACTTTCTTTGAACCGCATAGTCTATTTTTCATCTGAAACTCCAAGTAATATTAAAGTTACCCGGCCTGTCTGTTATCCCATCCTGAGGCTCCGGTCTGCTCCGCAAAACGAGTCACACCTTTTAACTTTTCCGAAGCATTCCGAAAGCACCAACTGGAAAAACAGAGCGCGAGGTATAGGTTTTCACGCGCAAACTTGAAAATCGGTGCTGGCCTTGGATAGAAGGAGTTTCTGTTTTCGTCCGGAGCCGATCAAGGGGATTGCTGCGGAAACTGTGGGAACCGACATCAAGCGCGTGCGCGCATACGATAGGAAGACACAGCGAAAAAGCGTAAGCATCGTTCAACTAATAGTAATATCAAATAGGGATATCAAAATATAAAATATATATATATCTATATCTATATAAACAATGCCACTGTAGTATTATTGCCTTCATTGCAGTCACATCGCTGTCGCGCTCGTTAGATCTACTTTTGTCTTTACAAGAGCTCCTAAATTGATAAGATTTGCTGACGTTATCCTTTTTTTCTGATTTTTAATTTTTCACGGCATCAGATATCATCATTCTGTTTTTCCCCTCAACATACGCTGAAAGTCCATTAGAAATATATAACAGCCCGAAGAAACAGTTGGTGATAATTTAAGACTACTTAAAATTCAAATTCGCAACGTACTCCGAACTCTGACCAGTTTGATCACAGAAAACCAAGAACTTTTCGTATCAAAACACTACTGCTAAGCTCCATCCTCTTGCTGTCGACGAAGTAACAGGATACATTTTGAGTTACTCTCTCCGATAAAATACGCTCAGCTCTGTTTATCACATCTATACCAAGTCACACTAAAAAATACACAACAACAAATGTTTGCAAGAACCGTTAAATTGACCCAAGTGAGAGCTTTCCAAACTACAGCCGCAAAGAATTTGACAATTCCATTCTTGTCAACTTTACCACAGGCTCCAGGGGGTGTGAAGGGCAATGTCAACGATGCTTACGTCCCACCAGCTCCGGAGAAGTTACACGGTTCTTTGCATTGGGACTTTGAAAGAGTTCTTGCCGTGGCTATGGTTCCATTGGTCACTGTCCCGCTAGCTGCCACTGGCTCTATCTCTACCGTCTTGGACACCGCCTTGGCATCTGTGCTATTAGGCCACTGTTTTGTTGGCTTCCAATCCTGTATTATTGATTATATTCCAAGCAGAGTCTACGGTAAGAACCACTCATATGCCATGTACTTACTTGGACTAGGTTCGTTGTTCTCGGTGGTAGGTGTTTACCATATCGAAACGAAGGAAGGTGGGATTATTGGTGTTCTAAAAAACATATGGACCAAGCCGACTGCTGAGAAGAAGTAATTTCCGATCCCGTAGCCTCAGTGCTCATTTATTAACTGTCTATTTTCAAGCGCAGGATCACTTACTGCTTGTGCAACTCACTGGGGAGCATTCTTCCCAGATTCTGATTTAGCAGGCCCCAGGAACTTGACAATTATGTCGAATTTTTTTTTTAAAAGTTCAAAATTACGAGGTTTTGAGTACTTGACAACAGCATGCAACCAACGGGGACCGTGAGGCTACTGCAAAATGGTGCTCTCCCTCATTATTTATTTTTTACGATCATTCGTGGATTCTGATAGGCTCCACTACATGTATCTGCCATGGAGTTCCACAAAACTCAACAATCAACCAAATTAAAATAGAAAAGTGTTTTCAACTCAATTGCCGTTATCAATGCAGCTGGATACATTGAAATTAACGTAAGGATCGCTGGACCACTTTTTATATAAGTATTAAAACCTTGAACTTTCAACCGATCGGGACGAATTCCATATTATATAAACGACAGTTGTATTCCCAAATTTCATCAATTCTTATTAACCTATGTAAGTAAACATTGCCTCTAACTTTCGCATATTAACTGATTACCCTTCAATCCGTGATAGAACGTTTCCAATTGACCAGCTCAGAAAGAATTTGAGTTTTAGATCGTACAGGGCTACCGAAAGGTACTGTCTTTTCGCCGCCGTATATATCTCTGCTAGCTTTATGCTTCAAAATTGCAGCTGTTCGAGTGACACTGTCAATTTTAAGATCCACAAATAATTGGACTTGTATCAGTAGCTCTTCCACGTCTTCATCGTTCTTAACATCACATTTTTCTTTAATATGTTCATATTTTATATGTGCGGATGTCTCGCAGAGACTTAGTAATGATAAGACGCGTAGCTTTCTCAAGGTATTCTCATTGAAGCCCGCTAAAATACTTTGTGGAACGTCCTCGATATCATAAAAACAAAGTATGGCTAGTAAATTGCTTTGCTGGAGGTCGTTAGATTGTACCCACCATCTCTTATAGTTGATCACAGTCATATCTGATATCAGTTCAGAGAGTATCTCTTGCATTTTAAGCGGCTGACTTTCTCAGATACTCGCACAGACAGCCAAACTTTGTTATGAAATGCTCAAACCTAAGATTTGAGTGGTCATTCGATATACTATACTGCTGGCCCTTAAATGTGTCAGTTATTTTCAGTTGCAAAAGCAGCAGTTTCCGTATGATTAATATTTTCATGAAAACAAAACTTGGTCCAAATTTAAACAATTTTAAGTACCTCTAAATCATTCCAAGACATAAACAATGACACATTTCTGACGAATGTTTTGGTCTTAGATTCTCCCTAACGTTGATATAACACGAAGGTATGCCAACCATTTTATACAGCTCAAATTCGAAACAACTGTCGAGATTTCAACGCAAAACCAAGAATACTTATGAACAATCAAATTTCAGAGCTAACACACACGATATTCCGTTTTCATCAAAGAAAGACAAGGATTCGAATGAGTATCTCTTAGAATTGTGCTGCTCGATTTATCCGCTGGAACTTCATACTCAGATCCATAAGTGTCCTGACTGGAAGCTCCCTTTCCACGCTATAGTGGTACTACTGTTAAAGAATTTCATTTGTTCCTGGTATGGAGGGAAAATCGTAACAACCAATACAGAATTTCTAGTAAGCATATACCAACTTTTCGATGGTGTGATAGACGACATTCATAGTCAAGAAATTTTATGGGAACAGATACTATGTGATGATTTACCAGCATTCATCGAAACGCAAGTTAAAATACTGAGACGAGTTCAACAGGAAAACCTATCGCTAGACGACTTTTATCAATTACAATTATACAAACATACGTATCCAGACTCGATTGCTGATGTTCTAGTTCAGAAATTCAGGTGTGATTCCAGGTTGCATCAAGCCTTTTTGCAGGATTTTGTGGGAGACTTTTTGTTGGATAAGTTAATTGATAAACTCGCCGAGCCTTTCGTAGTGATAGATATTGTACGATCAGTTTGTGAAAATTATGTCAAGCGGACAACGACCATACCAAAAAAGGGGAGTGGAGACAATTTATTCCAAAAGCTGATCTGCCAACTGCGGGCGAGTCTTCAGATGAGCAGCAAAAGTTCCAGTAATGACTCCCGCATGAATAAGAGCTATCAATCGTCAAATAACTTTTTCAATCATTATCTATTTTTTGCACTGAACGAGTGTTTCCACTTAGAATCCAAAAAACCGTTGATTTTTCTGATGCTCAAAGCTCTCCAATATTGTGGAAACAAACTCTCCTTCATTAACAAGTTTACTTCAAAACTATTTCAGAATATGATCACACAAAGGGTGCTGAATGGAGAACGCATCATTGCCCTAGGTTTGAAAGCCAGACATTTAATTTTCCCTCATGATAACAAAATAGGCCCTGCAAGAATGGAACCGTCTCCGGACGAATTCGTGATTATGAAAAAGAATGCGTCCGATGCATTAAATCAGTTGATTCAAGGTTTGTATATCGACAAAGTTTTAGGCCTTGCTTCCGAAGACTGCTGTCGAATTATCGATGCATTGGCGTATGATAAAAACATCAACAAATTTATGGTACAAAGACTAGTCGATTATCTTCTGGCTTCACTTCCTGCTGTTTCAACTTCAGCAAACATTCTTTGATTGAGTCTGTCCAGTCTTCCTTCAAAATTTGAGATATATTATTACTGAAATTACCATTCTGATCAATACTATCTCCCCATATCATTCTGAACCCGTCTGGCACGGGAAAGATATGCTCTTTAGTTTTAAAACCAATTTTGGTCCGTACATAAGCTGAATGCAAGGCGATCTGGAAGTCGCTATCGAAGATCCTCTCACCCCCGTACTTTGAGTCGTTATAAATTGGTAAGTGAAGAGCATGTTGCGAGAGCTTTCGTATCTGGTGCTTCTTACCGGTAACTAACTGGAATATAACATGCTTATCATCAACGCGCTGAAAATACGTAGTAGCTCCATTCAACTTAAATAGCCCTCGTTTGGGTCGATCCATCATTTCAGAAGTTGTAACTTTTGCTATATACTTTCGAGTCAAGGTGTACCCCGCATTTCCGCCAACTCTGAGATTTTTGCTGAACATCTGGGCCGATTGTTTGGTCAAAGCATATACGATTCCACCGGATACTGGTGTATCGATTCTGTGGATTGGCCAGAAAGTTCGATTACTTTCATTGGAGTTCAACCTGTGCTCGTATGTGCTCTCAACGAGATCTATCAACACCGGAGGGGAGTATTCATGAGTGTTATACCATGTCCGCATATCTGGTTTCTGAGAGAGGACCATTGGCGGCTTGTTGAAAATCGCCAGGTGTTTGTCATACCAACACTCTTCCACTCTAAGAGGAAATTGCACAGTGCATTGGGTAGAGTTTGAACTTAACAACTCGGAACTCACTACCTTGAAAGTCTTTTTGAACGATTGTTCCGATTTTCCACGAAGCTTTAGCATTCCTTTGATTGGTAAACTTCGTAGTGTCAATTGTGTACCTACAGCATTTTAATCATTCGCTGTAGTTGATACATTCCTCTGTAGCATCTGTTTGGCGATGCATTTTTTGAATATACGAACATCGATCGAATTTCATAACTAGAAATTAGAATAAATAAATATAAATATACTCACGATTGATATGAGAAGACAAATATTCAGGACAGCCATGGTAATCAGAATAGCATATGGGCTTAGCAACAGTTCCCGTGAAGATTTGTTGCAGGTTTCATTTTCTCAGCTGTTCAAATAACGAATCACTTGATCATACTAAATTAGGTGAGGTTTGTCAGTTGAGCAGTGGCGGCTATGGCAAAAGGATTTCCTGGCGAAAGTAGCGATGAAATCCCAAAACGTATCTCTGAAACGCTGAAATACCAACCACTAAATCACTTAGTGCCCAAGACCGGGTTATGTCATTTGTTGGCATCTCCCGCCACTGAAGATATTAGCATATCATATAGCAGTGCGTTTGGCACACCTTCATCCGAATATTGGTCTTACCCCCATCCGATCGATTTTGATCCGCTAAATGAAGGCGATAGGGACCCCATCATATTTAAAAGACCAAAAAATATTAGCATAAGGGATGATCCTGATGAAAGTACGGCGAACCTGAGGTTCCTGAAGGATCTACCCCAACTGGGTGTTAGATGTTTGGCTGTAAGTAGTTTGGTTGACTCAGCTAACATCGTCACCAGTGTCCGCAAAAGGGAGATACTAGACAATAACAAAAGAACATTGGATATGGAAGAAAAAGACCTGTCGCTAAATGAATCAGATCTCAAACGTGTCCATATTTCTGTTCAATCCAACCCCATGAATGACTTCGAAGTTGGGAAACTTTGTCTTAGCCATCTTTCAAAGTTACTAGATTCCATTGGAATCAGTTCTGAAGGTTATAAACACGAAAATGCTAAATTTTGGAAGTCGCTAGGCGACACTTATATCTCCACAACAATTGCTATAGATGATATATCGCTTACCATCAATAAAGTTATGGGATATCCGATGGTGTTTGAGTATTTTCAGATTCAGTCACTAAAAAGTATTATAAATCTTTGCGTGGACAACATTAAAATAATTATGGAACATGAGTTACAAAACGAAAATGAACGCTTGGACCTTGAAAATTTGGCTTTCAAATGCGCGTCTCTCATTTTAGAGGTCATGATGATAGACCTTAAATCTACAAGTCTTCAATTGGAAGACTACTTTAATACTGTATTTTCTGTAATGAATAACGTACTTGATAAGCTGCGTGATTCAGATAATGCTACAGAGATGAACATTTCCATTGGCAATATTTTGTCATTTGTCAAAATACTAGAAAAATTCGTGACAACTCAAACATACCTGGATGAGATGTGTTTGATTAAATCAGTTTGCATATCCGCAGAAATGCTTTTACACAAATCGTTTCAACATCTCAATACCAACGTCCTACTATCACAGGCAGAGAAAATAAAAGACCTTTCTCTCCAAATACTAGTATCACTTTTTTCCGAATATCCAACCCAGCGGATGTTTATTATGGAGGAACTACTTTCTCACGTACCTGACATCGTAGTGTCCAGGTCTACGAAAAAAATGAAACTAGTTGACGAGTTTAACGGCTGTTTTGCATCTCACTTTACTGTTGCTGTAGTTGCCATGTTTCAGTCTCTAAATATCTCTCCAGATGAAAATGTGCTTTCGAACTTCTCGTCTGAGTTACTCGAGGTTTCGATATCGGAAAGCAGAAGTACTGATAAAGAGCTGACTGAACTAGCTGATAAAGTAACAACAATGCTTTTAGAGGGGTTGACCGCTAATCCATCAAAGTTCAAACCTATATTGGAAATTTATGTTCAAGATTTACTTAACATGATAGAAAACCCTACATGGGTGTTTTCTTATCGCTTATTAGAATCTTTACTGCCATCTCTATTTCAGATTTTTGGTCCTCATTATCAAGGGGCTGCAAACTCTGAGGTTATGGTACTTCAACTGGTCGGCCAGATAACTGCAAAAATGGCCGATGTCAAAATGAAGGATAACCTGAGATCAGTAGAAGCTGCAGAAACCGTCTTTTCTTTGGAAAACGAGTACATATGCTGTTTTAACTGGTTGAGTATAAAAAGTAACCTGCGCTTTTCCAGCAGGGCACTATGGAATGAAATGCTATTTTCGATCACCGATTTGTGTGAGAAAACGTCGATAGCTAAAACGGACGAGAAGGTGATGAACTTCATACTTTCCATCATAGCAAAAAGCAGAATCACAGGTAGAAAACCAAACTCTGAAAATACCGAAAATGAATCCAAAGCTGTTGGCCCATCGTACCGAAAGATTTTATCAAATAGTTCACTGTTAGATCTCTACGAGCCTGCACTTAAACTCATTCTCTCGTTATTAGATCAACAAAAGATAAAACTTAAATCAGGAGCCGTAAAATGTTTGACCTTATTGGTTGCGAATGATCCTCAGATGCTTCAAACTCCTTTCGTACAAGAAACTATTAAGAAAAGGCTATACGATTCCTCAGCATCTGTTAGAGATGCGATATTGGATCTTCTAGAGCAGGCATCTACGTACACCAATTTTTACCGAGAGATAAACTGCCATTTTGATGATGATAGCGTAGCAGTTCGAAAACATGTTCTGAGAATGAATGAAAAGATATTTGACTCAAGCTCTGATCCGAAGACAAAAGCATTCGTATTAGAGAAAATACTAAAACGATTTGAAGATGAAGAGGAAGTTATTGTTGACACCGCCAGACAGTTGTTCCTCAATAAGTTGATCATGAAACATGGCGCCGCAGATCTGTCAATGAAAGTTCATAGAGCATCTCTATCGGAAACGCTCGAATTATTGTCATCTCTTGTGGCGTGCGGTGGTAAAACGAAAGAGCTGTTAGAATTTTTCTTTCACTTCTTCGCACTGAACTCACACATTCACAAAGAGGAGGAAAGAAATGTCATCTTCTCAGGGACAAAACATCTTACTGACTTTCTCGTAGAAGAGATAACAGAGAGTGCGGCTGTCTCAGATAAAATTCATGAAGAACGTGAAAAAAGTAAATATGAACTATTATATTTCTTCGCCAATTGTCCTGGAAACTTCATTTCAAAACTTCACCTATACTCACTATTTCCGTACCTTTCTACAGGCTCCGACGGCAAGTGCTACCTTACACTTTTGAAAGTCTTTCGTACATGTTTAAAGAAGCTGAACAACCTCAAACTAAGATTTTTGCACGATTTGGAAACCGCATTACTCTTTAGACTACCTAAATTTAACACAAGAGAGATCGAAGAAGCTCTTGCAATCTGCTGGGAAATATCGAGTAAGACTAAAAACGAAAACAAGCTTTTGAAAGTCTGCTCGTCTTGTGTTAGCCAATTGCGTCCTTATGTCACCCAGGCGGTAACATCACCAGAGTCTCTGTCACTTGATGGTAAAATTCAAAGACTTATTTACTTATCCACCGGATTTGCTCGCATGTGTCACTTTAAGGAAACTGAGAAAAGGCTAGAATTTCTCAGAAATACTGAACACTTGTACCAATATACAGCTAAGTGTCTCTTAACTTTTGCGGACACCAAATTAAGCCCTCCTCTTAGAAAGATCGCGATTAGAAATCTAGTTAAATTAGCATGTTCTTTTCCAAAGCTTTTCAATTCTCCTCCAGTTTTGAAAGTATTGGATCATGAGTTTGAATCAGGTGCACTGGATATCAAACTATCAATCGTCGAATGCTTTCAAACGTTCTTTTCCAGCGAAGAGAAGAAAATTCTTATGAAAATAGGCGCTAACGGCACAATATCCTCTAGCATAGAACTAAGAAAGATGACGACAAATAAAAATACGTCGGAATCAATTAATGATGGAGTGTGTTCAGCACTAGTCACCAGATACCTCGATAGTATCATGGAATTATGCATGTCCCCAATTTTCAAAGATGCTATTATCGCTATTAAGTTTGTACAGCTTACATTGAATTTCAACTACACCAATCCTTCTCATGCTGTCCCTACACTCATTGCTTTGTCCTCTTCTGATGTTAACTCAATTAGATCTTTATCGACCAAACTGCTGTCAGGAATTTTCGAACAGTATGAGAGTATGGTATTCAATGGCCTTGCCAGTGGATTCAAAAAGTGTAGTGCTATTGTAGGAGAACTAGCACCTGAGGACCTCAAATACAAGAATAATTGTATGAAGTGCTTACAACATATTTTGTCGAATAATAAGAAAAATAGTAGAAAATACATTACGGTTGTCAAAGGTATCACTTTGACAGAATGTCACAATACATCTGTCAGTAATAATACTGATCTACTCTTTTTATTGCACAACATGAGCCAGATAGACTATTGCAATCTCTACGAATTGTACGAATTTTTGAGCTCTGTTGCGTTGGCAATCGACGAAATCGACGAGTACATTCAAGATATTTTAAGTGTCCAAGAAGATGATGAGAAGAGCATAAATGCATTCAATTTCATTAAAAGAAGAAAGATTATGAGTAGCTTTAAAGAGCATCTGATGAATGTATACAATATTTCTTCAGATAAGTTGTCATTTATCGGAACCCCAGACGAAACTACACTACGAGGAAAATCCATCCAAAAGGTCTCGGTGCCCTGCCTAGCTATCGACGGCATTGTATTCAAGTCATTATCACGCGACGAAATAAATCAGCTATGCTTGGAATATCAAAGAGAGTACGATGCGATTTATTAGCGACAAACAACAAAATACTCCACAATTCAATTCATTATACCTGCATGTGTTCTTTACATATTATAGCTAGTATACACTTTCGAACAACTACATTAGTGTACTTTGCACTGCAGTCTTTCAATTGTCATGGTCGGGGGACAACACCTCAAGCTCACAAATGGTAGAGTCTCTTTTGATGAATTTCATTTCTTGGTTTGGAAATTGCTCAGCGTAATGGTACCTGCTGTTGCAGTTTGGAACGTTCTTCAAGCACCCCAGACGTTCATCTTTACTAAATTTTATTACAAATGGCGGTTTAAACGGCTCAGCGATAATTCCGTACTTGAAAGCTGTCGGTTTAGATGGCGTGGAGAGCGGAATAATTAAGGGTGACGAGTAGAGCTCATGCTTTATGTGTTTCCGCCTTTTCTTTACTTCCTTCGCATTAAGTTGATTTTCTTCATCATCCGAAGAACTGTGATATCCCATAATCATCGATTTATCTACCTTAGAGAAAAGTTTATCGAGTCGCTTCGAAGGGTCAATCATATGATGTCTCTGTTTTCTGGAATGAACGTTTATTCGGAGTTTCATATCGTTATATCTTTTTAACATATATCTTATAGTCTGCTGAGTGAGTTCTCGCTTCTTCTGTAACTCTTCTTCATCCAACGGATTATTTACGACGGTAATTTTTGGCAGATAAAATCGCCAGGACGTCACTTCTAAGTGATCTAGAATACCTTGCAAGCGATCAGCTTCTAATTCTGAATGATTTGATTCGTCGTTCATCATTCTGGTTTCCTGTTTTACCATCTTTTTGTGGTAGTTATCATATGCTTCATCTATAAGTGGATCTATAAGTTCTGGCAAAATCTTATCTTCTGAATCAAGACAAATGGAATGCTGTTCGATAGGAAGAATCATTTCTGATATTTCATCGCGTTTCCTCAAAAAGTCGGCCTCATCATTACCTGTGATTGTAGATGCGTTCACTCTGGAGATAGAAACCGAAAGTGGCCTCGACGGGTCCATTTCATATTCTGGGACGTCAAAGTTGAACTTGTCCTCCTCGCTACGATCTGCAGATCCTGAACGACTTTTTCTTTTCATTACACTTTTTCATGAGTCAAGGTCAGTGTCGCGCTGGTTCAAATTTATTTGTCTAATAGCAGTGAAACCCTTTTATGATACTTCTTTTTCGATTATTTATACAGATTAGCTTGATACAAGAATAACAATTGTTCTGTACTTCAAAATAAAGGCAACAAAACCCGGGCTGCCAACTTTGACAATGTGGAGATTCATTCAATTGAACGCTGTGGCAACCAGGTACAGAAAACTCGTATTTTCAAGTATTTTGCGGGAAAAACCTCATTGTGAAGGAAAGTGTTCTTTTCATCACTTTTGAGAATGACCTATTCACGTGACATTAAAGCTTCTTTTTAATACAGCTTCTACACTTTGATGTGTTTATATCAACAAACCGATAATTTTTAACGAGCTGCTTTGCACCGATTGGGTTTACAGCTTGCAGCTCACATATTGGGCAGCAATTAATCTTGTGTCATTAAATACACAAGTTAGTAAACTCAACTGATAGTTACTATTTTGGGCTATTAAAATTCCTGAGGCAATCGTCTTAAGCCCAAGGTTACATATTCAGAGAAATGCTCTCTAGAAGGGTAGAGACTCGGGCCCAACATCATGACGACAATGTTGGACAGGAAAAGTCGAAGAGTTTCAAAATAAGAAAGGGTTTTCTCTCTCAGAAGCTGAATATATATTGGAGATATATATTTATTCTTTTGATTGGTTGGCTGTTACTGATACAATATTACGAGCGCACGGTTGTTGTACGGGCAATGAAAAAATGTCACTGGAATCAATGGGAAGAATGGGAGCCTGGAGCAATACCTCATAGAGTTGGACTTTTCGCGGATCCTCAAATTATGGACCCCTTTTCCTATCCAAGCAGACCTTCAATCATCAACTGGTTTACTAGACAAATTCTAGACAACTACCACACCCGAAACTGGAAGTTCTTCCATGATAATATGAGACCAGACAGCGTATTCTTTCTCGGAGATTTGTTCGATGGAGGAAGAAACTGGGAAATCGACGAGTGGATGAATGAATATGAAAGGTTCAACTCAATTTTCCCAAAGAAGCCTGGCCATTTAACTGTAGCATCTTTGCCGGGAAACCACGACATAGGCTTTGGGAATACAATTGTAGAGACGAGTTTGGAGCGATTCACAACCTTTTTCGGTGACCCCTCGTCTCAATGGACTGTCGGGAATCATACATTTGTTCTATTGGACACTATTTCGCTTTCGCATAGGGATAACGTAAACATCTCGTCTGTTCCGAGAGACTTTATGCAGAGGTTTGAAATGTCATCACCAAAGTACCCAAGAGTACTTCTTACGCATGTCCCATTATACAGAGATCCTGCTGAGCAGACATGCGGTCCCATCAGAGAATCACAAAAGCTGTTCCCACTGATTGCTGGAGATCAATACCAAACAGTTATAGACGAAGATCTTTCTCAAGAAGTACTTTCAGCAGTTCAGCCAAAAATCATATTTTCTGGTGACGATCATGATTATTGCCACATTAAACATTCCTATACAGCCAAAAACGTCCCTAAAGTGGCCGAAGAGATAACCGTCAAATCATGCGCCATGAATATGGGTATATCAATGCCAGCTGTGCAGTTAATTTCGTTATACAATCCCGAAAATGATGGTACAAAAACCACATATAAAACGAACATCTGCTATTTGCCTGACCCATACAAGCCCATCATATTATATTGCACTGCTCTAGGATTATCTGCATTCATAATATTGTGGATGACACTCTTTCCTCATTCATTCAACGACGTAGTTGCCAGACGTGTTCCGATCACCAATTCTGACATTGCGTCAATTCTTCCCATTACCAATACTAGCGTTCTGAGCATGCAATCTGTAAAATACAGAGCAGCCAATTGGAAAGTGCAAAAAGAAAGGTCTTTCAGAAATCTCATATTGAACACGCTTGTCCTATTATCGTGTCTATTCCTAATATTTAGTATGTTCTATAAAGGTAAGTGAATTACAGACTGCAAGATTAGTTACGTAAAGAAGCTCTAAATTTATTGATAAAACCATCCTGATTGTAGTCTTCTCTTTTTGAGATATATTCGTCGATCGTCGCACGATCTAGGCTGGCGAGACGCCCTTCTTTTGTTAGGGATGTAAGCAATTCCGGTTGAACAGTAAACAAATTCGAAAGCTCTCTTAACGTTGCGAATTTCTCATTCAACTCCCCAACGTTCCATTCTTCAACTGCGGTTTGGATAGCAATTATATCTTTTGTGACAATCACACCACCTGTTGAGCTAACTTGAAATTTTTTGTAATGGTTTAACAACTGATCAAACAGATTATGACCAATTCTCGCCAAAAAAGATCTAAGGTTTCTATTCTTGAGATACAACGCAGACTGATTGTAAACACTGCCTAGTACAGCTACAAGTTCTGTAGTGGTTTCAGTATCCTGGTCTAAAAAGTCTTGAGATTTAGACAGGAAGTCTTTTTTTTTCTGCTTTGCCAAAATTAATGTGAATCTATGATTTAGAATTTTTGAAGTCTCCACGATCAATAAGTTCATTAGCAGTTCGCATTTCTTGAAGTACGCATTAGAAAGCGCTATTACTTTTCTTCTAATAGAAGGAGAATTTTGCAGTAGGGGAAGTACAATACTTTTGATGTAAGCTGAAACTAGACTGACCATTTCCGCGGCAGTAGATATAAATTTCAAGAAGTCTAGCTTGATATTCCCTTCGCGATAAATATCAACAAGATTCAACTGACTATAAGCAACCTCTAAGGCAGACTCAATATAAGAATCAATCACACCAATTAATGAAATCTCGACTAGTTCATACGTAAATTCGTCGGCAATGGCGGGAACCAATTCTGCAACTCTCGCCAAAGATTCCACTGAGCATTTGATCATGAGATCAATATACGATAATGTAAAGTGATCAGTATTTGGACTCATAGAAGGTATGCTTACATTAGACGGATTTTCATGTTCAAATCGTTTTTCGAATTTATTTTTGAGAAAGAGGTTAAGTTGTGAAAACCTGCCTCCGGACCGAGATGTCAAAATCTTAAGCTCTGGCGAGGACTTGAAATCCGTAACTTCGTTCAATTTATTTGCGAGGTTTCTTGGTCGTATTTCGCCGCTAAACATCATATTAAAATTTGAAGCTTTCTGAACTAAGACGCTTTCTAAAGTTCTCTTTTCTATCTCGAAATATTTGGACCGATCAAACAAAATGTCATCGAACAGATTTTTCCAGCATTTTTCCAGACAAGCTGAAACTTTACCGTCACTATCCATTTTCAGGCTCGATAAAAACTCAGATAGCTGTTTAACTGAACTGTTGATAATAGAGAAATATGTGTGTAATGACCGAATGTACGCCAAAGAAGAAAGTGACAATGACGAGTTCAAAAGGAATACTACAAGTGGACGCAGTTTCTCTTCAAACACCTTTTTGATGAACAAATGCATCACATTTGAAGCTTTACTTTCGAACACATTGGCAACAATCTCGGATTCTGCTTTAATGACTGCAAACACGCTTTGAATGTAGTCCAGCACTTTCTGATCGTATCGTAAAACATGAGAATCCGGATTCATCAATTCAGATTTGAATAGGTCGTTTGTAAACAGCGCAGACTCTTTGGGTTTGAAATTTTCAGACTCATCAAAAAATTGGTGCTTATCGGTGAAGTTCTTGATTATGTTGACTCCATTATTGAAGATGTCTAATATCCAGGCCAACTCATGTAGCCTTGTATAATCACTTTCGCGGTAAGCTTCATTGAAGCCTTCCAAAATACGGTCTTCGAAGGCTGTAGCTTGTTGCTCGATGACTCGAGTCACTTCTTGCGTTTTTGAGACGGATTTAGTGTCAAGCTTTTTTGTAAGAATGAGTAGAGATTTAAGTATAACTGCTCCTTGACCCACCTCACGTTTATCGGAGGAACTTGTAAGTTTGTTCAGTTCTGGACATTCACCGTTTTCTAAAAACGACGCATAATAGCTAACAAGTTCCACTGATTTTATGTATGCGTTTTTTTTCTTGATTGACTTCTCCAACTTGGTACCCAGCGGTGATACTACCTGAGTAACTGCCGATAATTTAAAGTCTAGTTGATCATAGTTTTGAACAATACCTTTCAGCTGATCATGGGAATGTATGATGCTTTTCGCGTGGCTCAATTCCATTTGGGAGACCTGTTGAGTCAATTGCCCCGATTTTGATGCTGTTTCTTTCTGCAACCGCCTCAACTCCTTCAAAACTGACTCAAATGTTCTAATAAAAGGTTTCGCATCTAATTGTTTGAGCTGGGATCCCGGCGTGTTTATTCCCGTCGATGTAATTTGTTTTAAAGCCTGATCCTTACTCAATTCCGTAACAAATTCATTGACTGTTAAGCCACTAAGAAAGTTCTCCGATGTGAGTAGTGTTTTCCACTTGACGTCTAATTCGTAAATAGCATTCATTATGTTGGTGGTTCTATTATTCAGTGTCTAACAGGTTGCCGGTGCTTTGCTGTTCACTTTTCGCATTCAACCAGTGAACAAGTTTCCCCCTTTAGATTTAAGATTCACGGTTCTAGTATTGAGTAGCAGTATCTTACGACGATTCACTAGTCACTACGATGGGACAATCGGACCGTAAGTTGCACAAACGAGATCGCACACAAAGTATATTTCAGCACCTTTGATTTTTTTCTTGATATTATCATCCGGGGACCTTCTAAATTATTTCTTCGATGTTGTTTAGTTTTCATTTTTTTGTAAATACGTATTGAAACTATCACCAAAATAATATATAGCATTGAACCTGGGTACAAGTGTGGTTGCACGTTGCTATATTACGCTACTACGTTACGCTCAATTAACTGCTTGTAGTCATTGAATACAAATCAAAAATTAAGGTCGGGAGTGTGCTCAGTTAAACGATTTATGATAGGACCAAAGAAGAGCACCGAAGTGGTGCAATCGACATCGTCAAACGTTGCCAAAGAAGAAGATGACATCAGTCTCGATTCTCTGCTAGAACAACTAGATGATGAAGAAGACCAGTTCTTGGCACAATATCGGGACCAAAGGCTTGAAGAACTCGGCGAACACATGAGAAAGGTAAAGAAGAATCTTCAATCTGAGGAGTACGGATCCGTCAATACCTTCCAAGACGAGCAACGCTTGATCCAAACAACAGCATCAGCGGAAAGATGTATTGTACATTTCTTTGTGGAATCGTTCCGCAAATGCCAAATCATGGATGCTAAGCTAAAGTCCATGGCAGAATCTCATCCGACCACGAGATTTTTCAGAATATCTGTTGCAGACTGCCCATTCTTAGTCGAAAAGCTATCTTTAAAAGTCCTACCCGTCGTTATTGCATACAAGAATGGTAAAGAACTGGACCGATTGATCGGATTTGCAAAGCTCGGCAACGATCCGAACGATTTTTCGAAAGATGAGCTAGAAAGATGGCTTGTACGAACTGGAGTACTTCCAACGAGAGATACAAGACTGACAATCTTATCGAAAGGAAACAAACTGGGCCAATCAAAGGGCAACGCCAACTATAACGACCAGGACTCGGATTCAGACTGGGAGTAACTCACGTGGCACAGTATCCTTTTTACAGCAGATCTTCGATCGCTGCTTTGGACACGCGTTTAAGCGTGCAGAGTGAAAAACGGTTCTCGAAGAGACGCGCGCCACAAGAGATGTCCTCTATTTGCGCCAGCACACCCGTACACCAAAAATATAATCCGTACACCCAGATATCATTCTAACTGGTAGTCATCACCCAAACATGTACTTCCACAAATAGTAATTATTATTCGTATATAGTATCTTACCCGACTAAGCGCGTTTCGAAAAAGAAAAAGCGTAGGGCATCCTGCTGAGACGCTGCGGCGTTCCTCAGCGGGTTCATAACGAAGTATGTAAGCAAAACGAGCCTTACTTGTGTCGTCCTTGGTGACTTGATCTCGAACTCTTCGAAATTGATTTTTTTTCAGGAAAGCTCCCAATACGTGCCAGCAAGGCAGAGAAAACGTTGAAATAAATTTAAACACATCGCTATTCTTCTTTCACTTATGGATCTTATTCAGTTTCTAGTGTGTTGCTTAGTTAGTGGTTTTTAAAATGTTTTCTTTGATTTTGTTCTCACAGAACTCAACAGCCTGGTAAGAAAGAAGCATTATTGTTGCAGACAAGCCATGCAAATTTTCGTCAAGACCTTAACAGGTAAGACCATTACCTTGGAAGTTGAATCTTCTGACACTATTGACAATGTCAAGTCTAAGATTCAAGACAAGGAAGGTATTCCACCAGACCAACAAAGATTGATCTTTGCTGGTAAGCAATTGGAAGATGGTAGAACCTTGTCCGACTACAACATCCAAAAGGAATCCACTTTGCATTTAGTCTTGAGATTGAGAGGTGGTGGTAAGAAGAGAAAGAAGAAGGTCTACACCACCCCAAAGAAGATCAGACACAAGCACAAGAACGTCAAGTTGGCTGTCTTGAACTACTACAAGGTTGACGACGAAGGAAAGGTCGCTAAGTTGAGAAAGGAATGTCCAAACTGTGGTGCCGGTATCTTCTTGGCTAACCACGGTGACAGATACTACTGTGGTAAGTGTCACTCCACCTTTGCCATCCAAAAATAATTGACGAATTAAACATGGAAACATGAAGACATTAACAGTTTCACCATGGGTCGTTACCATCACGTGTTGCGACCTTGAAATTAACTGGGACTGTTAGTGTTCTTTTCATCGCTTATATACTTATCGTTGCATGTGTGTATAGTTTGTTTCATTTTTAATCATAAATTATTTTTCCTGTCAAGACTAATGGTGTGTCACGTTGAGATATCACCGATTTTGAGCTGCAACCTGGCGCAATTTGGCGCCTTCTGCTCGAATCATAAACACCAGTATGTTCTTTTCTGTATGCATATCATGAAATTGTATCCATATGTTTGTCACGCAGGATATGTCAATATATATAGGCCGTTTGAATGTGATTGTATATTGATAGTGTATCTAAATGCAAGATGCTAAGTTGAGTAGGTATTGGGTAAAATCAATACAAACTTTTAATGTCTGTGACACCAGAGTTTATACCTCTTAAACATGCAAAATTGGGGTTGAAACGTATTTCTTGATCGGTAAATGGCGATCGTTCATGACTTTTAGAATAGTGAAAGTACTTAGCATTTTCATTCTTTCAATTGCTTACTCATTTCTAAAACCATCTTTCTCAAGTCTTCGTTCTCTTTAACCAACCGTGCCCTATCGAACTCACTATCCTTCAGTTTGACAACAGTTTTACTCAATTCTTCACATGATCTTGCGTAACCGTCTTTGAGGAAATTGAAGTTTAGTATGAGCTTATGAGTGTTGATTATTCTTTTCTTCATTTCGGCAACCTGAGTCATGGTGAATTCGTTGGTCAATTTTGGTGGTAATGGAACTTGTTTCAACATCCTTTGAGAGTTTATCTTTCTCTTTATTGCTGAGAAATCTTTATGGGTATTCAAATCTCTATTCTGCTGAATGTCATTTTTGTCAGAGAGCGGTGACATTGATTCTGGTGGAGATAGAGTTTCGTAAACACTTTTGTGCTTTTTATTAGATGTTAGCTCAATTTCAATATCATCTTGAAAGCTTCTCTTCAAGCCATCTGGAGCAAAAAGCAGCCGATTCAACTTTTCAGTGAACTCCTTATCATCTTCAGTGCCTGCTTGTAAGTCGCCTAAGATGTGCTCCACAGTAAGATCCGTTTCCTTACCGCCATGCGAGTGGGGGTCTATTGGTTTGTTTGTTGCGTAAACCAAACCTGGAGACGAAACATTTGACAGGTAAGGTAAATCAACATCAACAGTAGCAATCGCTTCTGCTAGTACATCGTCACGAGTCTTGCCACCGCTGGTCTCTTGCTGAATGATCTTTTGCAGCTCTAGAGCAAATGTGTTGTCCGGGTCCGTTTTGTCGAATCCAGCATCCTCATTGATGATATGTGAATGCGTTTTAATATCACCCAGATCCATTGACTGATACATGTATTACCACAACTGATTACTCGCTTTCCTCAAATGGTTAAGTTGGAGTCTCTTTGAAGTACTGGTGCACAACAGATTACCTCCAAAACTTTCAATTAGCTCATCTCATCTCATCTCATCGCATTGAACAAATCATGAAATTAAAATTTTTATAGCTAAAAAATAATCAAAAAGAAAAACTATAAAGGTACAATACACATCAAGATCATAGGTATACATAGGAAATGAATTCAACTTGCAATGACGTTGATGAAGGAGTTGGGGCCCATGATATGTCGAGTACCCCAAAAGATTCCGTATGCTTGTAATAATGCCTTACATTCCGGGGGCGCATCGTTGTATGAAGAGTTTTGTTTAATTACGATATTTACATGATATATAATAAAATGCGGGACACCATTAAAATGACAAGCAGGATAAAAGTTCCATGAAATGACTCGACGAGTTAAGAATATAATCAGAGCACAACATGTCATAAATAAAAATTGTACTTTGCATGACGGTCATATAGCCATGCGAAAAAAAATAGTGCAGAAGGGAAAGAATGAAAGAATGATAAAATTTAGGTTCGTGGTTATAATTTAATTTGAATCGTTAAGGGACATCACAATAAGAAAAAATCTATAGTAAAAATTTGATAAGGTAAATCGCAAGTTGGCGGTAATTACCGGCATATTTGTCGCGAAGCCATCAGCAAGGCAGTGTAAAGGATGACTAAAAAAATATCAGTTAATATTCTCTTCAAGATCAATTGCCATCGCTATTCATATCATTTGACCTTTTAAAAGCATCGGAAAAGTATCCGTAATAAGTAGCCAACTTGGAAGATTTAATTTCTGTTTCTTTGAGGAATATATCTGTTGTTTTTTTGAGATCGACCACAGTTTCATCAACTTTCTCGACCAAACCATCCACGATTCTATCAGTTTGTTTCCAACTTTCATCAAGAATCACCAAAACAGAGTCAAACCCTTGTTTACCCTTCTCCGCGTTTTCATGAAACCTGTTTACAGACCACTCTTCGATTTTGTTACAAACTTTGGTGAATGTGGCATATGCAGTTATCTGTGCCTCTTGTTCAAAGAGTGTTCTATTTTCAGGATCGTTTGGATGTGGGGTGTATTTAACCGTCTCATAAACTTTCAAAAGATTTGAACCAGTCAAATTATAGCTTCTTAAGACAAGGCTTTTCTCATTAAGGTCAACGACTGATACCTCACGTACGTAGCTTATGTTAGATCCACCAACAAGCATCATCACCCACTGAGGAACAGATTGTTTGCATGTTATTAACCGTTCACTTGTAAGAATCTTTCCAGTCGTATCTAATTCTCTTCTCAACACATCAACAGCTACGACATGGGTACTGACCTCATTGGGATACTTTTTCCAGTTGGCTGCAGTGATGCAATCCCAAGAGTAATCGAATACATGCTGGTTTTGGAATAATCTCATCGTGTATCTTTGCAATATATGTATTGAATGTATCCGCTTCTTGTTTGCCTGCTGATCAGTACGATATCTCAACGGTCACAACTGTTTTCCCTTTGCACAAAAAAAAGGATGCGACGAACTACCTGTATAACACGAAGGGCTGAGCAGTACACTACCAATAAAAATTTTCTTGTTTAACAACGAGAGTGGTCCGATAAGAAGGCCCCCGATAACCTTCTTTTACAATGAGGTACTTGCTATCTTATATAACGGTTTAAGATTTCACAAGATTGTCTATAATGCAGAATTTCGGTGAACTATTTCTTTTTTTTCCTTTTTGTTCTTCTTACCTAATACAGATTATAAGATGGTTGATCGGTACAGAGATATCGCCAAAGAGCTACTGATTGCTGGACAGACAATAAAGCTCTACTAGGGACGCTCATCAACCAATTAAAAAAATGATGGCATTGGATTATGATCGAGTTCTGTAATTTCTTGTTGTCTGCTGAGCTAAGCTAAATTGATGCCAGAAATAGTACCTTTTATTTGTAAATATATAGTGTGAGGAAACTCCGAATGTTCAAGAAAGTTATACACTTAACATAAGATAAGTACGTCTTATGTTTTATGAATATAATTTGGTCTGGAAGTCCGTCGTATCATTTTACTGACAGCTTCATACGGATTCGAAACTATGAGCTTCTGGGAGTTTTACAAAACGAATATCACCAGGATAACTTTCATCACGCCTTGGATCTACAAGAATCCATCCTCTTTCTTTAAACCATAGATGTATTATATTAAGGAAAAATGAATGTTTGTCATGCGGGTTATCTTGAATTTTGGTAATTTTGTGGAATATGGGGTTCTTGGACCCTATGCTTCTTAGATACTCATGAGTAGTCTGTTGCGTTCCTGCAAGAAAAATGTGATAGATAAAGAGTATCAACGGATACCAAATTCCTAACCCACAGTAACATACTATAACTATGCTTATAGGGGTTTCGCTGGCCTTGTGCGAATACGATAGTTTGAACGATGATAGCATAATCATAAGGACGCATGAAACAGTGCTTGAAAAGAGGAATTCAATGAAATATCTATAGTTACGTTGTCCAATGCAGTTGTTCATCCATATGCAATGATGATCATGAGTTAAGACACACACACCACACATAGAGCAATGAGAGGATCTCGGAGGTCTCCATATTCTGCAAGACTGGCAGTATTTCATCGATACTACCGCTTTCAGATTCTCCGTGGGTAGAATTGCGTGATTGTAGTATTCCTGTGGTATTTTCCACAGCGGATCCAAATCAGGGACATGTATATTTCTTGATACCATTCCGGAGTCACCACATGCTGCTCTAAGAAAACTGGATATTGTAAGTAGATGGAAATAATAAAGAAAAACGATAGCGGGTTTCCAGTTTGCATTCCTGTGATGCCATAAAGCGTTACACTCAAAAATCGAAAACAACACTAACGGTACCACTAGAGCCGAGAACACAAGGATTGAATGGGCTCCTGATCTTGTGATCGTTCTAAGTCTACCGCCGAAAAAGAAAATGTAATTAGTAGTCTCTGTCATCCGTCCATAGTTCTTCGAACTGCTATTGTCAATATCTAAGGTGATAAACCAGTGTAAAAATTTGGCCAAGCAGTTACTATGTGTATAGCTTCCACAGTTTTCTCCAGCCAGTGGAGCCTCCTTGTGCGCAGAAAACTGCTTAACATTTCTCATATGCGATTTGATCATATGCAAATTGGACTCGTTTGTGATAGCATTTGAGTTATCAGGTGGTACGCTTCTGGACCTACGATCGGTGTTGAAAGGTTAAACACCACGACCAAGTGTGTTTCTGATTTGTCGTGATTTGTCGCTGCCACACTTCAAAATACAAATCGCTTCACTCATCGAAGATAAATGACCTCTATGTAAAAACGGTATAAACTTATATGTCTGTTATCTTTTTTTTTTCCCTTTAAGCTGCACAAAATTCTATTTAATCCTGTGTTACTGTAAAGGCAGTAGCGTTATAAAAAAAAAGGGTATACTTTGGGCATAAGACAAGAGTTGTAAGATGAGCTTCTGTATAAATGCAAATGTTGGCACCCCCAGATTAATAATTACACAGTGTAGTTGTATCCTAAAAATTATTGGTGCTTATGAGCAGCAACCTACGAAGGGAGTATACGTTATATTCATCCTTACCTTGAGTTTCCTCCTAGTATCCAGCCACCGGAACTATTAACATCATCGTCTCCGTACAAATCTAAAGTGAACTTCGGCTTATTGTAGGCAGGCTTTTTAGGTTTTGATTCATCTTTATTCTGTTCTGACTGATACTCATCTAATTCCTTTTTAGAAGCAGACTCCGACTCAGACTTGTTCTGTGTAGAAGACTGCTCGTAAATGTGTAAGTTTAGCTTGTTTTGAGATGTAGAATCGAGTTCTTTGAGAGCCTGTACATTTCCTGATACAAGAGTATTTGATGATTCGGCATCTGAGCTTCCTGCGATAGTGTCTTCCTGAGATGCTGGACGACCAGACATCAACAAGTCCTCTTCGTCAATTTCCAAAGACGGAATTTTCTTGTTAGCATGGAAGCTTAATGCTAATCCAAACTTATCGGAGAGTAATTCGTGATTCAGAAAGATAGGTTTTTTCCGTACTTCTTCAAAAGATTTGTTAATTAGATCTTTACCGAAGAGGGAGCTATTGGTGTTATTGTTAGAATTATTCTGACTATGTGCTTCAAGTTTTGAGGCTATTAGTTTAGAAAATGTTCCAGGAAGTAAGCTTAAGTTGTTCAAGGAGGAGCTCGAGCTATTATTACTAGTGGATGGCGATGATATTCTGGAAATAAAAACAGGAGGAATCAATCCATGAGAAATGTTACTCGTTGAAGATGAATTCCCAATTTTTCTCCGTGGTGGGGTGGTATTAACGTCCGACCCTTCGCCATTGAAATGGCCATCATGAACGTAGATATTCGTGTATCTATCGCTGCGAAGGGAGTTTTGAGTAGGAGAACATATTTCATCCTCCATATTTTCAAGACTCGAGGGTTCGTCTCTTGTGTCCGCATAAGGTGCCTCCAAGGCGGAATCTATCAAGCTAATCGATCTGAATCTTCTTGTACCCACTTCTTGCGACGGGTCCGGATTTTGTGATTCATTATCAGATGCGTACGATGAGAACTTACTAGGCGCATAAAAGCTTAATCCATCGTCATCATCGTCATCATCGTCATCGTCATCGTCGTCATCATCATCATCATCATCATCATCATCATCATCGTCATCATCATCATCACCATCACAACGTCTATTGTAGTCATCATCCTGAGTGTACTCCTCGTTATCTGTGCCAGAGATTCTGCCAACAAATGGATTATTCGATTCAGAACTGTGAAATTTGGTTGCTCGATTGGACTTTCTATTGATAGATAATGACCGTATTCGTACAGACTTGTCTTTATTGGAAGTGAGAATACTATTTTGGAAGCTTAAAATTGATGACGAGTTTCGAGTCAAAGGAGTATCATCTTCGCTATCAGCCGGAGATAGAGTGTCCGATGGTGTAATCGACCCTTTTCTCTTTAACGACGTATTGTTCAAGGCCTCTAGCGACTGTTCCGACAAAAAAGTCGTCAAAGGTTTGTCAGACAATATTGTAAGCAACGCCTTGACCCCAGTATTGTTTGTGACGACAATAACACAATCGCAGTTCATTGGCGAGACTTTGTGAGAAAACTTATCATTCAATCTCCTATAATATTCTTTAAATGGCGTTGTTGTTTCAGGAATCATGTTATAATTTTCTATTTGGACAAAGTTAACTGAACAACTTTTTAATAATTCTTTTGAGAGGAATGTAGTAAACCACTTCAAAGAAGTTGGAGTCACCTTTATTTTGTAATTGATATGACATCTTTCACCAAGAGTTTCTTTCAATTTTGTCCAGACAGTCTCTATCAAAAATTTGACTGTCTCTACGTATCTTAGGGAACCACTGGAAGAGATTTCCAAATGGAAATCAAAATCGCCTGCGAGTTGTCTTGAAAGTGTCCAAAGCTCATCGTTTTCACCTATTATGCTTTTTAAGATTTTATCTCTCAGTCTGTGTAACTTGAATTTCTTGTTGATTCGGGAGAGTCTATTGTCCTTGAGCTCGTCATTATAAAAATCGATAGTTGGTATGTCGATGTAGAGGTATACGTTAAAGTTACTCATAATCGGCGTCAACCTATCACAATACGATATAAGGTACAAAGAGTCAACATTCTGTACCCGAACCTTTGAAGGCTCATGAACCTGCTGGTTCCATAAGCGTGAAACTATATTCGTCGAGGAATCCATTTACTAATACACCACAGGGGAGATATGTGCATAAAATTCAAGGATTCCTTATTAATCGGATTATGAGCCTGTGAATCCAAAGCATAAGAGAAAGTCTCACAGCGACAAAAAGTATACCCTACCTACCGAGTAGCAGAGTGAAATCAGCGGCAAAAAGTGTCCAAAAAATCCAAATGCCAGAGGTTGGAACGGTTATAATTTTAATGATCAACCAGCGATGATCAAAATTATACAAATCAAATGAGTCAAATCAGACACTAACACAAAGTACACACAAACGATCGAGGCGTTGGACACACAAATACTTTATAGTACTATTCTGGACCTATGACGGGGATACAAACTAATGCCTCTGTCACTTGAGATACAAAATACAGCTGGAGGGCGTCCTGAAACGATGAATTTTCATCTTGTTGTGACCAAACTAAAATGATTTTCTCTAACCAAGGCATTACTTTTTTTCGTTCCTGCTTGAAAACGTATCTGCCATTGATTTCTTTTAACTCTTTCCATATTTACAGGTTAAACGGTCATGGACTTGTCACGTGCACGGAGATTCCACCCCAGACACACATGCACCGGCATGTTAAGTGTTCCATTTGGCAAGCCATCAGTATCCTGAAAACGATGCTGCGCAGTGGCACAATGCGACTATCACTATGTTCGCCTAGCTTTGTATTGTTCCTGTGAGCAACACTACGCAAGATTAAAGAATACGATCAGTACGTCTTCAAGCACAGCGTTATCTTTTTTGTTGGAAATGCGATTAGACAGCCAGATTATGCAGAAAGTGGTATATATATATATATATATATTTATAAATGTATACGGCCTTATTTTTGATATCAATGGGCTTACAAGATGTGATAATGCTCTTTCAAGTGAGGGCTTCCCACTGGTTGTCAAGAACGGTCTGCTGCTTGAGATTCCACCAATCACCAAGTTCGACAAGACCATGAACCTCAAGAATTGTACGCTGGACGTCATTACACAGGCACAGATAGACAAAGCCATTGCAGAGGCTCAAAAGGCGAAAGTGGTTTCATATAGCCCATATTCGAAATTTAGGGTCGGATGTTGCATAGTGACCGAAGATGGGAGTTTCATATCGGGAAGCAACGTAGAGAACGCTTCATATGGAGCTGCGATTTGTGCAGAACGAACCGCTATTGTGAAAGCTGTCACAAGCTTTCACAGGCAAGACTGGGTTTGCATTGCAATCAATAGCGACATGACAGACAAGTACATTCCACCGTGTGGAATTTGCCGACAAATGATCAGAGAGTTTGGAAGACCGAATTTGCCAGTGATAATGACCAACTGCGATGCATCTATAAAGAAGATAATGACCTTGGATGAGCTATTGCCAGAGAGTTTTGGCCCTGAACACTTTGATTAATAAACCACATTGGAAAGTGTTTAATTTTCCCATAGTGAACATAGCGATCGTATGACCGCTAAATACACTGAAGAGTATGGCTTAGTATCAACAGCTTCATGTTGAACCGCGAATGCGAGTTATCCATGAGTGTGATAGACGGTCGCTACTGGACACCTGAAACTCTGTAAAATTATCCGATCATGCCAAACCGTCTCTCGGCAGACATACGTATACGGAGTTTACCTTTAAGTCCTGCGCCGTGTGTATGTTCCGTAGAAGAAAAGTACCGCCCTCATCTAGGGTCATATGATGCAGAAAATTTTTTCAGGCTGAGATTTATAATATATATACATTGATAATACCAATGAAAATGAAGATGAGATGAGATGAGATGAGACAAGGGAAAGAGCAGCACAAACTTACCTCTATTATCATTCCACCCAATCAAAGCATTCGCGCGTCTGGTCTAGAATATAGCTTCAGTATACTAAATTAACTGATCGGTACCGAAAAAAAAAGAATATGGAGAGTAAAATCACTAGCAGTCGTTGTGCGAGTCTCCAATGTGGTAAAACAACAGACTCGCTGTTAAAATGCCCAATCTGTTTGAAGCAGGGTATCGAGTCTGTGTTCTGCGAGGAATCATGTTTCAAGGGGGGATACAAACAGCATAAGGCCCTGCATTCCACTGATGACGGTTCTGCCGATGCATACGATCCGTTCTCGAAATTCAAGTACACCGGTAACCTTAGAGCTCAGTACCCTCTATCACCTAAGAGAGAGGTTCCTGATGACGTTGTAAAGCCAGATTGGGCAGAAAACGGAATGCCAGTCTTGGAGCAAAAAAACGATAGACTGAATAAGATTCCTGTATACAATAAGGAACAGATCAAGAGGATTAGAAAAGCTTGTGCGCTAGGCAGAGAAGTTCTGGATGTTGCGGCAGCAGCAGTCAAACCTGGTATCACTACAGATGAAATTGACGAAATAGTACACAACGAAACTATCAAGAGAGGAGCATACCCATCTCCACTAAACTATTACAACTTTCCGAAATCCGTGTGTACATCTGTGAATGAAATCATCTGTCATGGTGTTCCAGACAAATATGTTTTGAAAGAAGGTGACATCGTCAATTTGGATGTGTCTTTGTACTATATGGGTATGCATGCTGACCTGAATGAAACTTATTACGTTGGAGAAACAATCGCCAAAGAAGTCTTAAATACCGTTGAAACTGCTCGTGAGTGTTTAAAGCTTGCTATCAAGATGTGCAAACCTGGCGTCACTTTCCAATCTCTAGGTGATTGCATCGAAAAACACGCCAAGGCAAATAAATGTTCTGTCGTGAAAACCTATTGTGGCCACGGTGTCGGTGAGTATTTCCATTGTGCTCCAAGTATCCCGCATTATGCCAATAACAGAACACCTGGTGTTATGAAACCTGGAATGGTATTCACCATTGAGCCTATGATCAACGAAGGCACATGGCAAGACGTAACCTGGCCCGATGACTGGACCTCCTCTACTGCAGATGGTAAAGTCAGTGCACAATTTGAGCAGACTCTACTGGTCACTGATAATGGTGTCGAAGTATTGACAGCAAGAAACAAGAAGTCTGCAGGTGGGCCCAGAAACAGGATAAAGTAACTTAATTTATTTCAAAACGGATTGAAATTAACACCTTAATATATGAAAGACTTTCTTTATCTAAGAACAATACCTTAAACTTAATAATCGTCATAGCAGACGCCATTTCAGCATAAGTGTCAAACATATATATATATATATATATCTCATCAACATGCATGTATATAATTTGTTAGGATACCAGAAAATTGGAAGCGATTCGAGAACAGAACTATCGATGCCTGCGATCGAACTATCTAAAGACTCGTTGAAACTTAAGGCTGTAATAAGCCTACACCTTCTAAGTACTCTTCATATAGATAACTCATCGCACCTTTGGCTCCTAGACAGATACCCGGGTAACTACTTTCGCCACTGCTAAAGAAAAAAACTCGAAACAGCGAATCGAGTTTTTTGAACAAAAATAAAGCTTTCAATACAAATAGAGCCTGAGTTGAACTGTGAAGAGTAGAATTTCCCTGAAGGCGAGGTGAACCATCAACAACTTCATTGGTAAGCATCGATCAATAGTATTTGTATTTAATTATTTGACTTTGACATCTAGCAACCAATTGTTCACTACTCAGAGGCCAGATCGAAGCTTGTTCTTTGAAAATATAGAGAAAAAAGCATAGAAGATGTCTGTACAGCTGTTGAATCCAAAGGCTGAGTCCTTAAGAAGAGATGCTGCTTTGAAGGTCAATGTATCTTCTGCCGAAGGCCTTCAGTCCGTGTTGGAGACTAATTTAGGACCTAAGGGTACCTTAAAGATGCTCGTCGATGGTGCCGGTAACATCAAGTTGACTAAAGATGGTAAAGTACTTTTGACTGAAATGCAAATCCAGTCTCCAACCGCTGTAATGATTGCCCGTGCTGCGACTGCTCAAGATGAAATCACTGGCGATGGTACAACCACTGTGGTGTGCTTAGTTGGTGAGTTGATGAAGCAAGCGTACAGATATATACAAGAAGGTGTTCATCCAAGAACGATCACTGATGGGTTTGAGATTGCAAGAAAGGAAACGCTCAGTTTTTTGGATACCTTCAAATACGATAAGAGTGCCGAAGGTGACTTGGATCGTGAGTTCTTGTTACAGGTTGCGAGAAGCTCTCTGTGCACAAAGGTGAACCCCGAATTGACAGAAGTGTTGACACCAATCGTGACTGACGCTGTTCTTGCAGTCCAAGATGCTGACAACAAAAACTTGGATCTACACATGATTGAAATCATGCAAATGCAACATTTATCACCACAAGACACCTTTTTCGTTAAAGGTCTAATTCTAGACCATGGTGGAAGACATCCTGATATGCCAACCAGGGTTGATAATGCCCACGTTTTAATTCTTAACGTTTCTTTGGAATACGAAAAGACTGAAGTGAATTCTGGCTTCTTTTACAGCTCTGCTGATCAAAGAGATAAGTTAGCTGCCAGCGAAAGAAAGTTTGTTGATGAAAAGTTGAAAAAAATCATCGATTTGAAGAATGAAGTATGTGGTCTAGATTCCAAAGAAGGTTTCGTAATCATCAATCAAAAAGGTATCGATCCTATGTCATTAGACGTCCTTGCCAAGCACAACATTCTAGCTCTAAGAAGGGCTAAGAGACGTAACATGGAAAGACTACAACTGGTCACTGGTGGTGAAGCTCAAAATTCCGTCGACGATCTTTCTCCAAAGATTTTGGGATATTCTGGATCTGTGTATCAAGAAACCATTGGTGAAGAGAAATTCACATACGTAACGGAAAACAGAGACCCTAAATCTTGTACCATTTTGATTAAGGGTTCTACCCACCACGCTTTGACGCAAACTAAGGATGCAGTAAGAGATGGTTTGAGAGCCGTTGCCAACGTCATAAAAGATAAAGCTGTTGTTCCTGGTGCAGGCGCATTCTTCATCTCAGCATCTCAGCATTTGAAACAGGCCAATATGAACAAACTAGGCGCAAAGGGTAAAACCAAGACTGGTGTACAAGCCTTCGCAGATGCACTTTTGTCTATTCCCAAGACTTTGATAAAAAATTCTGGTTACGATGCTCTTGATGTAATTGCTCAATGTCAAGATGAGTTGGAGGAAGATGAGACAAGAGTTGTCGGTGTGGACCTAAATATTGGAGATTCTTGTGATCCAACTGTAGAAGGCATCTGGGATTCTTTCCGTGTTCTCAGAAATGCGGTAACTGGTGCAGCTGGTATAGCTTCTAACTTATTGCTATGTGACGAGCTTCTCAGAGCTGGTAGATCAACTTTGAAAGAGGGCCCACCACAGTAGGAAAATCATGCAGTTAGAGTTCGTAGCCTTCGTTTCGAACATCAAGTAGAATTTTGTAATTCAAAGGAAATAATCACAAACAGTAAGTCAAATTCAACAACTTCAAGCATTCTGGCACATACCAATTACCTTTGCCAGTATACCTCTCCATTCGAAGCTAGATTGCTTATTTTATATAATTTCCGTCACTGAAAACGAAATCCTATATTTCAGTACATAGAAATAACAAACATCCAAAATGACACGCCTTCACAATAACAGTACGGGTTGGAACCGCCAATTTAGCGGCAAAAACATTCAATTAGAAGGCATTGAGATACTCCACACACCAAACTCGTATCCAAAATAGACTAGCATGGTGAACTCTGAACTATCGCTCAGAGATAGACAAATTCTGTCGATTCAGAAAATGCTGTTATTCAATTCAGATACAGATACGGAGGCAATATCGAAGAATCTAGACGAACAGGAAATCATATGGAAAGTTCTAATCATGGATGCTAGAAGCACTGCTATCATATCATCTGTTATGAGAGTTAACGATTTGTTGAAATCAAATGTGACCGTTCACACCCTTATCACACAGCAAAGATCTCCACTACCAGACGTCCCAGCGGTTTACTTTGTTGAGCCTACTGAAGAGAACATAGATATAATCGTACAGGATTTGAACGACGATAAGTACTCAGAGGCGTATATCAATTTCACAACTACCTTAAAGAGAGACCTTCTCGAAACATTTGCTAGTAAGGCCGCCCTTACTGGCAAAGCTGATAGAATCAAACAAGTTTACGATCAATATTTGGATTTTGTCGTTACAGAGCCCGAAATGTTTTCACTAGAAATCGCAGGTACATATGGCCTGATCAACAATCCTCAGAGCTCCGAAGACGTTATCACTAGCTTGTGTGATTCAATTGCCGTCGGAATTTTCAATGCGATAGTCACAATGGGGACAATACCTATTATTAGAGCACAGAGGGGTGGTGCAGCTGAGATGGTGGCCCAGAAACTTGAGACGAGACTACGTGATTATGTCAACGGAACGAGGTCGTCAAACAATGGCCCAGCTTCTTTCGACCGTTTTGTTCTTGTGTTAGTGGATAGAAACATCGACATTGCTTCAATGTTCGCACATTCATGGATCTACCAGTGCTTGGTATTTGATGTCTTCAAATTATCTAGAAACACCATAACTATACCTACAACCAATGAGCAAAATGAAGAAGTCATAAAGAAAATGGATGTAGACCCAAAAGATTTCTTTTGGATCGCAAATTCTCATTTACCGTTCCCAGATGCGGTAGAAAACGTGGAAACCGAGCTTTCCAATTACAAAAAGGAAGCAGAAGAAATTACCAAGAAGACTGGCGTAAGCAACTTGACAGATCTTGACCCATCAGGACAGAGTGATACCATGCAAATTCAAGAAGCGGTTAAAAAACTGCCTCTGTTGACTGCTAGAAAATCTACAATTGATACACACATGACCGTTCTCGCAGGACTCTTGAAACAGCTTGAAAGCAAAGGGTTGGACTCCTTTTTCGAATTGGAACAATCTCCAGATTCATCTAAGACCAGACAAGATTTCCTTGCGGCACTCAAAGACGACAAAACCAATAATATTGAAGATAAAGCTCGGACATATATAATATTGTATCTGACAGCACAGGAAACTTTGCCTTCCACATTCGTTAAGCAAGTGGAAGAATACTTCCTAAGTGTCAATTATGACATCAGCGCGCTGAAATACATTTACGATTTGAGACATATGTTCAAACTTTCTTCAATGGCACTGCAAAATAAGTCATTGGAAACACACACATCATCCAACTCAGAGGGGCACGACGGTAACGCATCACAACTCCTTTCTGGGCTTTCCAGCAAATTGTACGGATTGACTGAAGGAAAGATACAAGGAGTTGGTTCCCTACTTTCTGGAATCAAGCAGCTTCTTCCTGAGAAGAAAACTATTCCTATCACAAACATCGTCGAAGCCATCATGGATCCCTTAAACAGCTCCAAAAAAAATCTCAACATTACCAGCGAATATCTATATTTTGACCCTAGAAGTACAAGAGGTTCACATGAAAAGCTACCAAAGAGTCAAACATATAACAAATCATTGGTGTTTGTTGTAGGTGGCGGTAATTACTTTGAATACCAAAACCTTCAGGAATGGGTTCACCAACATGAAAACACAAATAAAAAAGTTGTTTATGGAAGCACTGATATAATCACTCCTAACGCATTCCTAAATGAAATCTCAGGGTTGAAAAAATGAACTTAATTCTCGTCTTTGCGATTCAGCTTGTGAAGTACCTATCTAATGAAATATTTACTTTGACCTTTCGAAAGGCCGTGTTCATAAAGAAATACAGTTACAAATAATTTTCCGATTCTTCCAAAATCTTGGTAGATCTTTTGGCGTCTAAAAACAAAAGTTTAGCTTCTTCCACATCTGCTACACTTATTTCAGTACGGTTAGTGATTTTGGCAATTATGCCTGAGGGTGATAGAAGCTGCAAAACATAACGTAAAGATGTCTCTGTACCCAAGGTAGCCAAGAACTCTAGAGCCTGATCTTCTACCCGCAAGCTCTCTACTGCAGCCCTTTTTGATATAATCGTTTTTATTTCTTCTCTGTTGTAAGGTAGTGTGCGGACGATTAAAAGTCTATCAATCAAATCTGGCGGAACACCGTGAGGGGAAATGACATCATCAGTACCACGTACCGTGATCATACCTCTATTTGAAGCCAACACGACCACTGGCGCAATATCCGACTCCAAGGCTCTGTTTAAGTACGTGAAAATTTCAATATCTAGCATATTCACTTCATCAATGAAAAGCACACCAGGAACCAGTTCTGCTACACCTTGATCAATGTATTTTGCGACAACCTTGTTGACCTCATGTCTAAGCTTCTCTGTGATTTCAGTTTTCTTTGGTTTCATGAGTTGTCCCATCATTGAAATGACATCTTGGCCACCTTGAGGCCTTGCGTTGGCAATGTCCAAGTCATGCAAAGTAACATCTTGGACTATTTCCTTCTTCTTATGGACTTCTCCCTTTGGTAAAGGAACATACTCTTCAGCCTCCAAATCAAATTCGGTGGCGAATGCATCTGATCTACCCACCCTTTTCACGGCACCGGTATTTGACTCAATGTAAACAACGTCACCAACTGAAACTCTTTCTCTTTGAATGCTTTCATATATAGTTGGATCTAACCTCAATGTCTTTGTACCCTTAGCAGATTTTAGCCCAATAATAACATGCGAAATGGTTTTGCCGTAGCCACCAAGTGGATTTTCGGCTTCCTCCGGGGTCAGTTCAGTAATTTCGCCCTCATATACCTCTTTCGTTTCCTTGATCCTTAATCCAATGGCTCGTCTGAAATTTTCCATTAAAGCTTCTGTCTTTTTCACTTCAACAGAGTACAGTTCTGACCCTACCAATGGACAAAATGGAACCTTAGGACCAAGCTCCTGTGATATGGCCAATGCCAATGCTGTCTTACCAGTAGATGGGCCACCAGCCAAAAGAATCGCCTTACCGGACATTTTCTTGGCCTTGATCAAATCGACAATGACACCACACGCCTCACGAGCTTCTTCTTGGCCGACAAAACCACCCTCGACCTGTTTTGCTGCACCGAATTCATCCAAACCTAGCCCCTTGATATGTGTGTGAGCAGCAGTACGGGTGTATGCTACGCTGGATTGTTCTTGCACTTCACTGATTTGCACCATGGTAAAAAAGTTATTGAATGGATAAGAAATTAAGGCAACGTCTAGATCTGTCCTTTCTCAATTGCAATCGGGGGGAAATATCAGACAACTAATGACCTTAATTATGGTATTCTAACACAGAGATAACACAACTAGTTTCCAATGCTAATTCACCGATGTCTTGCAATGCCACTGGAAAAGAAAACACATAGCTTCAAAGATGTCAAATATTGTTTTTTCTTACAAGCAGTTCAGCAAACAGCGGGAAACAGGAATATCATCTAGTACGTAGATCTTGACCTCAGTCACGTGACACAATATTTTCTATCCGTCATTTCCTTTTTCAGTTACGTAAGCAAAAGTAATGCCTAACCGGTATCGACATATGCTTTTGTGTGGGTTTGTAAGTGCAGTGAGTTGATCTTGGAAGTCACGTATGTAAGATCAATGGTACAGCACACAACCGAACGTGTTGTGACTGATGAGACCTAAACTTGGACATATGGGAATGGGGAGCAAAAACTCATTCCCGTCGAAACGGCTTCTGTATTCTATTCCTCTCTTTTTTTACCGGTTTACTGTCTTGCCTTCCCATGCAGGAAATCTAGCTTCACCATCAATTACATTTCCTAATTCGGAACATATATATCAATTAATATTTTACAATTCTGGTAAAACAAAACCCAACATTTGATACTTAGATTGTTATAAACTTGCTGAAACTTGCATGTTGCTTGGGTGTGTAACTGATTGAATTGCACTTGGGCTTCTATCATTGAGAATCCTGAAATACAGAACCACTTCAGTAGGATACAGCGCAAAGTTAGAACTTGGGTAAGTGAATAATGGAGTCTCCAATCAGAAAGAAAAACAATCAGCTGCTGACACCACCATCGTCTTCTGTGAAGAAATACGACTTGAATGCAGCTGATGTCAAGGGACTATCTATCAAACCGAAAAAGCTTATAAATGATTTGAAACGAGTTAGAAAGGTACCGTCTAAGAAATCCAGCGGTGCGGTTACTCTTAATCCACAACAAAAGTCGAGAAAGCCAAGACTAAGGTACAGACCGGAATTGAACACCGTTTTCCCCTTGGACGATTACGTCGAAGGAATTACTAAAGACTCGTCTGAAGATCTATCCAAAGATGCCGAATTTTTAACATACGTACTAAAACACTCTAAAAGAATAATAGTGGTTCAGGGTGCTGGTATTTCTGTGGCAGCAGGGATACCTGACTTTAGATCCGCTAACGGATTGTTTACAACATTGAAGTCCAAATCAGCGCAAATAAAATCAGGCAAGGACCTGTTTGATTTCAACCACGTTTACTCATCGGACTCAATGTCAATATCCTTTAATAGTTTGATGAGCACACTATATTCCCTTTCTCGTACGAGTAAACCCACTGCATACCATAGCTTCATCAGTCAGTTATGTGAAAACAATCAGATCAAAAGAATATATACGCAAAACATCGATGGATTAGAGAACGAAACTCAAAAATTATCCTCGAATAACATCTCAACCGACTCACTGGTTGTACAACTGCATGGTTCCATCCACCACATGTCGTGCTTGAAGTGCAAGAAGAAATACGCAATGGATCCTTCTTTGTTCAGGACTGCGGAAGATACTATATCTGGCGAAATTGTTCCACAATGTCCAGAATGCAAAGAGTTTGAATCCGTAAGGTCTGTTTGTGGGAAAAGATTACAAGGGGTCGGAAAGCTTAAACCAAGCGTTGTATTGTATAACGAATATCATCCAGAAGGCGATACGATAAGTGAAGTCATGAATAAAGACATTAAAAGCAACCCTGATGCTTTGATTATTGTAGGTACATCGTTGAAGATTCCTGGCGTAAAGCAAATGGTCAAACAATTTGCTGCCAAAGTAAGAACGAAAAAAGGTTTTGTGATATGGATCAACAGGGAGCCTCCCCCACCAACCATCATCAACCTAATTAACGGCTATGACTTAATAGTTTCTGGTGATTGTCAAAACTTACCTGTTCTATTGAAACAAGCAAGCATCTCATAGAAAAGACATTAATTGATATTGGACCCAGGTATCTTTTTGCATACGTGCAGCACTCCGGATGGTATGGAATGGATTACCAACAGCTCGATATAAGTTTCTATTATATACCACTATTTACTAGATGTCATGTGCACTAATGGTACCAGTTTATATTTCTGTTATGCCAAATCCGTCTTAATTTCTAAAGAGGCTAGTCGATATCTTACATGTCATCAATTTCAATTTGATCGTTTGGTTCTTTAGGCTCTTGTGCTTCAGCCCATTGCGTTACATCATCAACGTAACTCAAAATTGTTGATACACTTTCCGGGTTCTTGGCTTCAAGTGGTAAGAACTGAACCATACCAAAATCGTCCACCAAATTAGCAATGGCTTCATTTAACTTATGGAATTTCGGATTGGTTTCCTCGTTAACTCTATCTGTTAATAAAAGAGGATCTGGGTTAAGGAACTTCTTCAAAGCCTTCTTGTTATGCGAATCCTTCACTAAGTCTAATTTGCTCAAAATGTTGATGTGGGGAAGTTCCAGTAGAATCATTGCTGACATCGCACTTAGTGCACCACTGAAAAATTTAGAGGTATCTATCACGAAAGAAGCTTCAAGCAAGTAGGTGGCACACAGATTGAAGTTTAACTGATTTTGAAGATGACGCACAATAGTTGGTAAAACTGGAATATGGGTATAGAGTTCGATTTGCCCCGGACAATCAAAAATCAAATACTCGTCATTGAAATCGCCGATCTCTTCGTCCAACCAATCGAGATTGTTAAGAAGGTATTCAAAGCAGTAAATCAAAGAACCGTTTGGCCCCAACCCAAACTCCTCCATGACATCCTCTAGGGAAATAAGATCCCTTATATCTATAGTGAACTCATATTTAGTCGCTTCTGCTGCAGGATCCAAGTTGACAATATGGCCTCTGCGACCTATGCTCTGCATATGAGATATTATCGCATTACAAAACGTGGACTTACCTGCACCAGCAGGACCTAGTACCAACACACCGACACGGGACATTCTAATTGAAGTTATTTGCTGCTCAAAAGAACGAAGCCATCAGGTTGATATACAGCCTTGAAGTTTGTATTGGTAAGTCATTAGTGTTTACTAAGAATTTCAACTTTTTAGAATTCACTTTTCTTTTATTCTGTGCGATGAGATGAAATTGTGTACCTTATTATCATGAGAAAATACATATCTATTGCGCTGCACGCTACGTCATGGCGAGAGATGCAAGCTACCGGTTTACAAAGATTTTTATACTACTGGGTTGTGAGCTCCAATGGAGGTGGCACTTCGGGGATTTCTCCCAAATCAAATCTGGAATTCTTAAAAATCGCAATAGTTTTCTCCGAAAGATCAGAAATATTGGTGATTTCCGACTTATCGTCAAGGCCTTGTATATACCTGTGTAGTTCTTGGGATGTGTTGGACTGATTAAATGTTTGCTGCGAGCTTGGTAGAGCGCCAAATCCGGTTGATGTTGATGCAGAGCCAAATGGCCGGGACGATGCTGGCGTCGAAAAAGGTGAGTTTAGTGAATTTTGTTGCCCGAACGGAGCTGAGCTTTTCGGAGCTTCTTGAGTGTTCCCCGCCAATTCCGAAGTAGGGTTCCCAAATGCAGATTGCTCAGATGCAGATTGCCCAAATGCAGATAGACCGAATGCAGATTGCCCCGCTACTTCCGCTCCTGTACGTACGCCGAATGGCGATTGTACCTCAGCAGGTTTTCCAAATGCAGGTTGCCCAAATGCAGATTGCCCAAATGCAGATTGCCCAAATGCAGATTGCCCGAATGCAGGTTGAGAGGGCTGCTGGGCCGTGGAGTTCGCGGTATTGCTGGCTGGAACTGGCTGTAAAGAGGAGCTTCCAAATGAAGGCTGTCCAAAAGTGTTTTGACCGAAAGCAGGAGAGCCAAAAGCGCCCGAAGTAGAGCCAAAAGAAGGCTGGCTTGGTGTTTGACCAAATACGGATTTGCTCAGTCCATTGGTAGCATTTTGCGTTGTCGTTTGGTTCCCAAAAGTAGGCTTTCCGAAAGCACTTGAGTTCGAATCGAAGCTAGATTGGGCAGGTTGTTGAAAGGCTTTGCTAGCGAAAGGTTGGGCAGAAGTTGCAGTAATCTGACCGAAACCTGACGCATTGTTGTTTTGCAATTGGCCGAATGGAGAGGCTATGCTGTTATTCTGGCTCCCAAACGAGCTCGTTCCAAAGGCGGGCTTTCCAAAGATAGAATTGGAATTCGAAGACGCGTCATTGGACCCATTAAAAGTCCCGAAAGCAGGCCTTTCGAAGTTACTACTGGAAATTGAAGATGGCGGATTTACCGAGGAGAGTTGTTGACCAAAAGGGTTGGCGGTATTCGTTGCACCAGCGGAGAAGGGTGTGGAATTGGCAAAGGGATTTGCCATGTTGTTACCAAACGCATTAGCTGAATTATAAGTTTTGCCTGTTAGGTCCAATGAATGATCGACAAACGGTTTAGAAGGAAGTACTCCGTTGCTTCTATAGTTTCTGGTAGATAATTGGACATACCGTGCTGCTCTCTTGGCATCTTTTTTAACGGAGGAAACGCATTTTTCCATATCGCTTCTCCTGGCGTTAGCTTCAACTTCGTACTGAGCCACGTTTCCTTGGTTAACGGACTTCCAGTAGTCAAACTTGCTTTCATCAGCGGAATAGTCTCGGCCAGCAATGACGTTAACAGGGCAAGGAGCTGCCAGCCCGTATGAACTGCCATTAAAAACAGACGAGAAGGTCCAAAATTCGTCCATATCAAGTTCTATTTCTTTAGTGTATCTATCCAAGTTTCTGTCATTAGTTAAATCGATGTACTTTTCCTCAGTAGTTTTCTGCATATTATAGGAGTTGTTGTTGTTGTTGTTGTTGTTGTCGTTGTTTGAATAAACATGGGAAAAGTTACAGCTATTTCCTTTGGCACATTTGCCCATTTGAAAGTACTTGCACGGTGTTCGTTTACGCGAGTATGACATGATTAACAGATTTCACGGATGGCCGTTCGCCTTGTTATATACTTCACAATGCATAGCACTACCCAGTATTGTTCTTTTCTATCATTCATTCACTTTACAGAGGCCGGTCATAAATTATTAGATAGTTACCATTTTCACAACTTGATTTTACTTTGTTACAAATCGTTTAAAGATTATCAACAAAATATGAAACTGAACAGTACATCACCAAAGTCAAGAAGATAAAGGTACACCCTAACAAGAGATGTTTTGGTAGGGCATTTGATAGGACTTCAAGGAATAATGGACTCTATACTGACGTAATCATCCAGCCAATTATGATTTGCATAAACTGTGGCTATCCAGTGGAATCTTTGTACGTGGTTTATTCGGGAAATCACATCAGGTTAACAGATTGTCCGAACTGTTCAAAAATAGTGGATAAGTACGTAGAGTTTGATTCTGTGCTGTTGTCTGTTGATCTTTTATTATTGAAGGAGGGCGCCTACAGACATATTGCATTCAATAAACTTGAGCTGCAATTGAGAAAGCATGCTGAATGGAAGGCTATTCGGCAGACCTTGAAAATCTGGGACCAATGCAAGGTTCTTGGTCAAAATGCTAGAGTCTGGTTGAACAAATATGACAGGTTGAATAGGTTGCAGATATTTCTGATTGCTTTTGAGGTATATTTAAATTGGGTTACAGCCGAATCCAAGTTTTTGAAAGATAGTAATGAATACAGCCACAGTGAGGAATTAATGATCTACAAAATACTAAAGGAATCCGTTTGGGTACAGTATCTATTTTTCTTTTCGTATGTGGTTATCGAGATGGCTGTTCTTCACGGTATGTTTCAATACGTTCTTATAAGTCGGTGGAACTGGGGAAGGAATTTGAAATTCCCTAAAGGTATCATCTATTGTACGTTACTAATATCTTATGGCGCCAAAATTTTCCCCATTTTGATGCTCATATGGCCATATGATACTTTATTATCGACAACAATTATCAAGCTTATCGCCAATATGTACATCGTTGAGGCCGTGCATATTGTAACTCAACAATCGTATCCCAGAATAGTCGTTCTCTTGATAACTACACTACTACTGCAATACATTTTGGCGCAGTTTTCACTCATGCTAATTGTATCCGGCCTTGATACCTCGCGAATATACAGATACATCATGTCTGAATATCATTTGGTAATGTTCAGAATGAACGCCAAGAAGAGTGTTTATCTATAGATTTACATAGTGTGCCCTTAACAATATTTTCATTCCATCATTGGGCTTTCTAGACTGGCAACCAAAAACGGATACTCATAGTTCTCCGTTTCAACTACATTACAAACCATGGAGTTGTCCCTTTCATGTTCTCTGATCGCACTAAGGGCAATAAATCTTGAGAGAGGAGAATAGTTCCTTTCAAAATCAACCCAAAAGCTTAAGCTGATAAATGGCAAAGGAAAGAGGCATGAAGATAAAATCCATCCCCCTTGGAAACCAGCCATGGTACCGGCCATGGTAAGTTGGAATAGCAAAAGTCCGAGTATTACTCTTCTATAAACCAAAGGCCATACTTTTCCCGTAGAGTGAGGTAAATGATCCATAGCGAAAACGAGCTGGTACTTGTACACGTAATATCCAATAACGAAGTAAGCTAGTCCAGAGGCAAGAATTTTGGTACTCATCACACTATATATTAACGTGATGATGAAAATTAAGATTGATTGAGGAAGTTGTAGTCCGAAGTTGAAAACAGGAGGGCTGTACAGCTCCTTTCTTTGTCTCGGTGTCTTGCATTTGCTCTTCACGAATGGGAATCCTATCAAACTCCCAACTAATAGTAACTTGAAAGGAAACATACCAATACCTTGAAATATAATCAAGTCAACATAGAATAATGAGAATTCTTTCACGGAGGTTGACAACTGGTACGCTATTTTTGTAGTATCGCTCAAATAACCCCAGTAGTTCGATGCGGTACCCGCTAGTGTGAATACCAAAAACAAGTTGACAAGAATATAGAAGAAATTCTTTGATACGAGCGATAATTCCTCGTCGCTGTAAGATAACATCCCTTGTCTTTTTGTTAAATATTCGTAAAAATACGGAATCACCACGTTGAACAAAGTGAAAATATAAGTTGGCAAAAGCCCTGTCACCAAGTTTTGAGCCCAGTAATTATCCTTCAAAAATTTCCCTAACCCTGGCCAAAATTTGGATATGGTTTTGAGATTTAGTAAAGTTGCCAAATAAGAAACGGGAATAATCAAAAAAGCACTACAGATTCCGATGAAAACTGTCACTGAATACACTTTTAACAGCCTTTCTCTCCTAGACAATGAGATGTTGTCCCAATTGATATCATGAGGAGCAGGCGCTAGTCTCGTAATAAAGTAAAGGACTCTAGGATCTAGTACTGCTTGAGCTGCCATTTGGGCGTTTGCGACCGAATCCATAGTCACAAAGGCGGTTGGGGTGGGAGGATAATTTTTCTTACGAGCTTTCTTGATTTCTTCATCAATAAACTGAAGCTGCTGCTGCAGATATTGAATTGCATCCACTTTTTCTCCAAAAAGACCCAAAAATCCAATTCTCATGACTGGCCTTTCGGTTAATTGGACCTCTCCAAACAAATCATTCGTCTCCGTCTCAGAGGTCGCCAAAGGCTCCTCCTCCTGAACTGTCTCTGTGGTTTCTGCTGATTCTGATTCGGCAGTCGCCCTTCTTCGCAAAGTATAGTGTTCATCATTGTAGATGGCATTTCTCACCTCGTATGGACATTCACTTATTTTCAGTTCTAATTGCTCTAGTATGATTTTTCTATAGTGGAATAAACTGTTTAAAGATCCCCATTCGCGACAGATAGTAACAGAGGAAACTTTACCAATTTTCAAGTCTTCGACCCTTTTTTTTAATTCTGTCTCGCTTCTTAATTGCATTGGGATCCCTGTAATTCTTATTGTCCTGTCTGTCACAGTGTTCTGTCTTCCCAAATACTTTTGTCTTGTATCAACAACTGTCTTGGTTTGTTTCACAAGCATGTACAACGCCAAAAATGTGAAGAAGAATGTAAACACTACGTACATCCAAAGATACATTTCGACTGCTTCTGGGCTATTATCAGGGTCATCGTAGTCTCCGAGTAACTTCGAGATCGTTCTTTTATAGATGTTATTGTCATCGTTCCCGTCATCATACCTACCAGTATAGTGATAGCGAATTGGTGATATCACTGTCATAGATATAAAACAATAAATTGAGAGAAGTTTGATGCACATCTTGAAAAAGCCCAGAAACACAAATGCATCCAATCCAGCGAACTCAAGCACTTGAGAATCATTTATTTTGAACAAAACTGGAATCCAACTGAAGAGTTTACTTTGATCCCATGTGGGTAAGTTTTCTACCTTGTACTTCCTGCTCGAATATAGCCTTGGAAACTTCTTGAGTAGCATAGAAAAGGAAAGAAATGCAAAGAGACCTAACAGTGAAGCAACAAAGAGCTGTGCGGTAGCTACTCGGGTAGTTGGCTTTCTGAAATCCGGAGCCGTTGAATCGAAGGTACTAGCTGACATGGACGTGTTAACGTAACCTATAAAAGATTCCATCATTGGTTCTTTGAGCCCTTGCAGGTCTTCTTGGCCAAACTCAAACACTCCGCAAGATATGTACTATAACCCTAGTGATTAAACTGAATTTGTTCTCTTTCTTTTAGCATATTCTAATACCATTCTCAGTTTGATACCTTCTTTTGTTTGCAATAAAGGTATTCTCTATTTTATTTGTTCTACATATCCATGTTTTCACGTGACAACAATTAAAAATTAGTATAGTGCCCAAAATTACATATGTACGTATAATACTAGACACGCCAATACTGTGCCAAATTATGCAAATGATCGATAACTAACGGAATTAGAGCATTGACACTGGTCGTGATCAAGTTTTGGAAATGGACCGTGGCATCTTCTTCGGATAAATCGAAAGCAAATTTCTCCATCACTTTGAGCACCGCTCCCTCGGGATCCATTTTGATATTTGGTATGTCAGAGGTTTTCATTAATTCGAATAAATTGATGATTAAGCCTGCATTCCGACGTAGAATTGAGTACGCAACAAAGCAGTACGACCTGAATTTGTCATAGTTAGCAGAATCGGTACCACCAAATGCTTCAATTATTTGTGGAGGTAGTTTCATCAACGGTGGAAACGGTTTCGGATCGTAACCTAAGATGTACCCAAAATCCGCGTGAAAGAATCTGCCATCTGGTTGAATAAGTAAGTTATCTAAATGCCTGTCACCCACACCTAAAATGTAGGTTATGACACAATAACCTGCACAGGACTTAACAAAGTTATCCATGACCCAAGGCTCCACTCCATCAATCTCACTTTCGGAAGGATAGCACTGTTGGAAATACTTCAAGATCCCGTGATGGACGCTAAGTGTGCTGCCCATAGTTTCATTAGGTATGAACTCTATCGCACCTTCATTCTTGCCTGTGGCTAAGATGTTATATGGAGTTAGTTTGAGATCAACATTCTCATTTTTGAGAAGCTGGTCCATTAGTTTAATAATTTGAACAACTAACTGATCTTGAATCAAATCATCCCCAACTTTGAACATGAAGGAATAGTGCTGATTATCGGCAGTCAGAAATGTTACTTTGAGTGGAGATAAAGAGCTTTTGAACACCTTGCAAGAAGAAGGAATCACGTCTACGGCAACAACATCAGGATCTAACGGTAGAGTGATTGTCTTGCTTTTAAAGAGAGGTCTCATACGTGTTGAAATTAGGTGCAGGAGTATTTCTTGTTTCTTTACAGTAGTTTCCTTACTTTGTTTGATTTCTTCGCAGAATTTCCGAAGCATACTAACAAGAAGTATTTGGTCATCAATAGTATTTCTATACTGCTCTGGAAGCCGGCTTCTAAAACTTTCTAATATATGTATTAAGAAAGTATTGCGCTCGGATTCTGATCGTAAATACCAATAGAAAAAATTTCCAAGCCTGAAATTCTTGACGGCCCTTCTAATCAAGAACTCTGCCAAAGGTGAAATCATTACCGAGTTTCTGTCAAATGAATTGGACAGACATTGTGATGCGTCAGCAATATCGCCAGAATGACCCTGCTCATTATTGGTGTGCTCGATATCAACTATTGTGAATTCGCTATTCGATTTATCTGATAGCGTTGATGTGCATTCAAAGCATACCGATTGAACAAGCTGAAGTAGATAGAGTTCAAGTTCGTTATCTGAAGCATTTCGTAGTCTGTTAACTGCATATGAGCGTACAGAAATGTTAGTGTACTGGGGCCCGAGCAGCTCCATTGTATCGTCTAAGTCAATTTCAGCCCAAACATCCATCAAATCTAGCACCTCCTTTATTTCAGATTCCTCGGAGAGATTGGTGCTCTGTAAAAGCTTGGTCAGGGCTTTCTTGTTGTTCGACAAATAATATCTATATTTCCAAATTAAGCCCTTTTCATGGTCCGTTAATTTTGTCCCTGGGGGACTTGCGATAATCGAATTTAAGATATCTCTTTTCTTCGCATCAGGCTTGACGTACTTTTCAGTGTCAGTTTCTCTGGACGAACGTTCTAAGCGTCTGAACTTCTCTTCAATTAAATCGGTGTTGTACTGGTCAGGATCATAAAAGAACAGGGTCGAATCATGAGATTTCCCTAACGAAATCTTGACCTCAGGCTCCGATTTGTTTCCATTGTCATGTACTTCATTCCGTTCGAGATTGTGGAAAGTAGGGATACTAATTTGAGGGTTAGAAACTTCACTTGAAGTGTAAACTATGGGGACTCGCGTAATTTTATGCTGAATGGTGAATTTGAAGGATCCAATGGGAAGCTTTTCATCTTTTACACGCTCTTCTAAAGCTGAAAATACAGCACTGTCTAACCATTGACTTGATTTCAGTTCACCGGTATCGTAATCGTTGATAAGATCGATATTTTGATCTTTCACAGCCAAGACTCTGTTTTCCTCATCTTTTGAGAATTTGAAAACTTCTCTACCGCGTTTTAAGGTGTAATCATGCGAATTGAATATCGGAGTTTCCAGCCACCCAAAGGTTGATCGTGAGTCACCGTTATATTCCCAGATCTCTAGCAGTAGTGTTGAGGACATGTCTAATTGATTGATCTTAATAGGTAATGTCAACCATTGGTTCCAGACTCGGCCGTTTTTGAATGGAACGTATCTTGTATAGACAGGAATTGTTAAATGTCTTCCTGATTCACTGTCGAATACCTGCAGTGAGACGAACATGTCACTATTAGGTATGAAATTTGAAGCTTTTTTCGAAAGCTCCGGCTCGGTGTATTTCTGTGATTGCTTGAGGTATGCATTTCTTCCCTCCAAGCCGATGATCTTCACAGATAGGCTTGCATCACATTCGTGAGAAACAAAAAACGTAACACTCTTCAAAGCCATGAATCATTTACAGCTGTAAAACTGTGTTAATACCTCAAATCGATCGAGCTTTGTTCCATTAATTTCTGTCTGCCAACTGTGAAAGTACTTTCCCACTCGAAAGCAGTGGCTTAAGTTGATTGTGATGATGGTTTTCCCTTTAATTACGCATTCCTGTAAATTTTAGAAAAAAAAAAATACAAATGATTAGTTCAAAAGAGTTAAGATTGATAAACGACATGTATTTGATATAATAGATATTTACAGATGCAATATTAGCGACGTATTTACAGGGGAAACAAGATACTGTTACAAATCAATGGTTATCATTTAAGATATAAGCGTCTATGCATTCGAGGGTTGACATGATAATCTGGAAGCCAGAGCACAAAAAAAAAAGCGAACAATAATTGTATAAAAGAAGTTTTGATTGCTGTTTGTAGAGGTTAGGTCCAGCATTCCGTTATTGGTTAACTTAATCGTCAAAAGAGTAATCTCTCTTTCCGTAACCTCTGAAACTAGAGGACCTTGATGAATTGTTTTCACTTTTATCAAAACGGTTACTTTTGTTAAAAGATCTTGACCTGCTATTGTTCTGAGGACGGGATGAGTAGCTTTCTCTATCACCAAATTCACGACTACCTTCGTATGAAGAAGATCTTTTTACATCGATAAGGTCAGAGACGAATCTCATATCTCTATTAGAAAAGAAGTTGTTGATTTCAGCTGGTGTGAACGAAAGCAAGGCGTTTTCGTCATCGTTTAGTTCAGAGTACGAGCGTAAGACGTTCTGACTAACCTTATAGTTGAGTCTGTATTCATTTTGGATACCTTTGTAGAAGCCGAGAATAGTTTTCAAAGCTTCAGGGAAGTCTGGGTGATTGGCTATGATACCTGAGACCTTCTTGAAATTCTCAATGTCATTCTTTTGGTATTCTTCTTGATTTTTAATAACGACATTGGTGGTTTTCTTCAACTCGTCGACAAATTTTAGTTCGTCTTTGAACAAGAAAATTGTAGCAGCACCGGACTGACCAGCACGAGCTGTTCTACCGATTCTGTGAATGTAATTTGGCAAACGAGTTGGAACACATAATTGATAAACGTGTTCAACTGCCGGGAAATGCATACCACGAGCACCGACGTCGGTACAGACAAAAATTCCGTGATTGGTGCTCTTAAATTTATCAACTAATCTTGTTCTTTTCTTTTGATCGATTTTACCATGGAATTTAATGATGTCAATTTTTTTACTTAGGGATTGATTCAAAGCATCTGAGAAAACTTCAACAAATCTGACAGTTGGTAAAAAGAGAATGGCTTTGAATTTATTTTTCTGCTGTAATTCGGATTCTATAGCGTCGATGAGAGCGACCATGCTCTCGGCGAAACTCTTTGTGATCACAAGCTTTTGATCGATTCTATCATGGGCTTCAGAATCATTCTTGTCAACAGTATCAATAAATAGACACTCCTTCTTATTCATAATAGTGGCAGCTAGCTCTTGAACGTTATGGTCCATGGTGGCGGAGAACAACAATGTTCTGATATGGTCTTCTCCTTGGGAGTTTAGTTCATTCAACTTCTTGGAGATTAGTGATAGCTCTGTTTGGAAACCAATTTGTAAAAGGGTATCAGCTTCGTCCAAGACTTTAAAGTCAACGTCTTTGAAGAAACGAGGCCCAACTCTGTCTAAAATATCATTAATTCTACCTGGCGTACCGACAATAATCTCTGGGTTATAGCTGTGCAGATCCCTTAATGATCTGTCAAGGTTGGTACCACCAATTAAAGTTAATGAACGATGCGCTTTCAAGGATGGATTACATTGATGCAACTTTTTGATTTCATTGGATATCTGGATAGCTAAATCTCTGGTGGGAGTAACAATGACCGCTTTCACTGTAGGGGCGGATGCCTGCTTAGCTGAAATTAAATGTTGGAATAACGGGACTAAGAATGCCAAAGTTTTACCAGTACCAGTCTTGGCTTTAGCAACCACATCATTCTCGGTGCTCAAAATAGGTTTTATGGTACGTTGTTGCACCGGAGTCAAGGAATCAAAACGCATTGCACTAATAGCTTTATGGAGACTTTTATCCAAAAGCAGTTCGCTTGTCAAAGAGTCGATAGTTACCTCTTCTTTGAAAGATTCTGGACTCAAGGTGGTGACATTGAACGATTTGCTCTTGAATACTTCCATACCGGAGTTATCATCGTAGTTCTTTTGTCTGCTGCCATTGTAATCGTTGCTGTTGCGGCTGTTACCATATTTACTATTGCCTCTGCTATTGCCTCTGCTGAACCCTCTGCCAGCGTTCCTGTCGTTACTTCTATAACTGAAACGTGAGCTGTTATCATCGTGGTTTCTGTCGTATGTACGAGAATTGTCATTTTTGTATCCGCCTTGTTTGAATCCGCGGTCAGAGTCTCTATACCTTCTTTCATCAGAACGTAGCAGACTTTGTTGAAGACCTAGACTAGATGCATGATGAAATGATCTACAACCAAATACCGCAGTTGAAAACCGACTAAGGAGGACTCCTTGCTTTGGAACACGATTGATGGCCAACATATTCACTGCTTGCAGCGTTTTGAACATATATTACGATGCCTATCACTTGTCAACCTTACTGTAAAATCCCAATCTCAAATCTCTATCACTATGTAAAACCAGATAGAACTTGTATATATATGCAAATGATGAGATGTTAACAGCGCAGGTGGCTTCTTTTGTACCTTGAACAACCGCTGCTTTCGTTATTTGACAGACGTGACCCTACAAAGAAGACTCGAAGAAGACCATTTATTGATTGTACATATAAAGTATATGCCAACCCAGAAAACCACTGGCAAGTAAAGTATACTTTATACATATCATCGCTCAACCGAATTTGTGAAAAATTTCACACAGAAAAGTAGATGGAACACCCGTGAACCCTACCAGTTTTTTTATGCTATGTCAAAAAGCAATTTCACCATGGACACGATCATAAGAGAGGGTAATGCACAAGCTGTGTTCATGACGGTGATCAGTTGAGTTCGTGTCAGCTCTTCAGATTAGTTGATTGCCAGTGAATATCAGTAGTGCGATCGGTGAACGGAACCGCAACTTATGGTTGATAAAAGTAAAGGAATTTTGATCACGTGATGTGACGTGATCAGAAATATACAGCTCTAGATTAAACGGATGGTCGACGACAAATTCATCGGTTTTTGATCCACCATATTGATACTGATGCAGATCGCTTGTTGCAAGATCTGCTGGCCCCTTAAGTGATACGTTTTGTTCGATGCTCCCTAAACTCTAAGTTAAGATTTCCATTTCTTCCTTAAAAATTATAATTTTTTTATTTTTTAGTAGAATGAAATATTGAACTATCGTGAATTGTGAAATTATATTTGTACGTTCATGATATTTTGGTCAACAACAAGACAACTGTCAACAGCAACCCGTCATTGGAAGATCTAACTGTGGTTCTTTTTCCTAGTTTGCACGATTATCAAATACTCATTGTTGAACTCTGAAGTTGGTTTCAACTACTGACGGAAATAGAGGGTCAAGCTATTTCTAGATTCAATCAACACTTCTTACTTTCTTTTAATACAAGAACTTCCGCATCTGATCCAAGAAATCGGCTGTTGTTTTTACTCTAGTTAATCGAAAATATACTGACACCAAGTGGTAACTACGAACTTTTCTTACCTTAAATTTACTGGCTGAAGCGTCGCGTTCAGTCTAGAAGCAGTGAACTAAACAAAACCTGCAAAGCTGCTTCATATTTTACAACCCATCAGTCTTTAAATTCATTTCTAACATCAAGATGAGCGATCTGATACCGGAAAAAGTCAACATAACGCATGCGTTGCAGTCAACTGTGATTGAAAAGATGAAATCGGATATTAAAGAATATCAAAGCCTGCCGGAACTGCAACAAGAACAAATGGAAGTAGTGGATAACTATATAGATTCCTTAGATTCAGCGTTCAGTCAATTCTGTATGGACAACGATCATGTGGAAAAGCGCAAAGGGGGCGTGACGAATGCTGATGTGGAGCTGTTTGAAGGATTGAAAAGAATGTATTTAACGTATATGAGCCAATTGTCCGAAATTAAAAAGGAAAGAATACAACAAGATCAAGAGATTAGTAGGGATAATCCACTGGAATACATGAAACAAGAACTTCCTTACTTGCAGCCATCAGATCGAAACCTTTATGTTAAAGAACTCGTGAAAAATCCTCAGTTACTGTTAAAACAAAATGATGAGCTGCTGAAGACTGTGCAAAACCTTGCTATAATCGATGGGTCTTTGAAAGACAACCTACGACTTTATAGTCAGCTACTTCTAAAGGTTGGATACAACGACGGTGACATTAATAGCATTTTGCCTCATGAATCAAATGATGGTAGCGCCATCATACCTCCAGAACAGAATTTTATACAAGAAAATATAGTGCAAGATTCTGATAGTGATGAAAAGAAGAAGATTCCGTTTTCCAAATATTTAAAGAAAGATGTTAAAGAAGGGAACGAACCAGTAGAGATAAATGGTAATGGTAAAAGAAGCATAACGGTAGGATCAGTGGGTGAACCGATTAGTAAAAAGGTGAAAAGTGATACCGCTGGTAATAACGGCTTGATTTCCATTCTTAAAACAGATAATAAAAAAAAGACAAAAACAGCTACCAACATTAGGTTTGAAGAGGACTCCAAGTTGGTTACAGTTTTCGGAGATGGCATACCAAATAGTGGGTTGATAGCCTCTCCAAAGCAACTAAAAAAGATACTCAAACCCTTCAAAGATGGTGAACCTGCTGAAATAATTCTCAAAGCGTGGAACGGACGTGGTGCCCAAACTCTGTTCCTTGAAATAAAAGGAGTTAGCAGTTCCGATATTTCAGAACTGAGAAATGGGCCGGTTAAGTTATCTACTCATGTGCATTCTTCTTTGGCTAAAAATTTCTCTGCTTTCAGTCCTGACCTTAACAAGCCTGCATTAGAACCTGTACATATAGAAGACGAAGATGATGCTGGCATAGGGAAAAGAAAACAAAGAGCCCCAATTGTGGCCCGAGCATTTGGTAAAAACTCTCTGCTATTGAGAAAAGATAGAGGAGGATTACCATACAAGAGAGTTCCGGACGTACAGTCCAACACATATCCAATAAGACCAGACACTTCGGAGAGTGATGATACTTACGAAGTCCCCAATTAGAACCTTAGTTTCTACACAATGGATTAAAATGTCGTCAATAATCGTTTAATTAAGATATATCGTTATGTGTACTCATATGTTATTACTGAAATTGTCAGTTGTATTACTTGTGGTTACAACACACAGTGCGTCGGAAAGATTCTCGCAGTTTTTCAACTGCTGTGGTAAAGTATTCGTACGTTTTCCTTGTTCTTCTTCTTTTCTACAACTGAATTACCGTCTTTTCCTAGCTTCTCCTTTGGTCTATTTGCAAACTTCGACGGCCAACGTTGTTTCAGATATCTGGATAATACTACCGATACTGCAGCAACGAAACCGAAAGGTGGGAAGTATTCAAGCCATACTGTCGTAGCTGATGGCTTCGTGTACATTAAAAATCCGTCAATGTTGCCATATAGTTCCTTTATATCACCGCTGTTATCAATGAGATAATCCGACCTAGCGATCCGATCGTCCATGCTCATCTGAGATCCTATCCGGGCGAGTGCCAGCTCCTCAGTTAATTCAGGATTTCTCTCCATAAGCCTTTTCAATTGTAATTCCGTGTGACATACCACACTAACAGTAATCCCACAGATAATATCCAAATTCGCTTCAAAGAGTAAAGGAACGTCTAGGATGCACATCGGTTGAAATTTCAGATAATTGATTAAGATTTTAAGTAGGATCGAGTGCCTCACCTCAGGATGCGTTATCCCATTCAACACCTTTCGTTCCTCTGGATTTGCGAAAATGTAAGCACCCAACGCAGCTCTATTAATCGAACCGTCTGCTTGCACAAGATCAGGTATTTTGCTTATATAGTACCGTACCACTCTTTTGTAGGCATTCTGTCCTGGATCCAAAATTTTCCTTGCAATTGCATCGGCATCAATTACCGGTACTCTGTAATGTGATTTGAGCCTACCAGAAACCGTAGACTTGCCACAAGCAATTCCCCCAGTTAATCCAACAACCAACATCAGACGAACTACGCAATTCAGAACAATGAAACACCGGCAAAAGTAATTGTACCCTTGGATTTACCACAGAAACTCAGATGTGTTTTTTTTTTTTATATATATTTTTGCCTGTATGTTATACAACAGCACTGCAGGAATTTGTTGTGTACAGCAGATTTTCACTTGACCAGAATCTTTGTGTTAGGATTGAAACCAAATGGCTCAGTTGATCTCCTTTCTTTGTTGGCTACATGAACAATTCTCTTTTGTACTTCTTTACACAGTAGATTATCATCCTGTCAAATGTCAATAAATATAATATATGTTCATTACATAGATTTTCAAATACATATCTCAGACTTGTTCAGTCAATTCGAAAATTAAATATGGAATTTTCACGAAAAATTAACAGTGGTTGTTCAAATGAGTTATAGTGACCTATTCATCTCTCCTGCCAAAGCCGAGCAATTCATCTGCCCGACTTACCGTTCGTATATTCTTGGGTGATTACTTCTACCGAAAGTTAACTTCTTTTTTATTATAAAGTTGCACCTCATTCAGCTTTTGAGGAGGTAGGTATAGGCATTTTTTATTTTGGGGAAGATTTCATGGAGTGCGGATTTCTTGGTTTTGTTCTGCCCACAGTCGATTGAAAGGTGATTTAGGCGTTCTATAATTGTCTTGGTCAACTACCACATTTCTAAAATTTTCCAGAGCCTTTTTTGCGTTTATGGTTTTCAATTGAGTACCCATTTATTTGACAGTATCTAGCCACAGGAATTCCTGACCCGAGTTTATTGACCAACGAAATGTCTCTACCTCGTGTATACACAGTTGGATCATCGAGCGTGATACCAGCACTTGCATTCGATATTGCTAAAATATCATCTCAACCAAACATCCCTAATGTAGTTGTGCTGTTGCAGGATACAAAACTCTTAACTAAGTTCACAGATCAAAATTCTAAACTGACTGTGCTGCGTAAGAACCCTGAAACAAGACAGTTCATGGCATCATGTGCACCACCTAAATTGGCAACTGGTGCAATCACAGCTATTGATAATCTGATTATTGGTGAGCCCACAAATAAGTCATTTACCATGACATTCCAGAAGTACAAAAAAAGTCTCAATAGCGAATCCAATGTTTTGATAGTGAATCCTGGCTACGGGTTACTAGAGTATATCAATAAATATGTCTGGAAAAAAGATGAAGAGAGGCCAAACTTATTTATCGCAAATGTCGATGATCAAAAGGATACCATAGTTACTTCAAAAGAGTTCACATTGAGGATCAATAAGAGTCCCATCCCGATTAGTATTACGAGGGTACCCGAAAAGATACATCAATATACTCATGAGAAAACGACACAAACAAAATGGAATGAATTCTATCCATTGACCCAACTTTTGACTAAGCTGGTCGAAACCACCAAACCCGTTCATATATTTCAACCGTCTTTCCATCATTTCGGCGATTTCATGCTCATCAAAAGCGAGAGGCTTTTAATAGACTCGTGTGTTGAGCCACTAGCAACTTTGCTTGACTGCCAAAAATATGGTGAGCTACTGAAGTCAACTTTTTTCCAGCAGCTAATCGACGACTTATTAACGGAGCAAATTAACATTTTAAACATCAGTTATCCATTCCTGCGAAGTACACCGCATTTCAATACCGTTTTTGACAAAGATAATCTCAAAAAGGTGATACATAAACACATTTACGATCGGAGGTTTATGAAACCACGAATGTTGGATAATTCAAAAATGCTAAGCAAGACCAATATCAATCAGTTATTAGGCTATGTCGTTTCTTTGGCGAAATATAAGAAAATCCCGGCTCCAAAGAATGAAATGGTGTACAATCTTGTAAGAGGTAAGATCCAATCGATTAAAAACAGAGCGTTTTCATGGGACTTGTAAATATAACATCTACCACTTCAATCAAAATTAAATAAGTCTTCCAACCGACATCAACCGCTATGAACTTAAATATAAACTGCATTATAAATTACTATCGATAATATCTATGTACCCTTCGTATAGATTAGAGAGATTTCTTTTACACCAAGCATCACCTTCGAGCTGACGAATTTTCTGGACCTGGGAAATGTACTGGAGCTTCATGTTTTGCAGTAAAGGCTTAATCAAGTCGGATGTTTCTGGCTCAAAATAGTTTTCTGATATATAGCCCAAGGAGAATTTCTCTGTCTTTCGATGATCCTTACATACTAACAGGGAAATCGCGACCAGTGTACGGTAGCTTATTTCGCCTTTGGATAGGGTGTAATCTTGCCAATATCCGAGGCTATCTAGAAATGCGATATCTTTGGGGTCAGTGAACATGCTACAAATCTCTGGTGTAAGGTCAATGTAATTCCAACCATTATTTGAGGTAGAAAATCCGTATTCTGCTAATAAAAAGTCATTTGAATGGGCACCATAATTGAGGAAAATCTCATCACCTTCTCTATCGTACCTGTGAGAACCGACCCGTATCGAGAACTCCCCCAGTCCGTAGGAACTTTTTTTGAATTTGTTGATCGATGGGAAACAATGTAACCCCACGTCATTTACATGATTCAAATAATCCACAAAAGGCACCATGGTGAAGAAATCCCTAACGTCACTCTTTGAAGGAACTTCCATGTATAGGCATCTGGAGTTTATAATAAAATAAATGTGCACGAAATACAAGAAAAAGTCGTCCATGCTAGCGATTGGGGACGGGAACTGTTCTGTCCATTTTTGAAGAACTGGTTTTATTGTGGCCCAATCATGAAGTACAAGTTCAGATATTCTTTGTTCATGAGTTGAAGATGCTGTTGGAAGGCAGTCCAACAATGTTTTGGAGTTCTGGTCTGAGCGGGTCAATCTCCATTTAGTTGGAATTGAACTTAGTTCGTCATTTGAAGGAAATATGTCGAAAAACGGTTTCCACCAGGAGACAATTTTACCATCTGACCATTGCGGAAGTAAAATCCATTCTGCCAGTATAAAAAGACAAATCAACTGAAAAGAGCTGTATTCATTTAAGATATCTCGAGTAAATGCCCCATAGGCGCCAATTCGAGGGTCGTCTTCATCTATCTCTTCTCCCGAAAGACATTCAACTCCGTTGGTAATATCACTAGCATCTGTTGACACTTTCTTATTAAATTTTCCTATCCAGTTGAGCGCGGTTTCGAAATTTATTTGATGTGAGCCAGGAATGGCAATTAACACCTCATTTTTGTCCAAGCTGCCGTGTTTTAAACTAATTCCTCGTCCGCTCAATGGATCTTCAAACACCTGAATTTTTGGATTGATGTAAAATTCTCCAGAATCGTTAAGCCATTGCAATAACTGGATTACTTTTGCATCGGAAAAGTTAGGTTCATTTGAACTCATTTTACAAATTGAGATGCTTCTAAATATCGGGTTACATATCACATCTTATTTCTTCTATTTGCTCAGCTCATCGCATGAATATGTTTTGTAACATTCGAAATATGTACATGAGGTATCCAACTTTGAAAAAAAAAGAGGAAGAGCTAGCTACCTTTGAATTTCCCCATGAACAAAACATCTTCGAGTACAAAAATAGCCGCAGATAGTTGTCAAATCGAACAACTGCTCAACTGATCAAAAGTTCTAATATTCATACTCAACCTTATAAGAATGCGAGTGTCAAACTTGCTCTGCAGGTTGCCATTAAAGCCACAACGGACGGCTTTTCATAAAGTGCGATTTCAATCGACGCTGAAGTGTACGACAAGCGCTAGCACGCATCCGATTGATCCTTCCGCCGACACCGTTAGGCATTTGCAATTCGTGAAACAAGTACCGTTTGAGTCAGGAGTGGACATTCAGGAGAACTTCGTGCGAGCTCACCTTGACATCAAACAGTTACAATCAAAGATAAAAAGGGAAATGACAAGCTTACGGAATGAGCACGGTCCTGAGATTCAATTGAATTTTCATGAGCAAATGATCATAGACAATATTAACCAAATGAAACCCAATCCAATCGTACTTACGTTTCAGTTTGAACCTACCTACACCGGAGGAAAGCGTGTAAAGAGACTTATCAATGAAGAGCAGATTGCCCGATTTGAAAGCTTCCGTCCTTCAGAGCAGGCAGATAATAAAAAACCCAAGTTTGTACAGGTTGAAAGAGGCGGGCAAGTAACTTTTCATGGACCTGGTCAAATGGTGGCATACGTTATTCTTGATTTGAAAACTTTTCACAATTTTCCTGCGAAATGTTTAGTTTCCACCATCGAAAACGCTGCTATGAAGGCACTAAAAAACGTTCCAAAGTTCTCGGGTTCTGATGAGCCTCTAAATCTAGTTTCCAAAAAGACTGATGAGACAGGAGTTTGGGTTTCTGAGGACGAGAAAATTGCCAGTATCGGAATTCATGTCAGGAGGTCAGTTACCTCTCATGGTATATGTATAAACGTTGACCCCGACTTGTCTTATATGAACAGTTTCACCATGTGTGGTCTATCAGACAAACGAAGCACATCTATCAGAGAGCAAATTCCTGATAGTTCCACTTCTGTAAAGGATGTTGCCATTTCATTTGTCAACGAATTATCGAAACTTTTGGGTATTAGTAAGGTCGAAAGAGTTCAGCTAGACGATCTTCCAATCGCCGATAACTAAATTATCGGTCTCTAAATCACGTAAGAGGGAGGTATGAAGATATATTAATACTTTTTGAATCATATTTATACAATATTTCATTTTGACGCGTACTTAAATACAGCAGCCAGTGCGCCTGCTGAGATAGAGCTTAATAGAAGTAAGTTGGTTGTCGTGCTTGGTAGTTTACTGCTTTTTGTCACACTAGTATTTTGTGAGGAACCGTCTTCAGTAGCCTTTGAATGCTTTGAGTTTGACTGTTGTAACTGACTGTTTTTGAATATTTCAACTTCGAGACGGGTTTGTAACTCATCAACCTCACTTCTCAGCTGTTTGATTTCATTGTTTTTGATTTCAGTTATATCCTTCAAGGACTCATTTATTTTCTTCTTTTCGATCTTTAGTTCTCTCATTTCCTCATTATGTTTGTTTTCTAATTCCACCTGCTGATGAGCAAGCTTTTGTTTCACACTTTTCTGGAACTGGACCAGTTGTGAATCTGCCTTTTCGATTCTGATTTTTGATAAGTATTCGAGTTTGCTGATATAATTAACAATAAAATTATCAATCGATTTTAGCTTTTCGTATTCTAACTTTTCAAGCGTTAGATCTGCAACCAGCGTTTTGATAATGTTGACCAAGTTCGGACTCGTTCCAATAGAGTTGTTTATGAAGATTCCGCTCAAAATTTCAGTTTCGGATCCCAACACAGCATCTTCAAGATCCAGGTTATTTACATCTCCAAACATGGCAGCTTCAAATGCAGCTTTTTGAGCTGTTGTTATTGTAATCATGGTGTCTGCAGTTCCGCTAGTCGGACGGTTATTAGTAGAATCACGTTTCGCTGATGCTATAAGCGTGTCATTGTCACTTATTAATGGTATCACAGAAATATCCTCTACCAATGCACTGATCTTACGATGTTCAAGTTTTGTATCTATATCTGTCCCAAGGTCTATCACATCCCCTACTTTGATTTCAACATCAGACTGTCCAATCCTACTATTATTCACGAATGTTCCGTTAGAAGATTTCAGGTCGTGAATACATATTTTACCTGTCTTGGCATCACACGACAGCGATGCATGGTTTCTTGAGAGAACCCTGGAATCAAAATTACCATTATCTGCTTTCACCTGGGGATCGGCTTTACCTGAAAGCCCTCCACTGTTACCAGAGTTAGAAGCACCAATCACGGGCCGTCCAAGTTTTAATCCGTTCGGTTTGAACGGAATCACCAAGAATTTAGTTTCAAATGTGTTGTTTAGTGATTTCAAAACTAGAACATGTGTATATTTATTTCTTGCCTGGGTTCTTTCTTGTTCAGTAGATACCAGCTTACCAAGTGTTTCCCCGGCTGAGTTTGGGCTACTGTCACTCGAGGAACCATTGCTGCTAGAGTTTGAGCGGGCCCTTCTTCCTTTAGATTTTGCAGCAAAGTCGCTTTTAGTGTCCTGGTTCGACGTGCTGCTCGAGTTCGGAAGGTTTTCGAGTTTTTCAGTCATTCTAAATCCTAACAACTTTTCAGACAGGAGAGTAAGATAAATGAGAGTCTGAAATACAGCCTATCGTTTCACGTTACTGCCAGAATTTTATCGTTGAATTAGTACCCCCTAAACATACTCTAAATGTCTTCCTGTTTGTCTTCATCAAGGCTGGAAGTGTTTCAAGATGCTCAAATTAAAAGTTCAAATTTTAAGGAAAACAAACATCACTTCTACAACGTAAACAATAAATAATCAAAATATTTAGCATGATAGTATTGAAGCACAAAATCACAAGCATTTTGGAGGAATTATCTTCGAATCACACCCCGCTGGTACTTGATTTAATTCGTACAAGCAGGTAACTTACTAATAAACAATGGAACATTTGCTTTCAGAAAGTGTGGATGCTTTGTCTGCCTGTGTGGATAACATGGAAAAATGTCTGATTGCATCCAAGATAACTACAGATAGCAGCACTAAGGTCGCCAATAATATGTTGCAGACTAAAAGAGTATTTCAGCTAGTATCAGAATATGACGTCCAAAGAGCAAGGTTAGATCTGATGGAGGAGATAGAGCCGTTGTTACAAAAACTGTATAACAAACTCGAAAAAGGACTTAACAAAGTAGAAAGGGAGAGAGCCACTCTATCTCAGACGTTTGAGTTGAACAAGCTTCGACTGAATAATCAGGAAACCAGTCCTTTGGGAGGTGCCGTGAAGTCTGACCCGGTTGTTATAGTATCCTCGACACACGAAGAATTAGAACAACTCAGAGAGTTGAAGAACCGCAAAGAGGATTTGATGCAGAAAATACAACAGTTACGTGGCGATGGATGAAGCATGCAGCAGCGCTATACAGTTCGCCGCTAAATTAAATTTTGAATATTTACAAAGTGATTGCTGATTTTGTTCTCAAGTCCGTTCATTTTGGCGCTGACGCTGATCAACGTAGGATCGCTTGTAGTTATTGAAACTTTCTCGCTTTCAGTTACGACTCGCCCATCAAAAGTCACGCACCTAGCCATTAAGTCACTTGCTTGTGGAAGGGTTATCCTTTCCGTCACAGAAAGGCTTGATATTAAATTATTTATCACAGAAGTTTGCTCAACCTGCAGTCCTTCATCCTTGAGGATATCTGCAATCCTAACAGTTCTGTCTTGTTTTAACCTGTCTCTAACTTTGTCTGCAAAAGACAACCCTGAATTAGAATCAATCTCAGACCATGGTTTTTTGACAACTTTTGCCATATTTCTTATATCCAAGCAAACCTCATTTTTGAAAAGAACCAGTTCTATACTAACTAAATGGTGTGCTGATTCGCACGCCTCGTGCGACTCGGAAAAATTGTCCTTCAGGAAGCTGTTGTTATTGTGCGGGAAAACTATCTCTCTCGGAGGGTTTTGTAATAGCGTAATTGATTGTGTAAGGAGCTCTAATATTTTTCCAATCTTGTCGTGGAAGTTATGAATATTTTGGATCTTCAAATTGTGTAATTCAGAAAGTTGCTGTAGTTCATCAAATAAATGAAGCACTTTTGACAAGTTGTCAATAATAGTGTTTATTTGTACTAATGAAAACGTTCGGTCTGAATCCATCTTCAAAACTATCGGCTTACCTCTGTTGAAATTTGGTAGTTTTATGATGGCTTGGAAATCCACTATAAATCCTGCTTGTCTTGTGATTGTTCCTTTTATAGATGTGCTTTGTGAGGCCACCCCTGTGGTATTAATAGAGACATTATTGCCGTTGGTGAGTGGCATCCTGAACTTCTCAGAACTGGAAAGCTGTGTAAGGCACTTTTCCACATGATCCATGAGATTAGGTAGTTCAGGCTTTATGATTTCTTTGATTAGCCAGGTCTGTTGTAACAAAGAGCTCTGTTCGTAGGTAGGAGCATTTTTATAAGTTCCGTCATCATACAATTCAGCGGTCATGTTCGAAACGTGGTTGGGATGGCGTCTATCTAAGTGCGCAATGTAAGTAGTGACAATGATTGGGGCGGGAACCACTACTCTTGTACACCTTGCGTTCGAATCCTTTTCCTTAAAAAAAATCAAAGAGTAATAATAATAATATTAACAATAATAGTAATCGATGATATATATTTCAAAGATATATGTTATTTTACGTGACAAGACAAGCAGCACAAATAAGAATAATTAGAAGGTTCCTGGTAAGACTTGACTAGCTTTTAAGTAACAACCAGTCTGACAACCTTAGGGTATTACGCTTAGAGAAGGAACAAATTCGATCACTCTTTGATATTACATTTATCGCCTGCTAAAAGCTTTCGTTTACCAAAAGAGAGGGATGTTTGCACCTACCACGAGATCTGTGCTAGCCAACAGAGTCACACTAGATTCATTACAGTGTGCGAAAAGGGGATTCGTTTTTGCAGCGGTTGCATGTTTAGCAAACCTTGTAATTGGTAAGGATGTCAAACTAGCGGATGCCATGGAAATCGGCTATTTACATGATAAAAATGGTGAGTATGAGCATAAGTTGGAGCAAAGGACTGAAGACAGGTTAAAAACATTAAGAAACACAAGACCAATAGAACCCAACTACAAAGGACATGTTCCACTTTGGTGGCATGAAAGGATGATGCTTTTCGGAATAAGTGGATTAAGATCATATTTCCACCCAGAGAATGGAGAAAACATTGTTCAGCTAGGTGAAGCGACTGCTTTACCGTGCTTCCTCGAAAATCTGAAGCATACTATGCTCTCGGATAAAACTGGCAGAAGAATCTTACGAGACCAACCAAACATCACTTCTGACAGCCTGGACATGGGACGTTTATCGAAGATGGACAAAAATTCCGTAGGTTACACATACTACAAGTGGTTGACAAAAGAAGGAGTATCGCCGGATACAAGAGCTCCTGTTACGTACATCGATGATCCTGTTCATGCCTTCATTTTCAAGAGATACAGGCAATGCCACGACTTTTATCATGCTATAAACGACTTACCAATTATCATAGAAGGTGAAATCGCAGTGAAGGCCTTCGAGGCCTCTAACATTGGTGTTCCAATGGCTGCATTGGGCGCCTTGCTAGCACCACTTAGACTGAAAAAAGTGCAGAAGGACAGGTTGTACTCAATCTACCTACCATGGGCAGTCAAATCAGGCCTTAATTGCAAACCTTTAATTAACGTCTACTGGGAAGAAATCTTGGACAAGAACATCAACGAACTAAGACAAGAACTACATATTACTCCTCCGCCAGATTTGAGAGCAATCAGAAAGGAAAGAGCTAAGCAAAGAAAACAGTTCAAGATCAAGTACGAAACCTATGAAAAATGATCTAGCGTGTTGCACAGTTGTCGCTACAATAAAGATATCATAATACGAACTCCACACACAATTTAAGTAAACCTTGTTAAGGGAAGGTCCAAAAAAAAAAAAGAAACAGAATATGGGCATACCGTATGTACCGAACAAAATGGACTAATGAATAAGAGAAATATCTCCAGTGACCTGTTTATAAGAAGCGGCGATCCTTGGCGTATATATTAATAGCATGTAAACGTTCCGACTGCAGCTTCGGCCATTGTACAACCGCACCCGTCTTACCAGTAAATACGTTACACTCATCTCGGTCTTCTTGAAGCTGTTCTGTTCTTTTTTGATTTTCCTGAATTGGCTGTGAAAAGAAAAAAAAGCAAACAAAGTTAAAACATATTTTAATCACATTTCACCAGCGCATCTCATCACGTCTCATCTCAAGATTAAATACCGGCGCTTATTGCAGGACCAGAAATAGGGAGGTTTGGACAGACTGTTAGAGAACGGTGGAGTTACGTGATTCCAGTACTTTGAAATCCGTACAGTGTTTGTTTGATTGCCTGCGCCTTTTTTGTTGAGTCGAAACAAAAGAGCATTTCATCTTCTGGTGTAAGCGTTTTAGAGTTTGCATCAATTTCAATACGCTACGAATTTGCCACGGTTCCTCGATTGTGCGTTAGGAGGCCAGTTGTCCGTGGGGTCTAAATATTGTGATTGAGCAGATTTTTTGCCCGTTGACACAATAGTCCTGCATTAAAGCTTTTAGTTTGCCCTATATTATAATGCCTGAATCTTCGAATATGCAGCATTCGCCAAATGACTCCAAGAATCTGGTGTATACTGATAAGAAACGCGTAAAAGTATATGTCTTGGAGAACAATGAGTGGAAAGATACGGGCACCGGCTTCTGCCAAGGTGTAGTCGAAGAGCAGACGGATGCAGACCTACAGTTTCCAAAGAAACAGGCGTATCTCTTAGTTGTTGATGAAGACGCAGATGACCAGGTTCTACTTAAATCCAGACTAGAACGAAACATTGAGTATCAACGTCAAGAGGAAACCCTTATCGTGTGGAAAGATCTGAATGGACAGGATATTGCTTTGTCCTTTGAAGAAAGCGTAGGCTGTGATTCTCTGTGCGAATACATTTGTTTTGTTCAGAAAAACATTGAAACGCGAATTTCTTTGGTGGCAGTAAGATCCACAGATGATGGCATTGGTTCAGTTCATGAAATAATAACAGGGCCAGTCAATTTACCGTCAAATGAAGAAAATCAAACCGAGGATTCCCTTTTAGAAGCATTGAAGATTTTAAACGAAAACACGTCATTCGATTACTTAAGAAATGAAACCATCCAATTTGTTATCAACGACCATTATCTATCAATACTGATAAAATCATTCAACCAGTCTGAACGCTCCAAACTTTATCGTAATCTACTACTATTGAGCAACATCATTAAAACTCTAATTTTGTTCAATAGTAAAGAAATTGTTGAAGAGATGATCAACGAAGAAAACTTTTTAAGCATTTGTGGTATCTTGGAATATGACACGGAGTTTCCTAAGTCAAAGCTTAATCATAGACAGTACTTAAATGACAAGGAACCGAAGTTTAAGGAGATGGTACCGATTTCGGACCAATCTATCAAATTAATGATAACGCAAAATTTCCGCCTACAATTTTTGAAAGATGTCGTTTTAGTCAGATTTTTGGACGACCAGTCTTTCACTTTCATTTCGGATCTCATGTTGTCTTACCAAAACTCAATCATTGATTTCTTACAAGAGGACGGGAATAACTTCATCAATCAAGTTATTTCTATGTATACCTCCGAAGAAAATTCAAATATCACACCGGATAAAAGAAGAGACGGTATCAAACTTTTGCATGAGTGCGTTCAACTTTCACAAAACCTAAACTCGATAGAAAAGACACTGTTCTACAAATTTTTGATTAAGAAAGGGTTGTTCCAAGTAATTCAATTTGCTTTTAACATGGAGACTAACAATGATGTCCGCATTCTGGCCACTCACATTATAGTCGGTCTAATAGAGCATGATATTCAGCTTATTCAAAGCGTTCAAAATGACGAAGTTTCCTCGCTGAAAGACCAAAACGCCAATATTCAATCAACAGATATGTCACTTTTACTCATATTGACCAAAATTCTGCTAACCGATAAGAGTCCAGGATTGAGAGAACAATCATTTCAAGCACTAGTAAGTTTACTGGATCCAGAAGACTACATCGTGGATGACTTTCAGAATCATGATGACAGTATTGATACCCGTATCGATAACATGCTACAGATTCAAAACGGAAAGAACCGCGATGAACCAGATACAGATAGAAATAGTGAAAGATTTCAGTTGGCAGAATACTTACAACGCTTCTACAAGCAAGTTGCGCCTACGTTATTCCATTGTTTCATCGACAAGTCTGTTAATCTTCATTCATATGACCAGCAGTTACTAATAAAACTCGTAAAACTTCTCAATCTAATGATCCAAGGTCACGAAGCTTCGATATCAAGACGGTTCATCCTCGAAAACGGTATTCTGATAAAGCTTATTTCCCTTGCTTCAAATACTTATATTCTCCAACTAAGACTTGCTGCAGTGCGCTGTTTCAAGAATGTTGTATTTTTGAATGACGATTTTTACCTCAGATATCTTATTGGCAAGAACCTCTTCGACCCAGTATTCCAGGTCTTTAAAGAAAATTTACATGAGGACAACATAGCTAACTCGACGATTTTGGATTTCTTGAAGTCGCTGAACGCCGAACTGAAGGTCGTTGAAGATGAGGATAGATCGCTGATTGGCAATAAAAGTTCTAGAAACTTTTTGTTGTTGAACAAATACATCTGTGGTAGGTATGGGGATCTTTTGCAGAGTGCAAATTATGTTACATTTACACAGGAAATGATGGATACTTACAACGAAGAGATGCAAAGGCTCCCTTCTATATCGACAACGGAAACCAGTTTTGATGAAAATGACAACACCACCTTGGAAGTAGAGGTATGACACTTTTGTTTTTCCTTACCATCAGGAAGAGTTCAAGTTGATCAAACATTGAATGTTAGATTATAGAATACAAGAGGAACATTGTATTATATTATATAAAAAAAATAGTTAGTCTTATGTGTTTGAAAGAGAAACGAAAACAGTATAGGACAAATGACACGGTTTATTTAAGCAAACACAGTAGGGAAAAGAGGAATTTGGAAATAACAACCGTGACGTAGCTAAACGTACATTGCTGTCTCAAGTTTATGATTTTTCAATTTCTTGAAATTTCGGGGACTAAAGAGCTTAGAGTTTTGAATTGAAGTCGTACTTTAATTCTTTGGGGTAAAATTCTCTGGTAATTTGAGTTCCAACATGCCAGGCACCACCATCTACGACATGGATTGTGCCCGTGATGTAAGAAGCAGCTGGAGAAAACAAGAAAACCGTTGTATTGGCAATATCAACGGTAGTTCCAAGCCTTTGCAAAGGAATCATGTCCGAGATTTTCGAGTCCGAATCATCTTTAGTAAGTCTTGCCAATCCCTCGGTGTTAGCAATGGCACCTGGTGCCACGCAATTGAACCGTATCCCCAATGGTCCCATTTCCACGGACAATGCGTTTGAAAGGGCATCGACCCCAGCTTTCGCAGCTCCAACGTGTGACTGAAAGGGGACCCCGTAGTAATGCAAAGTAGAGCTCACGAAAAGCACTGAACCTTTAGTCTTGACCAACTCTGGAAAGCAAGCCTTTACCGTGTTAAAACTACCCAAAAGATCGATAGAAACCACAGATTTGAAAGCATTGGCTGAAAGATGCGTGAAATCTGCCAAGAAATTGCCTGCAGCCCCAGCAATAACGTAATCTAAACGGCCAAACTTCTGGATGGCTACTTTCACTGCCTCGTGCAACTGGTCCACACTTCGAACGTCCACGCTTGAAATGGGCAAACACGCATGTGGATCGTGAACCAGCTCGCCGATCTCAAGTGCGGTTTTCCGTGTCTTTTCTGCGTTCCTACCAACAATCACCGCTTTACAACCAAGCAGCACCATAGCTTCTGTTTGCACCCTGCAAATTGTGCCGGCGCCTCCAGTGACGAAAACAACTTTTCCGCGGAACATGTCCCGTTTCCAGGGTCCTTTCTCCACAAACGATATATCCAACGTGTTGGGCATCTCTTCCTTTCCGGTTACCTCAGTGCTCTGCAATAGCTACCAGATATTACTACTGGAAAGTAAAGTACTGCTGGCAATATTCTACCATTGCACAACAATCAAAATATACAAACACACATACATATATATTTCACCTGTTGGAGTTGAACCATGCATCATTTCATTGCCCGTCGATCTGCCATGGGCCCACACTAAGTATGGCAGTCCAAAAGTGTCAGTCATTTAGTACCGAGGGAAAAGAGGGGAACGGTTGGCGTCGGGTAACACCAAAGAGCCGTCCTCGCAGTTAGTACTCTTAGCTCCGGAATCCAAGCCAAGCATAAGCCCGTTTCCCTTGTTCCTCAGTTCCTCTGTTTTTCCACTCCACAAAATTGGATTCTTATATACAAGCGTTACCCGGGTGCATTCTTCCTCCTTTCCTTTGTGGACATCAAGCTGTGCTTTCGTGCTAAGGCGGAAAGTTGGCGGTTCGAATGAAAACTGGAAATTGAAAGTTGATTTGAAATTTAACATCTAACATTTAACATTTGAATTTGATCTGAAATTTGATAACATTGGGTAGGTTTATAGCAAAATAGTGTGAAAACAGCGCCGAAGCCCGTTTTAGCAACACAGCGGTTGAGACAACAGTGCAAGAGTGTTATCATTGTGTGTTTCTGACGTCTAGGAATCTGCAGCGCGGTTTTCCTGACATAATCTCTTTGTAGTGCTGTAAAGTGTGAAGTACTAGTGCAAAGTACGAATACAAGACCATTCGATGTCAGAGTGGAAGGTCGATCCAGACAACAGGAGACGGTTGTTGCAGTTGCAAAAAGTGGGTAGAAACAAGAAATGTGTTGATTGTGATGCGCCAAACCCGCAGTGGGCGTCTCCAAAGTTCGGTGTTTTCATCTGTTTGGAGTGCGCCGGTATTCATAGAGGACTGGGCGTTCACATTTCGTTTGTCAGATCCATCACGATGGATCAGTTCAAACCGGAGGAATTGGTCAGAATGGAGAACGGGGGTAACGACAAGTTCATGGAGTATTTGGAGGCTCGCGGCATAGATTCGAAGCTGCCTCAGAAGTTGAAGTACAATAACGTGATTGCGTCGGACTACAAGGATAAGCTAAGTGCTGTCTGTGAGGGCAACGAGTGGGAAGAACCGGACCGTTCTGGGTTCGATGCTTCTACGCTTACAGCCACCAATTCTAGATCTGCTACGCCACAACAAACCGCAACAGTGGGGTCCGAGGAACCTCCAAGTCAAAAGGAGAAAAACGAGTCCTATTTTGCTACCCTTGGTGAAAAAAACACTCAAAGACCAGACCACATACCGCCATCCCAAGGTGGTAAATATCAGGGGTTCGGTAACTCGCCTATCATTCAGCACAAGAAAGGTGAGTCATCTCAAGGGAACTCAACCACCTTGTCTCTAGAAAACTTTCAAAAGGATCCCCTGGGAACCTTCACTAAGGGGTGGGGCTTATTCTCCTCGGCAGTGTCCAAGTCTATGGAAGAAGTGCAAGAGTCCATCATCAAACCGAACGTGGAGCAACTTTCACAGAAGGATCTGTCCGAAGAAGCTATGAGAGCGGCTAAACAATTCGGCCAAAAATTCCAAGAATCTAGCAGCTACGGTTTACAAGCACTCAACTCCTTCACGAAAAATCTGCAACACCAGTTGCAAGATCCACAGACCGAATCTGACGGCTCCCCATCCCAGTATTCAAAGCTGTTCGAAGGCTTAGGTGACAATACTCCTTCAAATCATACCCAAACTAATATCCAATCACAGAAACCAAATGAGAAAACGGTAAAGAAAGCCTCCGAAGAAGACCAGTGGGACGAGTTTTAATCCAGTTTGTGCTTTGTGTCCGTTTTTACTAAGCCACTTACGTACTTTCTATTCTTAATTTTATACACTTTCCCACTCTGTTCTAATCGTATGGTCCGTACGGTTTCCCCGTTGATATATTCCTCCTCCGCTTTACACAAATATTAAAATTATGATTTGGTACGTTATAATAATATTCAGTTCTTAAATGTGACATTTAATAATTTTCGATATATCTACAAAGTGCAGAAATACCACTTAAAAACATCACATCGAATGAGAGCAGTAAAGGTCTACCTTTATGAATCGTTTGCTACACCGTCACATGACTATTGGTCTGGTATTTCTTTTTAGTCAGGTTTCTTACCGTTAATTCTTGGGGTTCCTCCGTGTCACCCTTTGCTTCTGCAGGATCAACTTTCCAACTGACATCTTGATCATGGAAAAACCTCTTAGGTTCATACGCTAAGGTCAAATCTTGCTCAAATTTTGTACCATTAGACGATGTGGTAACTGCTGGCCTCTTCCAGGCAGGCGGGAAGTACTGCCTATAAATTAAACATGCACTTGAAATTCCAATTGCAGCTCCAAAGATGGTGTCGGTTAGAAAATGCCTGTTATCAGCAAGAGTAGACATACTCATCAACGTAGCGAAAAGGATCGGAAAACCTGTCATAGGTAAAGTAATTGAGTTTGATGAGGTGGCATGCTGGTATATATTCACTCGAGATAAAATCATGAACGTCAATATCGTCAAATTCGAAAATGAAGTTGCGGCTGTGCCGCTTGGAAAACTTCTGAAACCATCTGCCAACGCCCGTAAATTATCAGTACCGCATGACCTTATGTCAATGTTTGATTGACCAGCACCAATACTCTCTGCATTGGGCACACACCTAGTAATGAGATCTGGTCTCGCTTGCCCCGTTATATTTTTCAACACTGATACTATAACGCTTTGCACAGCATTCGTTCCCAAAATGGTCAACATAGTTGAATGTGTGTTCCACCATTTTCTGGTGACTGAATATCGGGGACTTAACGCATTGATAGTGCCCCCACTGAGAGATGTTATACCACCGGTGAGCATCAAAACAAACATTCGGGGAAATAAAAGCTCTCGTTGGGAATATGTCATATGCGATATTTGAGGATCACTCAAACTGAAGTCTGAAAACCGAGGGTGAATCAAACGTCTGAATAGCTGAGCAAAGATGAACAATCCAATATAAATGAACCATTCCATCAAATAGAATCCTATAGTGAGTACGGACACCGAACGGCCTCTAACCGTCATAAAAACATCACGATCTATCCCCACTATTGATGCATATCTCGATAGACTCGGCATTATTTCAAATTATTTATGGAACTGGCGGAATATCACTCGATGGTTAGAAATACCTCCGTCAACAATCTTGGCGATTAATAAGGAATTAATTTGCAATCATATTACAAAAAACCCTTATAAATGCCTCGCAAATTGCTTGTGTCAGTTTTATCTTATTTAACTGCTTTCCATTTTACATGTTAAGGAATCATTACAGTTCATATTTATCAAAAATGAACATGACACAAATGAAATCCTTGGCAAGCAGAAGAAAAAATTCAAAAAAAACAAAGAGAAGGTGCTAAAGCACGTGACTTATACACATATGGAAACGAAAGCTAATACACGAATTCCGAAAAGCGAAGTATTAGGAAGATAGATGCACAGCAAACCATTAAGACAATTCCGAATAAAAGATCATAATCAAGGGTTGCAGTGAGGTCTGTAGCTGGATAGGAACTAGGTTTTGAAATTGAACCGCAATCGTACCTCAGTTATGTCGAATTTCCTCGAAGAGCTCTCTGTGCCCCTCAGAGAAAAGGTGCTCCAAGTTATTGCTGAAGTACCAGACTCGAAATCAGTCTTTGAAGAAGTTTATTTCTCAAGACAGGTTTCTGAAGACGCCAATATCAGCAGTAAGAAGCGCAAATTTTTAGCGTTAGATGTTGCAACCGTTTCTAATGAGAATGTCGTCTTTGAATTACAAGATGTCTCAGTTTTGTCCCCTCTACGTAAGAAACTCACCATGACAATTTCGTTAGATGAACAAAATCAAACGCCAATGATCAGCTTCAACAAGAACAACAATGTTGAATATGTAATTGATAACATTAAAGAATCGGTCAAGTTCTCGACATTTTTACCTTTTCCTGAAAAGAAGAACTTAATGTATTTTTTTATGTGTTACGAACGCGAGGAACCCAATTCTGATCCAGTTCTAATAACGTTAAACAAGGAACAAATTCTTAAACAGTTCATAGAGAGAAACCTTATTAGTGAAACTGATAATGATTTTCAATTTTGCGTTGACTACATGAGGCGTCAAGCAATCCTAACCGGATTTAGGATATCTGACCCTTTTTCAAAATCTGTCATGGAATCGCATCACTCATTCTTTGTCGATTGCCATAGAGGAAGTAAAGAAGGGTCGTTATTCTTTCTTCCTGAAAATATAATATTTGGTTTTAAAAAGCCTATACTTCTATTTGAGTCGAAGCAAATAGATGCCATTACCTATTCATCTATCACTAGACTCACCTTTAATGTAACACTAATTACCAAGGATGGGGAAAAATTTGAGTTCTCCATGATAGATCAAAACAAGTTCAGTGAAATTGATGAGTACGTTAAAAGAAAACAAGTTGAGGACAAGTCCATGAGTGACGAATTGAAGGCCAAAACTCCAAAATCAGGACAGGCATCAGACCAGTCTGTTCTCAAAGAGGCCCTAGAGGAGTCAGGGTCTCTAGATAAATTAAATGGTGACTCTGACGATGACGATGACGAGAACTTCGAAGAGGAAAGCGACCTTTCTGACGGAAGTGGTAGTGAAGACTCGGATAACGATGAAGACTCTGATGATGATTTCGGGGAGCAGAGCAACGACCAAAATGGTGGTGGTGGCGAAGAAGAAGAGGAAGAAGAGGAAGAAGGAGAGGAAGATGAAGATGAAGAGCAAGAAGAGGAAGCAGGACGAGATAAAGATGAGACTGCCAACAAAGCACAATATACAGCCGATGGTACGCCGTCAAATCAGTTTTCAATGGAAATTGACGAAATACCTGATCTTCTCAACGAGAATGGGTTGATACAAGATATACCGATTACTATGGACGATGACGACGACGATGACGAAGATGAAGAAGGCTCGGGTGTAGAGTACGATTAAGAGATCTGCTGAAACGAATATAGATCAAAACTTTACTTAGTCCTCGAGTATATAATTACCTAAATTATCAATTTTCAAGTTACTCACACCACTAGAAATAGCCTCTATAATACGTTCATTTTCTTCGTCTCCCTCGCTTTCTGAATCTGACGTTTCTTCATCATCGGAGATGTAATAATCTGAATATTCGGATTCATTTTCGGCTTCCGGGTCGCTGTCATCCTCAGTTTGACGCTCTGCTGTATAGTCTTCATCTCTCATAGTTTGAACAGCAAGTTCAAGATCCCTATCGCCAGGATGCTTTTTACTGAATCCTGACGCCATAACCAATTCATCGAGATTATCACATCTTTGTACATCCCTCTCAAAAACTGGATAAGGGTATTTATAACCGTCACCGAAACCATCAGTGTCTAAAAATGTAGCATCCGATACGGGCTCATACTTCAACTTCTTCTGGAAGAATCGTCTGACACAGTCAACATCTCTCTTGAAATAATAGGCGGCATCCTGATGTTGAATGGATATACACTGAGGGAAATCGATAACGACGTAACCAGGATCATCTTCACCGTCAAGTTCGTCCTTGATCATTATATTAAACTCATTGAAATCACAATGAATCAAACCATGATTAGCTAACCTGACTACGAAGCACATCAAATCGGAGTATAGTTTTGGTAGATTCTTATGCTTTCTCAACCTTCTCATTGGATATCCTCTGATATGTTCCATTAGAACACAATGTCTTGAGTTGTCAAATGGTTGAGGGACAACGAAATTCTTATTGTACAACATGGTCATGAACTGGTATTCTTTGTTTGCAGCTAACTTAGAGAAATGCATCCATGATGCGCTCTGGCCATTTCTCAGATAATCTCTGTTGTTCTTGACAGTTTGAAAAGATGTTCTTCCTAGCCTATGAATTTTCATAACCTTAGATTGTCCCGAACGATCACTCACTTGATAAATATCGGATTCCTTACCAACACCGATGGTAGATCCAACAGAGTAAACCGTGTCTCGCTGCAACATTGCCTTCAACGCTAAATAGTCATATCCATTGTATGTTAAGCGGTAACCATCGTATTTAGAATTTCTTAGTTTCGAAACCAGACTTAGTTTAGCCAGATCACTGATTGATCTTTTAGTACCACTTGCGGAACGCATGCCGGACAATGTGTGTATTAACTGAGTTGGAACAACTTCATGATTCCTTGATCCCTGTTCGACGGCTTGTAAAACTTTGAAATCCTCTGCAGTCAAATATCGCATATGCGATGTATCCAACTTCATTATGGTTGTGTTAAGGTAAGTGAGAGATCTTAGTTTGTTGTTTCTGAACTGCTTAATACTTAACGTGTTATTGATTCAAACGTGTTGGTTTGTCAAGACTAGCAAACTATAATACGCTATCTCAGCGATTGTCCTAAAGAATGTCCACCGCATCTAAACTCATCCCATCGCATCTGATATTCTCATTTTAGCTTTTCAATTATTTTTCGAAAACAAATCATAAAAGAAACAAGAAGCTCGCTAGGTACGGATGGATGCTTAGAAGTAATCAACTACGTAGGTTCAAATAGTTTGGTAGTAAACGCTGGGAATGACAGCAACGCATCTCAAGAAAGTCAAATTTTCTGAAATGCTCCGAAAACTTAAGCATGTTACTTTCGAATTTGCTTTATGAGGTCCACCCAATCTAGCTAATTTAACAGATTATTCGAACGAAGAAGCTTTGAATATAAGACGGCAAAACATTTTATTATGTGAATAGGATAAACAGATTCGTGAATATAAATAGTCGAAACATGTTTAGCATGTAAAACGTAGAAAATGTGACATTTATACTTATGTTGGATTTAGATAGATTGCAAAGGTGTTAGTCTTATGATGTGTTGAATAAAAAGTTAATTTAATACAATTGAGGACTAAAGTACTCTTTAACGGGTAGACATAGCCTTGGTAACAGCTCTCTTCAAACCGACTTCAGCCTTTCTCAAATCGTCAGTGGAAGCGTCTTCGATTTGTAAGGTGGAGAAGGCTTCAGCCAAAGCGGCTTCGACCTTGGTCTTGGCGTTTCTCTTAATCTTAGCGGACAAGACTGGGTCAGTGACAGTTTGTTCAACAGAGGAGATGTATGATTCCAATCTTTGTCTGGCTTCGTGCTTCTTGGCGAAAGCTTCATCAGCGGCCTTGAATTCTTCGGCTTGGTTAACCATTTGTTCGATTTCGTCAGAAGACAATCTACCAATAGCGTTGGAGATGGTAATGTTAGAAGACTTACCGGTGGACTTTTCAACGGCAGTAACCTTCAAGATACCGTTGGCATCAACTTCGAAGATAGCTTCCAAAACTGGTTCACCAGCGGACATTGGTGGGACACCCTTCAAGTCGAATTCACCCAACAAGGTGTTTTCCTTACAGTTAACACGTTCACCTTGGTAAACTGGGAAGGTAACGGTAGTTTGGTGGTCAGCAACAGTGGTGAAAGTTCTTCTCTTGATGGTTGGGACAGTGGTGTTTCTTGGAACAACAACACCGAAAACATCACCAGACATACCGACACCCAAAGATAATGGGGCAACATCCAACAACAACAAGTCCTTGGTTTCTTCGGAAGTTGATTGACCGGTCAAGATAGCACCTTGCACAGCAGCACCGTAAGCAACAGCTTCATCTGGGTTGATAGATTTTTCCAATTGCTTACCTTCAAAGAAGTCAGACAACAACTTTTGGACCTTTGGAATTCTGGTAGAACCACCGACCAAAACGACTTCGTCGATTTGGGACTTGGCGATCTTGGCATCCTTTAGAACTTGTTCAACTGGTTCCAAGGTAGACTTGAATAGAGTACCGTTGATGTCTTCGAATCTAGCTCTGGTGATAGTAGCTTCAAAGTCTTCACCGTCGAACAAAGAGTCAACTTCAATGGTAGTTTGAGCAACAGAAGACAAAGTTCTCTTAGCTCTTTCGGCAGCAGTTCTTAATCTTCTCAAAGCTCTAGCGTCACCGGAGATGTCCAAACCAGTCTTCTTCTTGAATTCAGCCTTGAAGTGTTCCAACAAGTTAGTGTCGAAATCTTGACCACCCAAATGAGTGTTACCGGAGGTAGACTTAACAGTGTAAACACCACCAGCAATGTGTAATAGAGAAACATCGAAAGTACCACCACCCAAATCGAAGATCAGGACGTGTCTTTCCTTTTCAGACTTACCAGCACCTAGACCGTAAGCAATAGCGGCGGCGGTTGGTTCGTTGATGATTCTCAAGACGTTCAAACCAGCAATGGCACCAGCGTCCTTGGTGGCTTGTCTTTGAGCATCGTTGAAGTAAGCTGGGACGGTGACGACGGCCTTTTCAACCTTCTTACCAATCTTGGCTTCAGCAATTTCCTTCATCTTGGTCAAGACCATGGAGGAAATTTCTTGTGGGGAGAAAGTCTTGGTTTCACCCAAGTATTCAACTTCAATCAATGGAGCTTCATTGGAGTCGATGATCTTGAATGGCCAGGTCTTCATGTCGGATTGAACAGATTCTTCATCGAATCTTCTACCAATCAAACGCTTAGCATCAAAGACAGTGTTCTTTGGGTTCAAAGCAGCTTGGTTCTTAGCAGCATCACCGATCAATCTTTCTTCTGGAGTGAAAGCAACGAAGGATGGAGTAACTCTGTTACCTTGTTCGTTGGCAATAATTTCAACGGAATTCTCGTAAGTAGCAACACATGAGTAAGTTGTACCTAAATCGATACCGATAGCACCTGGGAAAACACCTTCAGCCATTGTAAGAAGTATGAATGTAGCTTGACGATTAGTAGTGAACTGTATCAAATGAGTAATGCAAATTCAGTACTCAATTGTTAACTGTAGCTTCCAAAATCCAAAATTCTGAAGTTAACTTTTTATTCTACATTCATATATAAAATGAAAATTTTTTCACTTTCAACGATGTGCTTTCCTTCCCTCATCACAGCTTTCGTATCAAAATACGAAATAGCGCACAAACTCATCGGCCTCATCGTCCTCATCACCTGGAATTTTTTTTTTTATTTTTTTTTCAGATGTACGCAGGTAAGAAAAAAGAACGGATCTTTCACGCATTTCTTTTTGCCCGAACACCCACACACCCAAAAATGCTGCGGGATGTAAACACATGACCTGTGTCCGGGTAATGAAACAATAGGTAAATCCTGTATAGATCCAAGAATACGTTTCCGGGGAATGACCATAATAAACTCGTACTGCTGAATAGCTTGTATAGATCATGCCTCTAGGGTCTAATGGTGCCAAACAGCTAAAGGCAGTTATTGAGCATTTTGAAGGGAGTGACTTTTCTGCACATATGTGACCAGCGGTAGTAAACTGATAATGCATTGCGATCTGTTTGGTTTCGTAGCTTGAGAATTTTGTATGCCCTTTTTTCATATATTGATAATGCATTGACTTAGAAGAAACGGGAACTGGCTCGAGGTTTGGCAATCTGCATTCTTAAATGTTGCTCAAACAGCACCAAACACGTATGAACATTTTCCAACCTCCCATAAATCCTGACTTCTTGCTTTACACTTTGAGGGTTGTTGAGATCGAAGTTCCGTAGTTTCTTCGCTATTGGCATTATTTTTATATTGACGTCTGCTTCTCTTCTGATGAACTCAATTCTTTGGCCTTTATTACCTATCAAAAAACTAACCTGCAGTCGGTTTAGTGTTACAGTTTCCATTGTGTGATCTCTGTCAGGGGTTTCAATCTCAAGTTTATCGATCATCTCCTCTTTCGACTCGGACATGCAAGCAACAGGAAAACTTCGCAAAGCACTGTGTGTTATGATAGTAGAAAGCATTCTTACATCAGCTTCGATGTCTCGTATGACGCCCTCTAATATAATGAAATTCCCATGTATCGAGAAATTGGACTTCACCTTATCACTTTCTATACTTTCTATGGCATCAAGCGTAATATTCAACAGTAAGAAACCTTGACGATTTAAAACAAAAGAGAGTACATCCAATTCACCAGAATACCAAACCCCGAAATTTGCGCTATCGTACACTTCCAAATTCTGCTTCATTCCATAGTTCTCAATCTCATCTTCAGTTACTAACCACTGACCAAAAATTAGTAAAACTTTACTATGATGCAGTTCCGAATTAAACCCTTTATCTGGATCGGATTCGTATACCGAGTCCAGTTTCTGTATCAAGCCCATACCACGACCGTTGCTACTACCAAACCATTTATATAGAAAAGAAAATGTGAGTGGAATACTTCTGAGGCTGATCCTTTCTTGTTAAATATTATTGTATATTTTACCTCGGCGGTTAACTTTTTTGTTCAAATTTACCGAGTAAGCCCTTTCAAAATTGTAGGGTTTCACGCCGATAATCAGCTCCAATTATAATGTGTTCCAGAGTCACTGTTTAATTCAAAAAGTATATAAATATACACGATCTTATATGGAAAGCTGAGATGTTTCTTTGTTGTGGTTGAACGGCACGCCAAAACGTTATTTTCAGTTGGCTTGATTTCTGGTTTTCAACATATACCGCCTTGTTTTAGAACTACAAATGAAACAAATATATACAAACATCTTCGAAAGAGTGCTGTTTGTACACCGATTACAAACTTTCTTTGAGTTAAAGCCAAGAGACGACACGAAATGGGGTTGCAAGTGAGCTAAAAGCCGTTGTTATACCTGAAAATGATTTTCGCTGCATGGTAGATGAAAAAAAACTGTTGTGGAGACTCTACTGTTTTCAACCGTTGCGTTCTTAGCTGTCTCACTATTTGCTCGATGAGATCTTTATCATATCCATGAATGAACTCGTCGTCCTTGAAATCTATCGTTTTTGTGATGAGATGATCCAGAGCCATATATGTACCAGAACGTCCCACGCCTGCAGAGCAATGTACGAAAATAGGGTTCATCGGATCTGACGCGGTATGAACATGTTTCATCAAGTGGTGCAATGGCCCAATTTCATCGGGTCTTTCCATATCACTCCACTTATCGTAATAGAAATGGTTTACAGTTTTCGGGGGATATGATGGATCGGAAGGTTTCAGTAGAACCTTGCTGAGGGTGTAATGTTGAAAGTTTTGCGTCAAAACATTTTCCATCTCAAGATCGAACGCGAACTGAGACAAATCCTCCAAGTTTCGGCCTGTCATTTGAGTCGCAGGCGAAACGATGGTCTCGTGAAGGGATCTAGGCCAATATTGGTAACATTTTTCTCTACCGTCTTCGACCAACGGAGTCACCATGACAACAGATATATCCTCGTTTGGACATTGCTGGTACACCATCTGCCAAAATTGGGGCCACGTATTCGATAGCGGTCCCTGGCATGCAATAAAATGACTAGGCGCCTTCGACTGCCCTTCTATATGCAATTTTATGTTTGAGGCATTGATGTAATCATTCCCGTCCACCACTTGCAGCTTGATTCTAGTTTTCTCAAACGTTTTTATGTTGCTGTATCGATTCCTGGTTATATTATGCCTGGCATCTGAAACACCAAAAGTCCATTCCGAGTCCCTAGGATGTAACGCACCATCTCTAATTCTTGCATCTTCCTGTTGCCTTATGTACCTGAACTTAAGCAGAAGATCTCTATCGTCCTGATCCAAATATTTCGGCCTAGACATCCTATCTGAAGCCTTGTGCATTCCCATCCTGTCCTTGGAAACAAAGCAACCTGACAAGTAGCTGCCTAATATCCACCACTCAATGGTTGGACTTCAACAGTGAGCTGTTTTACAGCATCGGCCCTACCCCAATAAATTGTATCTAAATCAGAGACCGAAAGGCTTAAAGAAAGTTCAAGAATTACTTATAGTTAAAAAAAAAGGAACCTTCAACTTCTATTCCTTTTTTTAATTGATTATTGTAGCATCTTGGGCTAGAGGAAAGCCTTCGAACCAATAGAAACAGTAACGACGCGAAGGACGCGTTTGAATTCACAGATTCTTCTGTGTGGTGCCACCTCGAAAAGTAATCCCCTGCTTGTTAACCAATGTTATCACTGATGCAGACGTTCATGCGGCGATGAATATCGCACAGAAATACTTTCGCATTTGCAGATCACCGTGCTACAGGCGCGTGTCCGCCGTAGTTGTTTTTAGCTACGTTACCCGAATAGTCTCTGCTTATCTCTTTCTCTGCTTAAACAAACCGCCTATCCTTTTGCTCATCGCTCTCAAATTACTACTGAGAAGCCCACTGGCGCATTTTTGTTTGTTATGGTTTTTTTTTTTTTTTTTTTTTTTTTCGTTCGTTTGATAACGCAGGTAAAGCAAAGGTTTTCAAAGACAGGCATCACATTCTGTATGTCACCTTACTGCAAAGTGGGATGGAGTTAGCGACGGGTGGATATTTCATTCTAGCGCCATGTTTTCACCCTTTCCCTTGGCATGGTAGATATATTTTACGATTTTGTATATTTATTGACATCGGAGCGTGCTTGGTAGTACTCCTCAGGTTCACAGTACCCTTGTCTTTCTTTCCTTGTTTACTGCAGAGTTGAGTAATTAGAGAGAAGTGAGGAAATGTGTTTCTAATTGTTCTTGAATAAAATATTGAATCAAAGGAAACGTATTGTAAAGGTTATTCAGTCAGCTTAATTACGACTTAAGCTGCTACACGCATATTTATTGAACAGAGTGCTCTCTCAACCTTGCCGATTGTACAAATTCTCCGTGCTGCATGTTCAACCTCCAAGGGTCCTATGGAACAAAGTCTTTCCTTTCGATGACTGGCCTAAAGGCCAGTCAATCCGAACAAGACATGAGCGGGAGCCGGTCCAGAATCAATCTGTCGCAGATGAAACTAAACAAGTTGATGGAGGGTAAGAAATGGGAGACTTTAGAAACCTTTGGTTTGGAAGAGTTGAGAAATGGGTTCTTCGATCCAGTCTACACGGGGTACGAAAGGTCACAAAAGACTGATCCCATTGAGGAATGTAAGAGTGCCTCTGCCGGTATCTATACACTACCGACATTAAATCTGGGTGATTTAAAAGAACATTGGAGGTCCATAGTCAAATATTGGCTAGCTATATTTATTGCCATGGTTTTGTGCCTTATCGAACCTGCTGGCAATTGGTTCGGAGGAGAAAATAGGTACTTTCTTCCGTTAGCAGTTTTACTCCATCATCCAGCTAGAACAGTAGGTGTTCAGTTAGAATTATCGCTACAATCTGTTTTAGGAGCTGCCCTAGGAATGGGGTATTCAAGTTTAATATGGTACGTGTCAACAGCTACAAAACCAACAGCGTCGAACCAGGGAGGCATCCTCTTCCTTGGCCTCTTTCTAGCTGCAATCCTATCACACTGGTTAAGGTGCACGTATCAAAGGCTCTTTTACTGTTCAACTTCGTTTGGAATCGCAGCGCTTTTCTTCTGTGGATCAAGCCTAGTATTCAACAAATCTGATCTTCAATGGAAATTATACTGGGATTTTGGTATTTCTTACTTATTCGGTATTCTACTCTCCCTATTCATTTGCAGTACCATTTTCCCACACACTTGCCACTACACTGCCAAAGTCACTTTGATATCTACTCTTGAAGAAATGAAGAGCTTTCTATTTAATATTGTTGATTCAGAACATTGCAACGATGTAAAAAGGCTACAAGAAGCCCAAAATAGGATGACTGAGGCTGTCAATATTAATCTCTCTGAGGGCTTGAGGGAATTCAGTAATCAAATCACATTTACTGTGTTTGATGAAGAGTGCCTAATGGAGTTACGTAATGTTATTACATTCACCACCTCCCCGTTGCGTGTACTGCCATTGAGCAACAATCTATTAACAAAGGTAGAATTGGATCAATTCCTTAGAGAAAAAGTAACTACTGATGTGCCAACTCCCCAAGTGAAATCTTCAGATTCCCCAATGCTGTTTTCTGGCAAGCTGACTCCTTTGCCATCAAATGCAAATCCAGCATTGGGCATTGATATAAATACCGAAATTTACAGCAACATCCTAAGATCATCCTTTTCAAAGCCAATCTATTTGTTGATTCGTGAAATGCTTCTAGTCATTGAATCTACTCAGAGATACATGGAGCTTTACTCACAGTTCCGTGTGGATAAAAGCGAAGTAGTGAACTCAACTAAAAAACTACAAAAGCTCCAGCTGAAGTTAAAGAGAAAAATCTACAAGTTGGATGTCTCATACAAAGACTTTACAAAAACTAACTTTTTCTGTAAAGACTTACTTCAAGACCCCAGTTCAATTGATACATTTTTGTTTTTGAGGTACGTCAGACAATCAGCCAAATCATTGATTGCAGTGACTGAAAGAACTATTGATCTGGCTGATAAGTTGAAGTGGAGATTATGTTTACCAAACTATCCATTACAAAGATCTCTTACACGTCTACCAAGACAGTGTGCTCTTGACCAGGGCAGTAACACTGTCTTTCATTACTTCGAAACAAAGAGAGACGTAGATGAAGCGTTCGAGAAGATTTACAATAGTTATACCTCGAAGCATAAATATAGTGATAACAAAGGGAGCAAGCTAGAAAATCATACAAGGGCGATTGATCACAACGATTTCAACTTTCATACCACCACAAATCCAATTAGATACAAATTATGGCAATTTACTACAAAACTAACTGGGCCCGAAATCAAGTCGGCTTTAAAAATCGCATTCATTATAACATTCTTTCTACTCCCGTCATGGTTGAAACAGTCATATGTATGGTATCAAAGCTATCATTGTTGGTGGAGCGCTGCCCTTTTTTTCATTTTAACCAACAGTAGAAATGTTGCCACTTGGGAAGGGATCCTAAAAAGATTTTTGTATGGATTCTTCGCCATTGTATGGGCATTTTGCGCATGCGTCTCAAGAAAAAATAACCCATTTGTTATAGCAACTTTCGGAGGACTTCTTTTCATACCATTATCGTACGATTTCTTCGCTAATAAAAATACCAAATCCAGTTTCACTGCCTCTATATGCTTTATTATTATTGCTTTAGGCACATACGCAAAAGATCATGAAACATCAATGAACACCTCCGAAATTTGGAAAAACACTTGGATAACGGGAATATCACTGTTGATTGGAATAGTCATGTCAATCCCAACTACTTGGTTGATATGGTCTTTCAAGACAAGAAGGGAACTCAGGCTAGCAATGTCGTCATTATTATCACACATAAGTCAATCTTATCAATCTGTTACTGATCGTTACTTGTACCGTGATATTGATGACGATCCTACAGATTTGGCGTTGAGGTTATCCAATATCAGAGAAGTTAGACTTTATCAAAGTATCTACGCTCTGGGAAGCCTTTTGGATAGAGCAAAACAAGAGCCAAATTATATTTCGAATTTCAAGCCTCACCTGTATGAGGAATTGATAGTTAGCTGTAAGTTGTTGTTGGAAAAAGTAATTGAAGCTCGTATTTCGGGCCAATATTTTCAAGTCTGGGAAAATGATGCAAATGAGGAAATTACGCGTGCTCTTTTATCCCTCAGAAGAGATAGCGTCTCCTCGGTCATTTTTGTCTTCTACCTACTTTCAAACTGTTTCCGCTCAAAGAATAAAATACCAAAATATCTACCGAACCCAATCTTGTCAAGAAAGAAGCTCTATGACTTCATAAATAAATTTGAAAACTTGAAAAAAACAAAACAGAAAAACATTCCAGATTTCCCTATACCAACTACTTTGAAATCTTACGATGCTGATTCAAAGGATATCGAAAAAACGCATTGGACTGAGGTTCACGGGATGGCTTTTGCCAGAGCTTATACAAACTTCACCCTGCATTTAGACCGTGTTGTGAAACTTTCTAGGGAAATACTAGGAGAAGAGACGGTATAACAGACCAAAAAAAAAAGATGCATTATGTAATTATGCCATATTTAATCTGCATAATCTGATAGAACTCAATAATATTTAATCTTGCACGCTATGCTGGCCCAATAATATGTGCTCGTATATGTACCGTTAACATAAGTTCCCTTTGAGAAATGAGTCCACTCAGGGATGTTGGCAGACCACAATTACAGTATATCCACTTTTTACCATGTTTTTGGGAAGAAGTTCAATATCAACCAGTGGAACTTATGTCCTGTGCTTTCCGGAGTTGAGGTTCTATTCTATAATTGTTTTCTATGGTTCACAACTGTAGATTGAATTCCATGGTATAAAGCGATCAATGCCACCATTACAACGCCGAATGACAGCACCAAAGTATTAAGTTGAGCATCTGAAATCATTCTCGAGTGGATACTGGCGGATGATAGGCAGTGGTTGCTGTTCACTGCTAATTCATGCTCCGCGATTCTAAAATTATTTAAAGATAGTTAATGAAACTTCAATTTTTGTCCTTTGTTAATTTTGAAAAATATCTATTTTCTTTCTAATAGTAATAGGATTCTTCAGGCACTTTAGTGTGTTGGGCTACAACTACTCTTACAGTCCTGAAAAACCAATGAACTAACGACTTCCTGTTGGAAAATTGAGCATTCATACATCTAAGTCAATAATCTTCAAATACGGAATCCTCTTATAATGAAAGGTGCACCAAGAAGTTTGGAAGAATGGTTGTTTTACAAATTGATGAACTCAGCTGGATTCCACAGGTTTGTACGAAGGATTTATTATAAGGTAAACGGCATAAACCCGCAGCAAATGGAAACTATGGGTAAAACTAACCAACTGTTTCGTCCTACAGGGCTGCAAAAATTTAAAGCCTACCGTATGCTTTTCTGGGACGAAATGAGATCTACAGTTGGATTGCCTACGATTACGGGCAAATACCTTAGAAAGTGAAGACAAACTAGCTACCTTACTTAAAATAGTAATGCCATGGAAAAATAAAGATTTCACTTAGTCTATAACAGTTACTATGCCATACCCGATAGTGCTAGTTAGATCTTGAAATCCAAAAACGCGGAATGTTGTGAATCATACAAAGATTAAAAAAGACAAAGGTACTTTAATTTTTGTATCTCAACGGTGCGGTAGTCTCTTTAAGATGAACTCGAAGCCCATCAGTTATCGTGGCAAGTTTAACTTGTACGCGGCGGATGTCATTCTTGTGGGAGAAGATCTGCTGTCCGTTTTATTACCTATCTGACCCACTTCCATCGGAGTTGCGAGAGTATTCCGATTTGGCCTCATTTCGAGCTTCCCTCTGATTGTATCGGAATAAAACCTTCAATCACCAGATATACAAGTTTAGTATGGTAGTAATTACAACTTGCATTGCGAAAGACTTCAAAAGTTGTAGATTTTGCAACTGTATTTGCTTTCCTTGACAGATATCATTATTGTTAGCTTAGTTGTGGGTCACTATTACTGAGAGTTATATTCTAGTGCATCTACAAATGATGCGTCATCCCCGATTGATTGATCATCAACATCGTCTTCATCATAATCATCATCGTACGTGTCGGCTACCTCCTCACGAATGTCATGTTTGATCTTTGAATTTCCGAATACATCATTGAAAATGTTTGTGCTACTCGGTAGTTTGCCAAGGGCATCGTCCGTTAAGGAGGGGTGTGAACGAGTATCAAGCCGTACGGTACCGTTTTTGTCTACTAAGCTATCAGTTTGATTTCGTAGCTCGTTATCCTCGTCAGAAATTATAGGGCTGTCATCGATTTCGTCAGGCTCCATAAATTCCAGCAATTCTTGCCTGGTAGCTTGGTCACTAGACTTTCTGTATTTTGCTTCATAGGTGCAGTGCTTTATCAGTTTATAAAATTTCTCAATCTCTGAAAGAGGAACAGAATCACCAATTACGTATTCGAATTGATCCCCATCATCACCTTTAGTGTTGTTCCAAATGAATACCGAATGTCTATCGGCGTTCCAGGATTTGACAAATTGAATATCTTCCATAATCTTGAAAGTCCATGTGTCATCCTTCTTCGATGTACCCGATAGAAGGCTCATCTCGTCCTGAATTAGATCATCAGAATCTCCATCGCTGATGTCATCGCTATCGATATCCTGTCTTTCAACTCGTAGCAAGTATTCATAATCACCGCATCTTTTCACGCATATCATTGCATCACTGAAGATGTATTCCACCGATGATTTCGGGGACTTGAAAGACCGCAACAATACAAATTCACCACCTGAGAGACTTAGTAATTCCTCATTGGAACCATTATCAAATAAAGTCCTTATAAAGTTCATGTCTAGAAGCAGATAAAGCTTTCAAAGTCGAACTTGTTGGTGCTTGTTTTGGTGTTAAACCCTTTGATCGACTTCAATTGACTCTTTCCAACCGATTGAGCCTTCGAGTAATACTATCGGTTACTTCAAAAGAACACTACCGATGATTGACAAAAGATTCGGGGTATCCTGGTTTACCACTTATCCTGGTACTTTTCTGTCGCACTAACATCCGGATCTCTTTACCATTCCAAGACTCAAATATTCTTGTCATCATATCTATTTTTCCCTTACAATTTGACGATTGAAAGAAAGATCAAGCCAAAGTCGAAAAATTAGTACTATTAACAGCTCAAGGGATCCAAAATTATGTACACAGCACGATACTGGTTGAGTATGTTTTAAGTCAATCTACAAACACCGAATACAAAACTTCAAGATACTGCTCGACAAAACCTATCAGTGAAGATATACTTAATCGATCGCTTGCTGGTTACCTACTCATAAATACCAATGTCACAGTGGTGCGCTAGACATCGATGCCTTTCAAGAAGAAGAAGATGAAGAAGAAGAAGAGGAAATCCTATTCAGGTCACATGACACACAGTCGTGTTACCCGAACTTCTCTTTGGGGCCAAAAAAGATTTCAGGCTCGTCATTGCACCCGAAAGTAAGGGCCCGAAAAGAAACCTTTGTCTTTTTTTTTTAATAGGCCAAACAACTAGTAATTGCATAAAGTAATCGTCTATATGATGCGATGAGATGACTTTTAAAGTACTCCTCAGTAGAAAGGATCCAGAATTCCTTATTAGTACTCATTAAGTGGCAGAGTACTATGAATCGATTACTTTTTTAGTTCTCACCCTTGGTCTTACTTTATACGTTGGTACAGTGTAGGCCAGCTTTTGTTCGTCAATCTCTCTAGTAGCACTTGATTTGGGTACGCATCAATAGCATATTAGTATCTAGTTGGGATCTGCTGAATGATGAAGCTCTTCAGCAGGTTACTGCTGCCAAGTAGGAGCAATACTGCGTTAAGAAATTTGATTTCGAGGCAGTATCATGGTAGTAGGATAAGGTTGTCAGAGATCGATAAAGAAGGTACTAATGTGAAGGTTTCCGAGGTACCGAAAAAGAGTAAAGCCAAAGAGTTGATAAACACCGTCAACCGCTCGAAAAATGACAAGGGTAATAATAATTGGAGAGATAATATGCAGATGCCTGATTGGAAGAGGCAGAAGTTCGCATTAAAAGAGAAGCTAAAGGGGGAGAGATGGAATCCCAAAAAAAAGTTGTCCAGAGAACAAATGGAAACCGTTAGGCTTTTGAAGAGGCAGTTCCCGTCGATGACTTCAGGGGATATTGCTGAACAAATGAAAGTATCTCCAGAAGTTGTCAGAAGAATTCTAAAATCTAAATGGGAACCTTCAGAGGAAGAACTTGAAGACTTACAACAGAGATGGAAAAAAAGATCAAGTAGAATCTTAGATCTTTACGAAAAGGGACAAATTGGCGGATATAGCGGAATCATACCTGTCACTAGAAAAGTGGTGATAGGCGGGCCCAGCTCTAATCAGATCATCCACCTGAAGAAGAAACTGCCTGACTCTAGACCTCCTCATAAAGTGCATCATAAACACCCCAACATTATCGATAGAAATGCATCAAAGGCTAGAAACAATTTGCATTTGCTGCTGAAGAAGAAAATTTGAAAAGATTACACTAACGACATCTAGACGGTGTAAGTACGATTTATGATAAGAGCCCAAAGATTCCATATTTGCATTTTTCTCCTGATATACCGCCCTTCATCAACGTTCTTGTAAATGCCTAAATTATGTAAATAGTATGAAGTGGTAAATAATATAAAGCTCAACAGAATAATTAGAAAACTCAATGTTTCGGAATTCTACCATGAATGAACCATCCTTTCATTTCCCTGATAGATCGAACCAGTTCGCTGTACTTTTCCTGTTTATTAATTTGCCATGTTGAATCCTTTAGTTGATCAATAAATAGTTTGGCTTTTAGCGATATAGGTCCCAAATCCTCGAAGCTCTGAATTTCGCAGTTATAGTCTCGGACAATATCTGTCAAACTACCAAGCCTAACGTTGATACGGGCCCAGCCTGAACTGCTACCAGAAGTGTCAATTCTTTCGTCGGTCTGTTGGCAACGGTCTACGTACACCTTTGTTTCTTGAATGACACGATGATTTTCTCCTAATGCTGTCACACTAGTGGATTTGATTCGATTTCTTAAGCTGTTAACAAGCCTCCTTAATCTCATCAAGGAATCATGACTTAAACTTAACCGTTGAGCATATGTTTGAGATAGTACTTTTGTCAATATTAAATGAGTGAAGACATATACTGCACTAACGGTAAGTCCTGTGTGATAGAAAAGAGTTTCAATCGCTTTTAATGTGCTTGGTTTCTCGTACGGCATAATATGCCGTTCGTTTGGCCACTGATGACTCATTTATTGATGTGAACAGTTCTATTGGGCATTCACCTATATAAGTTTGCCTCTCCATAAATGTCACAGTCTAATTAATACCTTTAATTTACTATCCATTTTTGCATAACAATCCAATTAATTTTATTAGGTCGAAATTCTTTTGCTGTTACTTGCAAAGAAATCAGCGCAAGTGTTTCATGCAAACATCGAGTTGGTGAAATAAAGCACAACTGATAACCTCTCTGGAACAATGACAGTTACGCGATCGAACAGGAAATCTATATTTTTTAAATACGACACGAGGTTGGTTACATTATAATTTATCAAGAACAAATTTATGAAATATTACATGATTCTTTTTGAGAAACAGATACATCTTTATCAAACTTCCGAGCCGATGTGACAACGAGCAAATAGACAGATCAGCGTTTAGGCTTCTTGTTGCTTGTTTTATCTTTTTCTTCGTATATGGTTCCATCAGAACTGCTCAAAGGTGAAAGTGCCGAGCTGAATCTACGTCGCTTCGCAGAATTTGCAGAGGCTACCGATCCTTTGGCGCAACCACTAGACGCATGAGGCTGTTGGGGTATTTCTTGATTATATTCAGTGCTCTGTTTGTCACCTGAGCTGCTGGCATTGCCATTGTGCGGTGTTTGCTCATGGTTAACAAAAGAAGTCAAAGTTTCTACCGGGCTTTTTATACCGCTACACTTTTGATAAATCTTGAGGTTCTTCAAGTATGACATTACATCGTTCACCTGCAGAATTCTCATAAACCCCTCCTGTATACCAAAGCTTGAAACGTTTTGGAAAACTTTAAACTGAGATCTTAGCTTCGTCATTGCTTCGAATCGTATAGCGTCTATATCAGCATCACTGTCTTCTTGTCTGGGAAATTTGCCCTTTCTAGAATCATTTCTTGATTTGTTTAAATTTACTTTACTATCGTTCATACTTCTTTTCTTCTCATTAATTGACGATAGCTTACCAAATATCTCAGCGCTGACTGCAGGATCACTTAGTTTCGTTTCCAAGGAACCCCATTCAACACCAGGAACGAAGCTGTAAGTAAACATACCTAACCACTCTATTTTGAGATTTGTATCAAAGACTCCTTTAAAGTGCGTAAAGTTCGTCATATAACTCCCATCTGGAAAGAAGTAAGTTAAAAGACACCTAGGGCATTCAAAAAATATGCTTCCATTACTGAGAACTTGTGCTCTCAATTGTTGTGGCACTATTTCGAGTTTCACCACTCCAGAGCAGCCGAAAGCCCTCATCACGGATGGAATAACAACTGCAGTGAACTCAAACTGTCTTATGTCGTCTTGATGTTTTCTGGAGTACCTGAATAAGCCGTAAGGAGTGAATAGCTCAGACATTACCTTTACCCAGTACTTCATGTCGTTTAATTTATTACTGGATACATTTAGTAAATTGATGATCTCATGGGCTCGGAGAATGGCTAAATTAGAAAGGTATTTCCTCAATGGATAAGGATACGCGGACGAGACTTGTGGTGGCATCATTCGGTCTGTTCCGGTCATCGCAGGATTTCGGCTGTCATTCGGATTCTGCTCTCTCATTTGTGGATCATTCAAAGTTGGAGTCATCACAGGCATTGGTTGCGAAGGTGGGTGACCAGAATTCAGTTGTTGTTGTTGTTGTTGTTGTTGGGGATTAGGCTGTGGGTGAACTTCAGATTGAAGATGTCGTGAATTAGGATGTGGGTTTGCAGGTAGATACGGAGGAGCAGGTTGTGATGTCAGCGGTTGCTGGGACTGTATTTGATTAGCAGTTACCTGCTGAGGACCTTGAGAATGCGGGGACGTCTGCTGCAGAGGCTGTTGGTTCCGGAGCTGTTGGATGTGTGGGCCTCGAGAACTCTGTAAACTGGGTTGTTGAAGCTGCTGCTGCTGCTGCTGTTGTAGGTGTTGCTGACGTTGCATCTGCTGCTGCTGTAAATGTTGCTGACGTTGCTGCTGTTGCTGATGCTGCTGTTGTTTTTGGCGCTGATGCTGATGCTGCTGCTGCTGCTGCTGCTGTTGTTGTTGATGTTGTTGATGTTGTTGTTGTTGATGTTGTTGATGTTGTTGTTGATGTTGTTGTTGTTGATGTTGTTGATGTTGTTGTTGATGTTGTTGTTGTTGATGTTGTTGTTGTTGATGTTGTTGATGTTGTTGTTGATGTTGTTGTCGTTGTTGTTGATGTTGTTGTTGCTGCTGCTGCTGCTGCTGTTGTTGTTGTTGTGAATTGAAATATCCCTGAGAGTACGGACCAGCGACCGCTGGCATTGGACTGGCAAACGGTGACTGCATTCCCGGGTGGTTTGAAACGTTAGGGCCCTGCACACTATATCCTTGTGGTTGATTTGCATACAGTCCAGCATACTGCATTGGATAGTAGGGCGTTGTTCCAGCTGTTCCAGCTGCACCAGTATTTGCGCCGCCGCTAACACCCATGTTGGAACTACTCGCTCCAGCGAGTGGGACGGCTACTGAGCCGGCTGTAGCGGTAGCAGCGCCAGTACTGGCAGATTCATTGGAAGTGTTTTGCGCTCGTCCCTGTACATGTCTCTGTGGCAACCCAGGCCCATTGATAGAACCAGGACCGGGCCCAGGACCCGAACCGGATGCCGCACTACCAGACCCAGCAGCAGGTGTGTTGTTATTGGATCCATTCATCATATATGGATTTGCGTTTGAATTTTGGGTTTGTCCGACCAGAAAGTTGAAGGGCACTTGTCCGTTAAGAACAGACTGTCCAGGAGCGCTAGCGCCTACCTGACCGGGGGCTTGCCCACTATATGTGTCCGAAGGCACGTACTGATAGTCCATAGATGTCCTGGAAGTCAGAGGTGGTTGCGAAATCTTCCTTTAACCTTCTGTTGCCCGAAGATAGTTTCTTCAATTGTCTATGTGATCAGTTGTAATAACATCGAAAACCCTTTAATCAAACTTTATTTTGAAAAATAAACAACTAATGACAAAAATAATTCTAATAACAAAAAAAAACATAGAGGACTTGAACCCTTTGGCAATTGCACAGACGAAATTGACAGTAGCTCTCACACTTAGGATTTCTTGGAACAGCGTAATCCGAGAATTACCTATTAGTGCTTGTATGCTGCGAGATCCCGATACGGAACGAGCGAATTATGATTCGAATACGGTTTGCTACTGAGTTTGTCCAGTATATAGCTTATTATGTGAGTTTGAATCCGCCCGATATAGAATTCTGGAGCTCAAATCCATTCAAGATTTGCTGCTTGCCTCCAATTTAGTAGTTCACAGTTCGCCAAATTGCGTTAAGCAAACAAGCATTAGTTCGCACCGAGTTGTTTTGTTATGCTTTTAGAAAACGCGATGGCCTGGTTCTCGTAGATGTGAACATACGGCTTTAGATGTATATAGTATCGGTGCAGATCTGTACGAAAAGCGAGCATTTGAGGAGGAGTCTGTTAATGTCTCAGAAGAGTGAGCGCGCTGTAGTTATTTTCGCCTCTATATTTGAGTGCAGCTAACAGCGAACTAAATTGATTGTAGAAAAAGGAAGATCATCTGAGATAAAGCGTCATATCTCATATCAATTGTTTCAGCCTTTCACTCGGTTTACTGTCTTGAATGGCATATATAATGGTTTGTGGTAGTGACGTAACTCTCTTTTGAGAGATGAAGGACAAACTACGGGAGTGAGTAGGTTATTTGTGATTTGTTGATAATTGTCCTGGTCATTCCGACAGTGATGTATGGTCGCTTTTGCTTGGTATAACCTACATCGCTTTGGTCTTCCGAACCGGTTTGATCGACCGCTTTTGGATCCGATTTCGTTTTGGCAGCTCGCCTTTTTAAAAGTTTATTCAACACATCCTGTTTCTCTTCCTCAAGCCTTTTCTCAATAAAATTTTTACGTTTACGAGTAGTCTCGGCTTTACGTAACTGTATTTCTTCCTCGGTCAGTTCTTTTCTGTTCCCATGTCTCTTAGCTTGAAATCCAATCAAATTTTCAAGCATTTGCGAACGGCGTTGTTGATTTTTAACAGCATGTGTTTCTGGTGTTTCAGATGTAGAGTAGTCTGGACTTCCAGGAACACCATCTTCGTCAGCACCCGTATCATCTACATCAACTTCATCGCCGTTGTTCATGATTTCGTCATCATCTTCAGCATCGAAACCGGGGCTTTCTACATCTTCTTGATCATCGAGATCTTCATCGAGATCTTCTTCGTTCTCACCATCATCAATTTCATCACCGTTTTCATTACCATTACCATCATCAACTTCATCACCACCAAGATCATCATCATCATCGAGATCATCTTGATCATCCTCTATAAGTTCAATCTTAGACTTTTTTTTCTTTATTGTGATAGGCTTCTCCTCCTCCTGTAGTGCTTCTTCTAAGAATTCTTCATCGTTAATCGTTTGATCGTAGTCAACGTGTTTTCTGACTCGGGAGGATTGACGACTTGGAATCGGGGTATCCTTTGTTTGTTTTACGGCAGCTTGTCTCTTAGGCTTCCTTACTTTGTGGACTTTAGTGGCTGCCCTTTTCGTTACGGGTTCGTATTCCACCTCTTCATGGTATTCATCTTCTTCAGCTTCTACCTCATCTTCCTCTTCATCGGGAAAATCATCCATCTCTTCATCTCCATCACGGTAGTAAGTCTCGGCCATGTTTTCTGGCTCCGAGTGAATTTCTTCCTCGGAACTATCAACCAAAGCTGCTGAATCTTCAAACTCTTCTACAGATGATAAGTCGCTATCCATTCTCGCTATTGCAATAGTAGTAATTGACGACCGAAGGTTGATATCCACCAAATTATAGCAAATAATTGAGCTCTCTCTTCACTAGGGAATAGTGTAGATGCCAAGAGTACTCAATCGATTATGCGCAGCGCGGTATTCGGTATTGTCCGTGAAATCTGCTTTGCATTCGGTTACCAGAAATGGATCTTTGAAATTTGCAGGCTATTGGTGATTGCTTAAAATCTTGATATTCAAGGCTTAGGGAATTTAAAATGAAAATGAAGGGATTTCCCAAAAATAAAGGTTTGAGTATGTATTCTGCCTGTAGGGATAAGAGATCAAGAAAACTTGAACCTTTTCGTAACCATAAGCCTGGCAATCGCTTACTGGCAAAATAAGCAGAGCTAAAAAATCGCAGATCTATTTGTTGTGGTAGCATTGTTCGCTATTAACTGGATTATAAGATACGTTTAGAAATTAATAAGGGATAAGTCATTCATGTCACAGATCTTATTTTGCAAAAGTAAAGTTTACGTCCATCCAACGGCCAACAAAAACAACCACATTGCAGGATTTCTGCTTATTACCAAGGATAGCCAGCATACGCAACCGCAGGATGCTAAGCTATCATGGGTAGCCGAAAGGGATTTGGAGAGTCGTTTTTTGAACATGCTGCTTAAAGTAGAGCTGGAACTTTTGAAAACCCACTCAGTAAGGTCTCCGCATGATTTTACCATAGACTCGATATATTCATCATGGTCTTTTACCACAGCTCTTTCGGCAATATTCTCAATACAGTTCAAACCTGCTCATCCTAGTGGGTATTGGGTCGGTTCTTGTATTATCAACTGTAAGACTGGTATAAGGGATGACGTCCCTGTTTTGTTTTTCCATGATGAAGTGTGCCCCTCAACGATTACCAAACGAAAGAAAATGAATAAAGATTTCGATCCGTTCTCTACTGAGGGAGATATCTACTGGGGTGGTGATGACTTGAAAGTTAGCCTTGAATCTTTGGTTGACTTACAAAAAGTGGACTCATCGCAATGCATTTACCTCGTCAACGCCTCAGTGGATGATTTGCGAACTTTCTCTTTGAACAGTATCAAAAGGCCGCCATCATCATCGTCTTCTAAAGATGACGCTAACATCTGGGAAACTATCGAATCAACTAGATGGTCAATCATGTCCAAGTTTGCAGATGCTACGACTACGGCATCTAATTTTTTCGGAAAGCTGGCGAAAAAGCACCCTATCGTCAAGATGATCGACAAGCACAGTGATAATGTCTACGTCAAACAATTAATGAGGAATCCAAGAGTTATTGAAGTCCAAGATGAATTCGACAGCGCAAAAATATACCTGGCAAAGTGGGCAATGGGAGTCAAGCAAGAGGCCGAACGGTACCATAAGCTCCATCATTTGGACGAAACATACAAGCGTATTTTGAAAAGCGAACTTGGAATATCAAATGACGTTGAACTTTCAGTAGAGGAAATAAACACAGCCGTCCAGAGATCTTTCCCTTTAACGAAGAAGAAATGGGCTTCATTGTTCGATTCACAAGGCAGATTATCGGTTACTGTGCATGAGGTAAAGGACTTCATCTTCCATGGTGGTGTTGAAGACGATGAGTTAAGAAGTGAAGTTTGGCTGTTTTTACTTAACGTTTATCCTTGGGATTCATCTCTGCAGGAGCGTAAAGAATTAAGACAAGCCCTGGAAGAAGACTACAATGCAAACTATAAGTCCAAATGGCTGTTCAGAGAACCACTTAATGACCCAGAAGAAGAAACATATTGGAAAGATCAAGTATTCAGAATTTCAAAAGATGTTATCAGAAATGACCGTGATATTCCTTTATATAAGTACAATACGGATAATGCCGAAGAGAATGGTACTGAAACAGAAGAAGTGGAAAGTGAAGAGGGATGGGAGATTAGAAATCCCCATTTACTAGCCTTGAAGAATATCCTCGTCAGTTACAACATTTACAATCCTAATCTAGGCTATGTACAAGGAATGACTGATCTGCTATCACTTATCTACTTTGTGCTCAAAGACGAAGCGCTTGCTTTCTGGTGCTTCGTGAACTTTATGAACAGGATGGAAAGAAACTTTTTGAGAGATCAATCAGGTATTAGGGACCAAATGATTGCCCTTGTTGACCTCTGCCAATTTATGTTACCAAAATTCACCGAACACCTAAAGAAATGCGAATCCTCGGACTTGTTTTTCTGCTTTAGAATGTTGATTGTATGGTTCAAAAGAGAATTCGAGTTCAATGACGTGTGCAGAATATGGGAAATATTTTGGACTGATTATTATAGCTCACAATTCCAATTATTTTTCATGTTAGCAATACTACAAAAACATAGTGATGTTGTTATGTCTCAGCTAACCGAGTTTGACGACGTTTTGAAGTATTTCAATGATCTGCGTAACAGCATGGACTGGTCAGACATAATGACTAGAAGTGAGCTACTGTTCATCAAATTCCAAAAAATGATCGAAGTTCTTGAAAGAGAAGAATCACTTATTGGCCATGAAACTTCGACTTCGGGATCCAATATACATGAAACCGAAACTACAAGTGAAGTGGATGATCCACCGTTACACCACCCTTCACTCATAAGTGAAAATTTGAAGAATCTACTATCCAAAGAAGTGGTGGTACAAAAGGAAGGACTTCGCACTAAAGATTCAATAAAATAGTACATTATGTTTACACATCAGATAAGCAATATTTAAGTTATTACTACCATCTTTATCAAAGCTCAGACGCTAACAATCAATCATTTCCCTAAAATGGTTAATTAATATGAATGACCTGTAATTTGGTGCAGGAATTTAGAGGGACATGTTCACACTAAATTGTTTTCTTGGAATCTTATTCTCATTTGCATTCTTGCAATACCGTGTTTTTTTTCCAACATCTTCATTCCGTCAGGGTTCTTTGATCTTAAAATAACGTCATCTTCCTTGGTCCATATACCTGGAACGTTTTGTGGAAGATGCACTCCGTATTTAAACGATGTCAAAATATATCTTGGAAATAGTGAAATATCACCAGTCAACGCAGTCAAGACAGAAGTAGCATACTTTTTTCTTATACCACATTCAACATCTAGATCGTGCACAAGAACATCTGCTTGTGATTCGTCATACTCTCTTGTTATGATTTCTTCCAACTTTTGTATAAAATCCTTCGTAGATCTGAAGTTGAAGAAGGTATGATCGAAGAAATCGTCATTATCGGCTAATTTAGGCGGGAATGGTATCGAATCGAAATCGTAATTATCATATTCCTCATGTTCTAAGGCAACTTGATGGCGAATTCTTTCCGCAACATCTTCCGCGTATAACGAACGTGCTTGTTCTTCTTGCTGAGCTTCAGCAGCATGTAAATCACGCCTTATTCCATCGATTAGATCAAACGCATCTGATTCTAAGAAGAAATCATTCAAGGTGGTATCAGTATTTTGTTGAGAATTACCTTCAGCAGATCTTTTGCTCTTTTTTAGATTTGTATTGTAGTTACCAGGAGATGGCCCCTCTCTCTTGGGACGATTTGTCATGTTTTTAATTGATTCCGGTTCGATACCTTCTTCCATACATTTATCGTAGTAAGAGATGTATGAATCAATACCATACGGCAAAATGAATTTCCGGAAGCGGTCTCTCCACGCATTTTCCGAGTGAGTTGGTATTTCAATTGCAAATACCTTGAAAAACTCCCGAGATAATGGTCCTCGGCGATCGTTCACTACATATTTTTCGAAAGGGGGTATTTCTGACGGATCGATTTCTGTATTCATTACTAGTTGGCGTTTGGCGATAATATTCGGTTCTTCATCATCGGCAATGAGACTTTCTCCAGAGTCGGGATCTCTTTGAAAGGCATCTCTGTAAAATTGTTTTTTAACTGCAACGGCTAAATTATAATCTTCTTCGCTTGTAAATTTTCTCTTTAACCCGTTCGGTAATATATCCGTCTTGATCAGGTTTCCGTCTTGGTCCCTGACTAGTTTACCATCCTCATCAACTTGATATACGAATTCTAATCTCTTGGATAGGTATACTCTGAATCTATGTCTGATAGAATTTCCGGTATGATTTGGAACATAATGAGAGATTTCATCGTATAAAGTATGTGTAGTTCTTTTAGTGGGGTTTTTCCGAACGACATCAAGAATAAATTCGTCCTCCTCTTTCGTGAACGAGGACTTGTTGTGGCTTGAACTTGATTGTTCGTGTAAAACCATATCATTGGTATCGGTTACGTCTGCATGGGTTAACTGCTGACGGTCGTGGGGAATTACATCATTATCCTTAGAAGATATCTTTACTTCAGGTTCCAAGCCAGACTCTAATTCTTTCTGATGCTGACCATTTTCGGTATCAATCAAATCGTTGAGACCTGTCGCTATTTTAACCGCGGCTCTAGTGACATCAGAACTGGGTATATCAGATAACTGACTACCGATGTTATATTCATCCGAAATGGAATTGGAATCAAATCTCACGAAACCGGATGATTCAGGCTTGCCTAGGTAATCACGAACATTCAACAACGTTCCTGCGTCAATACAATCCAAAATGTACGATGGATGTACGAAAACTCTATAATTTTCGTCATACCTTTTCGAAACAAAATACGTCACTTCCCATTGCCTTGAGTTCTTTTCAGGAACATCTAGCAAAACTTCACCCCCGTTGGCACGAACAGCGCTCGTTAACGCCTCCACGTCATTGATCAAAGGATCGATGAAAAAGGACACTGCATTGAATACTCCAACATCTTCCTTTATTTGAACAGCTGGAGAGTCCAGAGCTGTATCAAAATCGTCTTCTCCATGAGGCATCTTCGTCTTTTAACTAATTCGAAAAAATGCTAACAACAAAAACAGAAGGATACTGTCGCAACGAAGAAAGTCCGTGTATAATTGGCTTGATTATAACTATTCTCGACAATGCTTTAGACCTTCAAGTACCTTAATTTATTCGGTACAATAGCAACTCAGAATCAACAAACAAATGAAATAAAGGTCTCAAAACGTTACTCAGAAAGACGGAGGTGTATATACGGGGTGCCGCAATGAAATTCCTCTACCTGTTATTCCTTGCTCCAATCAGGGTCCAAATCTACGCGTTCACTATGTCTAGGTATAGTTTTTATGTGCGTTTTGTTTACACTGAATTTCTTATTTCCCAAGTGTCGTGTTTGTTCGTAATCTCTGGGTGCTGAGAGTCCTTTGTTTTTTTTTTTTTTTTGAATTCCTTCATCAGAGTCTTATGTCAAGGATATATCGTCAACCAACAAAGCGGAAAAAAAAATATAACTTCATCAAAAGGCAGGGTACCCTCATTATATGTATATAAGGGTAACCTCGTTTCCGACGCCTAATGCCTGATGCGTATAAATGTTTCTATGTGGAAATGTATCTATAGTAGTGAGTGTTGGCCTCAGCTTTTGCAGGAGACTTGGTGTAGAACGTGCTTGTATTTTTGCTCCTTGTGGTTCCATTTATACTCTAATGCTGTTAACTCGTTACCATCGTAGCAAGCAGAATCTAGGCCTTTTGTATTTTGGCGAATATTTAGGCCAGTAGCGGAATCGTGACCGTAAATAACCTCTACTTTGTGTCTTATGTGGTACTTTTCTCTGTTTAGAGGATTCCAAAGCTTGTACCATCTCATCGAGTTTTTGAATTTGCGTCTTGCTGTGTGCGAATGATCCTTTTTGTCGACGTACTTCATGTCCGTAATTTCCTTTAGCGGTGGGTCGGATATATGTTCAGGAAGTACACCAGCATGCACGGCCAAGAGGGTGAAGTTGTCATACGATGGATCCGTTAGCTGCCATAAAGCTCCACATTTTGACGCTAATTGGGAGAGATTGTCCCACCCTAGTTCCCGCGCCAAACGACGATGATTCTTGGAAATAGAATCCAGGTCAGGCTGAAAATCTTCTGAGGAAAACCTAATCTTATTCAGTTTCCTTCTGACCAGTGACATTGGATTTAACATAGCATACATTATTTTCAGTTCGTTGTTTCCAAGTACACACTTTACGTTGTAATCCAAATCACTGTTTAGAACCACTTGCTCCACAAGTTGATTAGAGTTTGGGCCTTTGGAGATAAAATCCCCCAAAAATATTACTGTAGTGTTGGAGTCTGGTTCAACCTTACGTTCCATAAGCTCTTCATATTTCTCATACATCCCATGAACGTCTCCAACAAACACAAGTCTTTCATAGGAATGGTCTATATCAGCTTGCATTACAGTTCGAATGGTCGGAAAATTTTGATGATCTTCGGAGATGGCTATCACCCATATTGTGTAGATTATGAACACAAATGTCCCAGCTGCTACTAGGCATGTGACAAGTTGCATAACAAAACGCTGCTGGTACAGAATTCAAGCTATTAAAACGGATGATCCTTCTTAAAAAAGGTCAGGAATAATCAATTCCAATTTGCTGTAGCGTTTATCGTCCGATATCTATAATTTACGCAACTGGTTTTGTGTAGCCGTTTTTCAATTTTAGTCTATATCCTTATAATATGACCATCTGACACCAGGTCTCTTCGTTTGTGCCTGTTGCCGAAAACTATTTTAACAATGACACCCGAATATGTCCAACTAGATGAGTTCCTCTTTTTGAACTATCTTGTTTCAATTTATACCTCATCGGCAGGTAAAAAGATCTAAACACTTTCCATAACTTTTTCGTAAACTAAGCCGAGAAAAACACCCTTCGAGGCTGAAGTGCTAATAGTATCTCAATTCACCCACTGATCAACTTGCACAACTTTTAATTTTGACAACATTGGGCGCAGATAGACCCACAGCAGAGAAGATGAAAAGTCAATAGCTGATGTGGAATCGATTCTGGAGACCTTTAAGAGGAAAGCCCGGTCACCTGAGCCAAGTGACATAAAATTTAAAGAACTGGACAACGATCGATCAGAAAGACGTTTGTGTAATTTACAAGTTGCAAGAACCGGTCAAAGAATTCTATCAGCGAAGAATAGAACAATACAGAGAGAAACAAAACCAGAGAAAGGTTCCAGATGCTGCGATACAAATATTCCTGTGTTCGATTCGGAGTTCAGAAATCGCAACAATTGATAGACGGACTTGGTACTGTTGCATCTATGCAGTACTAATCAACGACACCATACGAAACTATCTGATATTCTTGTTCAGCGCGATTTAGCGGGTGCTGCATTATAACTTCACCTCACTTGGTTTGCATGGTACATACTGCTTCAATGCAATGAGTGTTGATAGAGTTTTGTTTGTGCTTGATTTTCAAAATATGTTTATACGTTCTTCTGCAGTGTTTTTTTTTTTTTTTTTGATATTGACTAGCACTGAAATAATGTTCACTTAAAGTTTAAAGAGCAACGGGCGAGCATGACTTCCGGGCGCAGTTGATGATAGGCAAACCTTCTGATGCTGGGCTAGATTTCGTTATTACAAACCAAATCATCTGCTAGCACAGAAAAGCATTAAACCGGGTTTAGGGGGTTTTCTTTTCAAGACTCCCTTGAAATCAGTTCGAATCGTCAAAAAGAAACGGTCAACAGCTGTACTCTTTACAGCTTTGCGCACACCGAAGTTTGCACCTGTCTTTTGGAATATTCGAAGTAAGTAACCACAGCTTTATTATTACATAATGGAGTTTCCGTTGTGGTAAACAGTGTTTATTATTTAATTCAAGGAAGCAGTTTTGAGAACGTCGTTGAAAGATGAATCGAGCACCGCACGTCACTCGCAAATTAGACAATTATAATAAGATGAAGTGAACTCTGATAACTGAGTAAACGCGATTCCATGTTGAAGTATTGTATATCAGTGATGTATTCGCTACAAAAGCTTGTCGAAACTGAACGATGATTATTTAACACATCGCATGTACTTCCCAAGTTGTCCTGTTTAAACTTACGAAAGTATTGCATTCCGTAAATTAAAGCGCTTATGGTTTGTGCATCGCACCAAATATTTAGTGTTTATTATAGTGTTATGGCAATTGACAGAATAGAAGGTTAGGATATCTTCATCAAATATGATTGATTTAGTAAAGAGCGCCCTACTTCGGTCTACGTATTACAACCACATACTACGTTTATCGCTGACACTAACAGTTATTTGCTAACAACCTCCAGTATTGGAGAGACTGGATTCGAAAAAACTTGTCATGCATATATAGTAGTGATATGCCTTTATGATGAAGTTCAAGTTGATGCTTCACTAATTTGTACAAATGCTGTGACAAAGTCTGTCAAAATCTATTGATAAATACGAATAAGAGAAAAGAGAGCGATTTTAGCCTTGCTTTATAATCCACAAATTGACGTCTGTCAATCCTGGGAACCCAAACCTCCAGTTTACAAACACAACTCCTTTCGATCGGAGCATGTCATTCTAGTCATACGTATTATGCACCTCTCTGTACTATTCGAGTTTTTTTTTTAACATTTTTCTTTAATTAGTTAACCGACTTTTTTTTTAGAATTTGCATACATTGTTGATCTTCTGTTAAGCTTCAAAAGTTAAACACCTTAAGATAAATTCGGTTTCCGCAACTGATCAAATCGCACAGCGGTACCTTGTTCGCATTGCCCTATCTGGATAGGAACGTCGCACATTGATTGAAGAAATCGTTTTTCAACCTTGTTTCTTTCACGGAAATCCACTGTGAACCTGGTATTAGTTACGTTTGCCTAAATTGTTCTTCTCGAATTGGGGTTATATTATAAATCAATAAACATATTTGGCCTTTTTGAGATATTGTATCTGCTGGTTTCTAGAAGGAGGATAAACGCTTTAATAGTCAAGGAATCTTAGACTGAGAGCTTTTTATTTACAAAACACCACTGATTGAATGTCGCAAGCAACAAAACTTCCTGAGAAGGTGATCAACTGGGATATTCTCAACGAGATTGTCTCAATGGACGAAGATGATATGGGGTTCTCAAAATCTTTGTTGATGCAGTTCTTCGACCAAGCGATGTCCACTTTCGACCAAATTGAACAACATATCAAAACCGATAAAGATTTGGATCAACTAGGGCAATTGGGCCATTTCTTAAAAGGCTCCTCCGCATCTCTAGGACTTCAAAGAATTGCATGGGTATGTGAACGAATTCAAAACTACGGACAAAAGAGAGACGGACCTGCGGTTTCAGATGAAAACTACATAAAGCTGATTCAACAGTCCCTCGAGCTTGCGCGGACCGAGTTTGTCTCCGCTAAGAAAGAATTGGGAGAGTTTTACAAAACTGAATTTTAGTACATGGGCCCACACTTTTCTCAGACAGTTTATCCTCTTTTCGCATTCAAATGACTAAAATCATTTTTGATCCTTTTCACCCTCATGTATTTTTATCTTCTTCCGTACCTTTTATTGTCAATAATACCTTTAAACCTATGCATATGCGTAGTTATCTTTCACTAAATATGATGAGGACCTCAGGACAAACATTGTGTCTGAATTCAACACACACGTTCATTTGAAAAGCTGAGTACTCTTCTGAGAAATTTGCGAACCTTGAAAGAGAACTCAAAGCGTGTTCTCTATACGTGAAAGATATCTATTTCATTTCTACTTTTAGTCTGTCTTCTACATACAGAAATGTAACAGTGCATAAATCAAATAATTTCCACAGAATATCACTTGCTGTCATGATAGTTTAGATCCGAGTCTTCCATGTCACCGAGTGCTTTTCCATTCAAAAAAGACACCTCTTCGCGTCCACATCTATCAAGCAACTCTTGTGGAAAGTACTCTTGCAAAACCTTGCCATCTTTGAAGTGGGGATTGTATTTATAACCTTTCCCATAACCCAATTCCTCCATCATTTTAGTCGGAGCGTTACGGATATGCAGGGGGATAGGGCAATCTGCAGCTCCAAATTCATTACTTTTTAGCATAGCCTTCAATTTATTCCAACCTCGATACAATTCAACCGATTTTGATGCTCTACTTAGTGATACAGCGCACTGAGCCAACGCTAGTTCGGCTTCGGGTAAGCCTACCTTCATTACTGCATCATGTGCAGCGACTGATAATGATAGTTGAAAGGAGTCAGCTAAGCCTATGTCTTCACTGGCTATTCGAATCATTCTTCTTGCAATATATAGCGGATCTTCACCACCTTGCAACATCCGAGCTAAGTAGTATAAGGCAGCATTTTCATCACTACCTCTAACACTTTTGTGAAAAGCTGATATGGTATCGTAATGATTCTCTCCATGTGTATCATAGTACGTGCGAAGTTCGCCATTCACCTGAATGAGTTCTTTCACTTTGTCAATCGAAATAGGCCCTTCTACTTTGAATCTTGTGGATACTTCTAACAATTCCAGGAGATTTATGGCTCGCCTAGTGTCCCCCATTGCAGTATCATAGATGAAAGAGAAGCATTTCTCGTCAAATTTCAACGGAGATGAATATTTCCATACTAACGAGCGGTATTTATTCAACATTGCTATGGCTCTGATAAGAACAACCTTGAGTTCTTTGTTATTAAGCTTCTCCAACACGAATAGTTGACATCGACTTAATAAAGCGTTATTCAACTGGAAACTTGGATTCTCTGTAGTAGCGCCTATTAACACAATATCACCATTTTCTACATGAGGGAGCAACAAATCCTGTTGAGCTTTGTTGAAACGATGAATTTCGTCAATAAATAAAACTGTCCGTCGTTTAGTCAAGTGATATTCCTTCTTACTTTTGTCAAAAATATTTCTTAGTTCAGTGGCATTAGCTTTCGTAGCACTGGTTTCCAATAAGAGATATTTGGTACTCATGTTCTGCTGGTTATTAACAGTATGAGTCAGTAGTCTTGCTAATGATGTTTTACCAACTCCAGGTGGCCCCCATAGAATCATTGACGGAATTATTCCCTTTTCAATGTATAAGTAGAGAGAACCCGTTTCTCGGTTTAAAATATGCTGTTGTCCGATGTAATCGTTCAAAGACTTGGGCCGTAGTTTCTCACTGAGTGGCAAATGTTGCGCTTTCTTCAATTGGTTGATTTCGAGCTCAGTACTATTTGGCTCCGGTGCATTAAACTCCGACTTCTTCATTTTTTTCTTGGGGGAGTCATAAAGTTGTGGTGAAACATTATTCGTTAAGGTATTCCCCTCCACTTCTTTCACATCACTGGAGGTGTCATCAAGAACTATCTCTTCTATTTTCCTTTTATGATCTAGAAGGGTTCTTAATGTTGGCTGATTACGATCTCTTTTCGGTTCTTCGGTGCATTTGTCCAAATGTGCGTTAATTTTAAGAAACGGAACTTTCTTCCCACAAACAGGACATGTTATGGTTTGCTCTGTCTTGTTCATAGTGAGAAAATTATCTGACCAACATTCCCATCGTTTGTTCACTGCTCCTTTTATGTACCGTTAGATTTGTACGTTATCTGTACCTTGTCCATTAGCTTAATTTTTCATCGCATCCCAAAGATGTGTAATATTAATTAAAAAACACAACTGTGGTGAACCAACCCATTTAAAAGTAACTGAGTATCTATACTAATGCTTATAACAATATATCTGCCTTATTCTACAGATGAGAATTCTATGTGAGTAAACTATATACTATCTAATGAGTGTATTCATACAAGTTCCCAAGCTTAGAGGTATAGTATTTTGGCGCAGGATGTTCAAGAGTGACATCCAAAGCTCTTTCCTCGGTTTCAATACCTGTTAACACCAATAAAGTGCCACCAAGGCCACCCGTTTCACCAAATTTGATGTCTGTATTGAGCCTATCGCCGACCATGCAGCACTTCGATCTGTCAAGTCCTTTCGCCTTAACAATTGCGTTTAACATGTTAAGATTGGGCTTTCCACAGGCTTCAGGCGTTCTATCACTTGCGTACGCCAAAGAATTGATAGCAGATCCAGCACCTGGTAAAATAATTCCTTTCTGTGGAAACGTGGAGTCAATGTTAGTAGCGACAAACTGAATCTCTGGATTTAATAGATACTGTAGCGAAATTGCTAACCGGTGATAGTTGACTTTTGTGTCTAATCCTGCTATGACGGCTTTCACTTGAGGGTCCAAGCCATTTTCCAGGAATGGGGATGTGGCTATATCGAAAGGTTCGTCTAGCCTTGAATCGTCTGCTCCCAAGGATTCAAAACCCATTAGTTTTAATTCTTCTTTGATCCCACTTTCACCAAAAATCCACACTTTATCTTGACCTGGGATCAACTTAAGGAAGTCACGCACGTAAAGCGCTGACGCATATCCGGATGTAAATACTTGGTCCTCGGTGACATGAATACCGAATCCGGCAAATTTCTTGACGTATTGGGTTCTTGATTTAGTAGAGTTATTGGTAACAAATAGTAGTTGCTTTCCCACGCTTTTCAAGTACTCTAGGGTCTCGACAACTAAAGGTAAAAGGTGCGAGCCTAACCATAAAACACCATCGCAATCGAATAGAAAAGTGTCAAATTTATCAATGAAGGTCTTCGTCGTAGACGGATCTTGTATTTTGATCGGAATGTTAGTGATTTTTGTCATTGTTCCCAAAAAGTCGTGTCGCGCTGACCAGCAAATATTCTCAACAGTAGCTAAAACACACGCTTCGTCACGTATTGGTGCTGCTAGCTAAAAAAGTGACTTAACCTGTAAGTCATATGGTGCGGGAAATTATCCCACCAACTTATTCTGTCTATTTTCCAGCTTTTTTATAATGCCACGAATTTATTTAAGAAACCTTGAATTTGATAAGAAACGAAGGGTAATAGCACGAAGAAGGTCCGCATATCGAAAAGAAGAAGCAGATGGAGCAAATGAGCTTCGAGCGGTAAGAGTGTCAATGCTGCCATAGGAGCATAAAGCTAAGCTAAAGGTAGAACAAACTCTGCCTTGTTATGTAAGGTCACGAATGCGTGGGTCGTTGAGCTTGGATACCATTTTCTCTATCTGCCCGTGCTTCGTCGCTTGTAATTTTGTCTTCAAATTATGAACACATAATTTTAGCGTATAAATAAAATAATAACACAAGCTCATCTTCAAGATCTTGTGACTGAAGATTAAAAGTAGCACCATTGTAATTAGATTGTGGGTTTCACGATCTGAACAACATTGAACTATAGCATCACTCAGGTTGATAGTTAACTCCTGGTTGCATTATATGTTTTTGAAACATTCACCATGGCTTTACGTGACAGAAAGTGTAAGCTACTAGGCTCTTTGATTTTGGGATTCTTGTTAGTGACTCGTGTAATAATACAACCGTATTATTCATTGATATCCGATTGTGACGAAACTTTCAATTACTGGGAACCCTTAAATTTACTTGTTAGAGGGTTCGGCAAACAGACCTGGGAATATTCCCCTGATTATTCGATCAGATCATGGGCATTCCTATTGCCACTATGTGGAATATTGAAACCGTTGAATAAGGTAGTAGACTCAAAGATAGTATTATTTTACGTTGCTAGGTCAGTTCTAGGATTGGTCAGTTTCCTATTCGAACATTCTGTTAGTAAAGAAATTACTTCAGTCATGTCACCTCATGTTTCTAATATGTGGCTTTTATTTCAATTGCTAAATCCGGGATGGTTTCACGCCAGCGTGGAGTTTCTACCTTCATCATTTGCAATGATTACTTCGTTAGGGTACATCAAATACACTTTACGTTACTTATCGAATGGGAAAGAGCTCCCATTTGTTAAATCACTATTTTTTGTCTTTCTTGGGGGAATTATAGGGTGGCCGTTTTCTCTCGTGCTAGCTGTTACAAACGTCATTCATTATACTGCTACTCATAGATTCATTGACACATTGAGGGCTGGTTTTTCTTCCTCTTTTGTATTAGCAATAATTTTATCCATCGTAACAACCATAGACTCATTGTTTTATGGTAAACTCAGTGTCGTATCGTTGAACATTGTGACGTACAATATCCTATCAGCAAATGAAAATTCAGGGCCGAACATCTTTGGTATAGAACCTTGGTACTACTACGTTCAAAACATGCTGCTTAACTTCCCGATCACAACTTTGTTGTTTGCAGTTATTGGTTTCGTTCAGCTTTCTATATGGCCGCTAGCTGGATCTCTATTCATCTGGCTGAATGTCTTTATCGCCCAGCCTCATAAGGAGGAACGTTTCCTTTATCCAATATATGGAATCGTTTCTCTTTTGGCAGCTTTGGGACTCTTTAATGTTTCTGAGCTTTCACCTTTGAAGAAACTACGCAAACTCTTAAGGGTTGCTGTATTCTGTTTCACGTTTTTACAAGCAGCTGCTAGAATCCTTGCTTTGACAAACAACTATACGTCTCCAATCAGAGTCTATTCCAGCTTTCCGCTTTCTGATGAGCAAAAAGTCGTATGTACAGGCAGGGAATGGTATCATTTTCCGACTTCGTTAATTTTACCTGATAACTATAGGCTTCAGTTTGTGCAATCTGGTTTCGATGGATTGCTTCCAGGGAACTTCCTAGAATCAGAATCACTAGAGGAAAACATACGAACAGTTCCAAAGGGCATGAACAACCGAAACATTTTCGATCCTTCCAAATTGGTCGATATTGACACTTGTGACTATTATGTTGATATAAACATTGCGTCCAACAACGAAGCTGACGTGGTAAATCCTAAACGAACAACTACCTGGGAACCTTTGTACTGCCAACCTTTTGTTGACGCGTCATCTTCGAAATTTTTGGGTAGAGCCTTCCAAATTCCTGAAAAATTGTTAACCGCTTTACCAACCAACGTCCAAGACGTTGTTAGTAACTATTACAGCGTGCACTACAACGAGTTTTGCTCTTTCAAAAGACGTGATGACAACAGTTTAGAAGTTTAAAAAGGAGCTTAACAGCTTTTATATTAAAGAAAATTTATTTAAGTAATGTTGTCAGTGTATACTAATAAACATGTTCAAATTCGAAACCACAATCACGCCTTTCAAACAATAAAGATCATTTGCCGCATGAATGCCATGAAAAAAAAAAGATGACAGGATCTTATGAAGCGGATTCTTAAATTTCCTTGTGCAACATTGAATCTCTAGCTGGACCAGTACCAACCCATTCGATTGGAACTTCAATAAAATCTTCGATGAATTTTAGGTACTTCTTGGCATTTTCTGGCAATTCTTCGTATGTGGAAACCTTAGTAATATCCTCTTCCCAACCTGGCAAAGTAACGTATTCAACCTCAACATTTGCCAAAGCGAGTAAATCTTCAGGGAAGGATTCCAGCTTCTTGCCATCAATTGAGTAAGAAACACCAATTTTGATTTCTTTGAATGTGTCTAAGACATCAAGTTTTGTGATATTCAGGGAAGTGTAACCATTGATTATGTTAGAGTATTTCAAAACAACCAAATCTAACCACCCACAACGGCGCTTCCGCCCAGTTGTAACACCAAATTCTGCACCAATATCCTGAAGGATTCTACCATCTTCGTTCAATTGTTCAGTTGGGAAAGGACCTTCACCGACTCTCGTGGTGTATGCTTTCACGACACCGAACACTTGATCAATGTTACGTGGAGGAAGACCAAGACCGGTGATAACACCCCCGATACCGGTATTGGAACTAGTAACATAAGGATAAGTACCAAAATCAATATCCAACATTAATGCGTTGGCACCTTCAACAAGAATCTTCTTGTTTTCCTTAACAGCATCGTTGATGAACTTGACAGAGTCGACAACGAAGGGCTTCAGCTGTTCTCTGTAAGACTTATAACGCTCCAATTCTTCTTCAGGATCATAATCAAAATCACCGTAACGTTGCTGTCTTGTTTCAACTAACCTTCTGTATCTAGTTTCAAAAACTTCCCAAGCTTTTGGATCATCATTAACCAAATGATGAACTCTCAAACCAGATCTGGAAGCTTTTGTGGAATATGTAGGACCAATACCTTTACCAGTGGTACCGATGTTTTTGCCGTCCTTTGAAGCACCAGACAACTCAAGTTCTCTCAGTTTATCAGTTCTTTGATGGAAGTCAAAGACCAAATGAGCTCTTGAAGAAATGAACAGCCTAGGTCTAGCGTCTTTCAAACCCTTAGCCTCCAAGGTTTCAAGTTCCTGGAAGAATGAGGGAACATGAATAACAACACCGTTACCGATCAAGTTTTGACAGTTTGGGTTAACCAAACCAGAAGGTAGCATGTGAAAATCGTATTTCACCCCATTCACAACAATGGTATGACCAGCATTATTACCACCAGCAGCACGAGCAACAATGTCGTACTCTCCAACGAGTAGATCCACTAATTTACCCTTACCTTCGTCCCCCCATTGGGAACCTAATACAACGTTAACCATGTTGGACGATGTGTATATCTTACAAGTTTTAGAATCAAAAGCTTCAACGATTAAAAGCTTGATTTGAACGTAATTTAAACGTTACTTCTCCAAAGAGCCTAACCGGAAACATATTTACAAGACTTAAATAAATTAGCACAAACAAGTTTAACAAATTGAGTTAATTTTCTGAGATAACATTTTTCTTAACACTGATACCAGCTGCAATTGTCGAGAACACTAGTTAAAAGTACCAAAAAAGATACTGGTTAAATATGATTGTGCCAATGTTCCAAACGGTCGAGGGAAAAAAAATCAAATTTTCAGCAAGAAATGAAAAGAAAATATGACGAACCGATTCTTCGCAAGGGCAGTTCCGCAAGCACTGTGTATTACCGGCATCATATCTTCTAATAAAGAGTGTGTGATAAACAATTTACTGTGGAAATGCGTGATGTAGTAGTAGTCTCCTACGAAACGCTCAGAAAAAAAGACTCTAGATTCCCCGGATTGTACATTGGAAGTCTCGTTGTATCTACCATTCTCTCCTATGATGAGTTCCTCTTTCGAACGGAACTACCACTCTTGTGCGGGCAGGACACAACACATGAGAAAGCTTCCTCATCTCATTAATTTGTTAATTTCAAAATTTAACTTGACAACAGTTATATATATATTACATATTAATTTTCTGAATTTCAATATTGGCCGCACCGCACAGAACAGTAGTATCATAGAAACGGGCTTTGACGGAAAATTGGGAACTCCTGACTCAACGCATACATGATTCAAGTTAAGATGGCTGGCCATGAACTCGGTTATTCCGGCCGGATAGCACAGCGCGATGGTGGTAAATAGGATACTTATCGTAAATATTTGAGCGGGACGAGCTTTCGGAAGGATGTCCTTTGCCACGGCATCATTGACAGGGTTTAAAAAGTACTCGGTTTTCCGAAGCATACGCCACAATCGGCTCCCAAATGAACCAGTGTAGCTCCATAGACGTAATAGCTTTTGTTGCGGTTCCATCTACTTGTATTCGACTCGGTTGTAAACCGAGTAATACAATTGCACCGTTGGCGAAACACTGTCCAGCTTAGCACACAGGACACATTAGCTGGAAGTAGTGAACTTGGAAATTCGGAAAGAAAAATGTATAGAATAGTAATATCACGTGACTTAGACTTTTCAAAAAGGTTTTATAAGAAACAAGCATGGCCAATCCCAAAATTTGGACAGCGCGCGCGGCACTGTGCACCTTACGGTTGGAATTCCAGTTTCAGTGTGTGCAACGGCGATCATTGGGGATGATCACGTGATAGAATCAAGTATTAGGGTTTCCTAATGTTTTTCTTTTCCTGCCCAGAAAAATAAAAATCAAAGATTCGTGGATTTACAATATGATATTTGATGAAGCTCATCTCGTTACGTCGAATCTTCAGTTGGGTGAACAACTCACGAAAAGCGTCAGTGTGTGTTACAGTTAATACACATATCAAACCATTTCGGTAGTAATTGACCTCCACTATCAATATTTCACAGTCTGTATCGATTAATAAGCTAATAGGCTGAAGTGTTATGCCACCGAAGCAACTCACAAAAAATCAACAATTCAAACGAGATAAAGTTCGGAATGCTCGCCAAATCAGATCTGAAGCATCATCTGAAAACCCCGATGAATTTTCTGAATCAGGCTCAGTGTTGAATGTTCCGTCTTTTATCTTATCGAGAGAATATGAGATCAAACAGTTGCAGCAATCAATCCATAGTTCAAAGCAGTCCTCTTCCACAAGAGTTTTCCAGGCACTACCTCGGAGCTTAAGAAGACGAACTGGATCGCATAATGTGAAAAGAATTCCTAAAAGACTTCGGAACAGAGCTCTCAGGGAAATGCAGAAGAGCCAGCAACAATTTACGCAGGGCACAAGACATTTATTCGAACAACGAAAGCATGGATTGTCCTCCAGGAAACTTTATAGAGCAAGAATGATAGTCAACTTATTGAGGTTAGCAGCCAAATCGAATTCAATGAAACTGGGTCTTCCAGAGAACTTGTCCCCAGGAAACCGGAAATTGAGGTCTAACATCAGACTTTTACAAAAACAAATATTTATGAACTCTAAGTCTCAAAGCGCTAGTAAGCTTAACAATAAATTGGGCTCCTATGACAACACAGGGTATAATAAACTTGCAAGTAAACCACTAGGTCGTGTAAAGTACATGAAGAGACAAAAGAATTTTGTCTGGCTACCGACTCATTTATGGAACGCTAAAAGGTCCAGAATGTTCAAAAGATGGGGTTATCATGTGCCATGGTCTCCTACACAAAAGAACTTCAAACTGACCCATAGACTTACTGCTGATGTAGCAAGCTCTGATGGTACAATGGTTTGTGATACCAGCTTCATGGGTGACATGATCATCTCTTGCGTTGATCATGATAAATTGAAACAACTAATTAAAAAGCTAACCAAAGGCCGGGCCTCTCTTCCAAAATACACCAAAAGACACTTGTTTCATGGATTGTTATACTGGGAAAATGACTGCATAGGTCCTTGTAACATTCTTTGGCTTGATCCTCAAAAGGTCTTAATTCGTCTCCATCCTGCAATGTATTGCCCGGTATTTGAAAAATTTGCCGCAAACTTGGACCTAAAAGAATACTCTATACAAGATTGCCAGTTCTCACTTGGCTCAATAACCTTATCGGGAGGCAAATCTCTTTATGCACTATCACATATTTTGAGATCTGCAAAAGAATCTAAATCTTTCAAGCAATTTCAGAAAATAAGTGCCGTAACCGATTCAAATGTCATACACGAAAAGACTATGTTTGCATTTGAAGCAGTGGATCCAAGATTTTTAGCTAATCCCAAAGCCGCTACTCAAAATAAAGCCGTATCAACTGCTAATTTAATGGCATTAGTAGATGAGCTGCCGGAGGATGATCTTTCAACAATAATATCTAAATTGACGGATCCTTCTGCAAGAAACAATTCTTACAAAAACCAACAAACTCTCAAACAGCTAGCAAGAAGGCGCCGTGAGATGCTAGCCGATCCGAATCATAACAATATGTTACCTGTCAATGATACAGACTCCGAAATTCCTCTCTTACTCTTGAAGGATAGTTATACTAACACGTGGATTCTAATGCTTCCATGGTTTTGGGTTGTACCGTTTTGGTATCAATTGAACAAGGTGAGCAGAGTATATCATATGGGCTTAAAACAGTTCCAACAACAAGCTTTCGAACGAAAGTCTCTCAACTTTCCTGATGACTACCCGTTCACCCAGGCTGGCTATGATGAAGACGCGTTATACAAAAGCGAAGTGTTACGTAACCTTTGGGAAAGGAAACCGGCATCCAAGAAAATAAACTTTAGTAAAATCGGGCAACTGCACAAAGAAAATCTTATCCAGGGAGAAATTGGCTCTTGGTTTTCCTGCGACTGGAATCTTCTTCGAATTCTCCAAAATGGGTTGAAAGCTAAAAGTTTGGGAGAGAAAGACTTTGTTGATTCGAACAGAACAAGCTCGTTTTATTCTCATAGCGGTGTTATGGAAGTTCAGTACGTTGCCGACTTGTTCAAAGTATACGAAAACAATAAAGACGACCTGAGTATTCCTGTTGAAAAATTTAATGGTGACCAGAAAGAGGTGAGTGAAGATGCCATTTTGACTTCCAAATTGCCAATTGTACCGGTGTCTTGCGCTTTTATTCAAAGAGGGCATCCAAAAGATCATGCACGCATATATAGAATTGCGAATACTGATCTGCCGTACTGGAAGAAAGTAGCAGATGGGACCTTTCATAGCAACGGAAAACTAGTCCATGATACTAAACAGCCAGTACCTCACTGTTACGACCTAATCGGGTTTTTTACAAGTGCATCATATCATTTATCCGAAGGGAAAGGATGTGGTATAGGGTTTATATCCGCTTATTCGATCGAATCATCTCCAAACCAGTACGTTTTAGTTCGAAACTTGGGTGAAACGACCTACAGGCTCGCGAGATGTGAAAAAATTCACGTATAAAACACACAATGAACTGATATCCTTTTGTACCTATATATTGCACAGCATATTGTTGTAAGTACTTACTTTTGACTGCATATCAAGGACTAATAACCGTTCGGACAGGCTAATCGCTTACCCGGTTTTAAATTTTTTCACGAAATTTTCATTTTTTATAATGTTCATTCTCTTTCGAAGTATAAAAACAGGTCTATCGTTTTTATTTACGTTCCTCTTTAAAGATTAGTTTTTGAAGCTTCTTTTTGTTTCCTCTCTCCTCATACTTACCTTAAGATGTTAATGGAGATCATGAAGTCTGTTAACCAGGTACGGGATTTTCAAGGAAATACTGGAATGGTTCATCTTCTATGAGCTTATCTGTCAAAGGATGAACCTCATTTAGGATGTTACTTACAGCGTTTGATTTTACATTTTTTCTGTACAGTTTTCCTGCAATTTGACACATATTTGGCGAATGTGGTACCTGCTGACATTTCGTTCTCTCGTTGTTCATATGGAGCACTTGGTCTTACCTCGGCTCCACTTGAACGGCCCTTTTTTCCTTCTGCCTGGAGAAGAATAGCACTGATTACAAGTCAGTGCCGAGAGAGCTATCACTGTAGCTAGTTAAGTTTCAATTCAATGATCTGGATTCATGGAATGTGAAGGACGGACAACTTGAAAGTCTTCGATCTGTTCGTTAACTTTGAACTCGTTTAAAGTTTATGGATTGGAGGTGGAGGCTCCGATTGGAAATTTAATCGTTTCACCAGTTCAGGAAACTTGTTTAGAAAAGTTACAGTCGTAGCAGAGATGGGTGGATCTTATAATTTTTGAGTATTTCTTGTTATTAGCTAAGGCTATTAACTAAGAATTTATGTGAGAGGAAAGTCCTGACAATCAGCACGCGATTTGACTGACTGTTATGTGTACTACACCTTTGCATATATTTTTTTTTTATCGTTCGATTTTCGCTGTTAGCGCTTTCAATGTTTTCCAATCGAAAACTGTTTGAATGACTTTGTTAGCGGCGTATTATTCTTTCTTCTAGTACTTGTCTAACAATCAGTAGATTGTTCGGTTTTAGAAACCCTGAATTTTTACTCGGCCCCATGTACCAGCTAATTATTACCCTATGCAAGGATACATCTTGTAGTGTTATATATACCGCGTTGATGAGGCAGGTTAGAGAAAGCTTGATTTGAATTATGTGAATTATAAAAAGCTGCCTAGAAGTTTGAAATGCCTTCAAGATCATCCGTGTTAATGTAGTCTACACTCAAGTCATAGAACTGTTGTTTCCATAGCTTGTTTCTTGTAGTTGTTGGCCATTCTGGAACACCCCAGATTCGTGCTGCTAGATGATTTTTTTTAGAGTGACTTATGAATGTCTTGAAACATTTTATTTCGTCATCTGAAAGATGACCACGAAGTTTTACTAACACGCTGGACGATTGACATTTTGATAAAAGTTGAGAGAATGACGCCGACGCTAATACGGAAGGAGGCAATTTATCCTGCAAATTTGTTTCATGTAACGGTAAGTCCAAAAATGCATATCTCTTGTTGTCTCTGAAATATCCCTTGTTTAATTCATGGTCCTCATTATTCGACTCTTGTGAGTCTGATGCATAGTCCAGTACTGGCGTGTTAGTGGGGTAGTTTCCTGTTAGCACTATTGTAATAGGTCCTTCAACAACTTCTTCCGTTAACAAGTCGTAGTACGTTAGGTATTTAAGCTGAATGAAAGGTTTCAAGTACTTTGACATTAATAATTCGTATGTTTTCTCGTTGTCCTCTGACTTGAAGTCGATTAACAGTTGTAAAGATTGTGATGAATCACCAAAGAAAACACCATGCATTCTTTCAGTTTGCCCGTCTAATGTACCCATACTACGATCCACTTGTGGCCTGTTTACATGGTTTAGCATCTCCAACAACGGATGGGTATACAACGTTTCCAAGGTATTGTGCTTCGGATCAATGTGGCGAGGGTCATGGCTTACGCTCAACGAGGTGTTGTTTTCCGTTAGCCACACATCTGCCTCAACACTTGTAACTCCATACATGAGTGCCTCGAAGAGTGGTAAAGATCTCCAGTAGTCATTATGCGAATGAACATTTGGAATTATTGTCACATCTTGTGTTAATTTCTGTACCATCGGCCTCTGATTCTCTGCGAAAAGATAATCATGGAAGCAATCGTATAGTTGAGAGACTTTCGAAACCGCCAAGGGATGATCAAAGTTTGAAAAAACTGAGTTAGACGATATTGTCGGTAGATTCACTTTGAAGTAATTCAAAAGTTCTTTACCAGAAAGTCCTAGCAAATCCCTCTTGACTCGGAGTAAATCCAAAGAATGTGTCGTGGAAGAGGTAGCAGTATTGAAACTTGCAAAGTGAGATATTTGGGAAAACATCAATCCCATTATCAAAATGTAGCTCGAGAATAACCCGGCAACGATAAATGGCGGCAACATCGATTGTTATGTAACTTGTGTCTCTTTTATTTGATTCGCTTCGGTTTGGGCCTTACTAATTTATGCAGGTAGAAAATTTGGTCAGGCAATTGAAGTAAACGCTGTCAAAGCTCTCGAAGAAAGGACAAGTTATTGGCAGCGAACAGATCTATATTATACTTGATGGTTGGAACGGCTTTACCACAAATTGGTCTTCTTGAGTCATGTTGAAATTCGTTTTTAAAGCCCCATGTGGGTAAAGCCTAACACAATGGTTTCAATATATACACATTATATATTTCATTTAAAATCGTTTATTGTACATATGCACAAGAACGACAATCATTAGCGTTTAGTACTTCCCAGAAGACTGGCTAGTGGAACGCACGACTACGTGATGTTCGTCCTATTCCCTCAATTTCGGTGAGAGTGTATATTACATACTAACGAAACACACTGCTTCAAACGGCTAAAACACATTATATGCCGCACCATATGCTCATCTAAAGTTGTATTACCCGAACTGGTACATTCTGAAATTTCTCGTTACCTTGGCAGGTTTTCTCTGGGTAAGTTACTATGTGCAACCACTGCATTAAATTTTTCACCCGCTTTGCGCTGCGCACGACGAAATAATACTCTCGCACCGGAGTTGAATTGAGATTTCACGCGGGACGTCACGTGACACTACATCTTGCTTTTTCAGAAAGAAAATAAAAATAAAAGCTCCATAACCGGCGACGCGGTAATTCCGGTCGGCAGTCGAGAAGTTACTCCCAATAGATAAAGGAAATAGGAATTGCCGGTACGGTGGTGCCGTTTATCATTCGAATACCTCGATATGTTCGTCCCTATTATAGATCACAAATGCGTCAGGAGGATAAACTTACGTGCAATGACAACTGATAAAGATTAGTTAACAGTAAGTATGCTCACTACACCTACGGTTTGAAGTGCGATATGCACATCGTTGATGGGCGATTAGTACTGTGGTTTAGACTAGATATGCATCCAATTCACTCTTCCCTGCGGTTGCCAATTCGATATAGACACGAATGCATCAATTAAGATAGCACTCTATGGCTATTGAGTGACACTTAGCAATCGGTCACAATTGTAAGATAAGAAGGGGCTGGCCGTCTTCACTGTTATTACGCCCCTTGTAAGTGCTGACTGTCTGTCTATTATTCCGTTCGGTTTGCATAGTTTGGTGTTGTTATTCGTCATCGAAACCATATATAAAGAGCTGTTTCTTGACAACTGACACTTCAAAAGACAGGTTAGCAGATAACAGTTAAAAGAGTCTTTTGTCTAAAATCACTTTAAGAAATCCGTCAACCAATTCTGAAGGTTTGAAGCCATGGCCCCTGTTACAACTAATTCCCAGATTTCCTGCGAGGAAACCTTTATCAATGAGTTACCTCACACGGAAGAGGTAAAGATTATCGTACATTATGGAGACTTTCTTGATACGCCTGCATTAGGCGAACTGAGAATTCGCTTGAACTGCGCCGTTGGTGTTTGTAACGCCACGGGTGTGATCCTTTTCGTGGAAGAAAATTGCGACGATCCACTAATGACTGCATTAGCGTATGATCCTTATCTAAAGAATTTCGAGGTTCACGTTATCTCGAACAAAGCTTCCGAAGATGCAGGATCTGCTTCTTTCTATTTTCCTGGGTTTGTAGACACTCACATTCATGCGTCACAGTATCCGAACTGTGGTATATTCGGAGATTCTACTTTACTCGACTGGTTAGAAACTTACACCTTCCCGCTAGAATCATCACTGAGTGATGAAAATGCTGCAGCCTTGACATACAACGCGGTCATATCTCAAACTTTGAAACACGGAACTACCTGCGCTGCATATTATACAACGATTCACACAAACTCCTCCAAAATAATGGCTGATTTATGTAAACTGAAAGGCCAACGTGCGTTTGTCGGAAAAGTGTGCATGGATCAGCACTCCCCTAGCTATTATCAAGAGACCATCCAAGAATGCAAAGAATCCTCATTAGAACTTGTTAAATACATTTTGGATGAACTGAACTCGCCATTAGTGAGACCCATCATTACCCCAAGATTCGCAATAACGTGCTCTTCTGAGATGATGACATTTCTTGCAGATGTTGCAGAGCAATTTGACGTGCCAATTCAAACGCATTTGAACGAGAACACCAGTGAAATAGAATTTGTTAAAGAATTGTTCAAAGATTGTGAATCCTACACAGATGTTTATCGCAAACACGGTTTACTCAACGAGAAAACTGTGTTAGCTCATTGCGTACATTTGGAGGAGACCGAAATAAAGCTTATAAAGGAAGCATCTGCAGGAATATCGCATTGTCCGATTTCAAATTCTTCTTTGACGTCAGGGGAGTGTCGAGTCAAGGAACTTTTAAAAACTGGATTAAAAGTTGGGTTAGGTTCTGATGTTTCAGGTGGCTTCACAGTTAGCATCTTAGAAAACGCGAGACAAGCGTTGTTGGTGTCTAGACATTTAGCAATGACAATGGATGATTCTACGAAGAAAGAAGAAGTAAAATTATCAGTTGCAGACGTGTTGTATTTGGCAACCATGGGAGGAGCTAAAGTTTTGAATCTATGTGGTAAAATCGGCACTTTCGATGTTGGTAAGGAATTTGACGCCCAATTGATAGATTTGTTTGCAGACAAGACGAATGTCTCGATATTCCCATGGCAGAGAGTTGATAAAGAGAGGTTACATAGTAATGGGAAGGACCGAGTAAAAATGGAAAATATCGTGGCTAAATGGCTCTTCAATGGTGATGATAGAAACATCAAAAGCGTTTGGATTGGTGGGAAATTGCGCCACCAAAACTGAGAGATACTCAGGATTTAGGTAGGGTCTACCAGGTACATATTACTAGTGAAATACATAGAATGTAATTCGAAAAAAGATACACACTAATAGTACGCAGCTGAATAATTTAATGGTAGTTTGGGATACATCTCCTGCCATACTGCGAAAACTTCCATTATGCAATCCTCGAATTGTGTTTCATTCTTCTCACATTCAGAGACTTTGTCTTTTAACATATCGGCCAGTTTTAATATTGCTCGTCCACCAACCTTAGCATTTTCGTTGTCATCTTTGATATCAACATTAATTACGTGTGCTATTACATTTAACTGACCACCTCTGTTCATCAGATCCTCACACACAGAATCGAAGCACCTCTCTTCACAGGTGAATATAAAATCAAACACTTTCCTTCCATCGTGCCATTTCTCAGGGGCCTTCTTCAATTTTCTATTACGGTCTAACATTTCGAGTACCCCATTTTGCTTATATCTATCTTCACTCTGTGAGAACAAGTCATTGTATATATCTTTATAAGGTGTTCCAAATGAATAAACATTGGGTTTATCTATCGAAAGACCGGGAAGTCTGACCGCACTTCCTGTACCGTAACTTGAAACATCATATCCGGCCTCTTCTAAAACCCTATGTGACTCCATTGATCTGTTGTTGTTCGATGCACATACAGTGCAGAACTTAAGTTCCGAAGCTTTTGTTGGTTTACTCATTGGTGCTTCCTTGTGGAGAGATTTACCTGGTATTGCTTAGCCCTATACTTTGCTGGAACAGCAAGATGGGGAAATGCAACAACAAGTAGAAAAGGATTCTATATCAATAACAATAGCTTCACTTTTTCAGCATAAGTTCGATGTATGTTTAAGTTATGGATCAAACCTGCGGAAGAAACTGTTAACGATAAATTGGACATCAAGCTTGAAAGACAAAGATCCAGAAACGTTACCCGGAAATGTGCCAGCTGCCTCTGAAAATCTATAGATGCTGACGTGGATGTCAGTAATTAGGAACGTTTGAGGTGGGCCCCTGTTGGGGCCAAAAAGTTCAGGACATTACGATGTGTTACTCAAAGCTCCTTTTTGAAAAGACTGGCACAGGATTTTTGAGCGGGTATTGCAGCATATGTAGTATACACTCTGTAAAAAGAAAGTAAAATCATTGAGAGGACGAATCTTCGACAAGCACTTGTTCTACCTCAGGTTCTGCAGGATCCTCACAGATAATAATTCGTTGACTCTTGCATTTCACATCTTCAAATTCTTCATCTTTTGGTTGGGGAGACGACATTTGTTTGCCAGAAACAAGAATACCGACATCAACATAATCACCAGTGTCAGGAATGTCTGACTCTATAGAGTGCATCGAATCAGAGCCAATAGATAAGTCAAAATTTTGGTACAAAGCATCATCTAGTTTGGTCTCTAAAAATTGGATGATTTGATTGTCAGCAAAATTATCCTTAAAACTCTCCCATTCAGATATACCGGAAATTAGTATACCAATCAACATAGAAGGATCTGTTTCCGAGATATGCAGTTTATTGAATTTGTGTCCATGGCAACTTTGATAGTAGGTGAGAGCGTCCATATCTGATGAAGATTGTTGACTGCTATGTGGGTCAAAGTAGAGCAAGTTTTCATTTTGATGTCCGAAAAAGTATAGCGAAGATGATGGTTTACCGCCTGCGATTCCAACAGAATACCTGGAAGAAATGATCTTTAATATATCTTTCCAGTAAATTGAGTTGATTAGATCAACACCTAGCCTAATAGCGAACAATAAGAGTACATTTGCATGTTGGTTTGCAGTAAATATTTCAGTCACTTGATCTTCGTATATATCCGCCGACTGAGTTGAAATTATGCAGCTGTCAATTCCACAGCTAGGAAATCCTGCAACTAATGTTTTGATGCTTCTAGCAGTAGCACTTGGTCCAAACCATTGGCCAGGCTTCATACCTGATGTTTTTCTTTCAGTTTCTACAAAGTTGTGTAGAGAGAAAGGGTGGTTGATATCGTCCTGAAACCAACTTATCAAATCAAACTCGTCATCATCGATTCTCGTAGAATTAATTCGGAACTTCCGTGTCAGTTTTACTCTTTGAATTGCATTAGCCAAGAGTGATTGTCCAGTACGTATCATACATCCCCATCCGATGTCCGAGTAAAAACTATCAGGATCTGTGAGCGCATTTTCAAGGGTATTTATGGGGTTATCTCTGAAGAATAAGGTAAAATTAATAGGTGATGGTCCGTCTTCATCCCTTCGAATAGGACTGAACTGCGTTCGATAAGTAAAGAATACTCGAGAGTGAACATCTGAAAGAAGTTCTGGGTTGAGTGTCACGCCATATAATAAACCCGCGAGGGTTGACTCACCTGTTTTAGCATCTTTTTCTGATTTGTTGTTTAGGGGACAATATTCCTGCCCTGAAATAAATACAGCGCCATCCCTATCAATTACTTCAACTATTCCTAGCTGCTGAGAAATTCTAGAAAAGACATCCATTCTGTTAACTTAGTGGCTGGCCCGTTATGCTGTGATATATGTTCTGCTGTGGCGGTGAGAACTCTTGCGTTTAAATTACACATGTTCTAACAATTCTCAATTACAAAAGTTCACATTTTCGGATGTCTGTGATTAGAGAAACAAAATTATAGTTATGTATATTATATGGTAACTTCTTGTATCATTCGCAAAGAAGTAAGACAGCAGGTTTGATATTACACCAGCACAAGGAGAGGAGAGCTATACCAACTCATCAGAGATGGCGAAGAGACATAAGCATTACAACGCCAGAGGTAGTGGAAAACCAAAGAGTAAGAAGTCTAAACCACATGGTAGTTCATCCGAGCGAACAAATGAAAGGAGTGGTAGAACGAATAAAAAGAGATCGGAACTACTACTGGCGGGAGGGGATCTTATGAATCCCCACATGGTCGATGATTACTATTTTGGGTCTGCAGCTAAAAAGAACTCCCTAAGATCAGGAGGATTCAGGCCCGGAAAGTTGTTAGAAAATGATGACTTAGATGCCAAAAGATTACCTTTAAGAAAGCGCCCCGTAGAATTTATCAAAGCTAAAGAACTCTACGATCCTTCTCATGAGTTAATATTGAAGCTGATCCAAGAAAATTCGAAACATCAAATCCTAGACGAGACGGACTCTGTGGATAAACCATTAGCTCCCCAAACCCCCGTGGTACTATCACGATTAGATATAGATAAAAACGGAAGGGAAGGTTTAGTTCATATAAAGGACAGTGATACAAAGAAGTTGGCTAGTGAACGCGTGATTACACTCTCTACACAGCCTGGAGTAGATTCATCAAACAACGATGATATCGAGCCTGCAGACAGCCTTAATGACGAAAACAAATTATTCTATGTTGATGTCGATGGCGAAAATGATTTTGCTGATGAAACTGTTCGAACCGTAGAAGTTGAATTCGAGAAAAGCTTGCCGACCGAGCAAAAATGTACTGAATTCAAGCCTACTTTGAGAATAGGCAATACAGAAATACACCTGAAAAATAAAGGTCCTGGCCGCATTGAAATAGAACAGCCAAAGTCCTCTTACCACCCATTTCATAGCTACATTGAAAATGTTATGAAAAATCTGCAAAAATACAATTCGGACGATGATTTTGACGAGAATGGCATGGAAGTGGAACATGACGTTTATTCAAGTTCCGATGATGAGTTCGAACTTACAGGCCAGATGTCTGACGCAAACACTGCAATCGATCAGTTTGATGAGTCCATGAAGCTTCTAACAATAGGAAAATTTTCCGAAAAACGAGTAGATCGTTCATTGGTTTTACAAAACGATTTATCTAGGAGTGAAACCGATACTCCTGCAGGCGATGTTCCATTCGGATTTTGCGAAGATGATTTTGAAGGTTCGATTGGAAAGGTATTTGTCTCTAATATCAGGGTTGGCGCTGGAACTTACTCTTATTATATTTCATGTCCAGAGATATATGGGGATAGCGCCTCCAGATGGGTGGACAATGATGTGATGGAAGACTTAATCTTTGAAATGGGTTTGCCTGAGCACCGACACAATGCATATTACAAGCATTTACATGATTCTTTCATCAAAGAAGAAAAAGAACCGGAAGAATATTTTAACATTCCTCTTGAAGACGATGATTCTGCTGAATCTTCTGACTCTGGTGGATCTCAACTTGAGTCTTCTGAAGAGACTGATCTTGGTGAAGATTTGGAGGACCTTGTGTCTTACAGCTTAAAGTACAGCAAGGGGCGTAATATGGAATGTGATACGTCCTCTTTACAGATTAGAGGCAAAAGAAGAAACAAACATCTTGTTTTTGACCAGGCGTCGGGCATGGATGAAGACATCAAGCTGATGCTTCAAGATAAGTTCGCTCTAAGAGAGTCTACAAAATCTAAAAAGAGGAAAACAAAAGATGATTATTTATCGCAATCACACGCTAAATCTAAAGACCTTTTGCTAAAATATCCATATGGTTTACACATTCACAACATAAAAGACGAATTTGACGCATTTTATCACAGTGACCGCCAAACAATAACGTTTCCACCTCTGGACCCTCATGGCAACAAAGTGCTTGCGAAGTTCGCTTACAACTATTTCATGAAAGCATCCCATATAGGCAAGGGAAAACATAGCAAGGTTTACATAGAAAAGACTAAAAAGACAAGGAATAATAATCCTGCATATCACATCATTAGTCAACTACTGAAACAAAGACCCGTTTTTATGAGGATAGACCAAAGAGCTCCGGCAGAATCAGCGTCTACGTTCCATCGTACCGTACGCTTAAAAGTAGCCAAGGAGAATTTCAACATTAGCGAGGGTCAAATTGTGGGTGAAGATGCGCCTGAAATTGGAACTGATAATATAGGAAGAAGAATGCTTGAAAAATTGGGCTGGAATACCGGACAAGGACTGGGTGCTCATGGTAATAAGGGAATAAATGAACCGATCCTAGCTAAGGTGAAGAAGAGTAAATCCGGGTTACGCCATCACTCCAATAATGAATGATTGCCACAAATTACTGCAGTTTCCCATATTAATCTGCCGTACATGAACAGCCTCTCTGTGATAACTGCATACAAAGGACCAGTAATGTATCTATATAGTTAATAAAAGCAAAAAACAACTCAGGTAGCAACTTTTACCGACAAAAATACATTTCAAAATCGTTATTTGTGGAACTGTTTAAGCTCTTGGTCTGTTCTTTATTCTTTTTTTTTTTGATATGTGTCAAATGATCTTTGCACAATCATTGATGAATTTCAAATTTGCAAACCTATATACACTGTATAATTCATTTTATTTACCACAAACACGCAAACATTCATTTTTAAACAAAAACGAAATCAAAAACGAAAACAAAAGAACTGTAAAAATGTAAATAACAAGTTAGTGTCTCGCAAGTATTCTAGACATTAATATTAAAAAATACTAAGTGAGTATTAACTAGTCATTTGTATTGGATCCCTTCTCGAATCACCAAATTCTTCAAAAATGCTCTCTCCGACCGGAAAAAGAAAGGGAACATATATGCGGAATCAAACTGACCCCAAGCAAGAGGAGAAATTCGACTACACGGATAGCGAGTTTGACGTAACGATTGAGAAACAGGCATCTCTGTCCCCACTCAAATTCCATGATTTCATGGACAGATTAGTAGGAAAGAATAAATTACTCGCACAGGCTGAACAATATGACAAAGCTAGAGGCATATCACTGCCAAAAAATGTCGACACTTTAGACAGCGAAAACGAAAATCAGGCCTCGCAAAATCATGGAAAGGTAGTAGTTGAATCACCGATATTAAAAGAGCAAAATCTGAACAAAGCGAAGGAGGCACATCACAGCGAAAGGCGAATAACATCAGTTGAACACCCAAAACTGAATAAACAAATGAATTTCAATAACGATTCTTCAGAGCCAATCTCAGCCACACCTTACGTGGCGAATCCCAAAGGAACTACCATAGAAGAACATATGATGGTTCAATCAACACCTCTGTCTAAGACGAAGCCCTTCATAAATAGTGGGAAAGTGTCAACGAATTCTCAACCCAAGGATTTGTTGAAAGAAAAATTCCAGGAGTCTCGAAAGCAGTCTTTGACCGAGAACGACATAATATCTACTCAATCGAAAGGGACAGACCTTAAAGATGAATTGATTACATTCAAGAAAGAACTTGAGAGTTTAAATAGACTCAAAAAAGATCAAGAACTGGAAATACAGATCTTACACGAGTCTTCTAGTAAAAAAGATGAAGAACTTTCGATATTAACGAAAAAGTATACTGACCTGATAACCACTATTGAAGAAACTAAACGCCAAACACAAAACACTGAAAAAGAAATGCGTCTGAAAGCTGAACGGTTGAGCGATGATATACAGAATAAGGAAACATCGCATGCTCTTGAAATCAAAAAGTTGAAAACCGAACTCAAATCTTTTGAAGACCTACAAGCTGGCCTTGTGGAACAGGCGTCCGTACAAAAACGACAAGAGGAACTAGAGAAAGCGCTCAGCGACTTGACAAATGTTGGAAAATCTAAAGACGTAACTATAGAAGAACTCACTAGCAAAGTGCACAAAATGAATTCAGAACAAGAACAGTTGTCTTTACAACTTTTACAATCAAAAACTTTAGTGGAACAAATCAACGATAAACTCAATGCGAAATCGAAAGTAGAGGCAGAAAATTCAGATTTAAAGACTAAACTTGCTGCCGCTAATGAGGAAAATTCTAATTTGACTGAGCTCATCTCAAAATTCACACTTTTTGGCGTGAACCTAGGGGTACATTTGACCACACTTATTGAAAAACAAAAGTCGCTAGACTCCTGTGAGATATGGCTCAAGACTAGAAATATTATTGGATTCAAAACTGAAACGGATGCAAAACTCACGACGTCGCTAAAAGAGTCCATTGAGAAAGAATTCAAACCTGCTTTGGAGGAAAAATTCAAAGATATATCTTTATTGCAAAAAGAAGTTGGGAAGAAGAATGAAACCATTACAGAACTATTGGACAAAGTGACTGATGTTCAGCAATCGAGAGAACAACTCATAACATTGCGAGATCAATTGACTTCAGAAGTAACGTCATTAAAATCGCAAATTTGCTCTTCAGAAATAGCAACCAAAGAAAGTGCATTCGAAAACCTCACTGAACACAATTTCAAACTTTTAGAGAAAGTTAATGCTGCAAACAATGAAATTGCCACTATTTCTCTGGAATTGAATAAAGTGTCAACCTCTCTTCTGCAAGAAAGGGAGATTACCTCAAGTTCAAAGTCCACCATATTACAATTAGAAAACTCCCTCTCTAAACTTCGAAAATCCTTCGAGAAAGTTAAAGGTAACACTGCTGACAAAATTACACCAGAAATTCTAACCAAAATTCATGCACACATGAATAAAGAATCTTATGATAAGTTGGAGTTGGACAACATCGACAACTTGAATCTTGTAGAGTGTCAAAACACAATCAAAAATATTGTTGCAATTCTCGATATATCCTATTCCAAATTGTCGTCTAAGCTTCCATTAGTTAACATTATGCTACGATACGAGAAAACAATGTTATTTCATTTTGCCAATCGAATCCATAATTTATTATTCCATCAAGAGATAGATTTTAAAAACTTCACCAGAAAAGCTCTCGAAAACTATTGGACTCACAAAAATGCAAAGGCAGTACAACACCCACTGGAGCAGTGTTTAAAGGATCTATATAAATCAGTTAGTGAAAGGTTAGTGGTCTAGATTGATAATGTATTAACTATATAAGAAGCACGCTCTTGAAATTCTAGTTGCGTAAAGTTTAGTGATAATATGGTTTCCTTGATTTTTTGCATTGCATTGATTTAGAAGATTCAATCAAAAAAAAAAAATTGCACCAAGTATTTTTATAGTATCCATTCCTAGCAGACATGGTTCAATCTTTAAGCGGGCATGCATGCATGCATCTCGCTATCGAACCTCAACAGGACAGCAATCCACGAACTTATGAGCCGAAATCACTCCTAAAATGAAAATATGCTATTATGATCTGCTAGAGGTAAAATCGGACGCTAGTGACGCTGACCTAAAGAGAGCATACCGCAAGAAAGCGTTAGTGTATCATCCGGATAAGAATAGGGAAAATATAGATGAAGCTACAGAGAAGTTCGCTCAGATAAGGGCAGCGTATGAAGTACTCTCAGACGCTCAGGAAAGAGCCTGGTACGATGCGCACAAGGAACAAATTTTGGATGATTCGATTGACGACTTTTCTGGGACAGAGTATTCGTACAATGTCGATAGTTCTGTTACGGGAGTAACTACAGATGAATTGTTGAAATTCTTTGACGCTGGTTTTTACAGTCGACTAGATGATTCTCCCGCTGGTTTGTACCAGCTTGCAGGCAAGATTTTTCTGAAATTATCCAGCGATGAGGTTATGTTTGGACAGAAATTGGGAATAGCTGAGTACAAGAAATTTGTTGATGGTTCCGTTGATTCTGACATCACATCTCTGGGATATGTTGAAGCTGTAGAAAAACATAAAGAATCTGATTTACTATTCCCAACTTTTGGTTACTCGTGCACAAGCTACCATGACCTTAAAACGTTTTATAAGCAATGGGGAAATTTCAACACAGTAAAGACTTTCACTTGGAAAGATGAATATGTGTATTCAAGAAATTATGACAGGAGGACCAAAAGAGAGATCAGCAAGAGGAATGAAAAGCTTAGGATGGCAGCCAAGAGTGAATATAATAAAACTGTGAAAAGATTTGTCACGTTTATAAAGAAGTTCGACAAGAGATTGAAAGCAGGTGCACGAAAAGAAGAAGAAGAAAAAAAGTTAAGACTTCAAAAGGCCTTGAAAGATCAAATTGCAAAAGATAAGAAGGTGGAGGAGTCCAAAGTCAACGACGATTTTTCACTGCAAGATTGGCAAACTATCGATCATGACCGGTTACGAGAAATCGACGAGTACTATGTATCCGAAATCGAAAATAATAAGCCAACGGATGGCAAAGCTGATACTAATGATTCTTTCGAAGAAGTGCTAATATATGAATGTTTTGTGTGCAACAAAAATTTTAAGTCTGAAAAGCAACTGGAAAATCATACCAATACGAAACTTCATAAAAAGCTACTACGCCAACTACAGTGGGAAATGAAGCAAGATAGCATTGCGCTTGGCTTGGATAACATATCCGACGTAGAAGACTTTACATCAGCTTCAGACAATAACGTTTCAGACGAAGGTCTTGAGGAAAGCATTACTGCATCTGACACCGATTACGATGAAGAGGACCCAGAAAATGATAAATTTGTGTTTTCCGATATTGATGCAGAATTGGAAAAGATCGAAGAAGAATTGAACGCCTTTAAATCGAATCAATCAAGCTCGCATAATTCGGGGTCAGAATTTGAATACATTGTTGATGATTATGTCGATGAAAATAACTCCAAGTATAACGGAAAGGAAGCATCTCAAGTACCTCCGACATCTAATAAGGAAGATAAACCCGAAGAAACCAAGGATCATTTAGCAGCTTTGTTAGAGTCCCTTGCAAATGATACTACAGAAGAATCTTGGGATTCGAACAAAAAGAATAGTAACAAAAGGGCCAAAAACAAAAAGCAGCAAAAGAAGCAGACAGCTTCAACCTCTCCGAAATCCCCTGTTAAAAGCACACAAGAGCTTTACAAGCCAGCAGCCGATCCTGCTAACACATGTTCCACATGTGGCATGGGTTTCGAAACAAGAAACAAGATGTTCACACATTTAGAGTCCACGTCTCATGGAGCTCCACCGCCAGCAAAGACTAAACAATCTAAAAAACAAAAGAATAAGAAGAACAACAAGTAACGTTACAGACTAACGACATGATTCCACGCCCAAAATCAAGATAAACTCATTACACATTATAAATTATTTAAATATAGTGTAGATACAGCATACATCTGTGCCATTTTCATCCTAACAAGGTTCACCCACCGTTATGACATTTGTCCACCTCGGTGCCTGAATCCCGTTACCCGGACACGTATGGAACGATATCGCCATGCCTTTTTCAATGCCTAAAAAAAGTTTTCTCTTCGGAAGTTCCCACCGATTACAATGATACACGCACAGATTGAGACTGAAGATTACAGGCGACCAAAATGGTGAAAAACTAATAAGGAAATAAAAGAAAAAAACAATATATGTGATTAAAACGGATGACATGGAGAGTGTTACTCACGAACTCGGGAATACAGTCAGTAAGAATAATCAAATATTATACAGGTGCTTGTTTCTTATTCTGGGGTTCATCTTTTAGAATATACATAGATTAGTGGGTAACTAGAAGGTTATTGCGAGGAAAATAAGAAGGTTTCACTGTTTATTGGAAAGTTTTTGAACCTCATTGAAATATCGTAAGAAAGGTTCGTTACAAAAGGTTTTTGTAGTAATACCTAAGATGCAGCAAGATATGCAGAATGGAGGTGCAGGGAACACGATCTCGAATTTATCTTCGGCACTTCGCCAGGTAAACCTCGGTAATAGTAATACTACCACTGACCAAAGCAACATTTCTATCGACTTCAATCAGCAGCAGTTGTTGGATGAAGTGAACAACGGTTCCGTGAACGCATATAATGCTCAACAACAAAGAGAGCAACTACAACAGCAGCAACAACAGCAGTTGCAAATACAGCAACAGCAGCAGCAGCAACAAGCACGCCAACTTGCCCAGCAGCAACAACATGAAGCTCAACAACAACGTCTGCAGCAGGATCATATTCCAATCGGACAAGCACAACAGCAAGTAAACTATCAAGGCCCCAACCCTATTGACAGCTCTAGAATCACTAAATTCTTCCAAAATCAACCCATGGAAGGATACACCTTGTTTTCGCACAGGTCTGCACCAAATGGATTCAAAGTTGCCATCGTGCTAAGCGAACTTAATATGAATTACAACACAATTTTTTTGGATTTCAACCTCGGGGAGCACAGAGCTCCAGAATTCGTTGCCATTAATCCAAATGCTAGAGTTCCTGCTCTCATTGATCACAATATGGAGAATCTATCCATTTGGGAATCGGGCGCCATAATTCTTCACGTCGTAAATAAACAATACAGAGAAACAGGCAACCCAGTACTCTGGTCTGATAATCTAGCAGACCAGGCTCAAATTAACGCATGGTTGTTCTTCCAAACTTCAGGTCATGCTCCTATGATCGGACAAGCGTTGCATTTCAGATACTTCCATTCCCAAAAGGTAAAGAGTGCTGTTGATCGGTATACCGACGAGGTAAGAAGAGTTTACGGTGTAGTAGAGATGGCTCTTGCAGAAAGGAGAGAGGCCTTGATTATGGATCTAGATTCAGAAAATGCTGCTGCATACAGCGCAGGTACTACACCATTGTCTCAAAGTAGGTTCTTCGACTATCCTGTATGGCTCGTTGGAGATAAAATCACTGTCGCAGACTTGTCATTTGTTCCTTGGAACAATGTTGTAGACAGAATTGGGATCAACATCAAAATCGAATTCCCAGAAGTTTACAAGTGGACTAAGCACATGATGAGAAGGCCAGCCGTTATCAAGGCTTTACGTGGAGAGTAAATTATATATCATATATCCTAATATATATTCATGAATACAATGATAGCCCTCAAAACTGTTAAACATTGAGTATATGTTACTTTATGGAGAGATAGTCACATCACTGTTTAGTAGTCTCATTGATCGTAACTGTTCGCCTTTCTCTAGGAGAATTCACGGATTACATTAACGTTAATGCGTATAAACTTTCAGCCATACAATTTCCTTTTCTTTTTAAGAAACCTAACAATGTAATTAGAGGATATTTATTTTCCTTTAAGATTTATATCAACCAGAACAGTTACCGATGAGGTACACAGACAATCATATTGAGAACATCAGTTTTCCAACCATTTTAAAAACTTACAACACAACCAGCCTGAGCTTCTTGATCTAGGGCCCACACTCCACCATGAGCGAACGAGTGGTGACTTTAGAGGAAATATGTGTCATTACACTACTTCGACACCATACCCTAGTTGAAGATATCAAGTATGTGCCGTACAGATTAATAAAAAGAGTACTGGCCAAGTTGAAGGTAGATCAGTTAGTTAAGCTGGAGAAAACAAATTTTTTACTCATATTTGAGGATGATGAGATATGGTACAACTTAATCAGGAAAGATTTCGATCCGTCGTTCAGTTACCAATTCACAAACAAGAAGAACGAGATATTGCAGTATTTTAAACATGTAATAACAACTTATGCTCCGTCGAGCGCCTGCGAAGGCACCGATACTGAAACGCTCAAGAATTTTTTCAGGCCGATAGTTGCCAAAAATAGCCAGGGACTCTACCGAGTGCCGTGCAGACTACTTTATGAGAAGATGAGAGACGATATCTTGGAAAAAGATGAAAGAATCGCTGCTAAGGTACGGGAAACCACGCATCGAATTCAGCAGGAGAAAAACAGGATCCAAATTACAGCCATGGTAGAGCCTCCTTCCACCGCAGCGAACAAACAGAAAACAAGACTTCTAGAGTCAAAATCCAAAGTTTTCGTTAGTTCGTTAAGAGACTCTCAACGGAGGCGACAACATTTCAATGCAAACTCGGTTAATATCGAAAAAAGGGTAATCGATAGGGTCGCGTTCGGCGGCCAAGCAGGTGTATCTACCATCACAGCACACACCCCTAGTTCGACTAGAACTGCTCCCGTAGCAGTACCTGACCCGAAGACTCATGAATCTATACCAACGGATAACAAGAAAGAAGACACTCCGACTACAACAACTACTTTACCTCAGAAGAGGCACGTTAATCATTCGCCAAAACGGAAAAGATCTCGACTTTTCGGAGCACCAAAGACCTCTCGCATTGACAACTGTAATATCTACATCCATGAACGATAATACCTACCATAGCATATGTGGTGTATTGTCTTCCCTTTCTGTCAATATGCACCGTTTGCAGTAACGAAAACGAAAGCTGGCTTTCTGAAGCAGTCTAGGACCACTTCTCGTGTACTGGAATAGCACCACACTATGTACGTATAAAGTACCCATAGCGATAGGTACTTTTAAGCGTTCCTCATACAAACCAGCGTACGCAAATATCATAACCTGTGTTCTTTTTTTTTTAGCATACTATCATACGTAAACTACCCGTGGAAGACATTTGGGTATACATACACTCACAATTCACAAGCAAAAGAATATCAGTTCTCAAAGGAAGACCGAAATCATAGCACCCGGTGTACAGCACCTAATCGGACCCTCGATCTACACCAAATTCCGCTTCCGGATGACGATTCTTAATTGCGAACCATTTCGGACAGAAAGATCAAAAACAAGCTAAAAGAAAAGAAAACAGTGTACCACTAAAAAAAACAGTTTTACGGGTTTACGATAAAAAAAGTACTGGATATCACAGTAGAGGCATCAATCGCGGATATTAATTTGTAATGGCAGATGCTATATATAATGAGGATATATATCAGGTTAAACATTTTCACATTGGAATATGTTTCCAATAAACACGGTTTATGCTTGGGAGAAATTTAACCACCCTCAGCATATGCAGAGATCATTGAAGTGAAGAAGTGTCACAATTTTGATATTAACAAGATTCGTCGTGAGATCTACAACCTTTTCCTGCACTTAAAGGGATCTCTATTTTTTTATTGTTGAATAGTAGCAGAAACACGTTATCATTCAACAGTCAATTATATCAGTAAAGATAGGAAAAAAGCGAAGTACAATACTAAACACAAACTATGGTGAGCATGTTCAAAAGGAAGCCAAAGGTTGAGGAGGAAGTTGATACCAGTAAGTGGATAAAAACTGAGCTTCCAATTCCACAACCTCCGGAATCTTTGAAGCAACCTGAACCTATTGTGTTAGACGATGAACAACAAAAGAAGTACAACGACGTGTTCTCCCACTTTACAGATTCATCACTCTTAGTTCCAACTAAGGAGAAGAAGAACAGTAGCGATAATGAGATGAAGCCATTGACTGACTTAGAAAAAGCCTGGTTGAGCAGAGAGTGTTTTATGAGGTATTTGAGAGCCACCAAGTGGAACACAGAAGATTGTATTGAAAGGATCTTACTTTCCCTGGCGTGGAGAAGAGAGTTCGGAATTGATAGCTTTGGCGAGGAGAATGGTGACAAATTAACTTCTGAAGGAGTTGCGCCGGAAGCACTTACCGGTAAAGAGGTTGTTTTGGGCTTTGACAACGATTCAAGACCAATTTTGTACCTAAAGCCAGGTAGACAGAACACGGCAACCTCACATAGACAAGTTCAACATGTTGTGTTTATGCTTGAACGTGTTGTTGATTTCATGCCTCCTGGACAGGACTCATTGGCCCTACTTATCGATTTCAAAGAGTATCCCGATGTTCCAAAGGTACAGGGCAACTCAAAAATTCCACCTTTGGGTACTGGCAAAGAAGTGCTACATATCTTACAAACACATTATCCAGAAAGATTGGGAAAAGCACTACTAACAAACATCCCATGGCTCGCATGGACGTTTTTAAAGCTTATTCACCCATTTATCGACCCCTTAACAAGGGAAAAGTTAGTTTTCGATGAACCTTTCGCAAATTACGTACCACCCGATCAACTCGAAACTCTTTACGGTGGTAATTTAGATTTTAAATATAATCATGAGGCATATTGGCCCGTTCTGATTAAGACGGCGAACCAGAAGAGAGAACACTATCTCAAAAGGTTCGAAAAGTTCGGAAAGAAGATGGGGTTAAGTGAGTTCGATCTGAGAGGCGACCATGATGACCTGAAGTTCCCAGTCAATTAGAACACTGCAATTGTTCCTTGTTATTCTTAACATGTTGATCAGAGCTCTGAACATCCAATACTTATTAAAGAGTCTGTCACTTTTCTTTTGAATGTGATTGTAATACAAAAAAAAAAAACGTAAATTAAACTGCAATGTATATATGAGGGTATAGCTGATAGATGTCAATGAATCTCCAATGATATTACACCGAGGGATCAGAAAGGTTTCGCGCACTTTCTTTTCTCAGAGACGCCCGTATTTGCGGAGATCATTGTTTGCCAATCAATTGCATACATTTGCTCTCCTGCTCCGTTGAAAGACTTGGCGAATACAACCCCAAAATCATTTCTTGCGGTTGTTAAGTAATAATGAGTTCCATCGCCAAGTGAAAGAACTTGTGCACGAATTATATCCCCCGGTTTGTAACTTTCCATTACCTTCACTTTATCCCTGTCCGTGGCCCTTACATCTTGTGATCTGATAATTCCTCTGAAAGTTTCTCCTAAATCAGCAGACGCTTGTGACACAGAAAAATTGGAGGCACCAGAGCCTCCACAAGCTGCAATAATTCCTGTTCCATTGGTTCCCACACCAGAGTCAATAGGCAGTGGAGTATTTTCAACAGCTAAAATTTCGACCGTTACTCTCTGTAAACTAATTCTTGTGACTCTCGCCAGTACAATGTCACCTTCTTGAGGAAGGTTATTGATAAACTGGTCATCAACGAATGTACTAGAAAGTTTACTTGGATTTGATACGGATACAGTAAATCTTTTCACAATTCTTCCGTTACCGCTACTTTCATTCGCTTCAGTGCTGTCCTGATGATCTACCTCACTGTTTTCTGACTCTTCATCTTTAGCAATATTTGTAGTATCAGTGGGTAATTCTTTTACAGAAACAGAACCTTTGAGAGTAGCAACTAAAGCATCAATAGTTGTCCTCTCGACTTTAAATTGTTCTTGCTTGCAACCAGTTCCTGGTAGGAAGCGTATTACCATTTCTTGTTCATTTTCGTTTTGAACATCAAATATTGGACATATCAGATCGCCTGGTATAACAGATTCCGGAAAATTGCCAGTCTTCATTCTTTTGTCTAGTATCAGGTAGAAGTCTCTTGTGTTATACCTGTTTTGTGCTTCGAAGTGATCGTTTCTAACATAGTTCCTTGTGCCAGAGACAGCTCATCGGTGGTAAATTCTTTTACATAACTATTGCAACTAAACATAACATTTTTGTAGGTTCTACAAACTTTGAATTGTAAAGGGCAATAAAAGATTATAACAGGGTAACTACGATATAGATCTTTCTGTAGTAATGAACCTACAAGTTAGTTGTATTCATAAAGACTATATATTAAACAATATGGTGGATGTACATAGTAGGTATTTATAACAAGCTCTCAAAAAAAGTGAGTGTTGCACTTAGACTCTTCATGAATCTCCATTTCAGCCTTCAGCTCGTTAAGTTCCTCCTTAATCAATTGCGCTAGTTGGGGAGTAAGCTGGTTACAAGTGGCTGAATCAGGATGTCGGTCATATTCAATTTCGCCATAAGTTTCATAAAGGACTATTTGAGAAGAAAAGTTAACGAGCTTTATCCCGCGTTGAGATCTTTCAGCTAATTTAGTTGAATTGCGATCTGATGTAAGGTCGTAATCTACAAGTCCCGATAGTTCGATGCTGCTGTTGAATTGCGGAGCTTTGAGTCCTCTGAATGACATCGATATAGGCCTGCTCATCGACGTCGACATATCCGGTAGGAAAGCGCTAATTGTTGGAGAATCCTTTCCTGCGTGAATATTGTTAAAGTCTTCATTTTCAAAATCTTCCTCTTCTTCATAGTTATTGAAATTGAAACTATTCTCCGAGAATGTATTAAAATCGCTACTGCTGACATTATCTGGTGTAGCTTCTAGTGTTTTTTCGAGTGTAGTTGTGCCTTCGTGTTTATTCGAATTGGTATGTTCTTTATCCGCTACATGAGTGTTCATTTCGACTTTTGCACTGTCAGTAGGTTCGTCAATAATAGAAGCTACAGTTTCACCGTTGAAACTTGGCTTTGATAGAGAGTTTCTCGAGGCAGTTCTTACTGGATTCAAGGTCTCGTAACTTCGTTGTTTTTCAGATTGGAGATCAAAATTTAATTCAATATCTTGACCAAAATCGATTATGCTTGCAAATTCCATAATATCAGATATTAGTTCATTGTCTTCATTATCAGAATTTCCGGTGGGGGATATAGTTGTCGTCTGTAGTTTCAAATGTTCCACAGTTGGCTCTTCATTATCAGACTCCATTGTTAACTCATTCAATTTTTGCTCTATTGAACCAAATGAAGAGTCTCTTTGTTGATGAGAGATGGTTAGGTTCGAGCTTTCAGTGCTGTTATCAAAATCAGAACCTTTGGAAAGCTTCTCTTCTGTTGTCGGTTCAAATTTTCCGTTTCTCAAAATGCTACTAACGGGGGATTTGGACAAATCTGGGGCAGCTAGTGATGTAGTTGTAGCTTCAGTGATAAACATACCTTCCATCTTCGCATTAAGTGAGATATGATCACTCAATGACCGTGTACGTAAAGAGGAAATTGAATTCCTTTGATTCGACTTTACTGATCTAGATCTTTCTAAAGATACAATAGACTCCACCTCTGTTACGTTGAGCGACTTTGGAAAGACATCTATCGGAAACTTTTCTTCTACTTTGACTGCTGGTAAATCTTTCTCGAAGTTTAGTGGTGTAGGCTTCCGCTTCTGACTACTTCTTCGCGCATTATTGGAATTTTTCGGGAGAATTTTAGATTCAGTTTTAGGTTCGACGACAGATTCTTCCCTCGTGTTGCCGGAACTACTATTGTTATTTTTGTTCTTCCTAAATGATGTAAAGATACTGTTACTGCTGAGTGATCTTTTAGTAGCAGGATTTGTAACTCCTTTTACATCTTCGGGAGCTTCAATTCTGTTAGATGCTAAGCTGAAACTTTTGGAATTTGATATTTGCTTATCCAAATGCTCTTTTGGTTTTTTCCAAAAGTTCAACAGGCTTCTTCTTCTTTTCGATTTGATATTACCTGTTTTTTTCTCAACCTTTTCATCGGAATCAGGTCTTTGCAAAACCGGTGTGCCCTTCTGAATGTCCAAAGAAGGTACTTCTTGTGTTGTAGAAATACTGGGAGTGGATGGTTGCTCTTGCTTTGCGTGATGTTCTACCAAATAGCTTTGAACATCCTCTTGAAAATATTCGCTGCCTGATTTGTAGGTGGGTAGACTGTTCTGTGAGCCAAAATCATGCGCTTTGTATACACTATCAGATTGACTTTTAGAAGAAATGAAAGACGGATCACTACTATTCGGTTCGAATGAGTTTTCTTTAGTGGATTGTTGGACTTGAGGTGTACTCAAAAAGTCCGGCTGTTCAATGGAAGGTTTCAATGGTATCGGATGCTGAAAAATAACGGCTTCGTCATTATCTGCTAAATCTATCAGATTTGGAGAGCCAAATTCGTCAAGCTTTGGAAGGCTTTGCTGTTGTCTGCTTTCGGTAAGTTCTTCTGATTCCTCCTTGATTGCCTCAGATGCAAGATTAGCCGATAATTTCCTGACCATTATATCAGCTTGCTTCGTTTTTTCATTCAATATACCAGCAAGCGCACTCAAAGAAGGTGACGATGTCATTTTTATGAGACCAGTTTTCTGTTCCACAGAGTAAGCGTTGGTATTGCTTTGGATTGAATTGATAGAATTGGCAGAGGGGTCTCTAAATATGACCGAGTTCCTCAAAGACTTGGCATGCTGTAGAGTGTTGAGATTTTGACCGGTGTAGAAGTCGTCATCAGCCTTACTACTCATTTGCGGCTGGGGATCAACGACGGGAGTTGCCATTGTTTTCGAGCAGCAGCTGTATTTTTCTGGAAGTAGGGAATTGATCTAACTGTGTTGATGTTTCAAAAGTAATCTATTTGAACGATCCTCAGCTTGTCTTAATATTACAATCGAGTAAAGGTCCTTATGGTAACTAGATTCCGGTAAGTTCGTCAATGTCAACAAGAATTACCCAGATTCTCGAAGAAGCTCTCAATACACGTAGAGGTACTTTGGTGCTGCTAAAACCTGTTCTTTTGTTCAAAATCTTCCACCATTAGGACCGCGTATTATGATCGACTTTGGTTCAAATCGGATTTTTTTTTTTTGAACTTTTGGTGATAGCCACTACGCGATTACTGCCGATTCCAGTAAATAAAAAATAGAAACAGATATTTAATATAGATGAAAAGATGATCAGTCAACAACAAGTGTGAGAAAGTTACTAACGTCTAGGTTGATCTTTCGCTATGGGAGAATGATTGGCCCAATACAGTTCTTGCCAGACCAGGTGAAGATTCCATATATTTGTAGGTATAAATATGAGATGCGCTTGCGCTCACATATTCCTTGAAAAAGTACACTACGCGATACGCGCTACAGCTACATAATGATACAGTCCTCCGACTGAGCAAGTCCTGATTGAGTATTTGTTTTGCCTTTAGTCCTGCCTTTGAGTTTTGTGGTGAAAAAGCTTTTATCGTTAATGGAGCTTGACGCAGTCTTAGTCACAGGAGGTTTAGAACCGCTGAAAGCTGGCTCTTGCAAAGGTTGACCAACGTTATTCGAATTTTTCTTATAGGATGGCCCATGAGGGATTTGCGATTGTGGTGGTTCACTCAATGAAATTTTTGTGATTGGTGTGTGTTCAATCAAATTAGGGACAGGCAGATGTAGCTCATTTTCGATAAAATCGACTTTCAGTATCGGATCGATTCCAAATTGTAAAATACTATTTGCCAGGTACGAGTATAATCTGGCCCAGGTTTCTTCCAGCTCGAATGTGCAGTATACTCCAAACCTATCTCTGATAGTTCGCAGAAGTGCGATCCCCATGAGTTCAAACTGAGGCGGGTGAATACCTAATACTCTAGCATGCCTTTTCCCCAAATTATTTAAATAAGCCTCCATAGCTGTTAAATCCTCAAGGTTGTTGATAGCCATTGTAAGTACGCCTGCGAATGCTGTAGCTTGGTGTTTCAATGACGGAAAAGCCTTTTCAAGATCCGGATCCATTGATAGAAAATTAGAGTAAAACTGAGCACAGAATAAAGAGCTTGACATGGAGTTTGATATAGTTGTAGTTGTTATTGCTGGTGGTTTAGAAGAGGTTGTGTTACTTTGAGTGCTTGTTGCAGTAGGTACGCGTTTAAGCTTCGTTTTGATACTATGTTCAGATATACTTTGAGCTTGTTGATGAGAAATGGATGAAGACCTGCTTGTCTTGAATACACGTGTGAAAAATGAAGAAGATTTGGTCTCATCCGACTTCTCCTCGGATAACATTAGGTCCCACGAATCTCTTATCAGTTTTATTTCTCTGGACGTCAACTTCAACACGATTTTATATCTGACACCTTCAACAACGTTAGATGACAAAGATTGGGCATTAGACGCCTGAGACACAATTTCAATTGCATCTTGAGAAGATAAGGATCTTGTTGAGTTCAAAGAGTTAGCGGAACTTGAATAACCTGCCATCTTACTTAGGTCACCAGAATCATTATAATGATGAAAGAGTTGTGCTTCCAAAGAATCATGTCCGATGGTGTTGGAATCATCGCAAGAGTCCGTATCTGAATCAAACCCTGTAGGTATGAAAGCGATCTGAGAATGATCTAGTGGATTATAAACAGTTGTTCTCATCGTGTGTTAATATGCCGTAGATATCTTATGACGTTAAATGTATCTCAGTTGATATTTCGATCTTCTAGTGCTGGTATGTACATCCGGAAATACCTGTATTAATTCTGTGTAACGTCTTAAATCATCCAAGTTCCTTCGACACGTACAATCAGTTGATAAAATAAGTAGGATGATGAACGATTTCAAAGTAATGAAGAATACAAACGCTACAAGGAGCTCCGAAGACAAAACTGAAAAGTGAAAAATTCCCGTAGTTTACCGTCTGCTGTAACCTGGTGTAACTTGGTGTAACTTGGTGTAACTTTGTATAGTTTCAGCCTAAAGCAACTCCTGCTTGGCTTAAACTTGGGTACGATCTTTAGTACTTTGGTTTTACATTTAAATTTTACGACAAATTCAGAGTATTGGAGGAAACTATAATACATACAGCACGTAAATTGACAAAGAAATATGAAAGGTAAAAATGCTATTGACATGAAACAAACCTGCCTGAATGGAGCTTGAAAGTGAATATAAAAAACAAAATATCGGACAATGCGTACACGGCGCAGGAAGATGCTAATAATTGTCATACAAAGCATGAAATTCGAGAGGTTTGATTACAAGCTACAATCGCATTCTTGTATAAAAACTACACTTTTCTAAAACTTTGTAGCTGTTTCGCGGTAAAGCATTTTTACAGTTGAGATCCGAGAGTTGCAAAGTAGGAAAGTAAATTAGTATTCGTTCCTTTCTGATTTCGCTACGTATCGAAAAGCACCACTCAAAAAATGCAGACACGGCTCAATATATACTTGAAAAATCTCTCAAACTTTATTAATCGAGTTCCCTGCCTTAATGAAATCTGGTCGACTTTACATTTTGCGCCGGCATGGTTGGGTTTGTGGAATTATTATATTCGCATGAAAAGCATATATGATTTGTGCAGAAGCTACGTTGCACCAATGGGACGATCTGGATATGTTTAATACCCGCAAAATATTACAATGCAGATCGCCTCCAAGTGTGAGTACAGTAATATACCAATTGGGGCATGAAGTTGAATCTCCTAGTATTTCAGGTATGAACATAGTAATTTACACTGAGCACTTTTCACAACTCTTAAAATAAAGTCATCATGTCAGTTTTACTTCATATAACAATCCTGTACAATGACAATTACGATAGTATAATGCCGTCCACCGCTTCGTTACTATCGATGTCGAAACAATGGTATTGTGACCATCCACTGGATAGCCCGCCCTGGTATATGTACCACAACGGCAACATTTTTTTATGATAGATCTTTTAGTTAAGTCAACATGTTCACTAGTAACATCGTCGTATATCGACTTTGGGATAATGGGCTCTGAAGAGCTACAAATACCGCTCACGACCAGCTCTTCAGGAGTGCGGCCTTGAAGAGGTAATAGATTAGCTGCAAACTTTTCCTCCCAACATAAATTTAAAAATGAAGTTTCAGCGAAGAAAACCGTAGAGAGATTAGTATTCGGGAGTAGGTGTGTTAAAGCAGCGGATCGTAAAATACTGTGAAATTCTGCCAATGCTTCGGGAACTTCAGTCTTGATCAAGAATTCTGCCTCGTATTTCTGTTGAACAATCACGGTATTTTGATCAATTTCATTCATTTTATTTCCAAATTCTGATAGAAAAGTTTCAAAGGCATCTATATTAACTGTACAGTCATTAATCACTTTTCTGAAAAACTGTGAAGATTCGTTAAGAATTGGAAATGCTACCTCAGGAAACTTAATCATAAGATTAGCTATATTTGTAAATTCACCGATTACCTTGGTCATAAGATGCCTTATGATCCTTGAGCCAAATATACTAACCAAAAAATCTTCATCGATATCGGGAACTTTGTTGACTTTCAAAATCAATTGTTGGGTCACAAAGGATATAAAAGTAGTTATCCATTTTGCAGATGGTAAAAGCGAGTAAATCAAGTCTTGCTTAGAAAAGGCAAACTGGAAAACTTTACCATTAGGTAGCATACTGATGTTTGAGGTATGCTGGATCATCGCCTGAACATTTCGGGCAACACCGTTAAATGCTATATTCATGTTTCTTAATTTCATCGCGATATACCCGATTGAATAAATATTCTTGCTTGCCAAGATATGGGGCCCTAGTTCCATTTGTAGCAATAATATTTTTTGAACAGCTTTGGATTGCAGAGCCTTGTCCAAAGTGCCTTTAGTACCATCGAGAACAAGTCCATAAAGCCCAAATATAGTCGAAGTTAATACTGATATAAAGCTCAAAGCTCTCTTTGGGTCAAGTTCTTGAAGCCTTAAAACATGAGTCTTTATTGGAATGGTAATATCCTCACCTGAAAAGTTTCTGTGACTTAATATGACAAATACAAGGGCCAACCCTGTGGCGTGAATTTGATCTCGAGAAGCATCAGTGATATTTTCATTAAGAACAGTTTTGAAAATAGGAAGCTCTTCGTCAAAGTATTTAACCAGTGTTCCCCCCATAGAAGGGGATATTATATTCCATTCAACGTTAGCTGAAGTTGGAGTGCTTTGATACTTGAAACCAACAGAAAACATAGAAGGAATAAAAGGCTTCTCATAGACTTGATCCGTAGTATTGTCAGTATCAACTTGTAGTTTCCAGTTGTTTCTACTGTATATATCAATATGACCATCTTCATGCTTAAAAGCAGTAGACATGCACAAGTCCTCAGCAGCAATTTCTTTTAACAAACCTTGCAGTTCAATTGTTCCTAAATGTTTGAGAGAATAATGAGTTGATGGCTGGACAGGTCCCTGGAGATTAAGGGACTCCAAAAATGTCTCATTCAACGAAGCGGGAGATACTTGGTAACGCTTTACTATTGACCGAAAGGTAGTAGTTGATTCGCTTTGATCAAGCGCTCTATAAGTCAGTAGTACCTCGGGCTTTGAATTTGGGATTGGAGTCCTCGAAAGAATTTTCATATTCATTAATTTGATTAACACTGCTGTTTTGTATACTGTGTCGGGGATCATTTCATAAATGTGCGTCAATTGCAGAGAAGGATCGTTGACAGTGTTTCCATTGATGTTCCAATCTACTTTAAGCCTGTAAAACTTAATTTTTTGGCTTATGTTGGAGAAAGTTCCAATAAGAAAGCACTGGTCCTCATCCATATGAGCGATCGAGGCGTTTTCCAGCCATTCAAGTTCATTTTGTCGGGACCCTTGGTTGACTTGAAGTGAAATCTTCTTGAAATCTTTAGAGTTGGAAAGCTGGTACCAGAAGTCAATTACTCCGTTGGTTCTTATCGCTATAAATGCATGTTTCACAGAAGCTGGGTGAAAAACTCCGATTGGAGTGCAATTTTGAATATGGTTTTTATAGAACGGAGGGTCAGTCTGCGGAGTTTTCATAGCTCCCAATGGAGTCAGTATTGGTTTTGAATTTCCACACCACTGAAAGTCTAAAATCCTTGTCATATATTCCTTTTTTGTTTCTTTTCTTTCCAGCTTTATACCGTCTTTGTTGTCAGTGTTCGTATCATGGTCAATTGGAGGTAAATATAAAAACCTGTTGTGCACTTTGAATACTGTATCCTGAAAGAGCATAGAAAGCGACTCGTATGTAGTGTTTCCATCATTGTTCAGACTCGCAGCAAGAATAGTGAGATTGCCAACTGAATCAGATACGGCTAAAAGTTCCCCTCCCAGAAGAGACCAGTTATTCCACTTGACGAAGTCTATATCATAGAAGAATTGATTTTGTTTTGAGGCATTGGAGCTCGAATGCCCAGTAGGTTTTGGATCTTCATACATATGAGGATGTATGAGGTATTTGTAGGGTTTATGAAATTTCCAGTTTGTCCCATTGATAGTTTCTAAGAAAGTAATTGAGAGGTTTCCATCGGCAGCTGAATTCTCAGGGTACGCAATGAGACCTATTTTCGACCAGCTCGCAGGCGAGCAATTACCCGAAAATGCTCGAAATTCTTTTCTGCAAGTATTCTTCGTGTGCATAAAGTATTGTTTCTAGGCAGCAGTATTGTCTTTGAGAGCCCTCTAAGTTTCTATTGTCTGCTATAATAACTCTTTGTAGATCGACAGGTCTCATTTACAATTCATTTATTTTTATTTTTTTATTAATGGCATTGAAAAATAACCCTTACCAATATTCCGAAAAGAATATTACTAAATACTGCGCTGAGGTAGACGATCTTAGTTCTATGCGGTGCTAGCCTTCTCATAATAACATCAACCTCTTCGTGAAAAACGCCGCCAATTTTCACCTAACCAGTTGGCTTTCAACATAGTGACATCTGACCGAACACTAACATCAGTGAATGAAGTAGTTTAAACTGCTGAATGCAGATCATTAAAGGCGGTAGAATGTTGTATTTTGTTTATGTGCTATATGTATACAGTACGAGTTGAGTGTAACTTTTGAAGGTATTCCAAAACTAAAAATAAACGAGTTTTTTGATTGGAATTAATGCGAATGTCTTGCTATTCAGAAAGATTGTTGATTTCTCCTAAAGAAAACTCCACCACTGATTCCTCAGAGTGTTGGTTATCTAAAAAAGAGCCTGCTTTTTTCTCAACTAGTCGTAAGTATAAATTCAAACATACCAGCTGCCATAAAAACACTAAAAAGGCACCAGAAATGAGTACTAGACTATAAGCGCCATGATCTGCACCCAACCTTAGAACTAAAATTAGTTGCTCTTCATTTGCGCCCATAAATAGTATTCCAGAGCAAATTAGGCAGAATGCTGGCAGATACTGAAATGAGTGGATGTTTTTATCAGTCCTTCGGTCCTTGAGCAAAAACGCAACCTCGACGATACGCAAAGCTCCTCCACTCATAAGAACTAATCCAAATAGGTGATGTACCTTAGTACTGATTACAAGTTTCTGGGTATGTTCTGACATTGCCCAACCAGTAAAAATGATCAACAATCCTGGGACAAAAGTTCGATTGCCATTACGAGATAGGTACATTCCTGTAAGACCACCAGCCCACCAAATTATTCCCATTGCCGTATGTTGGTAATCTCCGTGGTTCCATTTTTCCCTTCCCCATCTATGTTCTGTAAATGTATTAACGATTCCCCAGACACACATAACGCAGCAGTCATAGAAATCTTGTGAGTATTTCCCTTCATTATTCCTTAACCACGGAATCACAAGTACTGTAGCATAAACAAATCCATAGAGAACGAAAGCCGTTCCCATGATTCCGTGTGCAATACACTGACCGGTATGTTTTCCACGACAAAAGCCAAATAATGCGACAGGTGCAAGACAGATTTTAACCCAGCCTCCGATAACACAGAGCATTGACAATATTCTGTGAGTGATCTCTACTTTTGTCGAACTGATGTGAGATAAAGCCTTTTGGACACTATTGTTTCGTAATAAAAAGTTAGATCCGGTGTATATAGCACCCACAAAAACAGTTAAACCAGAGAGTAGCAGTAATGCCCAAGAACATCCCTTGGATGTTCGATTTTCGATACCATCACCATCTGCAAAGTTCAAAAACAATGCTTCCAAAAAACAGTATCCGAAGGTTATGGATTGAAAGAACAATGAGGAATAAACTTTTCCGCCAAATGTTAAGCATGCTGAAAACGACGGGAGAAGAAGTAAAAATGATATCGATGCCAGCCAGTGACATGTTTTGCTACCAGCCGCTGTTATTTCAGGTCTTGTATATTCGGTAGTATCGTCCATATCCATCGCAAACGCAATTGACGCGCATGCTAAAAGTTGTAGATAATTCACCGGAGACACTCTCATCACACCTTTCAAAGTCATATCGGCGCGAATAAAGTAAGGTCAGGATTGGTAGTTTCCTCAAATTTTCACGCGAAAATTTGTGCTTTGAAATCTAATGAAGATTGGTCGCTTCCTAATCTTTACGTGTGTATCAATTTCAGTTCGCACTTGCTGATACACTTCTCAGCTTTCTTGAGCGATTTCTGCTGCTAGCGGCACTTAATTTAAGGTGTCTTCCATTTATATTTTTGTTTTTTTAAGTTCTCAGATATTGGGGACCCATTTTTTAAAAAAATTAGGAAGCGATTGCGAATCTACTACATATTGCACTATGTTGCTGCTGGAAAGACATTAAATGCGTGCAGCTTTTTGTACATTTAATAGTTCTTAACATTTAATCCGAATTTTGTCTCTATTATTACCGAATGTCTATTTTTTTGATTACACATCAAAACATAAAGTTCTAATTTTTTGATAATGCTACTGTTGTTTCATTTAACAGAAGTTGACGATAACAAGTCCGTTCTATCATCCGCGGAGTTCGGAGTGACATCTTCTGTAGCATCTTCTGTCAAATGATTATGTGGTGAATTTTCTTGGCCAGAAATAATTTCGCCCTCTTCCATATTGATATCAAAGTTGAAATCTTCCAAGTTGTCTAAATCGGCGTCCGCTGACAATGAGTCCAAAGTTTGATTAATTGAGGTGTCGTAGTCAGAATCAGAATCTATGATATCGAATTCATAGGCTTCTGCTCTAGATCTTCTAACTATCCTTCTGAACTTCAAAAAGTATACATAGTAGCCCACAATAATTGCAGACCCGATAGAGAATATAGCCAGGTATAGGTAACCAGCTTGTTCCGGGGGAGGCAATTTGTTAGCACCAGGAATTCCGTCAACAGCAGATGTAAGAGCAGGGGAATGAGTGGATTGCAGGGGGTCATAAGGTCCTGAAGACTGTGCAATAGATGATGTCTGAGTAGTAGAAGTTGCAAGTTCAGATTCAGTGCTTTTGTCTCCTTCGTCTTCTTTGTCGTTACCATAGGACATAACTTGTGCCTTCGTTGGATCAATTGTTTCTCCAAACATCTTCAATCTCCACGACTTGAGAGTAACTTCTTCATCACGTGTGCATCTAACCTGTAACTTCCAATCCCCAACTCCACTAGAACCCCAATGTGCAACGGACATAAACGTCCAATTTTGAAACCCTGTGGGGTTCTTGTCCAGCCGCCTTGAAGTTGCTAAAGTAGAAACAACACCACTAGGTGATATCAAATCTATCAAAACATGACCCCGGTAAGGAGCTTCGACATCAACCGTTACAGTTACATGTTCTATTCTTTTCAAGTTATTTTTTTTCATTGATTCTAAGGAAACAGAAATGGTAGAATTCAAGGCTTCCTCGGAAGTTTTAATTGACTGATTTTCAGTAACCCTCGGAAGATAGAACCATCCCTGTGGATTGACATTTTTCCAATTTCTAGCCATGTCTACGATTTTGTATGCGTCGAGTTTCCCAAATCCATAAGTGTGAGAGTACCGTTTTCCCATGGCACTTTCTTGCCATTTTCCATCATGTAGATTAATTTCTTCTGAGCTTAATATCGAAAGGTATTGAACATCTCTCCAAGTTAGGGTTGGATTGGCTTCCAGTACAAGTGTATATATCCCAGCCGCAAGAGGTGCTGCTGCTGAAGTTCCACCATGGTTGGAAGAACACTTTTGATTAATATCCGTGGTTTGAATGTGATTACCTGATCCTGAAGAATAAGTAACTACCATTACGGCAGAGCAAGACTCAGAATACGGAGGGTGGAGTCCCTTCCAATCGATGGCACCGACAGTGATAGAGTATATGGAATTTGTGTAACCATCAAAGTTACAGCTATCGTCAAACATGCCACCGTTTCCACTGGCAAACACATATAAAGCACCTTTTGCACTTCGTCCTTCTGTAACACCTTTGATCATCGCCTTTTTCACCAGCTCATCAGGAGCTTGCATAGTCCTACCATCATCTGCTGGACCCCACGAACATGAATATATGTCATTCACATCTAGCCCATGTACCAATGAGGCGGCCTCGTCTTCTGCAGTAATCTGACCTGATAGAATTCTGATACCAGACACTCGAGAATTATACGCTACCCCCACTCCACAGATATCATTCCTTATAGCAGCAATCTCACCTGCACAACGAGTTCCGTGATAGTCGTCCTTGAGTCTTGGCTTTGGAAGTGGATTGTTGTCGTTGAAATCCCATGATCCTTCAGAGCAAAAATTATCCTTCAAGTCATCATTTTCATAATCGAGACCGTCATCCACCAACGCAGCTACGACACCATATCCAGTAATGTTCTCTTTCCACAAGCCAGTAACATTAACATCATTCCCTGGATAGTTTGGATTTATCAAATGCCACTGCTGATCAAACAAAGGATCTGAAATATTGAAAAGGGTTTTCGCGTCGTCAACTCTTTGCATGCTGGAATCACCAATTGGTAGTCTTTTTTGTAATTCAATAGGAGGTAGGTCATGAATATTTATGATGTTTGGTGGCAGATAAGTTTCAACGGTACTTCGCTTACTGAACTTTTGTAATGGTATGGAGAATACATAATGATTTGCAAGGCCTCGAACATTATGCTCGAACTTCCAGCTCGTGTATTTTTCTTGGAGAATACTGACATCATCTTGGGATTCGACTGCAAAGTATTGCCTAGTTTTGTGATCTTTTGGAGGAATCTTTAATGCTGTACAATAGTTTAGTAGAGTTGATAGAGTTATCAACAGTTCTATTACCGAAATCATATTCTTGGCGTAATATTTTTAGTATCAAATAGCGACGGATAATTAAGGGAATAGACAACGAAGATTGCCTGACGATCCTTTAGTTCTTATACGATGTAGTAAGGTAACTATGCTACTTCTATACGGAAGTCCCAAACTCCGTACGTAGATAGTATTGAATGGTGAATATAGTATACCTCTTCGAGAAGACTTTACACTGAACAACTAGAAGGATATTTTTAACACATGCACCAGCGACTCAATTGAGTTCGCAGTCGATCCCTGACCTTAACTCCACTTTATGAAGTGGAGACTTAGTATAGTTTTAAGCTGAGGTCACTTTAGTGATTGACTCGTGGCTTGTTTGAGCACGTTATTTTTACAAAAGTTGTTCTAATGTAGAATTAGCTCTGAAAAATCGCAGCGAGTGTAAGTTAACTAACTACTCTAAATTATATCTGCACTGATTGTTTAATACAGGAGTGTTTCGCCAAGTGCGGGTAAATATATTCCAGCACGTGATTCCATCATTTGAGATGAGTAAGCTGGGGGAAAATGCGGATGATAGCCAAAATGATAGCGGCTCATCGTGCAAACGCTGACTGAAAGTTCATTCCTGTATTGTCCTTGGTAGAGGAATCGGTTGTTTCAAAATTAGCTATTTCCTTTCGATACACAAAGAAGTCATGTTATCGGTGCAATGACTATGATTTAAACGGTAGGTACCTATCAGAATTGCGTACCCAAATTATCGAACAGCGAGGTCTTGATTGATATATATATGTACTATTCCAAGTAGGGCGACAAATTTCAAGACCTTGTACTTTTTCTTTCCCAACGTATGTAGTCGACATACTTTATTACCGATTGATTACTCACCGTTCCATTGAAGGTTTAAAGAAAATTGACAAAAAAGTACCGAGAAGAAATATGATAATGAAAATATAGAAGATTACTAAGGAAGGACCAACAACGATGAGTTATTTGTTGAACTGTAAAGAAGACATATACTCTGAGATATAACCGTCAGTTAACATTTTGAATAGACAGGGTCAAGGAAAGTAACCCTAATAGCTAGAGACATTCACGTTTCATTTGTGTCAACGGTATATGAGAAATCAAGATGAGTGCCTTACTTAGTGACGCCGATTTGAATGATTTTATTAGTCCTGGTTTGGCATGTGTAAAGCCAGCACAAGCTGCAAAAGTGGAGAAGAATCCGTCACTTGAACTAGAAGTTGGTGTCGAATCCAATGAGCCTGAGAAGGTTTCTATCAGTTTGCAGGATTGTTTGGCATGCGCCGGTTGCATAACTTCGTCGGAAGAAATTTTGTTATCAAAACAGAGCCATACAGTGTTTTTGGAAAAGTGGAACGAATTAAGATCGCAAGACATACGTTCTTTGGCGGTAAGTATTCCTCCACAATGCAGACTTTCTTTGGCTAACTACTATTCTATGGACCTTTCATCCTTTGATCGCTGCTTCCAGAATTTCATGAAAACTAAATTCGAGGCTAAATATGTCGTTGGTACACAGATCGGGAGATCGATCTCAGTGTCTAGGATGAACGCAACTTTGAAAGACAAACTGCCGACAGCCAGTGGTCCTGTATTGTGCAGTGTATGTCCTGGATTCGTATTATATGCTGAGAAAACAAAACCAGAATTGCTATCACGGATGTTGGACGTAAAGTCACCACAACAAATAACTGGAAGTCTATTAAAACAAGCAGATCCGGAATGTTATCACTTGAGCGTAATGCCGTGTTTTGATAAAAAGCTAGAGGCGTCTAGAGATGAATGTGATAAAGAAGTGGACTGTGTTATAACGCCGAAAGAGTTTGTAACGATGCTAAGAGATCAGGCCGTAGATTTCAAAAGTTATATGGTCGATTTTGATTTATCAAGAGAATTATGCCCCAGCGGATGGGACTCCGACTTGCATTGGCTTAGTAATGAAGGCAGTAGCAGCGGCGGCTATGCATACCAATATCTTCTATCCCTGCAAGCATCACATGCCCAATCACATATCATCACTGTGGAAGGCAAAAACAGCGATGTCACGGAATATCGCTTAGTCTCTGACGACAACCAAGTATTAGCAACATCCAGTAAAGTCTACGGTTTCAGGAATATACAGAATCTGGTACGGAAGCTTTCGCAGTCAGCATCCGCCAAAAAAAGAACCATTAAAGTGAAAAAGCGGGGTTCGGAAGCGTCAAGGTCTGGGGAAAGTACCGGTAGGACCAATAGTAGCTTACTCGCAGACCCAGCCAAGACAGAGTTTGTGGAGGTCATGGCGTGTCCAAGTGGCTGTATTAACGGTGGTGGACTTCTCAATGAAGAACAAAATGCGAGCCGCCGTAAACTATTGGCTCAAGACCTATCCAACGCTTACTCCAAAATACAGTCAGTGAACATATCTGATGTAGCCGATGAGTATGACAATAAGCTTAACAGTTTCAACTACAAATTCAGGGTCGTAGAGCCCTCTACGTCTCTTGACGTCGTTACCGTTGGTAATACCTGGTAAATGGATTCTCTCGATGAACCATAAAGAATGCGTGTAGACACTTGTTCTTTTGAGGTATATTTTAGGGTGAGATGAATTTAATGGATCTGTAAGTAACTCACCCAAGTTCGCTGAATACAAAAAAAAAAAAATCACGTGACCTAAAGCTGTGGCGCACCGCCATTTCATCGTGTTATGGATATGATAGCGATTCGGATTATCATATGTCTTCATATTTTTCCCTTTTCCTGTGTTCATTTGCTGGGGCTCCCAACAACTATGCGTAGGGGCCTATCTTTTTCTTTGTTTTCTCAGGTTTTTTCCGTTCTGGCAGCCACTTTGTGTTTTTCGGATAAACCTGCATTCGCAGAACAGTCGCAGTGATCTTGCATTGAAATTTGAAACAGCAAACGAATGTTAGAGGAAAAATGAAAGCATAGAAAAAGGGTGGCTGCGGCAAAAAGACGGCCAGGAATCGACAAGCAAAAAAATATTATTATGCTTCCGTTGCGCATCTTATTTCCCTAAGTTCAATTTTACCCCCGCATCCCTTAAAGTCATACTTACAACGTAAACCTTTGTATAAGTACGTAAACCTCGAAAGCAGGTGATACATCGAGCCATTGCGAATCAGCAGAATTCATTTGGCAGACTATTCACCCACTTTTCAAATTTCGTTTCGTTCCCTGCTCAACTGGCTGGTCAGAATCCAATGCAAAAGTAGATATCCGGTAATTTTTTGGAAGAACAAACAAAGAATTTGGGATTCCATCTAACGCACAAATTTTGGGGGAATTTTTAGCATTTCTTGGATTGACGTTAGCCAAAAGATGAAAGCTCCGTTTAATGGAATCGGTCGAAAAAGTCTGAAGCTCTGTCACATACAAAGGCTCTAGAGCCGGATACATAAAATTAGAAGAGGGTTTTTTTTGGTTTTTTTTTTCACCGATCGGCCTACTTTACTGTGTTATTGAACTCTCAGGTTCAATATTTACATGTCACTTCTACCGGCTACTGATTTGAACGATGTCAAAAGTGTATGCTTCAAAAAAGAATTACCAACAGTGTATTACAAATCCAAATGCCTTCTATTCTATTTCATTTTGTGGGTTTGTTGTGTTCAGTTAATTTTTTTTTTTTTGATTCGGAGAAGCATCTAGGAAAATAATAAAAAAAAATTAAATAGGCTGGAACAACCGAAGATAAATTAAATACCTATATAAAACGGAAGTTTAGTTTAGCATTTTATTTTCTTCAAACCAAGGGAGGGCGTATTACGAAGTTTGCAAGCAATACACTTTTACACAGTGTCACATACAACGCGACAATTGCAATAGCAACACCCGAGGAGAAGAATAGAGGAATTGATAGTTCTGTATTCTGAGAAACTCATACAATCGGGATTGTGAAGAAATTAGTCTAGGATAAATCACTTTAGTTTGCGTCACAGCAAAGGAAGGCAAAACAGGGCAAACAACAAAAAATAAAATCGAATAAGATGACTGTTCACTTCGAAAAACACGTAGTAATCACCGTCTTCGGTGCATCTGGAGATCTATCGAAGAAGAAGACATTTCCGGCACTATTCGGATTATTCCGTGAAGGATATCTCAGCCCAACCACTAAAATCATTGGTTATGCTCGTTCCAAATTAAGTGACGAAGATTTAAGAGAAAAGGTTAGGCCATTTTTCAAAAAGCCGAACGGAGCTGAGGACGATTCTAAGGTGGAAGATTTCTTGTCCATGATTTCTTACATTTCTGGTCCCTACGATTCTGAAGAAGGCTTCTTGAAATTGAAAGAAGTTATCGAAAAGTTCGAGTCTGAGAAGAAAGTTGAGGCACCTCAAAGACTATTCTACTTGGCATTACCTCCTAGCACTTTTATCGATGTTTGCTCCCAATTGAAAAAGATCTTGTACACCGAGTCAGGACATCAAAGAATTATTGTTGAAAAGCCGTTCGGGCACGATCTTGATTCCGCTACCGAATTACAAGAAAAATTGGCGCCATTGTTTTCCGAAGAAGAGTTGTACAGAATTGATCATTATCTAGGTAAGGAAATGGTGAAGAATTTACTACTTATGAGGTTTGGTAATACATTTTTGAATGCCGCTTGGAACAAAGAAAATATACAATCCATTCAGGTCATTTTTAAGGAACCGTTTGGAACAGAAGGTCGTGGTGGGTATTTCGACTCGATTGGAATTATAAGAGATGTGATGCAAAACCACTTGTTACAGGTTCTAACTTTATTAACTATGGAGAGACCTGTATCCTTTGATCCAGAATCCGTTCGTGATGAGAAGGTTAAGGTTTTGAAAGCATTTGCTCCTATTGACTTTGACGATATATTGATCGGGCAGTACGGCAAATCTGCCGATGGAAACAAGCCCGGGTATTTGGACGACGACACAGTCAAGCAGGACTCCAAATGTGTGACTTTCGCAGCAATTGGATTCAAAATTGCGAATGAACGTTGGGATGGGGTTCCAATTGTCATGAGAGCAGGTAAGGCTCTGAATGAGGGCAAGGTAGAAATCCGTATTCAGTTCAAGAGGGTTGCGTCAGGTATGTTCACTGATATTCCTAACAACGAATTGGTTATCAGAATTCAGCCAAACGAAGCGATTTACCTAAAAATGAATGCTAAGACTCCTGGTCTTGCAAATGAAAATCAAACTACCGAGTTGGATTTGACATATTCCGAAAGGTATAAGAACTATTGGATTCCTGAGGCTTACGAATCTCTGATCAGAGACGCTCTTTACGGAGATCATTCCAACTTTGTGAGAGATGACGAATTGGATGTTAGCTGGAAGCTTTTCACCCCATTATTAAACTACTTGGAAGGTCCAGATGCTCCTCAGCCAAAGTCCTACGAATATGGTTCAAGAAGCCCTGCAGGACTCTCCGAATTTTTAGCCAAACATGGTTACACATTCTCGGAGCCAGGATCTTATCAATGGCCAGTCGCTACTCCGAAGATGTAAAATTATATTATGACGTTTAAAGACATTTTAGTTGTTTATTACACTAAATATATTGCGATATGTAAGTGTATTGTTCCGCGTTGATTGAAGTATAGAAGTGCGTTTGTGCCGCTCAAAATACTAAATAGTTCAATGAAATCTCATCGTGCAAATCGAGAGATTTAATTCGTAGTAAGGGTACTGCTCCATGTCAATTGGGATTCATTTTGGAGTTGATAAAATTCATTATTTCTTCTGATGAAATGATCTGCTCTTTCTCAACTTTACTCATAAGGTCTGCCAGATGTGTGGGCACTATTGAGAGCTTCTCATTATTGGAAATAAGGTATTCAATCGCTTCAATTGCAACAAAATACTCTTCCGCTTCGTTGTTCTCAAAGGTGTCTCGATAGGTTTCTGCGTTTGATGGGGGCTGAAAGCCCGTTGTATGATCTGTATCACGATAGAGAATGTTAGGGGCAATTACAGTTGACAAATTATGAATATCCATCTTTGAACCACTGTGACTATCGACATGAGAGAAGGAGGACGCCCAGTAAAGAAAAGAAAAAACTACTTCCGTAACATTTCGGTATTGTCTCGGCAACATAGTATATAACAACTGGAAGGCGCTTTCTTTTCTTTTACTATCAGAAATTTTCGTCGCATAAATCCAATGATCGTACAGGTCAAAAGTGAGAAGAGGAGTAGGTAACTCACGTAGAAACTTCTTCAATAAATCTGACAATTGGATAACACTCTCTTTGGAAAGATCGGGGCACTGTTGTGGTTGGCTGTCGATTTCTTCTACCAATAGCTTTAACCTTCTTATATTACCGTTTTTACGGAATACCCCTTCTACGGACATGTCCAATTGACGCAAACTAGATATTAATTCATCCACAATTATTGGAACTTTGAGCTTTGACGGGCCCACTCCTAAATCGGATTGTACCCCACAATTCGATGTCAAATAGCCTAATGGGGTTCCAAAAACCTTTTTGTATGATTTTTTCGGTTCTTTTCCGCCTAAAATCGTTTTAAATTTGGTCCATAGTCCGTTATTGGTCCCTAACTTATTAGGAGCGTTCGGCAGCTGTACTTCCTGCATGTCGAATCCTTCATTTATTAATAGTGAAAAGGCAATTACCTGCAACACATAGTATTGTCCTGCATCAAGCTCTGAATAGTAGACATTGTTTTTGGGAGTTGTTGTACTGGCCGCTTCTTCATTCAAAGTCATAGTTTCGATTTTTGGACCAGGAATCAGTTCTCTGGATTTCTCAGTTGCAACTATCCGAGAAATATCATCTAACGTGAGAGATCTAGTCCCATCGAATACTGAGTTTTGTTTTTTACTACTAGGTTGGTCGGTCTTGATAATCAGATCTTTCTCGCCTGCGATGTCCTGATCAACCCTACGTTCTTCTGTTTCAACTACACAAGATTTCCGTGCTTCTTCTTGGTTGTAAGAAACTTTCATGCTTGTTCTTCTGTACTTTAACCTTTTAATATCATTCAGCGTACGGATGTATGTTTGTTGCATGGATTTATTTCTGCTAATGTTTTTAGTAGTGTTGGTGAAATTTGAGTTGTATTTCATCACAGTTTGTGATCTCACCAGAGCGATTTGCAGTAAGAAAATCAGCTGCTCAAGACTGCTGACAGACTGTACTCCTACCTTCGATTCAGGGTCATCTACAGAGCATCTCGCGCAATGTACTTTGTTAGTTTTTTCATTGTAAGATGCTTCCGAAAGCTCGTGATTGTCAATAGACTTTCCACAGATATTACAGCAAAAACATTCTTTGTGCCAACGATGCTTTCCATGTCTGATGCAGGAATCTTTGATATATTTTTCACAATAAGTACACGAATCTGTGGCATCTATAGTTGTAGATATGAAGTCAAAAGGCCGCTCATGATATTTTTCATTTCTCTCTATTTCTCTCAAATATTTAAGAAGTGCACTTGAAGACTTACTCATCTTACAGTATTCTAGAGCGTTGGTCAGACTGTCTCGTATCAGAAGCTTTAGGAATTGAGCGATGCCAGTTATAACGCTGATGAATGAACTCACGTCTACGCAGTTCTCTGAATTATTGTTGTTTGTGAGTTTCCTGAGAAGTTGCAAATATATCATGATTTTAGTGGAAAGTTTGTTTGGTATTTTCGTCTGAATTCTAATAAAGGTTTTGAGTGTCTGATCTGATTTGCACTCGATGTGTGCATCTTTTGCTAAAATGGAGTTTGGGTTGGTTTGATATATTCTCAGAGAGTCTAGGGAATCAATAGCTTTCAAAAGGCAACTCACCTTTAGAACCAGTAGCGCAGAGGCCTGTAGGCCATTGTTTTGATCTAGGCCCGTAAGATATTGAAACATGTCAGAGACGCAATTTGCGGTTTCCTCTTCAAACCGGTACAGCACTGTCCATATTTTAGAGAGCGTTGCGTTGAATGTCAAAATGTTGTTGTCCATATCAATTAGATCTAGACCTTTATCGCTATTTCTGGTGTGTTCTTCGATATTATACATTTTCAAGTTCGGCAGCCCAAAATCCTCAGGAGATATAGTGACGTGCCAATACTTATGAATACCATAACATTCGGTATGCCAGCATTCCATCAAGTCACCCTTTTCAAATTCAATGTACTGGTCAGATATAGGATAAGCACATCCTTTGCATCGCGTTGACAGATATTTCAGAAAATGATACTTACAGTATAAGTTGTCCTCATGGTGAAAACATTCATCCACTTTGCATTTGTCACCACAGAGTGAACAGCAGAAATGTTTTTCATCGTAAAGCTTTCCAAAAGTGCTAAAATACACTCCACTTAGCGGTTCATTACAAACAGAACATAGCAGATTATTGCGAGTAAAATAATGCTTTTGGCACAATAAAACTGTTTCTTCGGAGTCTGGAAGCTCGTAAGGAAAATACTTTGGCTTGCAAACGGCCCCACAATCGTGACATACTAAACAATTCTCATGGTAATGTGACCCAAGAGCTTTTAATGCGTTTGAATGAATAGATTTGTTGCAACCTGCGCATTGTCTTATTGACCTTGGTGAATACTTAGACCTTCTTGGTTTATGATTAACAGTATAGTTCGGCAGCAAATTCTTGGAGTCGGAGAGCTGTCCGCTGCATGAAGATGGTTGTGCCATTATTGAATGGCTTGCCCTTGCCCTTGCCTTTCCTAGTTAACGTATTTTAAAGCGTACGCGAGTAACGATTTATTGATGTTCTGTTTCAGAACTGGTTTGTTTATTTTCAGACCAAAAAATTCACAGTTCGTGTACATAATTTTTAGAAACAGCCCAACTCTTACTTCTTAACACTACGCAATATAGAGGATATATTCTCCAACAAAAAATCAATGCAAACAAATATAATCTGACCAAGTTTTAGGATCAATCAAAGTGAAGAACGATGTGATCTTCAGAGAAGTTCATGCGCCTTCTCAGCCTACGTTTAGTGCAAATTGTACTTTCAACCTTTCCATATACTAAATGGTGGAGTTAAACATACTGGTGGTAACTCAAGTGAAAGAGGGCACATCCAAGAAGATACAAATAGGAACGCCAAATTCAGGTTTCAGAGAAGAGCCTTGCTTATATTGAAATAAAATTTAAAGAATGGTTTACTTATAGCTGTTATGCTTTTTTGATTTGTATTTTTCCTCAATATGTGCAATTTTATTCTCGTCATATTGGTTGTTCAAGCCCTGCAAGGTCTTTGAAAGAGCTTCGGTCACACCTATAAGAGGACGAATTAATGCAAAAGGTGCTGCCTTTGCTGCCGTCGATACAGCTTCTTGTGCTCCTTTTGCAGCACGAATGTCTTTTTTTGCCTTTTTCATGCCGTCGAAAGTTAGAAAAAGGTTCCGTTCCATTGACAGATAAGCATCTTGTAAACCCGAATTGAAATCTTTCGGTTGATCTGCATACAAGCTAAGGACTGTCTTTTGATCCCCGTTATCTAATAAAACATTCATGTGAGCATTTTTGTTTGCATTTTTACTGTCGAACAAAGCTGTCGACCGTAGAAGCGACTCGTCTATAAAAGCATCAACTTTCTCGTCTCCCTCAACCAAGGTTATAGGAACGTTTCTGCCAGCGTCTCCTTGGCCACCTAATAATTTTTCGGTGTTTTCTAGAATTGTTTGAGTTCCCGATGTCAACTTCACTGCCAATTTTACCACCTCGCCTCCGGTTGTCCTCAAAAACACCATTCCTCCCTTTTGGAGACTGTTACCGAGCCTTCCGTTTTGTTGGTAATGTTCAGTTGGGACTGATACCAAAGCTCTTGCCCCGTTTGTTAAACCAGCTAAAGGTTTGAAAGGGGTTAACGCGCCTAAAATCCCTGGAATCTGAGTTTTAGTAATATCTGGCGTCCAAATATCAGATAAAATGGTTTCCAGTTGCGAAAATCCGTCTACACCATATACGACGACATGTTTAAGTGTTATTTTTGCTTCATCGAGAATAAAGAAATTCATAAACTCCTTTGTTTTGCCTGATTTTAAACCTGCATAATCGATTTTCTTGGGTTTGTAGTCCAACGCAAGCTTGACCGAGTTGACCTCAAATTTTTGGATGTAACTTATGTCAGGATATTCGTCGAGAAGTTCGAATCTTCCGTCTTTAAATTGAAAAAAAATTGTTAGAAACTCCAATGCATCTTGATCAATATGCAAGCTCAATGGGACCACGTTCAAATTGCATATCAATTCCGTCGCGTACAAATGTGGGACTGGACGTACTAATGAACATTCAAACACCAGCATTGGAGAACCTTTTGTGATCTGATCAACATTCGACTTCGAGCGAGTAAGAAATTTGTTCCAAGTTGAAGTTGGTAGATTATCCATCACCTCTAAGTCACCCACGGTTATGGATGTATTGCTTAAAACGGTATAGTCATTCACGGAAGTTGAAGGAGGTTTGCAGCTGCTTGTTTGGTCATCCCCGCCCCTGAATTCGATATTGAGGTCATTCCCTTTAATGAGAATTTTGAACTTTTTTGTTGGTTTCAATTTCATTTTGCCCTCATTCGTTTCCTCATTATGGATTTTTATGTTGATATTATCTTTTATATTTTCCACTTCATCTCGTGGCGCTGGAATGTAAATTGATTCAAAAACCTTTGTTTCGTGGGGTCCGATTCCATCATTGAAACTCTCTTGAATACGCTCAACAGCGGATTTTATCTTCTTTCTGGTGTGCCTCCACTCAAATCCATCATAGAGTTTAATTTTAATTTCTTTGATATGAATTGAAAGGGAGGTTGCAATTGAAAATGTAGAAAATTCAGGTTTTCTTGCAGAATTATTGGAGTATTCAGTGGAAAAATGTTCTTCTTCAAAGTCGACAGAAGCATTAGAGATTGCTGGGGCTTCGGAGTTATCTTGTGTTTCACCAGCGGTATCGTTATTTGTGGTAAAGAACTTCTCGACCAAATCGCTGAAGATATTCATAGATTTAGGTTCCGTCTGGTATTTCATCGAATCAGGATACGTCTCTGCAGGTTTAAGATCGAGTGCTGTCTGAATTAACGCGTTCATTGAGTCCGAACACACAGAAACATCAATTTTCTGAATCTGCATAACAACTGACACGGGATTTGCTGCATTCATTCGCAATGACAGAACATCGACCTTAGTAAGAGACGAATATCCTTGTTTACCAAACCAAGTAGACAATGACACCTCCCCAAGTGATTTTGAATTAGTTTCGCGTATTATCTTTAAATCATCGATTAGTAGGATTTCCAACGACCGTACCGAAACAGTGCTCTCCGAAGGAGAAATATTGATGACGGATGTCGGAAAACACAAAACCATTCCGGTGTTTATCCTGTAAGGTTTCAACGATAACGAACAGTCGTATATCCGTATTTCCATCGGACTGAACAAAGCTTCTTTTTTTTGCCTACTTTTTTTGTCTTCGGATGGAGGTATCAAATCTCTCCATTTAGAATCAAAAAACATTCCCAAACCTTTCAGATAAAATTTCCATTTTCCTAATTTCGGTATGTTTAATATTACTTGTGGTTTGCTGGTATCATGGTTTACCCCGAACAAAATATCTGTTGTTTCTGTCATATATATTCTCTTTATTTTCAACTGTTTGATGATGCCGCTAAGTGTTTCGTTTTTATCTTGGGAAAGAATTATTGAGGTTGCGTCGATTGATATATCACCGAATGTATTGTCTAGAATGTTTCTAATAATCAAATTAGCCTGATTCACTTGGAAACTGAAAGCAGATGGAGTGATCCTCTTCTGTATAACACTAGAAGAATACATCATCCTTACATGCTTTTTTGTGTTTTCACCAACGCTATTGTTCTCTGTAGTAACTTTGGCAAATAATGCTGTGGAATGAAAAAATTTGGTCAAATTAGCTATGATCAGTTCGAGTTCGGCTTGAGAAATAAACAAATTCACCGTTTCTAATACCGCCATTGTGCGAGTATTTATGTCAATGCTATCAAACTTGTTATTGAATGATGGAATGTAAAAGCAACCGTTCAATTTTGAGTTTATAGATAAGTTTGAAAATGATCCTATAAGGGACCTTCTTTCACCACTGAGAAGGAACAGGGATGCTTTGGAAGCTTCGAAAATTATATGGGGTAGCGCCGATTTGGTAGGACAGAAAGCAAATTCAAAGCTCAAATCATCCATTATTAATTTGATATTAATGTTTTGAGACTTAAAATTTATTAGATCTATTTTCTGATTAGTATCTGCGTGTTTAAACTTTTGTAAGTGAGAGTATGTGTTCGAGTAGTCGTTAGCAAGCTTAAGTACCTCTGTCAGTAAAGAACTGTCAAAATTAAGGAAGATATCGCGATTAATAAACATTTTCTTCTCAGATGTTGTCTGGTCAGTTTGCATGGAAAATAACGGTTGGGTTGAGGTAGAAGACATGAAACGATCAATTGACTTATGAATTACTTTCAAATCATGAATCGATATGCTAGTAGTGAGCCCTTCGCTTTGTTTCAAGGAAATATCAAAAAACTTCATTTCAAGAGTATCAAGTAGATGCAAGTTCACACGTTTCAACAGAATGGCAGTAATTGCATCTTCTTCCTTTATATTCTGCTCTTGCTGAAATCGTTTATAACTTCTCATATTCTCGGTACCTGTACCGTGAGATGAACTTTTAGGATATGAGTTTCTCAAAATCGAAATCAACTGCTGTCGGATAGGTACAATCTTTGCCAGGTAAAAGTCTGCTTCTTGTACCCTGATTATTACATCTCTAACCTTCAAGTCATCAATTGAGGTTATTCCTTGAAACTGCACGTTTATATTATCGATTGTAAGAAGTTGGTGTATATCGTCATCTGAAGACTCCAAAACAATGCTTTCCATGGCGCTTAGATAGAGTGATGTCGCTTCTAGTTTTGAGTAAGTAATGCTACTAGTTAAAATATCATCCGAGTCGGTATTTTCGTTATCTTCCGCATCACTATCATAACCTTCACGAAAGTCAGAAGTTGGCCTAGCTTTTGAAAATGCAACTTCCACTCCATCAATGTCAAGGGTACGTTTGCTGTCAACCGACAATAATGTGATGGAATTTATGGTAACCTTTAGAAGGACTTCTGGTGATATCAGAAATTGAAACTCTACCCTTTTTATTGTTATTGTCAATTTAGATAAAGCCATTTGTAAAGCCTTGTTCCTCATGGAGTCCAAAGCTGTTGATGATTTGGGGAGTTCTTGTGGCATGTCTGCTGGGAGCTTGATATTAACAGTTGAATCAGAATCCATTATTGATGTTGTTAAGTCGAAAACGCTTTTTGTCAATGACGTTGCCCACTGTTCTGACATAGCGTCCTCGAAAAACCGATCTATAGGTTTCATTACAAATATAAGACCCTCGCCACTGATATTTACTTTGCCAGCAACGGCAAGTTGGAGGCGTAGTTTCTCTATTTTACCACTTAGAATGTCAACATTTGGCAACTTGATCTCTTGTAGATTGAGATCAATATCGTTAAAACTGAACTGTGATTGTGACCCAAGGGATACATCCAAGTTGTTCAAATCGATGTTAGAAAAAAGGGACACTTGTTGTAACACGTACAAAAGTAATCGCTTCTGGACATTTTGTGGAAGCCAAGACGACATGCTTCTCTCGTTCACGTATGAACATTAATATGCTTTCCCTGAGCCTTTTGCTAGTCAACATAGTGTTAAGTAGAGTTGTTTGCAAAAATACAGGGGTAGTTAAGCTGCCTCAGGCATTAATAAATATACGGTAGCTCATTTTTGTTTTTCAATTGCATTTATCTCGATTCTGTCAGTAAACAAAACGAGAAAAACAGGATCGAAACAAACCCTTGTAAGATTAAATGTCATGTGACCTATCTGACCAACGGAACTGATCGTGTCTATATTGTGGACTTCCTTGTTGAAGTTTGATTTCGATCGCCCAAAAGCTCTATAACTCTGCCTCGATTCCTGATCTCATGAGCATTTCATTCGTCAGGCCGAACCAGGTTTATCGATTATAATTTCCAATCAAGATAAACAGCGGTCTAAGTGTGTACTGATAAAGGCAAATTAACACCAACAACTGCTGAGTAAAAATAATTTATACACAGGTATTTGGTAGCTTAATGTTAAACTTTAACTTCCGAAAGACGAAAGTGAATTTAAATTATTTAATGACACAGCTAAACCTGTCGAAAATGCTGCACATTAAACTCCAACATAATAAGGTTCAATACCTCCTTGGGAACCGGCAACATTAGAAGCTGCTTTAGCGACAACGACTGCACTTATTTAAAAATGCCCAAAGAATCTCCATGCAGCAGCAAGGAAAGTTTATCTAGCTGTAAAGCAGTACAGAAGACTGTTTGCTTGTATTATAGATACAGTTTGTAGTAAACCGATGTCAAGTACGTATCTGCATATGCCATTCTTACTTATAGTCCTAATATTATGAAACGTTTGGACGTTAAATTTGATGATCTGTATATAAGTTTCGACGAATTAAATATTTTATTTACGGTGTTATTCTTGGTGTCATCTGTGTGAAATATATCTCAATGTATAACAAGATGTGAAAGAGATCTGTCAGGGTTGGTAGCTAGGATTAGTGTTGATGTTTCTGAGCATAAAGTATGGAAGAGATCGGATTGTTTCATATATAAAGAACCAAATCAATATTCAAGAAATCGAGGAAGCTTACAACTACAGAATATAGCAACTACTTTTTATTTAATAAAATAGAAATAGTAATGACAGATTCTTTAAATCAGGTTTGTTATTAAATGATAAAACAGATACTATTTTCTAGTGATCAACTTCCTCTCTTTCTTGAGCTTTTATTGATTCACCATACCAGAAATCACCGATCTCTCATATACGTTCATTTATTTCAGAACCACTATATGTAGTTTTGTAGAACGTTCCATTCTCAGTTATGGCTACGTGGCCTTGATTCGAGTAAAATTGCATGACGTATTTTATCCAGCAACTATATCAAATTTTATTCTCAAATGACAACAGCTGAATGGGTTCTCTGCGTCATATTATTGCGTCGTATACAGGGCCTAAACATCGTTCTTGCCACCTTGATCGCATGCCGTCCAACCCCCAGAGTTCTGATTGCAGCTAGCGTACTTGACGGCATTCTGACTAGTGCCAACGGCTACGTATCCGTGCCAAGAGCCCTCGTGATCCAGTCTCAAGCATTGAATGCCGCACACCCTGTTGCAACTATTGTCCTTGAACCACTTAGTTACTGCTCCCTGTACCGTTCCGATCTCTACGGTAGTATCGCAATTCGTTCCAGTAGCCGAATATTTGAAGTAAACCCTAGGCGTGGTTGTAGTTTGCAACACACCAGTGTCGGCGCATGATATAGCTTTAGATCTCGAAACCACGATGCTGGCTATACCAATCGCCGCCGACGAAAACAGTGAAGCTCCGGCCACGCAGTTAGCCACTCGTGCGGATCTACACACATGTACATCGGTCCGGGCATATAGTTCTCGCCAGACTCCTTCCTCATAATTAAAAGAGGTACCATTGCTCATCCTTTCGTTATCCAAGCTAACGACGCCATAATCAACACTTCAATCAACGTTAGTCTCCATAAAATTTATTTCGGCATCTATACGCTACACATATGCACACAATTGAATCAATAGAAAACAGAATGTGGTGTAACAGTGCATTATGGGGATCAAGGATTATTAACACAGGCGTAAGTATGAGATGAAGCGAGAATATTAATACCGTCAAAGGGAGCATGGGTTTTCAGGTCCAACAACCTGTTGAAACATTTTCAAGTAGTTAGCGTTATCCCTTCCTCGATGGTTTGGTGTACTTCACCCTAGGTGAAACAAGCCCATATCTTATATACTTTCGTTTACTCGAGAAGTAACTACTACATTTAGTTTTTCTGTGATTTTCCTGTACGCCCTAGGGATACGTCTGAGATGCAAGTTAATATAAAAACCTCATATTAGAGAAGCTGAAGCTATGATATCAACAAGTTCACTTAACAAGTTCATCAGAAGATGTTTGTTCATCCAGTTCCGCATCTTGACTTGAAAACCAGGTTATCAATGGTATTATGGTAATAAATATGTTAGACCGCATCAGCGAGGGAGAATGTAGTAGGTACTATACACAGTAACTCGACGAGGCTCCTATCAATTATCAATTTTTACGCTAATTCTACAAATCTTTCTTAACAAGAGAGAATCTTCTGCGAGACATTATGCCATACTCATGCAACTTATGGAGTGCAGAGAAATCGACGTCATGAAACTTCCATTTCACCAAGTAAATTTGGAACTCCACACAGAACTCACCCTAATACTTCTGCGTATAGTTCTGGGTTTTAAATCGATCCATTTATTAGCCATACCACAACCGTTTTTGCATCTTTTCCAATGATGAATTCGTACTAGGTTGACTTTTCCTACTATTTAGTAAACTGCTACTTAATGATCAGATTTGGCAGTAGTGAGTTGGTTTGGAGGGTTAGTACTATTCATATCAATGGATGCCGTTCTAGCTTATATTTGACAATGAATATTGAACTGGATACTGGGAAGTATTAGCACTAGGGACTTCGTTAGTAGAGTTGACAGAGCGGGTGTTATCGGTGGACATAAGGGCTTAGTATTAAACAACGATTGAGATATCTGGTGAGACAAATGAGAGTAAGATTATGAACTTCGTGTATTTGGGTAAAGTTATATACGACGTTCTCCTCGGTTTCTTACATCTGACATATACATTGATGTAGAACAATAATGAATAGGTCGTCAAAATCCAGGTAGGAAATTGGATGAAGAAACCTCTACTTATATACTTTTTGGATCTGTGATTTAACAATGGATTCTAAGGCCTTGATCCTAGTTTATAGCTGCTATAGCCTTGCAATATATATTTCTTCCAGAAGTTGGCGGCTTAGAAGCGCGCGTACAACATCTTGGAACAACACTGAGTTTGGTTGATGAGTAAATTAAAGTTCAATTAAAGTCGAACGACAGATTGTTTGAGTAAGTTCA